>NW_004624730.1:59023776-59037185 GCF_000247695.1 Heterocephalus glaber
GGCTGAGTGTGTCTGGCGTTGTTTCTGCATCTTCTAATCTGTTCCACTGGTCCTCAGGTCTGTTTCTTTGCCAGTAACATGCTGTTTCATCACAGTAGCTTTGTAGTATAGTTTCAAGTTGGGGATTGTCATACCCCTTACCTTGTCTTTCTTGCCTAGAATTATTTTTGCTATTCTGTGACTCTTCTTGTTCCAAATGAATTTTTGGATTGTTTTCTCTAGGTCCATGAAGTATGCTGCTGGGATTTCAATTGGGATTGGATTGAATCTATATAGCAGTTTTGGAAGTATGGCCATTTTCATTATGTTGGTTTTGCCTACCCAGAAGCAGGGGATGTCTTTTCATGATATCATCTTCAATCTCTTTCTTCAGAGTCCTATAGTTTTCAGAGTAGAGGTCTTTGAATTCTTTTGTTAGGTTGATTCCTAGATATGTCAATTTTTTTTGGATGTTATTGTGAAGAGAGTTGTTTCTCCAGTTCCTCTCTCAGTGAATCTGTTGTTCTTGTATAGAAAGGCTATTGATTTTTGAGTGTTGACCTTATATCCAGCTACATTACTAAATTTGGTTATTAAGCCTAGAAGACTTTTGTTGGAGTTCTTGGGGTCTTTTATGTTAGAGTATCATGTCATCTGGAAATAATGACAATTTGACTTCATTTCTTATCTTTATTCCTTTTATTTCTTTCTCTTTTCTAATTGCTGTGGCTAATGTTTCCATTACTATATTGAACAGGAGTGGTGATAGTGGACATCCTTGTCTTGTTTTTTGTGAAGGGTTTCAGTTTTTTGACCATTTAACATGATATTGGCTTTTAGTTTTTCATAGATGGCTTTTATTAGGTTGAGGTAGAGACTGTCTATTCCAGTTTTTTGTAGGGTTTTTATCATGAATGATTGTTGGAGCTTTTCAAATGCTTTTTCTGCATCTATTGAGATGATCATGTGGTTTTTATCCTTGGCTCTATTAATATATTAATATGTATTAATTAATTTATTTGCATATGTTGTACCATCCCTACATCCATGGGATGAATCCCACTTGGTCAGAGTGTATGATCTTCTTGATGATCTTCTGCATTCTATTTGCCAGTATCTTATTAAGGACTTTTGCATCTATGTTCATTAGTGAGATTGGCCTACAATTCTCTTTTTCAGTTGGATATTTCTCTGCTTTGGGGATCAAGTTGATGCTTGCTTCCAGGAATGAATTTAGGAGTATTGCTTCCCTTTCAGTTTCATTCAAGAGTTTAAATGGTAGCAGCAATAGTTCCTCTCTAAATGTCTCATAGAATTCAACAGTAAAGGCATCAGGGCCCAGGCTTTCTTGGTAAGTTTTTAATTATGCTTTCAATTTTGTTTATTGATATTGGGTTGTTTAGACTCTTTAGGTCTTCTTCACTCAACTTTGGTAATTCATATGTATCTAAGAATCTGTCCATTTCTCCTGTGTTTTCCATCTTATTAGTGTATGGGTTCTAGATGTAGGTATTGATGATCCTCTGGATTTCTGCTGGGTCCATTGTATTTTCATTCTTTTCATTCCTAAATACATGGATTTGGACCTTTTCTTTCCTTTTTTTGGCTAAGGGTCTGCCAATTTTGTTTATTCTTTGGAAGAACCAACTTTTTGCTTCATTGATATTTGTATCATTCTGCTAGTCTCCATTATGTTGATTTCTCCTCTGATCTTTATAATTTTCTCCCTTGTATGAGCTTTGAGTTTGTCCTGCTCTTCTTTTTCTAGAAGCTAGAGGTTCAGCGTCAGGTTAATTGGGCTTGTTCTGTTTTCCTAATATGAGTATTCATCGGTATGAGTTTCCCTCATAAAACTTCTTTCATTGTGTCCCATAGATTCTAATATGTTGTATTGACATTATCATTTAATTGTAGAAACTGTCTTATTTCTTCTTTAGTTACCTCTGTGACCCATTAGTTATTCAGGAGTGTGTTGTTCAATTTCCATGTGTTTATGAAATTCTTGTGGTTTCTTTGCTATTGATCTCCAATTTCATTGCACTATGATCAGATAATATACAGGGAATAATTTCAATTCCTTTGCACTTACTTAAACATGTTCTTTGAGGAAGTATTTGGTCTATTTTGGAGAATGACCCACGTGTAGCCCAAGAGAATGTGTATTCTGATTTTGTGGGGTGGAACAATCTGTAAGAATCTGTTAAGTTCATTTTTTCAAGAGTTTGATTGAGTTCTAGTATTTTCTTGTTTATTTTTTTGTCTAGTTATTCTATCTATTTGTGACAGTGGGTTATTGAGGTCCCCCACTACTATTGTATTAGTGCTTATTTGATTTTTCATTTCCGTTAGTATTTTTTTACCTAGTTGGGCATACTAGTGTTTGGTGTATATATATTTACGATTGTTATCTCTTCCTCTTGGATTGTTCCCTTTACAAGGATGTAGTGTCCTTCTTTGTCTCTCTTAATCGGTGTTGGTTTGAAATCCACTTGATCTGCAAAGAGGATAGCTACTCCTGCTATTTTTTGAGTTCCTGTTGCAAGGAGTATTGTTTTCCACCCTTTAACTTTCAGTCTATGTGTTTGTTTTTGAATTGTGTTTCTTGTATGCAGCATATTGTTGCATCTTGCTTCTTGACCCATTTTGTCAGTCTATTTCTTTTGACCGGTGAATTGAGACCATTAACATTGATGGATATGACTGATATATATTGGCCTATCCTTTTCATGACTTTTTATTTTTGTTGGATTCTCCCCCTTTGCATTTAATTTCTTGTCGTGCCTGATGGATTCATTCTGCTGTGCTTCCTGGGGTTGTGATCCTCATTGCCTTTTCCTAGGACATTTTTTTAATGTTTTGGAGTGCAGGTTTGGTATTCATGAAGTTCCTCAGGTGCTCTTTGTCATGAAAGTATCTTATTTCTCCATCAATTTGAAAGACAGTTTTGCAGGTTACATCAATCTGGGTTGGAGGTGGTTTTTCTTTAGGGCTTGAAATACATCACTCCAGACTCTTCTTGGAGATTCTTGGAAATCTGTTTGCCTTTGCACTAGGTTGATTCTTCCTCCCCAGGAGTAAGGGATGTCTTTTCATGTTCTGATATCATCTTCAATCTCTCTTTTCAGAGAGCTATAGTTTTCAGAGGAGAAGTCTTTGATTTCTTCTGTTAGGTTGACTCCTAGGTATTTCAATTTTTTTGGATGCTATTGTGAAAGGAATTGTTTGCCCTATTTCCGTTTTGAGATTTGTTTACCGTTTCTTCTCATTTCCACAGATGCAGTCTGCTGTGCCTTTGTTGAAGCAACTTTTTGCTCACCCAGTGGTCTTCAATTCTCAGGAAGCCACAGAGTGGTCTATCTGTGTTACTCACCAGTGCACCAATTTCTGGGTTCAGAATGGTTGATTTCTGCATCCCTTAGCTGTCCTGTTGTCTGGGTGGGCTTCTGGTTGGGGCCTGTGCACACTTGGGATGGTATCTGGGTATGTCTCCTTCCAGGGCCTGTCCCCCTACATAGCTGTTGCCTGGGAGGGCCTTTGGCTGGTGGCTGTGCACCCTAGTCCCTCGTGTCTGGGCAGGCTTCTAGCTAGGGTCTCCATGCACTTTTCGATGGTCTCAGAATGAGCCTCTGGTTGTTGGTTGTGTGCCTGTGCAGTTCTTTTCTAGGCAGACCTTTGGCTTGAGCCTGTGTACCCAAGTGGTTGGGGTCAGGGCAGGGCCCTGGTTGGACCTATCTGAAGCTGAGTTGCTCTGATCCACACTGTTACTGGGATCTCCGCGCACTTACTGATGGTATCGGGGCAGGCCTCTGGCTGACGCTTTTGTGCCTGTGCAGCTCTTTTCCGGGTGGGCCTTTGGCTTGGGCCTATGTGCCCAAGCAGCTGGGTAGGGGCAGGGCTCTGGGTGCATCTGCCACAGCCATGTCACTCTGGTCCACATCGCTGCTCCTGGGATCTTTCTTGAATTTCTTATATATTCTTGATTTCAATTCCTTGTGAGATGGATGCGTTGCAAATATTTTCTCCCATTTTATAGGCTATGTTTATACTCTATTGATTGTTCTCTTTGTCCTGTCATAACACTTTTGGAATCCCCATTTTATAGGTGAGAAAAGTAAGGCATACAGAATTAACAACCAAACTCCTAGCTTGTAATTGGAAGTTGGTGAAGTTTTAACTGAAACTCAACTAGTCTGACTTTAGAATGTGTAATCCTAAGCATTACTCT
The DNA here is from genome assembly GCF_000247695.1 of Heterocephalus glaber. The sequence goes on from NW_004624730.1 coordinate 59,027,981, forward strand.
ATCTGACTCATAACATGGTAAATATCTTTGTATAGGAGAGTGATCTTTATATTCTTGATAGCTGCAACTGGGAAGATTCTTAGTGTTGGAATAACTAGACATCAAGAGCTATGAGGACTTTCATACTCTTAAAACATTTAGCTGCCATCCAGAAAGTTTGTATCAGTCCACATCTACACCAATAGTGGGAAAAGCCTGCCTGCTTCCTGACTCCCAGTAGAGTTATTTAATTCTTTAACAACCTTGAATCTCACTAAATGGTTAAGATCTCTCTAAATGATTAAGATAGTCCATAGATCTTAAAAACAAGGAGAATGCAATTTTATATAAATATGAAATCATTTGTAATATACCTCAGATAAAGCTATATCCTTGTTTTATTAATCCATACACAAATGAACTTCCTTTTGTTGTCACTATAGGTGTGAAATTGTATATACTAAGAGTGTTTGTGTCTCAGATTTGGGGTCATTACATCTGTCAAGGGTGTCTGTCAAAACATAGACTTATTTTGACAACTCCTGTCATGAGTGATATTTATGGTATTTCCTCAAACTTTTAGGCAGTTGGAAGTCCTTTTACATTAATCATGTACTACGGTTTAAAAAATATTGCATGGAAAAAGTACATCCTGTTCACATGTATTTTTACTTTGTACTATCTTCATATAATGTACATAAAATGCTAAATTATATTAGCATATTTAGGTAACAATAACATTTGGAAAACCTGATTTTTTTAATCTCTAGAAGATAATTTCATCCTGAATTCAAAAACACCAAAACTGTTGGGTAGAAACCACCACCTTTCTCTTTTCTTCTTTTGAGGAAAACTGAGGAAAATTCCATGGTAATATCTAAGGAAAGGGGATTTTAGTAATTTCTACAATGATTTTGACTTCAATTAGGAATCTAAATATTACTTGTGATGAATCGAAAATTACTCATCTTTCATTGTTTCTTTGGATTAGTAATCTGTCACCATTAATTTCTGAAAGAATCTTCATTGGATCTTGTGTTTCAGTGTACTCAATTAAAGTTCTGTGTTTTATAGTTGCAGGTACAGTTAAGTCTTAGAATTATTTCAGCCTTTAAAATGTATACAATGAGGCAAGAGGCTGATAACTTGGAGCAAATACCAGACATACACTCTACTGTGTAACATCTGGAAGCCTGTGTTGTTTGTGATTCTTTTACATTTTTAGTTTTAAGTGTGATTCTTGGTAGAAGCTTTGTCTTGAACACAATGCCATTGTTAATAGCGAATGAAATGACTGAAACTGTGTGGAGGAAAAAAAAAGTCAGCTGAAGGATTTATAGCAGACCTTACTGCAAACCAAACATTGCAATTATCTGCAGCTGAAAACAAGTAGCTTTTAATGTGTCCATTTGGCCAAGAAGAGAGAGGAGAATTATAGACCATTGCTCTTTCCCACTCTCATACTCTGTCTTCTTCTTTATATAGTTTATCATCCATAATTTCAGGATGTATTTTGCTTCTTTAAGCTGTTTTATCTGTAGGCTTATGAGGTCACTCATGTGTGAATTCCTTTGTTAGTCATCTCACCTTTTGCCTTGATGATAGAAAATTGATCAGGCCTAAAGTACAAGTTCAATAGACAACCCCCTTGGTCCTTTGTCTAGGAGAATAGCTACCATTGAAGGCCATGAGCAGGTTGCTATTAATATGACAGCCTGCTCTATCTCCCACTGTAATTTATAATGAAATACCTAATCTCCATTATTTTGATCCAAGCAGGCGATCCCATGAAAAAGTCTTTTCATCCAGTTCCCAATGGCTGTTACATGAGAAATGGCAAACCAATAATTTTTGTCAAGTTTTTTAAGCCAACAGAAATGCTTTTCCACTGCTACAGTTTCAAAAGGCACAGATAAAGCTCATTCACTGAGATGAATGAAAAAGCCATCTGGGGTTTTTCTTTTTGACTTCCTTTCCTTTTCTCCATCCTTGTAATCAAATTTGAGCAAAATCAAATGGGGCTTTCTATGAAAGTACCTTTTGTTGATCTGAACGAGCTGGTAATTTACAAAATACCCTTCCTTTGTAAGGAAGGCTAAAGAAAAAAAGAATCAGTAGCTTTTAAAGCTGGGCCTTAGTGGGACTCTAAATGCAGTGAAAGCAGTCTGTGTTGAGAGATTGAAATGCATTTCAAAGCCAGGCCTGACTCGGGGTACAAGGAAGAACAGAGCTATGTGCATTTTGTAGGAAGAAAAATGTGAATGGAAAAGGGAGAAGGGGAAACAGGGGGAAGATCTGGATAAAACATTAAAGTGACTATAATTTTGGAGATACATTCGTCTTATTCAAAATGTGCACGTAACCAGGGATGCTGAAGCCGGATATTTGCTCGACCAGGACACTCAACAATTTGAGCCCTTAAAGTTTGGAGCTGCATGGGTTTGTGGAAGAAGTCGGCTCATGATGTGTGTGATGTTTTTCTCCAACTTTTTCTTTTTCTTTTTTGCTTTGGGATCTTGTGGGAACTACCTCAAGAAAAGCTGAAAATGCTAATTTTCAGACAACTAATACTTGCTATTTTCTTTCTTTTTACCTGCTAGATTTCCTCATGGTAGTGATTCTTCTTTACTGTCTTGCATTCAGAATGATGGCATAGATCTTAAAAATAGTAAGTAATGTGTGATATTTTCTCCAATCATTGTTGATAGTTAATTGTAATAAAGCTGAAATTTGGTTATTGGAGGAGTTTGGAATCATCATACATGCCTTGAAGGAAAATAGGTTTTGTGCAACATTTGCATGTTTTGAAATGAATTATTTTTGGTTTGATTGAATTGTTCATTACAGTATTAGTATTCAAGATCATGAATGTGTTTTTATTGCTGTTTTATTCTGTATATTTTGTGATAGATAGCTAAGTATTGTGTGGCATATAATATATGAATTCTCAGCACAACAGTTTAAGAAACAATGCAGAAATTTCAAGGAACTCTCTGAAGATGTTAAGTTTTGTTTTATGCACCACACAATCTTCCTGGTATATTTATAGTTTTGATTCATAGTAATCACGTTTTCTAAGGATCTTTCTATTTATGCTTGAAATAAAATTTTCATATAAATTACGTGAGCTCCTTCCTTCCAAATAAATACCTAGAGAGAGGCAGTAGTTGTTTTGATGGTATAAACCAAACAATTTTAAGGTGGTTTAAGCACAATTTCCAATAATTTAATTTAATACTTTAATTAATTATAATTAAAATAACAAAAAGTTGTGTTTTGAGATATTTTTCCCCTTTGGAAAAGTGAAAAGTCTATTTTTAACTTCCTAAAATAAGACAGAGACATGTTATCTGAAGATCTGATAGTTTGGGTTAGAGTACATGCCACAAGTATTTTCTTAAACATAGATGCAGTGCTAACATTCTAAGTAACTGCGGTGCATATTATAAATATGTAAATACCTTGGTCAGAATGGAGCAGAAAGGGGAGAATCAGTGCTGGTCTCTCAATGAAGGCTTGAGCAATATATACAATTGCTCATATTGCTAAAGCAGGCAAGGCCTGAGAATTTCACCAGGAAACCATAAGACCCTTGTTTACGGAGGTAAAACAAAACAAGATGAAATGAAGCCAAGTCAGTCCAATGTGGTTGTTTAACCCTTAAGGAAACTGTCTGAATTTTTTAGAACTGTTGAAATGAAGCATGGGATCCAAATAATTTCACAAGGGTCTTTGTGAGGGCCAAACCCTTTACCTTCTAACTTTTCTCCATATCAAATCTGAATTCCTAGAAGTTTGTGTTTAAGATGTATTCCATGCATTTACAGCTGTAGGTCTCTTTTCCAACTTCCTATGTTTATCTTTGCCTGTGGATTTGAGCTGTTTGCTGCCTCCTAATGCCTGATTTTAAAATAGCATGCCTGGCAAGCTGCCAAAAGGGTGGCAACGGGAGGGTGTTAGTTTGTATTGGGATTGGTGTTTCAAGGTTGTTGGAATCCTTAATTCGCACAGTTGTTACAAAGCAGATTATTAAAATCTGAGTGGGTGCGGGACTGGAAGAAGAGTAAAATTAATCTGTGCACTTCTCAGGCTCTATTTGTGGTTCTTCCTGCAAAACCAAGTTGTGTTGTTGTGTGGTCTATATCCACATGATGTTCTAGATAATCTGCACTATGCCATTGTTGTTACTGCCTGTAATTTTAGATTGATAGAGAGGCACAATATAAAATTGGTTTTATTTGCACAATATAATTCATTATACTCATTTTGTAAAATTTTTTCTATTGATTTCATTCTCTGTGATATCAATTAAGATTGTTGTTAATGCTTTAAGATTGTTGCTATTTCTCAAAAAAGAAAATTTATTATTTAGGAATGTCATTGTTATTTCTAATCCAAATTAGTACCTGGGTCATAATGCTTTGTATTTTGCTTACTAGTTTCACATCTAGTCAACCTTGGGATTGTTTTGCAAAATTTCTCTGCCATGTTACCTTCAAGTACATTTGGTAAGAACTACAGGCACTTTGTCTTGGTGAATCCTAAAGGATCTCTGTAAAAATATCCTTACTTTTAACTATAATTTTAATAAATAGGTAATCAGCCCTGAAAATCAAGTCAGGACTACTAGGTCAGTTTATTAGGCATTAAGTATTCTGAAGCTCTTGTTAGTAGAGCAATGAATTTATCCTCTTTCCCTCAGCCTAGCTTTGAACGTATTCCACAAAGCCTTGGATGCGGGAAACTGGAAAGCTAGTTAAATCCCACTTAGCCACTGGGGTAAGAGGAACATTCTCAAAGTTTTAATTGTAGGTCTTCTATTCCTGGATATAACAACAGATACACTACACACTCTACTATTCTGCAAAGTCAAAACAACAAACAACCTCTCATGAAAGTTCAGAAATTTAGATCCTTGTGATACCTTCAAAGGTTATCAGAGGAATGGAAAAGGGTGACACATTTGTGAAGACTCTGAAGCATCTAAGATAGAATTTAAGGTTTTGTTTTCTTTTTTGTAAAATTAAAACTTTTTCTGAGCTTGTCAGAAACTGGATGCTGCCTTTCCTTTATAGCAGTGCTATTGAGGCACTGCTGATTTCACAAACCAACAATAGGACTAAAAGTGGAGTCCTTCCTATTACCTGAAAGTTGTCCTTTATCATCTCAGGAATGTGCCTGGGCTTTGATATACTGAGAAGCTGTAGGTTACTTGACTAATTAGTACACATTCTCCAATATTCAGGATGCAGAAGAGTGGCTTGCTTCGTTTGAACCCCAGTTTATATTGATGATGCATCTGGGCTGATCACTGGTATTTTGAGCCTCACTTTCCTCAGGTGTCAAATGGGAGTGTTGTCTTGCCTTTCTCCTTATTGCCTTCCATAGACTGGGCAGACTTTTTGAGAGATCCTTTTTGACACAAACATGATGGTAAGGTCTAGTCAGCTTAGTTAGTGAATACATAATAAAATATAAGACCAAATTTTTATGAATATTGATTTCATTAGTAACCCCTGATAAGAGATAACTTTTGATAAGGGAACAAGTTATGCATAGGTTTTGATCAATGTCAAGATTATTCCAGTTCACAGTCACACAGCTCTATAAAGTTGTAAACATGACAGCAGTATTTAAAATGGAGAAAAATGCATTAACTTGTATCATGTTAAAATTCAGAATGGGGAAACTAGGAACAAAAAAAAAGTAAAATAATTTATTTTGTAGCACAGCCTTTTATAAGTGTTTTAATGCAGGTTTTAACATAATACAATAGGTAAAAATAACCAAATAATTAAAAATAGAGAAAATATAAATTAGTTCACGATTCAGGAATAAAAGAACCACACAGTATGAAAGTCATATATTTTCTAAAAAAATTGATACTCATAGACTTGATACAGGGTTTGCAACAGCTAATACAAGAACAGCCAGAAAAAAAAAATCATAAAAGACAGCTTCCATACTCAAATTCATACTCTAAGTCTTGTAGCCTGGAACTTCTTTGGGTACCCAAGATGTCAACAGTCCCTTCTGTCCCTAGCATGTTCATATCCTCTTTCTGATTCTTAGCCAAGGCCAATCCAGTATTACAGACCTGAGCTCTTTCTTGAATTTTTAAAAAAATAATCGACTTTCATAGAAGAGTAAATAGGAGGGAATGGAAACTTTACTGCAGGGGATGTGGTGGGGAGCATATTCCACACTGAACCACTCGAACATCTCTATGGAACATTCTGGTCTGAAAAGTGTCTTCTTAGGTTGGTCCACTGGAAGTTCTTTTCTTTGACCCTTCTTTCATGTGCTGCCTAGCTTCCCTAGGTGCCTTCTTCTATTCCTTAGTTCCTCTTTCTCTCTCCATCCTTAAATTACTCATACTTCTATTATCCAAAAGTAATATGGTTATGCCTAAGCTGCTAAGACTAAACTTACAAATCTAGACCAGTATCATGCTTAGCACATCCCCCAAAGCCTTACTTGTAACTGTTCTAATCCTACTTAGTAGTAGTGAGGATGATGTAGCAATTGAAATAACCCCATTATGTATTTCCCTTTAGGGAAAAAAACATACTATGAGTTTTTTCAGGCACTAGGTTTTGGAAGAATATTCTTCAGTAGGACTTTAAGGAGGTGTCAGAGATAGTGTCCTCATGACTTTGTGTTTACAGCTACTCTGACAACTGACTCTACGATTCTATTGCAAAAAGCAAAACAAAGTAAAACAAAAAACTTAGAAAATGTAAATTTGATGACATAAAGGCCAAGTATTACAGGAAATCTTTTTTTTTTTTGGTACCAGGGATTGAACTTGGGTCCTTGCGCTTGTGCAGCAGGTGGCAAAACCACTGAGCTAAATCCCCAGCCCTACAGGAAGTCTTTTAACAGAAGGTTAAGGTAGAGGGAGAGATGAAGTTTAGACAGAGAAAAGAAAGAAAGGAGAAACAACTTACTTTATAATATAAGGCAAGAAATAAATTTGAGTATCTTTACTCTGTGTCTGATAAATTTCATTGTATACTGGAATAGAAACTATATTTCAAATTTACATATTAAATGAGCAAGTTCAGGCTGATTTAAAGGACAATAGAATGCTAATGCCTACAAAGAGAAAAGTAGATTGGAGAACCTGAAAAATGGAAACCAAATCTTCAAGTTTATTATCACAAAAAGTTTAGACTTGTGATAGTGCACATTGAATCATGTGATTAGGTAACAGGGTTTTATCATTTCAGCTTCTGTGTACTCTTTTAAGAAAATTTGAAGAGAAAAATGTATGAATCAAGTATAATGGCTCAATGCATAAAAATGATTTGGATTTTGGGGCATGGAGTGAAAATTGAGAAACGTTTTAGAAAACCTTTTCAAATCCCAGGTTTAGAAAGCTTTCAGTCATTTGTCTGCATATTGGTATATTTTCTGCATAGATTTTCTTTTAAGTTACTTGGGTCTTTGCTTCTCCTTTTTGACTTAAACAGTTGTTCTGTGGCTCTTAGAGCCTTTAACTTGATTGTCAGTCAGTGTAGCTCTTTTAAGAGAGGATGTCAAATATGCCAGCCACCCAAAATTGCCTACATTGTCATAGCTCTAATGAGCATGTCCTTCAAGAATGAATTGAAGGCTAAAAATAAATGCTTTTGATGTTCACAGACTCCTTATAAAGTGCTCTGAAACCAATATGAAAGATTGTAATTTTTTTCTCACTAAGACAGTTACAAGAACAGATTTAATAATGTACGCTGTAATCAGAAGCATAAGCGCTCTTAACAAATATATGCTAGATCACTGGGGATGAAAAGACAGGGATGCAGTAATAGAGGTGCTCTGTGAAACCCAACCAACTGACCCCCAGTTATTTCCAGTTCCCTTTGTAAACCGAAGCAAGGGCGAAGTATTTCATCCAATGGAGTCATTCAGCATCCTAACAGTTCAAAGGTGGGAGTCAGCAGAACACAGTGAAATGAAGATTTAAGCACAAGGAAAGTTAAGAGTTTTCCTCCAACTTTGCTATACAGGAAATTTCAAATTCAGTCATGGGTCAAAAACAAATCCAATATTTCTCTCATTTCCTAGTGAAATCAGGTCTGGAAATATCCTGAAAGCACAAGCACCCTCTCCTGTGTAGTTTTCTTGGGTGACTTCCTCAAACAATTTGAATTTTTTTTTTGTTTTTTGGGCTAGTAAGCATGGTTAAAGAGATGGTACTTGTATTTTCCTCACAGGAAATTAAAAAATGGACAAGTTACCTTTCTGGCTTCTCAAAATACATACATATGTTCAATTGACTATAGGGATGGCACATCATCAATGCAGGCTGAATATGAAAAAATAAGTAAGGGAAGAAAGAAAAGTTAGAAATGTAAAAGGAGAATGGAAAAGGAATGAGGGGAAAAGGGGAAATTTCTGGGTTCAAACTAAGTTTTAAAATAATTTATGTGTATTTTAAAGCTTTTCTCTAAGTTGTCCAGAGTATTTATTTAGTACCTATTCTGTGCTTAGAGGATCAGAAGTCTGAAGACTTAACAATCTAAAGTCACACAGTTTTAGAAATGCATTTTGTCTTACAGAGGCTTTAACACTGTATTCTTAGCCAGGAGGGTGATTGGTAGAAGGTGAGGGTGACTCCCTCCCAGAAGGCTAAAAGACCCTCATAACTGACAACAATGCTTATTATTCCAAAAAGCCTGTGATAACTTTACTTCTTCCTTTCCTATACATATTCCTTTTATTTCTTTTTACTGCCTAATTGCCTTTGCTAATGTTTTGCATGCTATGTTGAACAGGAGTGGTGATAGTGGATAAAGAAAATGTAATATTTACTCAAGTGGAGTACTACTCTGCCATAAAGAAAGATAAATGCATAATTTGTAGGCAAATGGATGCACCTTGCGATAATAATGTTAAGTGAAATAAATCAGACACACAAGCTTAAATACTGCATAGTTTCCCTTATATGAGGAACACAAATTATAAATAAAGAGCAAATAAAAGATAACAGGAAGTAGGGAGACAGATCATTCTCAAATGGGAAGAGTATCAGGAGATGGAGGGAGAGAGAAAGGAGATCAGCAAAAGAGGATGAAAAAAGGAATTGAGATGTGTTATTTACATTCACCAATACCACACAAGGGCCGTAAACATTATGTACTGCAAACATGTACTAATAAAAAAAGAGAGAAAAAATGCTAAACTCTTCAAAAAAGGACACTGAATGTATTATAGTATAATT
>NW_004624730.1:59037285-59072086 GCF_000247695.1 Heterocephalus glaber
TTGGAAAAGAACTCTGATGTTCAGAGGAGATTTCAGGTATACATAACATAATTTTAAATGCCTCTACACTCAAAGCAAAATATTTATAAGAAAAGTCCCTGATATCCTAAATAAATAAAATAGATATACCATATTTATGGGTTGGAAGACTCATTATTTTTAAAATGTAAAATACTATTATTTTAATGATGTAGATGTCATAAACTAAGGTTCCACAGAGTCAGCTTAGTCTGATTCTAATGAAGATATGAAGGGGATGAGTCATTCTTAGTCTACAAAAGTCTCTGAATGATGAGTAGGCAACTGTTAGAATGTGTTTCATATTGTGACATGAGTTTTATACTGTGACAGCTTAAGATTTTACATATTTATTACAAGTGAGTATAGGTCAAAATAAGTTTAAAAATACTGCTCTAGAATAGAAAGAGCAGAATTGGGAAGTGTTTTGTATTCATTCAATAAATATTTATGAACATGCTATTGGGTTTGACACACAGGTAAGAATGTCTGGTAGAGAACTGGGCATGTAAAGATAGAAGTCAGATGAGTTCTGGATTGAAACAGATTTGAGGTTATATTTTAAGAGCAACATCAAGTAAAGACAAAGAAAGGTCCTTTGTTGTATTTAGCAGCAAAGATTGTGATTGACTTTGGGAAGAACAACATGGAAACCAGTTTGAGATGGGGTAAGAAGAGAGTGGGAAATAAGAGAGAGGAGAACACATCTGTGGATAATCCTTTAAGGCAATTTCACTGGGGAAGAGAATAAAGGGATAAGGGTAAAGCTGTATTGCAATTTGGGAATCAAGGGAGAGTTTTTAAAAAATGGGAGATAATTGGATGTAATATACTTAAATACGTATGACACAATTAAGTAACTACTGTTTTGTGTTCTTCTGTGAGATGGTCAATCAGGTATAGCCACGGGATGGAACACAAGAGGGAAACAAGAAATCAAAGTCAATTATATTCACAGGTCCTAGCGAGATAGAGTGACTCAGAGAAGTGTTAGAGAGGTTCAAGGGAGCCAGCTTACTCACACAGATGGGAAAGTGAGAGACAGAGAGCAAGTGTCTTGACTGGTGGTCAGGGTTGGATACACAAACAGAAGGTATGAGAGGATTTCATTGGTATATTTAAATGTCACCAGGACATAGGGGCAGGCAAATAGGGAACTTGTGGCAGGGTCATCTAGGCAAGGTACTTAGAGCCTGTTTGTGGGCATGTTGAAACAATAGGAAAAGAATGAAGTTTTAAAATATGTAGGACAACTTTAAATTTACTAAATGTTTCTTTAAAATAATCATGAGGTTGAGTATGGGATGGTGAATGCAGAATTCTTCCTCTTTGAGAATTTGAAATTAGCTTATTCAATAAGTCCAATCACTAGCAATAACAAGTTAGAAATTATACAGCTTATCAAAGTAGTATAAGCAGTGCTATGTGGATTAAAATATTGAAGCTTATTCATCCATATTGAGTCAGGAGGGATATTATAAGGGAAAGTAGACCATAAAGAATGAAAGATTCAGAAGGGTATAGGAAATCAAAGCACAAATAATGTAAAGGGCCATGGGGTGTCATATTGAGTGTTGGGTTATTATCACCCAAGGTATTAAAATATCATGCAGGAAATGTTGGATTTTTTACTGTGGGGCTTTGAAGTCCAGTTTTGGAATTTGGTTTGATTCTGTGAACAGAAGGTTTTTGAACAAGAAAATGTTATGATCCAGAGATCTACATTAGAAAAATGAACTTGACAGCTATACCTAGAAATGTTTGGAAGAGACAGAAAGTGAGAAAGTAGGTTAAGAATCTCATGAAATAGACCAGGTGTGAGGGACCTAGAGGCTCCATCATGGTAATTAATAGAAATTGGATGAAAGAGAATTAATTAATTAATTTAACAGATATTTATTGTCCCTATGATTAGTAGGTATTTATTATTATCACTGTAATACCCCTCCCATTAGTACTAACTATGTGTTAGTCAGGCATAGGGCCTCTAATCTCAAGAATCTCAAGCCAAGTCTATGACGAAATCTATAACAGAGGGAAATACCCATGAGAAGAGGTCAGGTAGGAGAGATATGTGTCTGGAGGAAATGAAAACCAAGGGAATATACTTTCCAGAAGGGAGAGGTAGTTTCACATATTACTGAAGGAATAGAGTAAAATGAGACCTGAATGAGTCTTTCAGGTTTTGCACTATGGAAGATATTAGTGATGTTAGCAGGAGAAATTTCATTGAAACAGTTGGGGGTAAAATTATAACTGCTATAGATTGAGGACCAAGAAGGAAGTGAAGAATTGAGGATAAGGAAACAGGATAAACACTTGTAATATATACCAGTTGCTGGAATATGGTTAAGGTAATGGGGAGATAAGAAATGATTTTATGACTTTAAGTTTCAGTGAGTGATGATGTCAATTGGCAAAATAGGAAAGTTGGGAGAAAGACCGAAATTTAAGAGAGCTTTTCTTTTGCTCTTGATTGAGATTGAAATATGGATAGACATTCAGGCCATAGTTTGAAACAAGAATTTAAAACATTAAAGAAATATGAGGGCTAGATACAGCTTATTTAGATTTGCAACATATAGGTAACTAAAGTCAGATCATAAAAGGTATCTTAGGTACTTTTCTCATTGCTGAGACAAAACACCTGACACCCAAAGTTAAAGGAGGAAAGGTTTATTTTAGCTCACAGTTTGTAGAGGTTTCAGTCCATAATCAGCTAGAACCAAGGCAGAGTAGCATGGCAGAGGGGCATCACAGAGGAGAAACAGTCCATGGCAGGCACAAAGCGGCAAAAGTAGCAAGCAACAAGTGACTAACAGTGACAGTAACAGCCCTTTTTCTGTCCCTTATATCCAGGGTAGCACTCATACCCAATGAGCCTTCCCATTTTCCACACCCAGAACTATGCCAAAAGAATCAGTGGGTTAATATAGTAATCATACACCCTTAATCCAAGCATCACACCCTTAGTCCTAGAATTATACACTCTAGATCCAGCCACCTCTCAAAAGCTCCACCTATGACCACATGAGACTTTGGGAGCACATCTAAATACAAGCCATAACAGAAGGCAAAACTGTACAGAAAAGAGAAGAGTAGAAGGAACAAGAGAACGAAATGGCAAGTAGATTAAAGGTCAGTGAATTGATCGAAAAGAGACAGAAAAAGCAAAGGGAACCATAGGTATAAGATTGCTGTGGCAGCCAATGAGAGTTTTGTCTTCATAGTTGTTTTGTCTTTGGTAGTTGAGCTGTTATTTACCCAAAAGCAGAGTAAAGACCAAGAAAAAGCCATTGGTTTGGCAGTTGGTAATCACTGATAATATTGGGAACCATTTTTTTCCCAACTGGGAAGTGCCATTTTAATAGGTTGATTAAAACAAATGAAACAGGTTGCCATGGGTTAAGTATAAGTAGGATTTTTTCTTTATTGTTGTAGGCAAGGTGATAAAAGACCTTAATATAAGGTTGTAGCACAGTTGGGACAACAAAATATGTTTATATGTATGACTATATGTGGAGAAGAATAAAGTCACTGAAGGTGAGACTTAAAGGGAAAAGGTGGAAAACTGAAGAAGCAATGTTGGGAAATTGTATGATTTAGCTCCTATCTCAGTGTTTCTGTCAGAATTTAATGAGATAATAAGGTAAATGACATGCAGTAGGTTTTCAATGTGAGTGAACTATTAGCATTTTGGAGTTGAATGATATAAAGACATTGCTGTTACGTGTCTGATATGTGCCAAGCCTATGCTGTTTCATTTTCCCTGCACAAACAGCCTTCTAACTGGCCATTGTCAGCCATGTTTTATATATGATAGTACCTAGAAGGTCACAACCAAGTAACCACAAAGTTGATATTTGAACAAAGTTTGTCAAAAACTAAAGATACAAGTAGGCCTTACAATTTTATGAATAACTTTGATTTTACATGGGAGTAAAGGACGTGAGGGAAATAATTTGAAGGAACTTTTATTGAATGGGTCCTATGTTTTTTGTTAAGCATGAGGGAGGTATCTGCTGAGAGTGAGGAGGCTGAGAATAGATTAGAATTGAGGAGATTGAAGAGGATTTGAGATGGTAACTGTTGTGAGTTGGAATATCATTATGAGATGAAGAAAAAAAGTGTCAAGTTTAGATAACCTGGAATTTCAATGAACAGAACTGGTAAATGGAGAATAATTATATATGGTTCCTTGAAAATTCTGTAGGTCTCAAATTTCTGAGTTTGGAATACTTGGCAGCACAAGACTGGGAGCCAAGGAGAGTGCACAGTGGTCTGAAATTTGGCATGGAAGGAAGCAGGGATGGAAGATTCTAGATTTGGGTCTAGTGCTTCACAGGGGATCCAGGCTTGGCAGAAAGGTGAAGGAAGACAGGAGAAGACTGATGAATTAAAAGAACCTGGAGAACTGGAAGGATTTAAATTTATGAACACAGGTGGAAGGTCAAGGTTGGAGGCAAAATACAGTTTACTGTGAGAGTTGATGTTTGCAACAGGTATGAGTTGTATTGGAGTATGGAGCAGAGCTGTATCAGGAATTGGCCAGTATCATAGAGGTTGATGCCATTTTAAGTGAGAGATTAAGGACTCATCAAGCCAGGGCCTAAACAGGATTGGATCAATACAAATGAACAACACAACTAGATTGAGTGTTGGAGATAAAAATGCAGATGGCCACAAGAGTCAGTATGGGTAGGCTGGCCAAGGGGCCCTGGAGCAGGGTGCATAATATTTGGATAGGTAGAGAATTAGGGGAGGAGGAGAAGAAATGTTCATTAGTGATCTACTCTGTGCCTCTTTAGTAGGCTCTTATGCATGTAAACTCATTTGATCTTTACAACAAAGTTCTGAAGACAGCTTTCTTAACATTTCAAAGGTGAAGGATCTGAAGATTTTGTTTTTGCTTTTCCTGAACACAAATCACTAGAATCTTAAGGTGAAAATGTTTAAATAACATTTTAATGTACAAATAGTGTCTAAACGATTAAATATTATGTGTATTATTGTGTATAACATATGTACACATTATGTGCCAATATATATTTTGATATTCTATAGACATGCATTAAGTTACACTAACCAGATTATTGGAAATCTATATCATCAATATGAGGAAATTTTAAAAAATATTTAGACATTCGTAGTACCTTACAGGCGTTACATATGGAAACAAAATAACTGATAGGATATTTGCAGTTAATAATTTAAAAAACTGTGCTGACAAGATAGAAATTAAATAAATAGCCTAAATTTAACAAGAGAGCTCATTCTGTATAATCAATAGCATTAATTTCAAACTATGAATATTGTTTTTAAAGGGGAAAGGTTTGTTTGGCACACAGTTTGTAGAGGGTTCAGTCTACAGTCGGCTGGCTCTAAGGAAGGGTGGCACATGGCAGAGGGGCATCAGTTCATGGCGGACTGAAGGTAGCAAAGCAACAAAGGACTTTAACGGTATCTTTCTGCCCCTTTTACTTTATCTAAACTACTGGGATTAGGCTGGTGCTAAACCAATCAGTGGACTGATTTAGTAATCACACATCCTTAATCCTAGCATCACACACTCTAGATTCAGCCACCTCTGAAACCCTAACTCCATGAGGCTTTGAGGGGACATCTAGACACAAACCATAACATTCCTCCCCTGGTCCCTCAAAGACTCATGCACATCCTGCTATGCAAAAGGCATTTAGTCCATTAAGAGTTGCCAAAGTCCTAACAGTTTCAGCATTGCTGAAAAATTTCAAGTTCAAAATCACCTCTGAAATTTAAGTAAAACTCTTAGCTGCAAATCCCTGTACAAATGAAAAGAAAGTTAAGCACTTCCAACACTCAATGGCACAAAATAGACATTTCCATTCTAAAAGTTACAAACAGGGGGATCCAAAGGAATGGGACAAAAGCAAGTCCAAATTTCAGCGGGGCAAACATTAAATCCCACAGTTCCACTTCCAGCATCCCCAGAAATCTGTGGCAAATTATAAAATCCAAAAGGCTTGGGTGGCTCTGCTCCTACAACACAGCTGGTGGTTGTGGCTCCCATGACTTCTCTCTGGGGCCAGCTCTGCTCCTTCCTTGCAGTTTTCCTCTGACAATCCATGTTCCTGGCTTCTCCAAGTTTTTGGAGTCTCCAATGCACCTTTAGCTTCACACAGCTTCATACACTGCCCTCTCAGGGACACAATGCCTGGCCTCCCAGGGCTTCTTATGAAATCTGGGTAGAATCTTTCCTGACCTCACAACTCTTGCATTCTTCATGAACCTAAAACCAGCACCATGTGAATAATGCCAAGGTCTGCTGCCAGCTGGAGCAGTAGCCAGGCTTCCTTCTCTCTTGGCTGTACGGGTCCAGTGCCTATAAACCAAATCCTGAGGAACCATTTCCCCAGGCGGCAGTCTTTGTGGAACATTGTGCCCTCTGGCTCACTTTTGAAATTTTAAAACTGCAAAAGGTGGAGTCCTCCTCCTTCTTGTGATGCTCTCAGGCCATGTTTTCTAATCTGTTCCTTCTCAGCAGTCTCCTCTGTTCTATCTTTGCAGGCAACAAGTTTACTGGAGTTTCCTTTCTGGCCAAACTCAATACATTTCAAATCATTCTGCTGGGCTCTTTGCTCTTGATTCTCAACATAAATCTGGCTAAAAGCCCCCAACAGTAACCATGCCAACGCCTCACCTTTAGACTGTCTTGAAATTTCCTCTGCCAGATTAATTAATCCACTGTCCTTAGTGTCAGTCTCAGGCAAAATCTCTGAACACGAGAAAAATGCAGACAAACTTTCTGCCAAGGTATTACACGCATCATCTGGAGTCCAATGGCCAATGTAGTCCTTTCCAGAAGAAACCTCTTGAGCCTGGTCTTTACTGGCAAGATTTCTATTAGCCTTCAGGCCTTCTGAGCTCTGACCAGAATCTCCCATCAAGTACAGCCTAAGACGTTCCAGCTCTGCTTTTTCAGCCAGTATCTCTGAGCCTTTCCAAACTCTTCCCACTAGCCATTCCCAAAGGCTCCTGAAGCACAAGTCAGGTATAGTCACAGCAATGACCCCCACTTCTCTGGTACAAAATTTCTGTCTTAGTTACTTTTCTTGTTATGGAGTCAAAATACCTGACACCCAAATTTAAAAGGGGGAAGGTTTTCCTAGCTCACAGTTTGTAGAGGCTCAGTCCATAATTGGTCAGCTCCAAGGCAGGGTGGCACATGGCAGAGGGGGGAACAGTTCATGGCAAACAAAAGGTAGCAAAGCAACAAAGGTCAAATTGTGAATATTGAAGTACATTCCAAAAAACAAGCCATTGTCTATTTCTGTAAATTACTAATACACCATCCTAAATTTATAGATGAAGAAATCAAGGCTCATAGAAGACAAAATCTTGCCCAACATCACAGAGCTAGGATTTAAATTTAGATTAATCTGTGTAAACCCACTATCTTTACTACCACTCCACCTGTGAAGTCCTACTACTACAATGAAATATCCCTTGAATTGATTTCAATATCATCTGAAAATGCTAAAGAAAGTGAAGACTGTCCAAAGATTACAATAAAACCAGATTGGGTTGTCATGTAATAGAGAAGAATTCATGTCATTCCTTTATCACTTTACTCTTGAATGTTGAGTTGTGCAACATCTTGGAATCCTTGAAGGTAGTTCCCAAAATTGAAACAGGCAGAAAGTCAGAAGGGTAAGTAGATGGTGAAGGCAGTAGAACAGGAAGTTATCTGTCAGTTCCTTCCTGATGGAGGTTTATGGTGGGTTTGTCAGAATTTCCAGATGAAATTACACATCATCAGGAAAATACTGCAAAAGAATAATGGCTAACCATGACCTATGTTTCAGGATACTTAGCCCATAGGAAAGCCCATAGGAATCTTACAAAATTGTGGTTAAATTCCCTCTTGTTTTGAAGTGACTTTCCTGAGGCAAAATTAAACTCAATAACTGTGTTTAAGAGAAATTTAATCCTTGATACTTCTTACTGGGAGCATCCTTCTATTGCCTTGAACTCTCACCTCTGTTCACAAGGTAATGAATTCTACTTTTCTTGCTGGAACTTGCTTGTCTTTTATCTTCATCTGTTTGTTTTACTCATGTCTATCTTTGGATTGTCATTATCACATCCTCTGATTTCATCCTCCTTTGCCTGCCACGAGGAGGTACATCTTTCTCTTGCTTTTGCAAGTCATATTGTAATCTTGTACAACAGTACATTCCTATTCTGTTTTTATTTGTTTTACATTACCTTCAGACTTTTTACAGCTTCCTCCAACTGTCTTGAAACTTTATATTTTTACTGTTACTTTTTTTGGAGGGTTGCTTAAGATATTATTGTTCAAGTTCTCCAGAATGGTCTCTCTTTGTCCTTTTCCTCTCTGATTTTTCTTTATTCCTTTGCTGCCTTCTTTTTCTGTCTTATTTCTTTCCTATTTTTTTCTTATGTGTGCTTCCACATCCCCTATTGTTCTCTCTTCTAAAACTCTGGGCTGAATAAACTTCCTCCTGTGGTGCCTTTTTTCCCCATAACTTTTCTCTGAAATTCTCCTGTATCTTTTAACCTTAATTCTCTTTTATTCTTAGTTAATCCCCCCATTCCATTAAATTTTCTTCATTCTTCAACTAAAAACCTTCACTTCAATCTGTTCTAAGCTCATCAGATGTTTGATTCACTTCCTCACCTCTGACTTTCTTCTTGACCTTCTCTTGACTACTTTCACACTCTCCTTTCCTCTGAAATTGCACTTACCAAGGATGTTCTAATGATTGCCTTTTGGACAAATTGGATGTTCTTTCATCTGTGATCTTCATCTTTCCTGTCAATAACTCTGTCCATGGGCTGGTAGATCATCTTTGAAATACTTTTGAAGCAAGATGGGATTCTTCTTTTTATTTTTAAACTGATTTTCTAGTATATAACGGCTTTGTTAGAAACACCAGATGAATATCTTCTAGATATTTTGTGCATCACTTTGTTTATTTTTGTTGTAAGAATTAAGAAAAGATAACTTTCTATTTGCATTTCTAATAGCTGTCTTTGAGAGGGTCTTGATATCTCCATTGGTTTTGAATGGTCAATAAATTGCTCTCTAGATTTGGCCTTGGCCTTCTTCCCTAAAGGACAGACTTTCTGAGTCAGTGTGATTACCCCACCCCCAACATAACTAATGAATCCCCCAATCTAATTGACAAATTATTACCACAGTCAGTCTAAATAAATGACTTTAAAAAATTAATTTCTTTAGCCATTTTTATTCTTGTAAACATAATTCCAACCTCCCCAAACAAGTTTCAGTTGAGAATTAGAATATTAAATATATCTGAATTAAACTTGAGAGAATAAAATTTCTAAAATCCAAATAATGATGAAAATTGTATTGACCTTTATTTGGTTCTATAAATGTAGTTAGTAATTTCATGTCTATATTTGTTTTTGACAAATTTTAATCATTATTATGAGCAATAAGAGTAACAAGCTCCAGTTATAGGAGGAAAATGGATAAAAAAGCATAAAGATTGTGGCTCTATAACCAAAGCTGTCACAGTTTTTCATGGCTAAATATAAAGAAGTGTAACCTTAGACTTTTATGATTCTTTCATACAGGTTTATGTCATTGCCTATTAACATTATTTAAATATAGATTTCTAAATTTCTGAGAATGGTGCTGAAAATAGTGTTTTGACTAACAAAATGAAAGAGACAAAGAATTCGAAGACAAAGGGAATGTATGCACTGATTGATGTATGTCATTTTAATAGCATAATTACTTGATAAGCACTTACATGATTTAGTTACTGATCTTCAACCTTTCAGGGCCAGAGATTAATTGATGATGTATTGTACCCAAGTGTTGGCAAAAACTGGGAGCAATGGTGCATTCTGTGGTATGTTAGGAAACATTTTCTGGATTTGTATGAAGTAACCCATCACAGAAAGTAGGGCAGTTTGGTGAAAATATTTCATAGCAGTACCAAAGTGCTTTCTGACTTAGTGCTTTCCTCAATTTCTCCAGGCTGGGTACATTTTAGAGTATGGAAGACAATGTTGCATATTTTTTCTGATTTATAAATAACTGGGACAAATTCGAAAGGGTGCTGTATTCACCATTCCATCAAGATTATGCAAGTGATCACACTTTTAGAACATCAAGTTTAGGCATTGTTTCTACTTTGAATTTAGATTCATGTCACCGAAGGGTTTTCATGGACATGAAGAGGAAACATCAGAGGTACTTCCTAGGGCTAAAATTGGTTAGTCCATCTGCAGCAAGACCCACCCAGTGTGATCCTGTCAAAGTTTTGGTGGAATATGGTGGAATAAGCAATCTCTAGGAAGTAAATTTCAACATCCATTTATTCATCAACTTGTATTGAGCACTTATTGGGTGCAGACAATCTGCCAAATACCAGAGATGAAACCGTGAGCAAAAACATCTTTTTAATCTATTAAGGGGATTGATAATTAGGAATAGATACTTCCTGGTTTATAGACAATTGCAATACTACAATTGTAAGTGGAGGGTAAGTGCTACAATAGTTTAAACTCAGGATGCAATAAGAACACATGGGAAGGACAGCTAGCCAGAAGGGCATGGGAATGGTGCAGAGGAGGCTTCCTGGAAGAAGTAATGCTCAAACTGATATTTGAATAATGAAGAGTGCTGGCCAGATGAAGAGATGATAGAGCAGGGAGAATATTCTAGGTAGTTGAAACAGCATCTGCAAAGTCTCAAAGGTGGGAAAATGTGACATACTCCAGGCATGTGGCACAGTGAAAGGAAAGGAGTGGGAATAAAGTACTTTAGATAGAAATGCAAAGTCCAAATCATAACCCGTTTGTGTGTTCTGCTAAGAAGTGTGATATCTATTCTAAGGCTAATAGAGAGTTATGAAGTGTTTTGAGCAAAGAAATGATATAGACATAGTTATGTAACAATGGTGAGATAAAGTAGCAACAAGGATGGAGATAAAAAAGTTGTCATGAGACTCTTGCACATAGGTGATTGTTACTAAGATGGGGAAATGGATAGATTTGGGTGAGATGTAGGAGGTAGAATTAGTGGAATCTAGTGGTTTGATATTGGAAATCAGTGTGAGGGAGCACTGTAGAAGAACTCTTGAGTCTGTTCTAGGACTTTAAAAGAAGGTGTTGCCATTTAGTGAGAGAGAACAGGAAAGGAACAATAGGTTTGGGGGTAAACAGTTGAGTTCACCTCTGTATATGTTGATTTTAAATGAGCATGTAAATGATGGTGGGAAATCTCACTCCTGTTTTGGGAGTGGTTAGAAGTTTCTTATAAGCCAATTGTAGAAATGCTGTCAAAAGTCTTCTCAGCATTAACTTTATATTTTAGAACTATTTCTGAAAGAAAAGGAGACTACTCCTAAAAGTAGAGTTGATACTTGGGCAGAGGCTTGGTCTTAGATCTTTTTTGGGGGGAGATGGAAAAGAGAGAGTGTGTGGGTAAGTAGACTCTGCTAGCAATGAAATTTCAGGGCCATGAACAGCCAACAGGCTATCTTATCTATCTCTGGGAAGGAACAGGCAGTTTGGGTGTCTGCAAACTCCAGGTGGGCCAAGGCAGCATCTGTTCTTAAGAGTAATGGCCAGAAATGTAATCAACATAAAAAATAAAGTTAGGGGTGTGTTGTACAGGTAGGAAAGAGAGTCTAGATATATTGCAAAATGGAGAGTAAAGCAAGTAATATAAGCTAGATTCCTTACCAAGAAAAAGCATTGCAGAATCAGAGACCTAAAGCAGAGAGGAAGCACTGAGTTTGTTAGCAAGGGAGGTGCTGCGGGCCTGTGTCAGAGTGAGGCTGATGCTGGAGTCTGCCTTTTGAATTTTCTCAGGGACATGAGCCTATCTGTATCTGTGAAATAAGCAACAGGGCCAGTATGCATGTTTAGATCCATGGGTCTCTTTTCTATAGAATCCTTTCAATTTCAGGTGTGGTGTCAGTGTTAAAACTTCAGAACCGAATGATCCCCTTGTGGGTTAATTACTTCCTTGGCATGTTGAGATAGGGAAGAATGGATAGAGTAGGGATCTATGGGATGGGTAGACAAAGCTGGTGACAGTTTTGAGGTGGAATTAAATGTTGGTCTTCTAGGAGATTTCAGAGTTCTAGGAATATTTTTGGGACAGATTGAGGTAAAGGATTGATGTGTGCAGTAGATGATAGCAGAAACTTCCTGATCTGGTGTCTTATGCAGTTCCAAGGAGGTAGTCTTTTGGGTTCCTAGCCCTAGCAGTGGAATTTATTAGCAATTCCCTTGTAGGAAACTGGGTTGAGTAAGAATTGGAGTTTATAAGATGGGGCTTAGAATGCAGAGCTTTCTTTTACTCATTGTGTTGTGAGCTGGAAATGGAAGCAGGTCTGTCTTATCTGCAAAGGGACATAGGATACATCTGCTGATATCAGATGGCTAGAGTGTCATGAGGACAAAGAGCAAAACCCAACAGTGGTAAGAATAGAACCTTGGGAACTGGGACCATGCACACCAGTGAGACCATTAGAGTACATGCAGATTTGGCTTTCTGCCTCTGCATCAGCTTTATAGACACCATGAAGTGCAGGCTTGGATGCATGCCCCCATGAATTCTTGTTTCTCCTTGTTTCCAGAGCATTCATAGTTGAGAAGTGTGGGGAAGGCTCAGGTATATTCCTAGAATTACATACAGGTTGTTTTATCAGAGGCTTATCACTCTGATAAGCTCATTTGTATGAACTCTCCTTGCTGGAATTGGGCCCACAATTCTAAGTCAGTCTAAAATCTGGTTCTAAAAATCTTACAATATATTATCTCCACCAAAGCCTGGAATACTGGTTTTGGCTTATGTGTCTTCCAAACATCTCTCAGGGTAGCAAGAACACCAGGGGATTCCCTATGCAAGAGACAGAAGATTCACACAGTCTGCCCAGATCAAAGTGAGACAAGGAGTCGCTCTTGCTTGACTTCCAGAGAACGATTAGTTCTACATTTCTCTTCACTTGCACCTGCAAGAGGCAGTGCAGATTGACAAAATCCCTTCAGAGAGTGTAGAAAGCATGATATGGGTGACATACACAGAGCTCTGGCCAGGAGCATTTGTGAAGCTGAGTTCTACAACCATGGAGCTAACATCATTTAATGGAGACCACTTTTCTCCCCTGAGGTCACTTTCTGAATCAGTGCCTAGCTATCTAGCCACCTTAGCAGACTGGCTTGGAGTACTCCCTTGAAAGAATCCTAAGGGATGCTCATTCTGGAAGAGATGGTCTTGATTATATTTAGGCAGCGATCTTAGAAGACACAGTGGGCTTTTTTTTTGTCCTATCCAGGAACCCATCAGTTTGGCTTTTGTTGGAATCTACTTGGGAGGCAACTCTGAATTTGCTTTGGCTGATGATTGGTCTTGTATGCTAGTGATTTGGGAGCTTTGACAGAAAGTGGGGATGATTAATGCTGGCAGAAATGGCCTAGATATATTTGGATGGTGTCATTGCACATGTACCAGGCCAAATAGATGTTTGGTTCATGTTGTTAAAAAGAAATTCTGTCATATGCAAGACCAATATGCTTTTATTGAAAAAGTTTCAAAAGGATAAAAATCACATCCAACCAACCATTTTTCATCCATTTTGATGTTTAACAGCTTTAAATATCCTCAGATGTTTTGTGTTACATAGACAGCAAGCCATGTTTGCAGCATAGAGTTAATTAGGATTACAAAGGATGATAAAATTATAGTTTATTAGTTTCAAATGGTTATGGTGGATGGGAATAGAGGTCTGAAGAGGTGGATCAGCAGGCTCTTGTATTCTCTGTTACCCAGAGTAGCACCACTTTCACCTGGACTCTTATGTATAATTTCCTGCGAATAGTAGCTTAACTTAAAATATACTAGTATAATGATATAATTAATTTTCTTATTTGTAGATATGGAAACTGGTCCTGGGAGTGGTGAAATGATTTGCTTAAGAACACTAAGAACACATAGACATCGAATCACTGTACAGATGTTGTAGAAGATATTTACGGGTTGGGGAGTACCACAAATCCCCGAATTCAAAATGGTTCAGCACATCTTTAGCTTGCAATATTACAGTCATTCTTTTAGGCTATTATCATTCTAGATGAAAATACCATTATAATTACCAATACCAAAGCAATAATTAATATGCCAGTGTAAAATGTGCTATTATTTTATTAGCTTAGTTAATAGTCAGAAGAGATGGTACTGCAATAATTTAATGGCACAGGCTCCAACAGTAGCCTTTCCAGATTCACATACCTGTTCCAACATTTCCGAGCTCTGTGTTTCTGGGTGAGTCACTTCTGTGAGGAGCTTTGTCATCTGTACAAGGGGTATTATTTTTGGAATGTAATTCTGAAAAGTGTTGTTTTTGGTGCTTTAAAAGAGGTAGTACCAAAGGGAAGAAATGGTTCGTCAAAAGTAGAAAAAGTGGAAACTGATATTTTGCAATGTTTCTTGGTGGTTTTCTCAGGGGCCACTATGTAAGTTGCTCTGAAATTTTTCTACCTTTTAACCTACATATATTGAGGAAAACAACAAAATATATTATGAAATTCTTACTAATTCCTCAGAATTGTGAATTAGCATTTTTGGCGGGGAGAACTGGGGAAAAGACCCCAGGACATTCCCACTGAGCTACATCCCCAGCCCTTTTTGAATTTATTTAATTAAAAAAAATGTTTTTGAGATAACATCTTCCATTAGCCAGGCTGAGCTCAAACTTGTGATCCTACTGTCTCAGCCTCCCTCCCAGAGTGCTGGAATTACAGGTCTTTGATGTTCACTTACCCAGAATACCCTGAATCTTTGAGTTCACTTTCTTTATGGAATAGAAAGGGTATAATAAGAGAACCAAACTCTCACCTCACTTGAAGTTTGAGAACAGTTAAGACACTTAGCATTTGTTAGTTGAAATCATTCAGTTTGAGAACTACAATTAAGAACCCAAGACCAATAGTTCTTCCCCTGGATCTTCTCTGAGCTTTATATGCTCCAACTTCAGGATATGAAGAGGAAGGTGGAGATGTTAAAGATACATAGTTGAAAATGAGACTGTTAATATCTAAAGATGATTAGAGAAGCTATGATAGATACCTGGGATATTTCCAATGGAGAGCAGAAATTTGACAAAGCAGACATAAAAGTCCGTACAGTGAGGAAAATAAAATTTGTATCTGCTTTCACCCTAAGGAATCCAGCTCATCTAATGAGCTGATTACATCCATTTACTTATCTGTATTTCCACTGCACAGTGGATTTCTGAAGGTCAGGGACAGTATATTTTAATTTCTCCTCAGCCTTGTGTTCTTATCAACTGGCATACTGTGGCTAATCTTATGTTTTTAATGGCTGATAAAAATGAACAGTAGGTTTGGGTCATAGGATGGGTTTTCTCAAGCAAAATGATATAATTAATTGTTTTGAAGGAATATGGAAGGAAGTGAAGGGAGTAATTTCAAGATTAAATATAGTCGCTAAAGATAGAAGCTGGGAAGATTATCTTCTAGTTTAAAAATTGCAAGGTTCTACCAAATAGAATGATAAAGTCCTGGGGGTGGGCTGATACCATTTGGTTCATACATGCAAAATGAAAAATACCCAAACTTTAACACCTAGAAGTGAACATTGAACTGGCTTTTAGTCTAATTGCTGCCTTCATCAAAAATAACACCAAATAATAATCATATAAAGAACTTTATTAAATGTCTTCCTGTAAAATTTTAATTTTAATAATATTTTTATCTTCTTTATTTCTCAAAGTAATTGAGGCTTTAGTTTGAAGTTAATTTCACTTTTATTAATAAAGTTCATCTTTATTTGGGACTTGAATCATTTATCATTTCCTCCTAAATAGTTACTCAGTGAAGTTACATGGTCCTAACTTATTTTGGAATTTTAAAAAGAATAAGGACTATCAGTGATTTTCTTCATAATCCACATTGGATATGCACATCCTTAGTATACTAAGGATTGTACTGCCATTAGATAAAGCAATAGTATAATTTTTCAATTCTTTTATTTTATACTCTGTATTGAAATAGGGCCTAAAATATAGAGACATCTAGTTTTCTTTCTGTGCCAGAACTGCCTTAGTGGCTGAGAAGGGACAAGACCAATCACACATGAGGGAAAGTCCCACGAAGTCCTGGTACTACCCGTCTGCAGTTCACTTATCAGTAAGCACATAATTGAATAGTTCAGAATGCAGTAATTTAATGAAGAATCCCAGAAGGAAATTTTCTATCCTTCAATGACTGATCCGTGTTAATAATTATGAAAGTATTTATATTGCATTTTGTTTTACATATACAATTATACTATTTAAATTAGCTACTTACTGCTAGAAGTATTTTGGGGTGTTTACCATTGTTCTTCTCACTTTTCAGATGAAGAAACCTGTAAGAACTTTGTTAATTCAAAAAATCATTTCTACACTTTATTATCCACATTATTATTTTAAGGTATTTGTAGAATTTGAAAAGGACATTAAAGAGAGAATTTTGCATAAGCACTAATCTATTTGGAAGTAATGAACTATTATTAATTTTAGAAAATATTCATGTCAAATTTCTGGCACTATTTGTTTTCAATCCATAATATTTAAAGGATTTTGACTGCCTAGCAGGGAGTACAATTAGGGGAGTGGCCATATATTTCCCTATTCATCATTTCATTTGGGATTTGTTACTTGTTAGAGAGGTTAAAATATATAATACATGTACATCTACTTTTTAAAATTGGAAAACCACAATTAGCTGAGCCATTCCTGCACTGTTGACTATAATTAAACAAATATAAAGAAAAATTAAACATCTGGATCTGACATTAAACATTCAAACTAAGAAAATTGTAGATATTCAGATTTCATAGCCCTATGTCAGAACTTTTTTATGTCTTTTCTTACTTAGTTGTTCAGAATTGGTAGATTTCACTTCCTTTTGTATTCATTCAATAGAAAATCAGAACAAAATAAACGGTTCTCAGGAGGTCACTGATATTTATGGGGTGACTGCTGGAACCATAATGTGGTCCCCGTTCCTCTGGGGGGAATTGTGAATTAGCCAAATCCCAGGCTCTTAGAAAAAATTTTGCTTGCTAATGGTAAATGGGGGTACATAAGTGAATAGCTATCCTTAGATTTTTTTATTTCTCTAGAAGATGAGATGAGATGATTCCATATAGGAAGGAAAAAGGTCTAGGAAGGGGAGGAGTAGCAGTCTAACCTATGGAAATAGATGCAGACAAAATGAGTCAGATATGTGTTAGTCTGATAACACCCTGTTTTCTAATTCCAAAAATGAAACTAGCCCCTGTCTTGGCTGTTTAAATGAGTGGACATTTATGAAGAGACAAAGCTCTTAGAGCACATATAAGCATTGTTGCTAGAGCACATGTAAACATTGTTGCTAACTCCCATAGTTCAAGGAAGTTTGTCTAACTAAGGAAGCTCAGTGGGTTACAGTTTTTTACCTGGTGGAGGAAAAGAGGAAGGGAAATAGAATAACTGAACTTGTAACAAATAAAAAGATATTAGGGGAGAAAGAGGCCCTTTCTTGTCTAGTCAGGAGACTAGCACATCTAGTAGCAAATCAGCAGTGCTGTAGACTGGCTGTGTGTTCTCTTTTTGTCTGGTTTGTAGAGGTGGCCCTTGGGGATCTTCTTTCATAAGACCAGTAGATGTAGTCCTGATTCTTACCTAAGTGCCAAGCTACTCAGTAGTTGAATTTCCAGCTGAAAACTACCTCTCAACCCCTTTAAAACTCATTAGCTAACTACCAATCACATACATATTTCAACTACTGCATGTGGGTTTAAATCCAGACTGCTTTAATGTAATTAAGTTATGGCAGCCTGTAAGGTCTATAACTGTAAGTACTTTAGAGGACATGCTGTTGACCAATGAAAGGTTCATTATAAAGTATCAGTGTCTTTGGGCCTGACAGACATGGGAGGGTTGATTTTCTGGTGGTGAACAGAGACTCCATTGGTCCTCCCTCAGCTGTGGTTTCACTCTCCATGGTTTCAGTTTCTACAGTCACCCATGGTCTTAAAATGTTAAATGGAAAGTTCAAGAAGTAAACAATTACTAGGTTTAAAATTGTGTACCATTCTGAGTAGTGTGATGAAATCTCTTGTGGGGCATTAATCATCCTGTTGTTCAGTGAACCATGCTGTGTGCTTTACCTTCCTGCTGCAGGGCATATTTCATGGTTCCATACTGTCCACAGTTTCAGAGGTCCACTAGAGGTTTTCAAATATATTCCTCATGGATAAGAGGGAGTATCACACTCACTGAAGTGGTAAGAATTAAGAAAATTTAGAGAAAAAGAGATGCAGATTGGCAGAGAACATTGCTATCCTTAGTTTTGAATTTTACGGAAATATAGGAGAAATTTGAAGTTGTTCTAGAAAATGTCAAACAATGGCACTTGCTTAAGGTAAATTTTATTTACATTTAGAGAAATCAAGTGGAATAAGGAGGCTGCTTATACAGATTTTAGGGAATAGGAAAACTAAAGCTCAGGGAGGTGACTTATGTTTCCTGAGAATTTATAGACAATTAGGAGGGATCTGAATTTGAACTATACATTTCTGACTCCAAAGTTTATGCTTTATTCTGGAGATAATAAGGTTATAGGATAAATGTAATAGACCAGCAATTATAGAAATCAAAAAATGGACCTAGAACTAGAGAAACTGAAATTTATTTGAGAAAGTTAGGATAGTGATACCATAGCAGATTTGGGCAAGCATTTCTTCATGGGTCTTCACAATTATTGCTAGATGTTGACTTAATTCATATCATAATATTTACTGTATCAAAAATATTCCTCAAAATTGAATTAGGATATGGACTCTTTGTTATTATATTATTATTATCATATTTTTATTAAAATTTTAATGATGTAAAAATGTAGTATAATTAATTCTCATATTACCCAGCTTCAATAATTTTTTACATTTGAGTTCATCTATCTTGTTATTATTATGAGTATTTGAAGACTCTCAGACATTCTATTATTTCACCTATTAACATTTCATTTTGTATCTCTGATAAGGGCTTAAAGATGTAAAACAACATCAACACTCTTTTTTTTTTTTCTTTTTGGTACCGGGAATCGAACTCGGGTCCTTGCACTTGAGCAGCAGATGGCGAAACCACTGAGCTAAATCCCCGGCCCCTTACATTAACACTCTTAATAAAATTTTTTATCATCTAATATCCATTCAATATTTACATGTCCCCGGTTGCTTCAAAAATGTCTTATACCAAGTTTGTTCAGATCAGAGTACAATGACAATGCATTTCATTGTTATTTTATTTCTCTTGTCTTAGTTATTTTATAATATTTCTTCTTGTTCTCCCCATATCTTTCATGCTACTAAATTATGGGAGGCACTAAAGCTTAGAGAAGTTAATTATATTTCCTTAGATTTTATGGATAAGTAGACTAGGTCTGGGGCTTGACCTATGGTGTTTTCTACTCCAAAATTGATGGTTTTATTATGAAGATAATAAGGTACATTTGCACCCCAAATTTTCCCATATTCTGTACTTGATTGATTACATCCTTGTGGTCTTATGTTGTTAATATCAATTTTTGTTCCTAAATCCAGTGAATAAACTATAAACTGGTGGTTAGATTTAGAGGCTTCATTAAAGTTCAGGTTTAATATATGTTTTCAAGAAAGAGTTTTCCTTTTACTACCTGTAGTTTCTCATCATGAGTTACATGACAGTTAGTTGCCTTGCTTTCACTTTGTGCAGTGTTGTTTGTCAGCCCTATCCCTCCATTTTAAGTGTCTCCTCAACATTTTGCCTAGTGGTTTAGCAGGCCATCATAGTCATAGGTCAATTTTTCCATCAATGATTTAAAAATGGTGATTTTATAATATTAACATTCCTTTTGCATTGGCTAAGATTCTTACATAAATAATCTTCCTTAGTGTCAACTTTTTGTCATCCTAAAATACAGTTTGTAAATGTAGGGCAAGACATATGTTTAATTCCTTTATCCAATTTACCATTTTCATAGTAATGAGTTGGTATCCTAACAACTTCCAGTGGTGATCAGTGTCATTATAAATAAATAAATGTGTGTGTGTGTGTGTGTGTGTGCGCGCGTGCGTGTGGGGGACAATCATGATACTTTTGATGCTCAAATTGATCCATTTAAGGCCAGTGAGAGCTCTTTAAGCTGCTTCCTGTGTTTTTTCAACATGACTATATAAGTCTTTGATAAATGCCTAGATTTTTATCAAAAGAGATCTTGGAGGCTCATCTTATGCATTTCTTGATCTACTTGGAATCAGATGTTTTTACAGTTATCTCTGATTCTTTTATTGGGATCAATAGTATATAAAGACCACAATCTGAGTTATTGAGGTTCATGCTAATATTACAATTCAAATGGAAAACTGTAGCTTTTTCTTTAAATGTTTAATTTGTACTTTTATTTTGTTCTATTCCACCAAAAATCTTGACTCCCAATGATTATAGAATTAATAATTATTATAATAGTTACTCATTTGTAATATGCTGCCTTGTACCTGTGACAGCTACTCTCTAGTCATAACTCTAACAATGCAAATGTAAGACTATGAATGTAGTTTAATATTTCTTTGAGTTCTTTTTGTCCTATGCTATAGCCCATGAGACATATTCAGTCAAAGTTGTTTTAAGGTTATTTCAAGTGTTTCTGTTCTCTATATGGTTATCCATCATCTTGATCTATATTTCAGTTCATTTGCTCTTTTTAATCTTTATGAATTTTTTCCTTTTTATTTCATAATTATGTAAAACATTGTTATTTATATGGTTCCAAATTCAAAACTATAAACATTATATAAAATTTGAAAGCACATCAACTCAAACATTTTCGTCCTTATTCTCTCCACATTATCTTTTTACCCTAGTAGGAACATATTTTTATTACTTTTCCATGATGTCTTTCTTCTCAAAAATGTAAGCAAAACTATATATTTACATCAATATTCATTCTTCTTTACCTGTCTTGCAAAAAATGTATATCTTGCTTTTTAAATAACTTAATATTACTTAATATATCTTGAAGATCACTCCATATTAGTAAGCAAATATTTCTCTCTCTCTCTCTCTCTCTCTCTCTCTCTCTCTCTCTCTCTTTCTCTCTTTTACAGTTGTATAACACTCCTGTATGGAAATATACAACTGTGGATATTTGGGTTCTTTCAATATTTTTCTATGAAGAACAGTGCCACAATAAATACCTTTGGACATAGTCATTTCTTGTTTATCTTTGGAATAGATTGGAAAAGTAGACTTGTGATAAATCCTAAAGGTTAAAGACATAGAGAAATCCCTCTCTTATGGGATTACACAATTTCATACTCCTATTATCAGTGTGAGAGTGCTTATTTCTCCTAGATTTATCATAGAGGATGTTCTAAAGCTTCTAATTGAAGGACAGACTTCTTTCAAAGGGGGAAAGTTATTGTAGACTCCTAGTGTTCACTAAAATGATTTTTTATTATTATGTTACTTAAATAATAGAAAGTCTGCCCAGTTTTTTTCCCCAGCTTTATTCTCAAAAGGACTTTCTGTCTGTCCATCTAAAGGCAAAGATAACTCATGGAAGTTTTAAGCCAACATCATCTTTACAGATCAAAATCATCTCAGAGAAATGTGTCTCTGGTTCCCTCCCAGTCCCATAACCCCCAACAAAAAAGGACTTTTTGGATTACATGTCTTCATTTAAACTGATCACTGAATCCTTCTAATAGCTACCCTGGATCATACCTGACATTACGGAAAAAAGATAGCTCCCTTGCTTGTTTAGCCTTACCAACATTCTAAAAGAACAGCCCACAGGATAGAAACAGACAGATACTCAATCCATTGTGAAATGATTCAATTTCCCAAGTTTTTCTGCTATTGAAAAATCTTAGTTTGAACATAGTACACTATAATGTGACGTGTCTTTCATATGATACAAATTCCTCATGCAAACATTGGTCTACCTCTGTTATTTTTCTAATTCAAACTATAACACTGTAATTGTACTGTTAAGAAAGAATTACTTGAAAGAAACATAGTCGCTAAAACAACATGACAGATCTCAGTTAAGGGGTCATTCAGGAAACACATATGTGATTTTAATTTGAATTATCAGAATATTGAAAAAAGAAATAAAATCTTCCCCCACCTTGACTCTGTACAGATGCTATTTGAGAATTAACCCCTTAAGGCATGGATAAGAATGAAATGATTACTTTCTTTAATATAGTTTTCTAATAATTTAAGTGTTTTTAAATTTGCTAATAAATAATATCAAATCTATGTCTTATTTGGTAGCTAACATACAATTCATAAAAGCAAATATAAAGGTTAAAAAAGCAAATATAAATCTATATGTCAAGTGCAACACTTGTGCTTTGAATAGCTCTTGTGTAATTGGATTTGCATTAAAACATTAAGTACTATGTTTTGATCTGTTCTGTTAAGTGAGAAATTCTCTGAATATCTCTTGTGAGTCTTGGGACTGAGGGGTTATACTTTCTATGCTGTACCTTTGCTTTCCTTTGTCTTTTAATATGGCATTATTTTGAGTAGAAAAATCTACTGCCTGGAAAGCCCAAATGCAGGAATTTGAGAGACCCATAACTCTTTTGAAGGTATGTAGATAAAAATGATGTGGGCACCTGGGAAAAACTGTCTTTTAAAAAAGCCTATGTTTAAAAGTTAGTTATACCCTATTGTCATAGTTTGTTGAAGCTGCTATAACAAAATATCGTAAACTGGGTAGCTTATAAAGAAGAGAAATGCATTTCTCACAGTTCTGGAGGCTGAAGTCCAAGCTCAGGATGTAAGCAGATTCAGTGTCTGGTGAGAGCCTGGTTGCCGATTCATTGTTGGCACCTTGTAGCTGTGTCTTCACATGGTGGAAGGGGCAAATGAGTTGTCTTGGGCTAATTACACAGCACTAACCCTACCCCCAAAGGCCTAACCTCTAATGCCGTTATCATTGGTGATTAGGTTTCAGTGCACAAATTCTGGAGGAACACAAACATTAAGACCATCACACCATTCAGGGGTGAAAAGAAGGTTGCTGGCTTTGCTTAGCAACAAAAGGCACGATCATATCCACTGTTTCTCATGTACTTGACCTTTGTCCACCTCTACCGACAAAGATTTCCTCATATATAGGATGACAGGTGGGCTGTCATTTTCATAAATCATTGGTAGCTTTGTTAGTTTATAACAACATAGTCTTTAGAGCTGAAGGAATTAGGAAATAGAAGAATATGGAGGTTACTGTAAAACAATAGAAGAACTTTGTTTCTATATGAAGTTTTATTTACAAGCTAAGATACCTCATAAGAACTAATATAGCGAATGGTAAAAGATGAAGAAGCAGCTATGCATTTAGTATAAAAACTTTTGTTTTGAAGTTTCAAATCCCCTCTTCCAAATGCCAGAGGGAGTTTTTGGAGATGGAGGCTTTAGCCAGTTTTTGTAAAAGATTGTTTTAAAAAAAAAAAAGCTCTATATTGTTGCAGTGACAGCTTTTGTATTTAGAAAAAAATTATCTAAATGGGAGAAATTGCCAGCATAGCACACAAATCATAATAAAATGACTAAAAGGATGGAAGTGGCAACTCAAAAGTACAAAGATGTCAAGATATTGTTCTTCAAATGTGTCCTGTGTTAATGAGAAGTGTTAAACACCAAATCTTAGAATAAAATAGACTTCATCGAGGACCCACATCTATGTAAATGCTTGTACTTTCTCAATGGGCCAGAAGTTTTGTGGTTTAACTTTATTAATGGTAATGGTAATTAGGTGCACAAATTCTTCTCTGTGTCATTAGGTGATAGGAATCAGTATGCAGTCCCTGTGGAAATCAAAGGTAGTTTGCATAAGATCCGCATTGCTTGCTTAATGTGTATGTAGTATGGATGGCACTTTGTACATGTGAAACACGACCTGAAAATCCAAGTGCAAGGTGGCTGTGTGCATTAATATTACTCAGGAAAGTGCTAGGTATTAAGTATTTTAACCATTATTAACTATCTTGATATTAAATCTTGAGCAGAACTTTAAAAATCACTTATCATCACACTGCAGTTGATATGTAAATTTTTAAAGCAATATTTCAGAAGGAAGCAAAAAATAATATAACTAAACTGTTTATAGATGCTTCCATTTTAAAATAGTTTGCATCATATAAGAGTTAATTCCAACTCTCATGGCAGTAAAATAACTATTTCATCAAGTAGAATTGAACCCTAGTTTCTCAGTTTGAACAAAAAGGAATATTCAAAAGCAAATCAGAAATTAAATTGAAGTTTAAGCAATGTGTTTTTAGTAAAAAATGATAACATATGGCTGATGTTTTTGAAGTTTGATGTTTATTTTAAATTTTAAATTTATTTTCATTTTAAAGCTTCAACAGTGTTTTCCAGCAGGTGTCACTGTAGGCAAATATAAGATGATAAATGCATAGTTCATACAGTTGCAGCCAATGGTTCCTTGAGAAAAGATAGACTTCTTAGTGATTATTTTATTTTTGTTGTTGTTACTATTACTCTCCCAGCATTATTTTCTGTTCCTATCAATGCATTCTTAATTGAATAACACTGCTTGGTTGAATAAACAGAAGGAGCAGAGTACACTATTAAATAATAAAATGGCAAATAGTTCTCAATTTCAGGATAGAATCTTTATAATTTTATAGAAGAGAATCCTGGAATCTTGGAAAATTTAATTAAAGTATAATATTTAAATTCTGCAGCCTTTTGGAGATTTTCCCTAATGGTCTTAATCAGTAATTTCTGAATTGTATGGTTTCTGTACAAGCTTTGTTACTAAAACTAAAGCTTCATCAGGAAAGAAAACCTTTAAAAGTAGTGAGCAAAACACTTACCATTAGTCTGGGATAGGTATGTGAAAAGGAAGGATATTAACAATATTATTGGTTACCTTGAAATTATGTTTTAGTCATTGAGTTGGAATAGAATTCGTGTAATTCAGCTGGCAAAGATTAGACCCCAGTGAAAATATTTTTGAGCATATGATCATAAGGAAATCCAGAGAATCCATTATTCCTCTTTGCCTTCTTTTTAATATGCACACCATGGGGAGAGGAAAGGAGAGTGAGAAGACACTGGCAGGATAATTTTTTATTTTGCTGATTTCAAAGTTTTCCTGTTTTCTGCTAGCTGCAAACATCCCAGCACAGTTTTCACAGCTTCTAAGCAGTGTTTGGTCTGTATCTATAGACTAGATTTCATTGTTGACAATTTGACATGTGCAGATAGATTTTAAAGAAAAATGTACACAACAGAAAGTGGTTTGGAGAGCACTCTTTACTTCGTCCCCATTAAAAAGGCCTACATGATTGAAAAGATTATGTTTTATGCAGTTCATTCTATAAGATAGTTGTATTACTTGCATCCCAGTAGGTAAACAAAAAATATGACTTTCTCTAATTTATAATCAACTTGCAGTCTCTCAGGGAAATTGCTGGTTCCTGTGACTATGATTCTCAAGCCCAGAATAGAATCTGCATCTCCTGACTCACTTCTTTCCCCTAGAACATGTCGCCTAAAATAGGGTTGTTTTTTGGAATCTGAAGATATGTTTTCTTTTTAATAATACTGCCAGAGTTTACTGAGTTCTGACTCTATATCTAGACTATGCTAAGTACTTCACACATTTCTCTCCATTGTTTTTTTCCTTGCTCCCCTTTCCTATAAGGTGAATAATGTCATTCTCATTATATTGAGTCAAGCTCATACTGAAAGAGCTCAACTTGTGCAGAATACTGCAGCCAAGAAGAATGGCAGAGGAGCTTGGATGCTCTATCTCTGAGCTATATCTCCAGCCCTTTTTATCTTTTATTTTGAGACAGGTTCTCATTAAATTTACCAAGTGGCACTTGAACTTGCAATCTTTCTGTCTCAGCCTCTCTGAGGCCTGGGATTATAGGTGTTCACCACTGCACCCTGTTACCCAAAGCCTTTACTCTTAACCAATACACTCCTACAGCTAAATCGAGGCATTCTGTTAAGTAAATTACAAAACTATTACTAAAAAGTCACTCCTAAAACTCCCACACTTTTCCTGTCAGAACTAGCCTTGTTCTGGTCAAGGTGTTTAGAGGTAGTCTTGTAGTGATCAGCTGTGTTCAGAATAATGATTCTATGATCCCTAGTGGTGGCTCCTTGATCTTATTCATTAAGCAGAAGCACACATCTTTATATATATCTAAGACACGATTCTCAACAAAATTAAAGGCTTTTCTGGGAAAAGAGAGTAACTAGAAACTCAGATTTATGTCTCCCAGCCTGTTTCACTTTAAGAAAGTATGGTAAAAATAGTCAAAGCACCTCAAAGAACTAAGAACTCCTTACAATTTGGATTGCAACATGTTGGAATATTTTCATCTAAGGGGTTTTGGAAAGACTTTTGAGCTGTAACTAATATAGTTAAGTGTCATATAGTGCATTTGGAGTTAGAGGCTTGGATTGAAATCTTTGCTACTTTCCTGAACTTCAGGTTCCTCTTTTCTAAAATGGTGACAGTAATATAAAAATAAGAACAAAAATGTTTTCCCTGGCTTGTATGTGCTAGGCACTCTTCTCAGGGCTTTATTGACATAACTCGCTTTATCTTCAACACCTCACCGGAACAGGAACTGTTATTTTATTCCCATTTTACAGAGATGCAGAACTGAGGTAGAAAGGTTAAGTCTTTTGCCTAAGGCCATGCAGCTCTGACATAGCAGATTTTAAAGGGCTTCTTTATTTTATTTTTGGGGGGGGGGGGTTGGGTACCGGGGATTGAGCTCGGGTCTTTGTGCTTGCAAGGCAGGCGGCAGAACCACTGGGCTAAATCTCCAGCCCGGGCTTCTTTGATTTTTAGAAAATTTCCCTCTTCATTGATAGGAAAATGCCTTTGTAGGGCTATTATAAATAATGGAGGACAAATTTAAATGTGATGAGGCGTCATGCAATCTGCATAGATGAAAGTCAGTTGTTTTGCCTTTTTAAAGTAGGAAGGAGAGTCTGACAAACTCATCTTTGATTATAAAGGAAACTGATAATATCTTAAGAGAACTAGGAATCTATTTTAAAAGGTCACTGTATATTTGGATTTTATTCCTTTGAGTTCCTATGAGTTCTTTGAGTTCCTATGAGTTCATTTTCACTTAACATGCTTTTGTGTCCTGTAATGACTAGCTCACCACATTTTCTGAAATCTGTTTTCTTTTGGTAATTCATTTTTTACTTTATTAGTACACGATTGGAATACAAGAAGTTTGCCTTCACCTTCGGGAGTAGGTTTATACATGCTCATAACAAAGGTTCTTTTAAAAATCCCCTTCCCCTCCCAATTACCCCTTCCTTTCTGCCTCTAAATCCTCTTTTCCCATTTTCAGTCTTATTTTATTACTATTCTTAGCTAATATTTATGACACATAATGTTTACATTCATTGTGATTATTAGGTTTCTATACATGGCATATCTTACTTCTTCCTCTCTCCCCTCTCCTCATCCTCATACCAAAGACCTAAAACTGTCATAATATAGTGACACACACACCTACTTATGTTTATAGCAGCACAATTTAACATAGCTAAATCCTGGAAGCAGTTTGTATGCCCATCGACAGATGAGTAGACAAAGAACATGTGGTATCTATACATAATGGAGTACTACTTGGCTATAAAGAAGGATAAATCCAGGACATTTGTAGGAAAATGAATGCACCTAGGAACTACAATGTTGAGTGAAATAAGTCAGGCACACAAGCTTAAAAACCTTAAAGTATCTCTCATTTGAATAATACAAAGATAGACAAACAACAAAATAAAGAATGGATAGTAGGAAACAAGGGGGGTAGGTCTCTTGCAAATGGGATCTGTTTTTTGTTCATCTTCTTGTTTTCCTGTAAAGGTTCTGTCCTTTGATTTTTTTTTTTTTCTTTTGGTACCAGGGACTGAATTCAGGACCTTTCGCTTTCGAGGCAGGCGGTGGAACCACTGAGCTAAATCCCCTGCCCAAGGTCCTGCCCTTTGAAAGCCTTGTGACTTCTATTTTTCCACAGCCCAGGATTTGAAGGGTGGAGCTTGTTGTCTTTAGTTGCTACATAGACCCATACTCATCAGAATGTGGAGCTAATGCTTCTGATAGGAATAAAGTTGTTTTCAAACATGCATGTGTGTACACATATACACACATATAGTGTACATATTAGAAATACTGCATACAAGTTATATTAGAAATCAAAAATGAATGCAAAGGTTTATTTAAAATATAAAATTCACTTAAAAAATAACTATTGTGTCTATGGTAATTTATTCTCATAATAGAAATGTTGGAAAGTGTTGAGAGTATTAAAAGAGAAATTGTAATCCCAGCCAACAGAAATACCTGCAATTAACATTTTATCCTTTCTTTCCAAACACTGATCATCCTTGACTTGGAATTGAATTACATCTTAATAAACCCATTGTAAGTTGAAAATACCACAAGTCAAAAATGCATTTAATATACCAAACCTCCCAAACATCATAGCTCAGCAGCACAACACAGCATAGAATATTGATTGTGATTGTGTGGTTGACTAGGGGCTGCAGCTTGCTGCCACAATCCAGCATGGTGTAAAAGTATCGTACTGTGTATTATCAAACTTTAAAATTCAGTTTCTACTCTTGTAATGTGTATCACTTTTGCATGATCATGAAGTGGAAACATCATTAAGTGAAGCCACTGTAAATTGAAGGCTGTCTCTATATTCTCTTACTAATATATGTGGTCTTGTCTGATTTTAAAATATCCTTTTTCCTTGCATTAAAACTGCTATACATTTATTTTACTAATTAAAAAAATTTGAAGTTGCTTATGTTTCACAATGGTAAGACATGGCAGTTATTTGCCAATGAACAAGACATTGCTGAAAGTGATTTCTTTTCAGTCCAACAAGGTGTGTCCAGCTGTATTTGACTCCAACAGCTACACAGTTGTCTCTCTTGGAGCATATTAGACATGTCAGGATGCCCTTGGAGCACCACTGGAGAAAGGGGCTGAGGGCTAAACAAATCCGGAGGATGGGTAGACTGAGAGAAGGTAGTGTTCTGGCCAGAGCGAGATTCCTGCCAACCCTGGTCCTATGGCGTGGGGGTTGTGAGCAGAAGAAATAGGTATGACTTACCTGTTGGAGAACAAAATGTGTAAAGCAATAAAAGTTCTAGGAGAAAATCATCATAAGCAGATGATTCCAGGTAACTGTTGTTTTTCTATCTGATAAGTATGAGGAAATTTCTAAAAGCTATATATGCCAAGAACTCTCTGAGGCCATGACATACTTGGACAAAGCCAAAGAAAGATGTGGCTATGTGTGTGCTCAGGTTGATGCTAGAATCCAAGTTGTGAGATGTGTAAAGCTTTCATCTCAAAAACTAAATTAGATTAAGATGGATTAATAATGGTTGAAATTTAATGGGAAAAATACCAAGTTTAAATTTCTTTCAAGTTTGTCCTATATTACATAGGTCCTTCCAGTTCTTGTGCCCTCCAATCAGCTTTCCATATAGTATACAAAATAAAGAGCTAAATCAAATTCCATCATTCATTTTCTTGAAAGTTTTCCTAAATGGCTTTCTGAATGTGGCCTCTAAGACCCTTTACACATCAGCTCCAGCCCCAGCTGTCTTCCTGAGTTCCTACTGGATGATCCTACTTAATCCTGCCCCTCCTAACTTTTTCACCTGGTTGATAGTAGTTCTCAGCTTCTGTGACCACATCCTGGACAATGGGGGACATAACTCCCCAAAAGCATAGATGCACATTGTTCGCACAGTGTTGGGAAGGAGAACAGACTGTTCCATATCTCCAGATGCTTGGAGTGATCTATGACTAGGTGGTTATTTATGACAATGTGTACAGGCACATATATAGGTACACACATACATGATATAATTTCCAGGAGAACTAAGGCAATTGATTTTTAGTATGACTTGAAACAGAAATTAGATAAGTGTATCTGTTAGGGTGAAAGAAGTATTTGTGATGCTGTGTGAATGCCTAAGTACAGTTAAATCAGAAAATTCACATAGTGTTAAAATGAATAGAGAAGAAGCAGGAGAGACAACTGGATAACTGCTGAAGTCACATACAGTTGGACATACCTTGTTGGACTGAAAAGGAAGAAAAAGCAGTAAGATTTTGTAGGGACATTTGCAGCAAGATTTTAACTTGAGTCTAGGTAAGCAGGATTTTTCTGTTGCCTTAGAGAATATCTCATTTATCTGTCTATTCCCTTCATCTGTCTATTCATCTTTCTTCCTACTTACAAAAAGATTCAAAGCAGTTTTCTACAATTCCCAGAAAAACTGGATTTGGAACACTTTTTTTTTAAACCGAAGAAAAAAAATTGGTAAGCTTGAAATTTGGAATTCTTAGTTAACTACTCTTAGTTTTATGTCTTGAAGTGGATCCATGCATTCATCCATCCATCTGGCCAGCCAGCCAGCCATCTTTCACTCAGTCTTTGTTAAACCCCAGCTAAATTTCGGATACTATGTTAGGAGTTGGGTATTCAAGGACAAATATCCTTCCGCATTCCTGAGAGATTGAACTTAAATTATGAAATAGTCTCATTATAGAGTGATCATTGAATTGAGATTAAGAAGATATGAATTTGTTTTTGTCCCTCACCTTTATTCATTTTCTTCTGTAGCTTTTTTCTTGAGTTTGGGGAAGAAGGAAATAAGAAATTTCCTTACCTTGTTCATGAAATAAAAGTTAAC
Organism: Heterocephalus glaber; assembly: GCF_000247695.1. The sequence goes on from NW_004624730.1 coordinate 59,068,122, forward strand.
TTCTGACACTTGAGATATTTCTGCTCAGCTCGGAGTACAGTCCCAACATACAGTTATTTTTCAATGCCTTTTGTTAAATTAATGAATGAATCAACAAATTATGATATATCGAGGCACTCAGGAATTCAAATTTGGGGATATGTAATAATATTTTCCCTACAAAATCAATCAAGATATAACCAATTGAAATAACATTTTCAGATGAGAGCAGAGGGTAAATGTCAAATGGAGACCTCCTGTGATGATCTATGCCCCAGATCAGTCCATCCAACCCTTTCTTGCTAAGTGTCATCCAGGGCTGCCTCTTGGGTGTCTTCTGTTCAACTCTTTCCATCACCTGCCACTGGTCACAGTTCATATCAACCCTCAGTCTTCACCCTATTTTGTCACAGTCCTGAACTACAGAACCACTAGTGCCTCCTCATGAAGCTTCTCTCATGCTTCTCACTGCACATTCACTCACAAGCTAAGAAATTCACACTGACACAGAGATTTCTACTCAGTGAACTTCAAATTGAGGTAGCTTCAGAATGAAGAATGACAAGATGATGTGGCCCAGTCAAGGATTTACCTTATTTCACAGTATAGGCTTACTCTGTGCCGTGAACATTGCTTTTCTTCTATCTTACCAAATCCTTTTCTGTAGCCTGTGTCTATAAGAAGCAATCTATAAAGCTAATCCCTGGTGAGTTGCAACTGATTAATAATGACTTCACCTTCTCCAGGGAAATTAACCTTTTAAAATAAACTCAGAGAAACAATGCCTGAATGCAGTCTGATGATAGAAGTTTGAGTTCCACAGCAGGATGGTGGGGAAGATCTATTTGAGCTGTAGTTTTTCCTGGTGTCAACTTTTGATTGAGAACAAGCAGAAAAGACTGCTTACATCTGGGCTTGTAGACTGTTGATTCCATTCATGCATGCATTCATTCATCACACTTGTATGGTCCTAATATGGACCAATAGTATTTTAGGCTTATAAAGAAAGATTCCAAGGGTGCTGGAAGAGCTGAAAGGCTAAGCAGGGGACCAAAATTAAACCCACAAAGTAGCAGAGTGGGAAACTGTTAAATGTCCCTGGGGCTAGAGAGAAGAGTAGTGGTCATGCTACAAAGCCAAGGACTCCATGGTGAGAGCCAGGACCACAGAGAACACATAGCCACTGCCAAAGACATACTGAAAACAGAAACATGATACTGGAGGTGGATCAATCCTCTGACTGCCTAGAAAGGGGGACAGTGAGGGGCTAAAGAAAAAAAAGACAATAGAGACTTGCTCAATTTCTATACAGGGGGCCAGGAGGTCCGTGCGTCAGAGTGGGGACTCCAAGCTTGCCACTATTTATTGGGTTCGTAGGGAGTATCAGATGACTCAGAGGGTGTTAATAATCCTAAATTCACGAGGATCTCATAATCAGAGTGGGTATTGGATGTCTCAAAGGCAGCAGTAATCCCATGAGGATGAGAATCTTATGCTGATGAGGATCATAGGTCAATGAGGAGTTTATGTTGAATAGGACGGTGAGATGTTCTTACAAAAGTAAGTGAGATGAGTTAAACTGATAAGGAATTTGCCTCTTCCCAGGTGAAACCTTTCTCTTTTTGTATTACTGCTCAGTTCTTAAAGAACCGGGATGTGTTCAGCTGATGTAATCTTGCCCTTGAGGGTCACAGCATCACCAGACCATTGAGGCCTCAGACAGCCCTAATCATAATTTAATTGTGAAATGATTTTTCTCCCAAAATTATGTAGAATGGCTCCTGACAACATGAGAAACTTCCCTTGTCTGCTTTCTGTCTGTTCTTTTTTTTTTTCCTTAAATACTTTTATTGGTACATTTTAGGTATACAATACATTTACATTTCTCATTAGGAACTTGTATCTTTACATGATGTATCTCGGTTCTTAATTTTTTCCCCATTCCCAGCCCTCCCTTCACCTCCTCCACCCTTCCCTATTTACAAAGACTTTGTTTTCATTTTTTCCATTTCTCATCATTTTTCCTTTCCCTTCTTTCCTTTCCCCTACCCCCCCCACACTTCCCCTACCCCTTTGTCTGTTCTTGAATTGCTTTTCACTGCCTCCCATGTAGGTCAGTTAGCAAGAGCATTTGGGAATTGAGAACTCAGTGGTCAGCCTTCAGTGATGAAGAGTAGAGCAGAGCATATGTGGAAATTGATCTGAGAGCAAATAGAAAAATGACTAGCACAGCCGTTGTAGTTGTCCTTATGTTACCCTAATAATTTACAGAGGAATGCTTGGCTCTGAGCCATTATTTGCCCAAGGTCATCATATTTGTATGAGGAAGTGGGCTAGCACAGGAAGAGCTAGCCCAATTCATGATGACTAACATTTGTTGAGTCTTCTGGTGCTTTATGTGTGTGAAATCATTAAATCTTATGTCAACCCTGTATCTGGGCTTATCATTGCTAAGATTCCCATTTTATGGATGAGGAAACAGAGACTCAGGAGAATTATGTAATTATGAACTGATATGTGTCGTAACCTGGAGTTTAATCCAGGCATCTGCTTCCATGGCTCACATTTTTAAACACTGCTTATTCTGTTTCATTTTTCTCCTGTCCTATATGTATTAGATCACATGGAAGTAAAAGTTAAACAAAAGGGTATAAGGAAGATGACTACAGTCCCATAAAACATATTATCACTAAAATATTAATATACAGTTTTGGTAAATTTTACTTATTTTTTAAAAATTTAATTTTGGCATTCTTTATAGATAATATTAAATGTACGTATGTATTTCTTCTCATTTTCAGACTAACAATAATTATGTAATTTTCTTCACTTAAGGAAGAGCATACTGTTAATAAATTGAGTGGTTAGTGCTCAAAGACTATTAAAACCCACTTCAAATAACATGACAATCTCATTTTTATAGTAATACCAGGTTGTTAATTAGCTGAACTACCCAAATAAAGAGATTATAGTTAAAATGGTTTTGAGTGGGAGGTAATAATGATGTGCTTCCTGTTATACAACATGCTCTATGCCATGTTGTTCAACTCACATTTTTTTAAAATAAAAATTTCCAATACCACTTAAAAGCTCCTTAAATGTGAGATTCCTCCAGAAAATAAAGGTCTTGCTAATTAAATAGTTCTATAAGCAATGCAGCTTGTATCAGTGGGAAAATATGTAAGAATGAAATGTCATGGAAGGTTATTTTCTCTAGTCTAGGTACAGAAGAGGAAAATGTCATTCCTATTGGACCTTTCAGAAATGCCAGTTTTAGAGAACTTATAAATACCAGGATGGTTAAATTCTTAAAAATATTTTTTATTTTAAAAATAAGTCACTTTCATGTGCAGTAGCTGCCTTTGTATACTCTTCAGCTCAGTTAGATATTTCTAGTTTAATTTCATTACCTGTTTCCCAAGAAGGTCTTATGGTCATTTTGCTGAGGAAGATGGAGCCATGGTCTTTGATTTTTTTTTCCACATTTCAATGGCATTGTCTCTAGTTGAGCCTGGATCTTGAGCTACAACATGTCCATCTTTTTCCATGACCAAACAGCAGTTTTCAGCAAATATTTCTTAAGTATTTTCTGTGTTACAAGCCTTGGGCAAGATTTTGGGGTTACTTTCATGCATAAGAAATGGTGCCTGTCCCAAAGGAGGTACCAGTCTATGACAGAAGTCTGATATGTAAATGGAAAGTTATAATTGATGTATTTATAATTGTAAGAGAGATTCAACATGAAGTGCTGTGGGAACAGACAAAAAATTATGTCCAATTATTATATACTGCAAACATAGAAATAAACACCAGTGAAATACCCATAAAATAAAAAATAAACACCAGTTTTAAAAAATGATGATCTGTGCTTTTTTTAGATTTTGAGAAATTTTTATTTATTTTTAAAATTAATTAGTTTTATTGGTACCTTTTAGATATACATAATGATCACATTCATCTTAGGGAAGTTGTACCTGTACATGATA
>NW_004624730.1:59072186-59106345 GCF_000247695.1 Heterocephalus glaber
ATTTGGATTTATAAGACAGATTCCTCTGAAAACCTTATTAGCTTTGCTTTAAAGAAGATATTTGTATAATATTTGATTAATTAGTTTTATTGGTACCTTTTAGATATACATAATGATCACATTCATCTTAGGGAAGTTGTACCTGTACATGATATATCTTGATTCTTTCTTTTCCCCATTCCCCTCCTCTCCCTTCAACCCCTCTTCTCTTCCTTATTTACAAAAGAGTTGTTTCCATTTTCTTCTTTTCCCTTCTTTACCAACCCCCCCCCCCATACCCCTTCCCATTCAAACATTTTCTTCCTATATCGCAATACCTATTATACATTTTGGCCTTTCTTTATACTTTTGGTTTCTCACACCAGAGAAGCCATGCAATATTTGAACATGTGTGATTTATTTCACTTAGGAGTATGGTCTCAAGATGCATCCATTTGGCTAGAAATGTCTCAAGTTTACCCTTCTTTATGGTAGAGTAGTACTCCATTATATAAAAAAACCCCACATTTTCTTTATCCACTCATTGGTCAATGGGCATTTGGGCTGTTTCCAAGATTTAGCTATGAAAAATTGTGCCATTATAAACATAGGTGTGAAAGCATCACTCTGGTATGATGCTTTTAATTCTTTCAGAAAGATACCAAGAAGAATAGCTTGGCCAAATGGAATTGCTATTTTTAATTTTTGGAGGAATCTCCACACTGATTTTCACAGTGGTTGCACCAGTCTACAATCCCACCAACAGTGAAGTGTTCTTTTTTTCCCACAGCCCCACCAGCATTTGTTATTGGTTTATTTCTTGATAATAGTGATTCTTCCTGGAGTGAGGTGGAATCTCAGTGTTGTTTTAATTTGCATCTCTCGAATAACCAATAATGTTGTACAAGAAATTTAAAGATCTAATACCACTACTCCTCAAACTCTTCCATGAAATTCAAAGGGAAGTAATACTCCCAAAGTCATTCCTGGAAGCAAGTATTACCCTGATACCCAAACCAGAGAAAGATCCAACCAAAAAAAAGAACTGCAGGCAAATTTCTTTAATGAACACAGATGTAAAAATCCTCAGTAAAATACTGGCAATCAGAATGCAGCAAATCATCAAGAATATTATACACCATGACTAAGTAGGATTCATCCAAAGGATTCAGGGATAGTTCAACATACACAAGTCAATAACTGTAATACACCATATTTAACAGAGCCAAGGACAAAAACCACATGATCATCTCAATAGATGCAGAAAAAATGTTTGACAAAGTCCAACACCCATTCATGATAAAAAAAAACCCTATAGTAAATAGGAATAGATGGTCTTTATCTCAATCTGATCTATTCTTTGGAGGGTGGAAAAAGATGGGAAATAATTTGACATGGTTGGCCAGGAGAGGTTTTGCAAAAGAAACCATAGTTGAGCATAAGAAATGAGAGTTTGTTAAGTGGTGTGGAAAATAGCATTCCAGGTGGAAGGACAGGCATAAATTCAAACAAGGAATCTGAGCAATTAGATGAGATTGAATTTGAGTTCTAAATAAATAAGCCCTCTGCTATGTGATCTAAATAAGCTCTGAAAGTGAAGACAGCAATCCATCTTTTAGGCTTGTTGGGAACATTAGAGACCATGTATTTAATATGCCTATCCCCTTGATAAGTGCATAACTTTCTCAAATAGAGCTCTTTCTCTTCATTCAGATCACTCACACGCACCTCTATGATATCTCTTGACCATCCTGTCTGAAGTTACTTTCCACCTCAGCAATGCTCTTTATTTATTTGGTTACATATGATACCAGTCTCTGCCTGGAACATAAGCTCTGTGAAGGCAGATAGTTATCTTGTTCACTTCTACATTTCAGGCACCTAAATGGTGCTTAACAAATATTATCATTATCACTAATGTCATAAAACTATTTAAAGTTCTGATAATTCATAGAAATTGTGCATCTATAGTTGGGGTTTATTAATGGAGCTAAGGAGATGAAACTAGAGGCAGACTGAAGGCTTTGATTACAAGAAGCTACAGGGTTTGGCTTTTATCTGGCAGATGTTTCTGTAGGTTTAAATAAGAAGCAAAGTTCACCTTGTCAGTAGGCGTTGTGAATAGAAAGTGGCAGGTTGTTGGCATTGTGAATTAAAGGATGCTAAAGCCTTTCCTACTCTGACTGGGAGGAAATTCTTTTTCTAATATATCTCCTGTATTCCTTCGTCATATGGCAGAGATGTCCTGTGTATTTGGAAGGAGTTCCACAGACCTTGTATTCCAGTAAAAAATTGTTCACCTTCTCCATCAAGAAAGTAGAATCATAATTATTTCTATAAGTATATTCTTGTAAAGTTGTTTCATGTAGGATCGTAACATATTGAGGTGGAGCCACTTATATTTTGTGGGCTAGAAAAAGAGGTCCTTACGGGTGTTTGTAGAACAACTGATTCTCCACACTATGTTCCCTCCACTGCACTCCATTGCCTTCCCTTCATGGAAATATTTTGTCTGCCTATCTCCCCCTGTTGGCCTTCTGATGGAACTGTTACAAACCCATTGCCCTGGACAGTGATTGACTCAGGTTGAGCACTTAACCCAAACAGGGCCTATTAGAGTCACCCCTGGAATAGACTTATGGATGACTACAGAATTACCTAGATATTTCAAGTTGTACTGGCTAAGCTTAATTTTTTTCAACTTGATAGGCTTGTGACCTGTGTGGGGATTAGTAAAGCATACTTCTGGGTGTTTCTTGGTGAGTCATAGAGGCATCACACTGGGTTCTATAGCTGGTCCCCTGCCCCTTCCTTCCTTTCTGGCAAGTTTCCCTGCATTGTTTCCTGACTACCATGAATTCTGCCATGGTGTTTCTGTTTTGAAGCCAGGCGAACATGCATTGAATTCTCTGAAACCATTAGCTAGATAAATAGTTGCTTCTGTTACGTTGTGGGTGTCAGGTATCTGGTTCCAGCAACGAAAAAGCTGACTAATACATGAGTTAAATGTCATTAATTAAATGAGTGGATTTGACAAGCTATATTTATGTTTTGCCAAATGGAATTGGGATATAGAAATGCAAAAGATGGGAGTTTTACAATTTTATGATGCATTGATTTCCTGAAAACCTTTGGTATTGGAGGACAGATTGAGCAAGGGCTGTTCAATTATTTGCTGGATGATGTTAAGTGACAAAGAGAAGGGTAAAGTCATTAGTATAGTAATATATGTATGTTTAGCAACACTAAATGAATAGAGTAAAAAATAATACCTCATCTTTCAAGTTTATTTCAACTAAATTTATGCTCAGTATTCCCTATGGCTGCCCCGAAGTTTTCCAATACATTAAAAAAGCTAAAACATTAATTTTAAAAAAAAATTTTGCCCAAAATTGTGACTGAGAGTGCTTTGACAGTATAAACACTTTGCCTTTATGTTTGTATTTCTCTGTTGACAAATAACCTCTCACCTTAACCACACATATAAATAAGCATTCTCAGTCACGCTGCCTCTTCCATTAGCCACTATAGGATGGACACGTGAGGATCAAACTGGTTCATTTCCTTTCCCTGGCCAAATGGTCCACTTTTCTATGCTGTAGTAAGTTATTTACAAATATATTAAAGAAACATAGTCCTCAGTGCCTTACTAAAGAATGTGTGACAGGTGCTGTGTCTATAAAAGTGATGAAGATGCACTATCTGCTCTTAAGTAGTTCATAGACCAATGATCAGGTTATTAGTACAGAGATCCTACTTTTGTAGTTAATCCATTATATATTTTCAAGCAAATGTTTGCTCAGAATAACTCAAATAGTTACTTAGAAAACCTACTGATGACAAGGAAAGTGTGAAGGGGTTCGATGTGCCACTTACCTGTTTTTCCTTTGGAGGTTCTGATCGATGGAGTACATATGCAAAAATCCATGGCCATGTGAGAAATAAACTTTGTTTTATTGTGAAGGGAAGATTCTCTATAACTTCCCAAACATGATGTTTCTGTTAAATTCTTTCACAGAATCTGGCTTAGCCTTGAGACTGAAATGGGGTTTGCCTCTCACTACAAGGAAGGGGCCAAACTCACAAAGATCCTGATTCACTTATCAATATTTTGGAGAGATCCTAGAATAGAAAGAGAAAGGATAAGCAGGCTCAGTATACCCAGAAGGGACATGAAACATGGGCAGGAGTACACGTGATACACAGGCACTGATCCTTAACACAGTGACCCAGACTATTAGTAAAATCTTTTCTAATGAATGTTACATTTAAGCCTTGATATTTAGCCCAAAGTTAGTCTTTGTAGACACAAAAGTGTGTGATAATCATTGTTTTACACCTTTAATTTAGCCTTTTATTGTAGAAGTTAAAACATAATCCTAAAAATATGAAAAGAATGGAGTGACAGAGTTAGTATGGAATTTTAGTGAAAGCCCTTTGGCAACAAGTGGAGAACAGATTAGAAGTTGCCTGTTGTGAGTTGAATTGTGTCCCCTTTTATAAAAGTTGAATTTCTAACCCACAGTAGCTCAGAATGTGACTGTTTGGAAAGAGGGTCAATGCAAATGTAATTTGCAATGGGGAGTTAACATAGTAATTAAGATAGATCAAGATTGTGGTCCTGACTACTGCTTACTGGTGTGAACTTCAGCAAGCAATTCATCTTCTTTATGTTTCAGCTTCATCATCTATAGAGTAAGAATCGTAATAGTTTCTTTGATGTTTAATTTTATGTGTCAGGTTAACTGGGTTAAGGGATGCCCATATAGCTGATAAAATATTATTTCTGGATGTGTCTGTAAGGGGTTTGCAGAAGATATTAGCATTTGAATCAATAGACTAAGTAAAAAGATCTCCATCTTTCTCACCAACGTAGTTGGGCATAATTTGTTGTGGGCCCAAATAGATTAAAATGTGATGAAAGCAAATTTCCTTTTACTGTTTGGCTGGGACATCCATCTTTTATCATCCTTGGAGGTTTTCAGGCCTTCAGAAGCAGATTGGGATTTATACCATTGGCTCTCCTGGTTCTTAAGCCCTTGGACTCAGACCGAATGATATCACCAACTTACCTGGTATTCCAGCTTGAAAATGACAAATTGTGGGATTTCTCATCCTCTTTAATCACATGAGCCAGTTTCCATAATAATCTACATAGGTAGAAAGGTAGACAGACAAATGGATAGATAGATAGATAGATAGATAGATAGATAGATAGTAGATAGATAGATAGAAACGTATATTGGTTCTGTTTTTCTGGAGGACACAGACTGAAACAATTTCTATCTCATCGAGTCGCAGTAACAATTAGACAAGAGGATAAATTATAAAAATCCTATTAAATGGTATGATTGTATTGGTAAATACAGTTAATATTCAATATATGTTTTTTACATATATGAGTTATATGAAAAGGAGTTGAGAATAATTAATATTTGTGTCTTGGCCATGATATTATTCAATAAGAATAAATACTTGAGAGAAATGTATTTGTGAGATAGGGAGATAAATTTAGTTTTAATTACATTTAAAATATACAAGCAAATTACATATTTCTGCAAATACACTGCTTTAACTTTAGTGTTTGCTTTCATAAAGTTCAAGTTTTGTGCTTTTACATTAATAAAAAATTTCATGTTGTCCATTGAGGATAATCTTATGCAGAAAATGAAATGAGGACCATTGTGTCATTATAGTATTAGAAGAAAGAATTCCAAAAATTTTATTTGTTTAAAACTGTTTTTAAAAGTCAATATTGATTGAACTGGCTGTTACTTTGGAGATAGAAGTATTGACTTTTGACAACTTGACCAACAATTATTTCTTAATTAACCTAGGATTGTCAACTTAGGATCAACCTCGCTCGGTTGAATGATCTTCAATGTGGTGAAATATAACAAATAAATTGAGTCATCTGCCAGAAATTATCCTTGGCAAGGTTTTAGTCCTAGGGTTACCAGGTGAAAATACAAGACATCCAGTTAAATTTGAATTTCAGAAGAACAAAGAGTATTCTTTAGGTGTAAATATGCCTCAAATATTGCATTGTATGTATTTATACTAAAAGACATATTTATCTGAAATTCAAATTTCACAGTGTTGTGGTGCAATTTTATTAAATCTAGCAACCCTGTCTCACGTTCCTGCTGATGGAATGAGCTTCTGTGGAGATATGTGAAAACAGGTTAGATTCATAATCATCTTGATTGGTGGTAAGCTTGGCTATTACCTGGCCTGTCTTATTTCTCAGGGGCTTAGGCTCAGGGATTTACAGTTAATTATTTAATTACAAACATATAAGGAAGTATATTGTTAGGGAATACTTTAGGCAATATAGTATTTAATAATATACAGAGGCTGGAAGCATCAACCACATATACAGTTTCTCAGAACAATATTTTTTACAATTATCTATTTCACATATTAATTTCCCATGCTTTATCTATACTGATGAATAGGCTAATAAAATGTGTATCTCTCATTTCATGAAGATGACAAGCCTCTTTAATGTTCTTACCTTTCTATAATGTTTTCATGTAGAGTTTATATAATTACAGCCTAAGAAACAAAATCACAAACTATTTTTTTTAAGTATTAGAATCATAGTGACAATTTAAACAAATTGGAGTTGAGATGGGACTAAATGCTGTGAGATTTCAGTTTAGGCTTTATCTCTATTTGTGGAGTCTATTTAGCTTTCTTTCAACACATCTACTGTGGTGCCTTTTGAATTTGAAGAGATGCCATGGGACCGTCTGCTTCACCTTAAACACTCACAGATTAAGACTGGAACATATGAGAAGGCAGGAAAGTTTTGGTGGCATACCTAGGCATGTGATTTTGTTTGCTGCCAAAATTTTAATGATTAGTTTGTGCTTGTTCACTTAAAATTAATGAGATATTTTTATTAAAAGGAATGCTACCTTGAGTTTTGAAGATGATTTATCTTATTACTTTCTGTGACTTTCTATGAAGTAATTATGCAGATGACTTCTATCATTTATCCCAAATATTTACTTATATACTGAAAAGTTGGTTATTAGTTATTTTAAAGTTGAGGTAAATTAAAAATACAAATACACTGAGTTTCAACTCCTGAGAATGAAGTAGTGTCAGTAATTCCAGGACCGCAAATTCTCTAAGAAACTTGGGGTGACTTATTTATAAAATTCTAACTTGAATTCTAACTTGAAAATTCTAACTTGAAAAATTAAGAGGCAATGAAAGTTTTTATCCTCACTGTCTTCTCATTGGCCTACGATCACAGAACTTTCAGACTTGTCTTACCACCTCCAGAGGACACCTGTGAACAGAAGCTTCATTTGCCTTCAGCAAATGGGCCTCCCTCAACCCCCCCCCCATTTCTGTTCTTTAGTGTTAAAATTCAAGGGAAGATGGACAGAGGAATATACTCACCACAAGAGGCATGGAACCACAAGTTTCTACTTTGCTAATCATTCTCTAAAGGGAGGTTATGACACCCCAATAAGCGCGGGAGACTGTGGAAGCATTTAGGAGGAGTCCATATCTCCAATGTCATAAATCAGAGAAGACTTCTCAGGAAGTGACTTCAAAACTGTGAACAAAAGGATGAGTAAGAATTGATAGTGAGGAGGGTATTCCAGTTGGAGGAAAGTGCATGTAGAAAGAGCCAAAAATTTGAAAAACATTAATTAGAGTTGAAATCAGTTGCTAACCAGAGTTCTCTAACACATCAAAATTTCATAAATCATTTTAAAAAGAGAATTTTTATGTAAGAGCTTTGCTGAAGAACTAATCATGGGTTTAATGTTGTAGAGGGCATAATGCAATTTATGCTCTTTGAAAGATGTCTCTGGTTTCAGTATGGAGAATGGCCTGGAGGGGGAAAAATGAGAATTGTTAAAATGCTTTTCCAGTAATCCTGGTCACCTGAACCAGGAAATTGGCTAAAGCAATGGAGGACACTGAGTAGGTTCAACAAGTTTTTAAATGGCAGAGTTGACTTCATAAAAGAAAGTGTTGTATGGAATGAAATGAGGAAGGCTGTAGAATGATTTCCAAGTTTCTGGATTTGGCAATTGTTTGGATAAATTATGGTAAGATAAAAAGTAGAGGAACAGGTGTGTATGTGGGGAGACTAAGGAAGATATAATGAGTTCAATTTGAGGCATATTTTAGGTACTTGTGTTTACTGAATTCATTTATTTAGTCAACAAATATTTATAGAGACTTAATTACATGGCAGACAACATAAGAGTGTTCCAGGGCAGAGCAGGGCATATACTCTTGCAAAGATTACTTTTTAAAAGATCTAGTGGGAAGATATATAAAAATAATAAAATAAAATAGATAAATATATTCAGTAATCCTGAGCACAGAATGTAGTTGATGTAAACATACTTGTGTATTAATTAGTTTCGACATCAAAGTAAGAACACAGAAATTACGAAGACATAGCATTGCCTGCTAATACCCTGTCAATCTTTGGTCCACTTTCTCTTTCCTCAAACATCCAATAGTGCCTCTTTCTTTCTCACTTTCAATACAATTCACCAAAGGTAAATGACTCATCTTTCCACCATAAAATCTATTGGTTTAGCTACAAGTGTATCCATATATTCTGCCTTCCCATTTTTCCATAGCAATGAGCTTCCCTACTCCTTCCTGTGATTCCCATGATTCCCATGATTATCTGCTCATACACAGGAGCCAATCCCCTTGGGCATACTCAAGGGCATCTTGTAATAATATCATCTTGAAAATAAAGTTTCTCCTTTAACTGCATTTATTCCTCAACCCACAGTTCATTTTTTTCCTCTTTCCTCTTTGTTAAAAAAAATCTCTCTAAAATAATGTTGTCTATTCTTGATGCTCTACTTCTTCAGCGCTCACCCTTTTTGTAACCCATGACAAGTAGGTTTTGTCTCCGCTACTGTACTGTTGCCTCCTTTCTCAAGGTTACCTACTTCCACTTTGTCAAGCCAGTGGTCAGTTCTGCCCTCAATGTACTTTTTCTTGGTTTGGTTGCCACATTTTTCCTTCTTAAATCTATTTACTTAGCTTCCTAGATACCACATGCTCCTAATTTTTCTATTGTCCTTGATCTCCTTTGCTGACTCTTTCTTTACATTTTCTCTTATGTGATTCTAAATATAGATTGCTCCTTGATGATCTCATCAAGTCCTATAACTTTATACATCATATATATCCTAGTAATTTCTGATTTATATCTATAGCTTCAACTTTTCTGAGCTATAGACTCATCTATCCAATTGCTTATTTAGTGCTTCTAATTGACCACTCTATTGGTGGCAGAATCTTTGATTCTATATGTCCCTACCTACACTGGATTGCCCACACCACCACCAAACTTGCCCCTCTATTCTTTATCTCATTAAATTTCTCCATTCATTTAGATATCATGATTTAAAACTATGAAGGTGTATGCATGAACATTCTCTTTCTTTTATATTCCCCACATTCGGTAGGTTTTATAACTCAGTCTTTAGACTGTATTCCAAAATTAATTAAAACAAATAGTACAACCTCTCTGACCCAGCCCAAGCCACTACTGTAAGTTAATTCTTCAATCCATGTTGTACGGATATTTTATATAACCCAATATTTTTCCTGCCTCTAATCTTGTTCCCACTTTCCACTCCTTCTTTAATCCTTTTGCCACAGAATTGGATAACCCAACAGCTTTGTACCATATTTAGAACAAAATTCAAATAATTTGCTATTATCACTGTCCCACATGACCATCTCCACCTACTTTTTCTGCTTCATTTTGTACCATTCCCTCTTGACATTCTTTAGAGAATTAATTAACAAGGTTTGCTGGTGATTAAGTGTAGATAACAAAAAAAATAATAGCATGAGAACAACTCATAGGTTTTTGGTTTGAACAACTGAGTAGATGGCAGTTTGCAGAAGTCTGCCTATCAAATAAATGGAGCAGTACTGTGAAACAGAAATCTCTGAGAGTTAAAAAAATACCTGTTTTTGTTTGCCTTTTTCATGGAAGAAGATAATAAGCAGCAAATTCCAGACTGGAATATAACAATTCTGATTCCCTGTGATTGGAATTTGTAAGTAATTGATTATAACTGAAAATGTCAGTTAAAGAACAGAGTCATTAAAGGAGACTGTTAGAAAGGGGGAAAGGAATCAGAGGCAGGGAGGCAGGGGTAAGAGAGTGTGGAAATGATCAAAGTGTGTGACATGCATGTATGAATATGCCAAAATAATTATTCAGTATAACAATACCCCCATTGTTCAGTATAACTAATAGGCAGGCACAAACACATAAAATACAGATTCATTAGAATGGTACTTATAGAACTAGTATAGTTTACATATTCATTCACTAGTCTTTCTACGTAGGGCCAAGATATTTTCTTTGAATATGGATTCATTAAAGTTCTCTTTATTTTCCTTATATAAATTATATCTTATGTATGTCATAATGGACTGTATAGTATTTCAAGTTCTGACTTCTGTAACCTAGACCTAATACTCAAATTCACATGTGAAAAAAATCTGAAGGAAAACATCCTTGGTGTTTACAAATTTCTCCAGCTGTGGGGAAAATTGACTTGCACGTGGTTGAGTCTCCTCCCTCCCAACCAATCAAATAAAAATTATTTATGATATCTGTAGTCATAATCCTCCTGGGTTATTTTTACCATCTCTTCCCTACCCAATTAAACAAGAATTATTTTTAGTTACTTATTATGACTTTACAAAGCATTCAATGTATTTTTGGTTCACAGTTATTTTTCTACACTTAAATCTCATCAGATATACATTAACATTTCATAAAATTATAGATTTGAAATAGCAAGTACAATTGAAATAAAGAGGTTTGGAAATAAATTCAATCAATTCTTGGGAGGTGTGACTGTGTTTTGATTTTCTAGGGATCTACTAGCTATGACTATTTAGTGTGTCTCAAACATTAGCCATAACATATTTTGTAGTGGGGTAAAAAAATTGGTTAATCTTATAAACTCAATAAGAGGAGATGATTTAAAGAATTTCTACTATATACATGTATTAGATATCACATAATACAGATTTGTACTATACATATACAGGGTAAATATTAAAATTAAAATAAAAATTTCTTTTTCAGAAAGAAAACAGCAGTTTTCCACCTTCAAGAGGCAGTATATGTGGTGGGGATATATATCAAATTAGACATCAGGATAGTACTTGGCAATCTGAGTAGCATTTTGTTAACTACAAAGGGGACATTTTAAAAAGAGAAAATAGAAATAAAGAATCTAACATGGGTTTAGTTCAAGTTCAGAGTCAACATTTTAGCACCCCAAAATGTGCACTTGCATATAATGACTATGTTTGGCAAGAAGGAGGATTTTCTGGGATTGAGAGCATCAGATGGTTAAAGACAGCCCTGTCAAGCTTGAGAGCAGGGCTGTGTTCCTGTTTGGGAGGGCCCTGGTGTATGTATCAACAGAGCATCCTTAAATGTCAGTGTTCATCAACACAAATGAAGTAGATAATGATTGTTAGTCAGTGTCTTGTGTTAGATAAATTAAAGCCTTAACTATTGTCTTTCAAGTCAACAAACATTTATTGATTGGCTGCAATGAGCATGGCCCTGTGCTTTCTGTTAGAGATGCCCAAATGAAAAACATGCATCTACTACCAAATTGCGTTCTGTTAGCAAGGCAGAAATTTCACAACTAATTATGATATAAATCAAACCATAAAGTGCTAAGATGGCCATATCAAATTCTATTAAATTTCCTTTGGACATCAAAGAAATCAGTGAATTTTGGAGAAGAGTCAACTGTTCTTCTGCTTCATAGTGTGGAACAACTTATATAACCACTCAGACTTGGTGTATATTTCCCACTTTTCAAATAGGCTAACAGTATTCTGGGAGGCAGTGTTCATTATTCAAAATGTTTTCATTAGAAAGTTCCATCTGTGTTATTTATAACTATGGGACTGTTCTTTGGGGGCCAGACTTCTGGGTTGTTCACTCAGAGTTTGTCATCAGAGATTCCAGTTGTTGGTCTTTCAGGTATTTTGACCTGTAGCAGGCATGAGTATTGGTTAAATTGGATGCTGTAGAATTCTCTGAAAGTTAAAGGACAGTCTGGCTTTATTTTGTAGCCATTCTCTCATTTTAACTGATTAGTTAAATTCTACCCATCTTTAAAATATCAGCAGATTTTTGAACAATGACCTTCTCCCAAATTAATGAAGGCCCAGCACTGGACAGTATGGTAGTGCCATGGTGCCTTCTCTTTATAGCTTTGATCTGTTTTAACTTTCCATTGTGTATATGTTTGTTCAGCCACTTCAGTTACTTCTTTTAGTTAACTGGTGACTTTAACAAAGCAGAAACCATGTGTCTTTTACTCTTTTTCATTGCCTCAGCCTTTAGCCCAGTGCTTGGCACTGAATGGATCAGTGAATTCCTACTTGAACTCTTTATTTCCTTCTTGTGTTCCCCTTGTGTGTGTTGAGGAGGGGAGCAGTGACAAGGGGTGTGGCGGCTAACAGATGATGGGAGGACGGGGAGACAATACTGGTAAAGTTGAGTTCTGTAAATTATCTAACCATTCCTTCCTTTTAGTGCCTTAAACTTATTTTACTGAAGTTTCAAAGAGAACAAATCTGTAACCATATTATCCATATCATTTATTATCTTATACATTTTAACAAAGTTCCCCATTCAACATTTGCCTTTCCAGGCTAGAGAGGCCATTTCAGTGTGTCTCAAATACCAACACCCTAAGCCCATTGTCCCCCTCTCCCCTAACATGTTAATTGCTATTTACTTCATTACTTGTGGCTTTTCTGGTTTCATGGTTATAATTTTTAAAATGTGATGACCATAATCTCATTTGACATTAGGAATGTATTAGTACTGGAGATTTATAGCATACTAATTTCAGTTAGGTTCCTAGTATTCTTTTTGATTCATTTGTGTTTAGATTTTCACCCCAATGGACAATTTAGTGAATATCCTTAGGAAACTAACAATGACTTCTAGGTATGTACTTTCCCTGCCTAAAGATGATAGCTCAGAGCCAATCATTTTATTCCTATGCTATTTATTATAAAATGCATTACCTTGTACTTACTAAGTTGAAGTCTAGTTATTACTTTTCTAGCTACTTGTACAAATTGGTAAGATTTCTAAACCTATATATTACCTTTTTTTCCTTAGCTACAAATTTGAAGATTTCATATTGAATAGATCTGGGCTTTGTGAACATTTATGAATGTGTTAAATATGATTGGCACCAGTGTTGATTTGCCAAGAAGGTCACTCTGGAGAAAACTACATCTTTATCCCTCTTTTGAGTAAAGATTTTTCCTGGTGTAAGTTTGCCCATGATAAAACTACTCTGCGATACCACCTCATCCCACAGAGATTTTTTTCTTCATGCTATTCAGGAGTGAGCTGATATGTAGCCAGCAGCTGGTAGGGCTGTGATGACGATTAATGGATAGTACTCATGATTGGTTAAGGCTTCAGTTTTGATTGCTTGAAGCCCCATAATTGCCTCTTGTTAAATATTTTGAATATTTAAGGTGGTTGCAAAATCATTCAGTGACATCACAATCACATAATAGTTCTTGGTTTTAACTCATTGTTTGAAACTGCTGAGTTTTACTTCTCTTTGCCAGGTACAGAATTAAGCCATAAAGTGAACTAAGATAAAACCACAAATGTAAAATAGAGGATCTGGATTACCTACAAACTGTAATTAAGACTTAACTGTGCTTTTATAGGTCTGTCCAATTATTTCTCAGTACTTCTGCCTAATTATGCAAGATTTTCCTTTCGCTGGTCACTGAAGTTTCCCATGATCTGGACATGTTTTTATAAAGAATCAAAAAATTAAAGTATCAATGGGTATGTAAATATCTTGGTATATTTTAGAGTTAGAGTTTGCTCTCATTGGCCACTTAAAAATAGTCAAGATTGAGGTCGATGACTAGTTGTAAAGGAATCCTTGCTATTCGAGGTGTGGCCTACAGATTGGCAGCATTACCATTACCTAGAGAATTTGTTAGAAAAGTAGAATCTCAGGCTCCGGCCCAAGACCTGCTCAATCAGAATCCACATTTTAGCAGCATACCAATTGGTATTAAAGTTTGAGGAACTTGTTGTGGTGAATAATTAGGATGGAGTTGGGGAGTAGCCCTCGTAGGCCTAAATGTTTTTAAGGTCTTGCACCGTAGGATTCCACATAGGACTAGATGGAAAATGGTGGATGATAAGTTTGTGTGGAGACTTTGGAAGGTCAATTTAATTTTCTTTCACTTTTGCTCTTCTTCTGTGTAAATATGGTACTCAAATGGTGCTTAATACCAGTTTTGATACTTGACTTTTTTAAAAAAGTGTGGATTTGAAAACCATATGCACAAAATCGTGTACCTGATTTATTATTTTTATGACTTGTAGTTATTAGCATTTATCTGGTCATACCTTCCTGTTTTGTAATTTGAGGCTGGGAATTACATAAAGTAATTTCAAATATGCCTTGAATTAGATATTCTTGCCTCTGCTTACATAAAAATATGACCATAATTCTCTAAAATTGGTCCACAGGTCTTTTCTACAGTGAGAATATATATAAATATTTATTTAATTTAAATATAAGCAATGCTCGTTCCATATGTTTTAAAAGTTATTTCTGTTTTCTTTGGGTTCTGAAGGTACCTTCAAAATATGTCTATATACAAATAATTGCATTTCAGAGAATTAAATTCCTTCACAATTTCATTTTACCATTACTTATACAGAAAGTAATCTAGGACTAGTACACATACAAATATAGTCTTTGTAAGGCTACTTTGAAAAGTCTTTAATAAATTTGTTGAAAATACACCTTCTTCTTACAACCAGTCCTGAGGTCCCATTCCCCTTAATTGCTTCCATATTCTTATACAAAATAATCTCTGGTGATTTAATAATGTATGTTGACATTTTTTGGTGCCACTGGCACCTAGTGGGTGAAGGCCAGGAAACTTTCTAAAAACCTATATGGCCCAGGATATCCCTTACAATAATAATCCCACAGTGTCAGTAGTGCAGAGGTTGAGAAGCCCTGTGCTCAGTGTACTGCTGAAATGGTTCAAGTTCAAACTTGCAGTTAACTCATATGCATGAAGATATGCTATTTAGAGACATAAAACAATTTATTGACTATAAACATATAGAAGTTTAAACACAATATCAGTATTTTTAATAGAAGCTATTGAACTATCAAAATTCAGCCTATAAGGGAACATGAGTCCAACAGAGTTTATATAATGTTATAAAGATCAGAAATAAGCTTAAATGTATCCCCCTCCATTTTCCTGTTTACCTCAGCAGTTGAGTAGGTTTCCTGTTAAAGGAAGCTAAGAAAAAGACTGTGGTGAAAATATTGGATATTTCAATTAATAAATTCCAAATAAAAGTGGAATTAAGCTAAAAATTATAAAGAGTCCTTGAATGGCTTGTTGATTAGAAACTAATGTAACTCCTTGTCTAGGATAAAATACCAAACAGGCAGCAGCTGCTGGTAATTTGGTGCAAGTAATTGTAGAGCCAATAAGTTGAAGAAGTGCTTATTAAAAGAAACTGCTTTCCTATCTGCTTGTAAGTTCAATTGAGTAATGCACTCTACATGTGGTCTGACACTGGGTAAATTATACACCTGATTTAAAAACACTCCATCCATAAGAGCTCCTATTTTGCTCATCCATAAAATTTTTACTTTCTTCATTACTACTTGCAGCAGTGTATGGCATAATATCTATCAAATTAGGCTTTGAGGACATCTCAGGCTGGCACCCTGCTGACTTGAAACATGTGCTTAATATTACTGCAGTGCTTTTAACCCCATGAGTGCCCCGGGTTAGCCCACATAGGCATGCAGAAGCTGGTTTTTTTTCTCTCTCTCTCTCTCTTTGCTGCTGCATCCTCCAACTACTGAGAATGAGAAACATCAAAGATAAATGGATGGGGGTTGAATTAGGGTTTAGTCACTGGGTAAGAGAAATAAGTAGCTGGAATTTATAGGAAATAAGACAAGCAAAATGAAATGATATAGCATACTATTTCATAATTTTTAAAAATATGAGCCAAATGTAAACATTTGAAATATAGTCATTCTATTTTAACTAATAAATAAAAAGGTGAAACAAAACACAGTAACATTTTTCTGGATAACTCACATGAAAGGCAATTTTGGAGTGTGTTTTTCATATTTATAAATGTAGAGATGACTATTTTTAATAAACATTTACTATCTTCTATCTAATAAGTGGCAGGCACTTTGCTAGATGCTAAAAATACAGTGAGGAATACATATGTCCCTTCCTATCTTCCAGCTCAAATCTTGCAAAGGGGTCAAGATTTCAGCAAATAACTATAACATAATGTTAAAACACGAATGATCTCAAGACAATCATTCATTCAAGACAGTGTCTGACCCAATTATTCTATTTGCTAGGTCCCCATGGCAGAATTGCCCTTTTGTTGAGATACACCTGCTAATCTCAGCATAGTGTGATTAAACATTTGAGTCATGTAATTATTTCCCCCTTTTTGTATTTCATACTGACCTCAAAATCTTCTGATTATAATTCATCTTCTTACCTGGAGTGTCTATGAGGGAAAATGCACTTGAAAATTCCATCTCCTTTGCAATAATATTGTTGATCCTAAATTAACACACTGATACATTTACCATAATTTAGCTCAATATGTAATGCTGTGGGTAGGAGTGCTTTTAACAATCTTCTTTTTGTTATAAATGAATACTTTGTCATCCTCATGTATTAGCCTCATGAAATTGATTAATGTGACTTTATCCCCAAAGAGATGGACTCACTCTCAGAGTCCTGACAAGTTAGATTCTGGGATCAACTAGGGTCCAGAAACTGGAGTAAAGAATGGGAGGGAAAGGCAGAGAAAAGAGAAGAGAGGAGAGGAGAGAAAAAGAGAAGAGAAGAGAGCAAAGGTAAAGAGAAGAAAGAAGAGAACAGAGGAGAGGAGAGGGTCTTCTCAAAAGAGATCTTGAGAAGTATCAACCAGAGAAATGAATGCAAGAGGAAGAACCAGGCTAACAGAAATTGAGGGGAAAAGATCTGAAGGAACTCAGAGCCAGAGATAGATGCACCTGAGAAACTGACTATGCAGTAAAACAGTTTAGAGGCCTTTCAGGAAAGCAGTGGTAAGAAAGAAGTGGGAGGGAGTGGAGAACCAGATTGCATGAAATTTGTGGAATAAATAGCTGTTAGAGAAGTGGAAGTGTTGAGTGTGTTCTTTCTTTCAAGGAGTTTGACAAGAGAACGGCAGCTGGAAGAATGTCTTTATGAAGAGAGAACCTCAGTGTGGACAAAATGAAAAGAATGGCTAGAGAAAGAATAAATTAGGCTAGGCACTCTTGCATGTCTGTATGTTTCACTTGTTCCTTTACTGTAGCAGAGAGGACATAGTTTACTGGTCAGATGCATAGACTCAAGCCAAATGGCCTGGGTTTGGGTCCCTGTTTTACTGCTCTGACCTTGGGCAAGTTAACCTCACTGTGCCTCTCTGTACTTACTCCAGGTAGTTATAGGGATTAAATGAGTTAACATTTATAAAGCATCTGAGACATACAGGGTACATGGTAAGCAGTTACAAATGTTTGATAAATAGCAAAGATGTTAGTCTAGACAAGTGATATTCTAGGAATCTATGATGAAATTTTTTTCTGTATTTTATGAACTTCTTACAAGGTGCATTTGAGATCCAAAATTACACAGAGCCCGGAGTGAATAAAATTGCTATATATGTCAGCACAAAATGTTCTGACAATCTTATTCTTAGGTACAACTAGATAAAATTGCAGAACTCTGTTAGAGAGTTAAAGGGATTTCCTGACAAAATTGCAAACTAATTTTTTGTCACATTTTTGTAGAATGCAGTAGATCTTACTCCTAGCTGCTTTCCGAATACCCATAGTAACCTTTGGCTTCTTATCTTTCTTTGACTTTAACCTCCATTTTTCACCCTTTCTCCCTTCTCCTAATATTATTTGGAGCTCAGAGCAGTCACTTTGTAAAATCTGTCCAAGTTTTTGCTTCCTATTTTATTCTGTGTATTTCTCAACATCAGCTTGGAGAGGAAAGGGTTTATTTAATAAATGCATCTTTTCCCTTGTGCATCTCATTGATGTGAATGTAGTTACTTATTAATTGGTTAAGGATGTACACCATATATGAAGAAAGGTAGTTGACTAATTTACTGAACTCTCTCCCTTCTTTCTTTCTTTTCATCTTATATTCTTTCATTTCTGAGGGTTATAAGTATTATGTATTGTGACTAGTGCCCCACTGTTTTTAAAACTCAATATAGGAAAATAGTTGGTAAATTATCAAAAGCTTTCATTTTTCGTAGAAGTAAGTGATGGTTTTCTCAAAAGTACAACACACTAACCTGTTGCTAATCTTGGTTTACTCTTCTTTATATAAGGAGAGAGAATGCCAGTATGTATTATCTGCTTTTTGAATTTTATATCAGGAAAGAATTCTGATGGCCATCACTGAGAGAAAAATGTCAGTAGATGACTTCTCATCATGTGTATATGAATACTGTCTCTAAAGCTGTGGTAAAGTATTCTGAGGGTGCCCTTCCTGGGTTCATTTTGATAACTCAAAGAGAACTTGGGTCTGGGGATAGTTCTGGGATACTCTTTTGCTTGAGAATGGGAGCAAGAACACGCTAGGCCTGAGACCCACATCCTGCTGACTACAGAGGCAATGCCTGCAACCCTAGAATGTTCATATCAGTTGTTTGCAGTCATTTGAAATGTCCTGTTTTCAATTTTCTTTTCAACATTCCTCAAGTCTCAGCTTTTCTCAAGTAGCAATCACTGCCCATCTGTCACTATGATAGTCTTATTTTCCATTGGGTTATATCTAAACAGATCTAAATGAATATATCTATATAAACATGTCTATATAAATATATTTATATATTTTATATCTATATATTGATCAACTGATTGATAGGTAGATATCTTTCTTCTAAATAATAACGTCCACTGGACAATCCATTCAGCTTCCAATCTAGTTGAAATCACTAAAAATTGCATAGCTTCCCTTCAGCAGCCTTGTCAGGCTCTGCGAGAAGTTTTTATACCTCCTTAGGCTCAATTTTGTCATCTACAAACAGCAAATGTTGGTGCTTCTTCTATGCCTCTACACAGGGTTATAATGTAAATTAGGTAAAAACAACTTTGTGTATAAATAGAATACAGCTCTTTGTATTGTGATTAAGATTAATTTTAAGATTAGTATTCACAAAGTTAGGACAACATGTAAATGTCTTAAGCTTTATCTAAAAGCAAAATTGACCTTCATTAATTGATAGAATAGATTTCAAAAAGAATTGTATCCCTCTTTCTAAATCAACTGAATAGGACTGAGAAATGGATCAGCCAGAGCAATCATAGCGTCTAACTCATGGAGATACTTAGGTCATGCAGCTTGAATGAATGAGCCAGAGATGTCTAAATTATTTTCACTATCTCCTTTACCTTTTTTTTTTTTTTTCAAAATTTAACACAAGGAGGATATATTAGTTTTATACAAGAGGTATTATTATTTAAGAGGGAGCACAACAACAAAGACAAACTATGGAAAATCAGAGTACCATGGAAACAGCTGGGTACACTAGCAAGGATTGTTAGAGGACCAGACTTGGGGAGTAATTAAAATAACTCATATTTATTGGACATTTATGTCCTAGGTACTGTGATAAGTGATCTATATGCTTCATTGTATTTAGTCCTCTTAACGAGTGTGAAGGGTAGATGTCAGTATTGTCTTATTTTATAGATCAGAAAACTAGAGGAAAAGAGAGACTGAGATTGATCCCAAGGCTTAGAGCTGATTATAGCTTATAGGCCAAGCCGGGATTCAACACAGTGTGGCCCCCGAAAGCTGTGCTCTAACCTGTGAGCTCTGCTGACCTCTGAGATGATGTGGACAACTTTCCCTCTTGAAAGGAACTATCAGGAACTGCCATCCTAAATTAGCTCAGGCAAGTCCGGAAACAGCTCACTGCATTTAACTCCTGAATCAACAAACTGTGCCTTGGTCCCTAATGTCCATTCCATCCCTTTAAAACATATTGTATGCCAGGTTATTCTTATAACTTGATAAATTTTTCAACAGTCTGATGTTTTTAGATTTTTCCCAGATGGAAATGTTCCTGTGGTCTCTCCCCAAAGAATTCCAAAAAGCTGGATTTGGCTTACCTCTGCCTGCCTCCTTCTCCCCAGCTCAGGTGCATACTGAAAGCTTATAGCTTGAGAGGACACACCTTTAAGAAAAGAATATAACATTATAAATTTGAAATGAAGGAAACATTAATTTTTTAAAAAATAAAACATATAAAATCAATAGGTAAAAATTATTTTTAAAGCTGACACATAAGTCGACACCTTGTCTTACTAAATCGCTTTCAGGACCTTGGAAATGGCCTATGTTTGTGAGAATCCCTGGCTATAAATGTTACCTCCACAATCTTTCTTATACGAAAGTTGTGAAAATATTTTTGGATGTAGGAAATTAATCCCTGAAACTGGGCACTAAAGTGATACAGCATCTAAGAATATAGGATAAAGAACGGAGATGAGATTTAAAATGCTTTTCATAAAGACCCTACTTTATATTTAGCTAAACAATACATGGAAAAATTGGTACCTTTTAGCATCAGAGTGATTACCACCACTGTTACTGTGCAAGCTGATGCTTGGCCAGCACCTGCAGTGGAATTGAATTAATGGAATGGATTTTCAGACTCATTGTAAAAAAATATATAGTCTCTTTTTGAGAAAAATTATAGATTTTTACACAATTTCTAAAAATTTCCCATAAAGTTACCTATTTCTAGTTATAATAGGCTTTCTGGTGCTCACTTCGGCAGCACATATACTAATAGGCTTTCTGCTATTGAAGATACTCTTCTACGTAAGTCAAGCCAGGTAAAATTATTAGACATGTCACACTGGCTCAGGACAGTGATAAAAGCAAAGCTGGTAACACTTTATAGATAAGAGAAAGCATTTAATGAGAGCATGTTACATGCCAGTTCTATGCTATCATTTTTAATATGTTGAACCATTTAATTCCTCAAGACAACAATCCAGTATTCTTAGTATCTAGCTGTTGTGCATAGGAAACTGAGGGTTAGAGAGGCAAATAACTTGTTCAGAGTCACACAACAGGGATATGTGGACCTGGACTAGAACCCAGATATAGCCAAGGCCTATTTTCTAGACTCCATTTCATCATGAAACTGTGCCATGACTTCCCCAAGAATGAGTGATGCCCTTGGGTTCCTGCCCTCTTATCAGGGTCAGGACTCAATTTTGCTGCTCAAAATTTGCATGCTTAGATCTCTGATTATTGAGGAACCATTGCTCCCTTGCCACCTCCCTTCAGCCATATTTCTTTAGGCAAGTGAAAAAACCTCAAAAAATAAGATAATGAGAAGTTAAGAGCTCTGTACTTTCCTTGTTAGGAGTCAGGAACTTGTTCTATTGCCAGCCCTTTTGTCCCTAGAGTAATATTAATACTGAATAAAAAGTAAAATCACACACTTTATAATGTTTTTGTGATTTCTTTATATTTTATCGGCTTATAACAATAGAACCAAATCAAAGTCAATGGTATACAATAATTATATATGTATATGTGTATGTATATGAATACATATATGTGTATGCTTAGTGACATAGACACATTCTGAGGAATGTGCTGTTAGATGATTTCATCATAGAGTATAATTACACAAACCTAGGAGGTATAGGTCAGTCACTCAATATGGCAATCCAGAAGTGCAGTATATATGAGATGCATGTGGCTGCTGGTGATGTAATCTGGCATACTGTTTTATAGTAAGCTTTGAAATAATATGTGTACAAGGAGTACACTCTAAAATAACCATAAAAAGTATAGTATGGTAAATATACAAACCAGTATCCGGGTCATTCATTATGAAGTACTATGTACTGTACATAATTGTATGTGCTGTAACTTTATATGTGTTTTAGTACAGCGAGTTTGCTTTTCCTAGCATCATCATAAACATATGAGTAATGCATTGCACTTCAGTGTCAGTAGGAAATAGGAATTTTTCACTTCCACTATAGTCTTTTCTTTCTACCTTATGAAAAAATAAAACAAATTTTCATAACCAAATAATAAAAGAGCAACAATAGTTATTACACTGTGTATCATTATCTTCAAAGTAGTTACTCAGTGCAAGACATAAACCAAAAAGATTATGGGACTGCTGTCATATATATGACTGAAATGTCATTGTGCAGTACATGACTGTATTTAGACTGATTGATTAATAGATGAGGTATATGGGCTTTTACTAGGATTTATGTAAAGATTTTAAACAGCTAAGTATAAGAGGGAATTATTTATGGAAACTGCCTCTAACGTTCAAATTTGTACTTGCAGAGGAATTCAGTCTGGGATTGATATAAATAGCAGCAATAGCAATAATGATAGCTGACATACACAAGCAGTGAGGCTATGTGCCACATCCAGTGCTCATTGCTTTGTGTATACTACCTCATTCTCATCCTCACTTTGTAGATGAATGAGCTCAGAATTCTGGCAGAGTCCCACAAACTCTGAGCCATAGTCAAGGCCATCTCTAGCTGATTTAGGGGCCTGGGCTCTTAACTCCTGCCATGCTACCCTTGGCCAACAACCATGAAACACTGAAATATTATCAATTCATTATGTTCTTTGGGTACTCCTCTCCCCTTCCCTTGCTCCAAATAGTTTCAGAGAAGGCTCTGAAGAAAAAATTTATTCTTAGCAAAAATTTTATTTGCTAAGAAGCAGTCAAATCTGTTGGGGTTCATCGTGGCCATCGGCTTTGCAACTGTGGCTTGGTGTCAAGGTGTGTTACTGAAATGCCACCTCCATGTGTTTTCATGAAGTGCTGACCCAGACCGGGCTGCTAATAGCCTGCAGTGCCAATGGCTTCCAAAAGTAGTAACTTGCTGTGAGTTGGGTAATTTTTTCCTTCTAAGCCAACAGAAAAGGCCAGGATATAGGTAGAAAATATACCAATTTCATTGATGCATCCAAAGTACTTGCCCAATCTTGCTAAAATAGAATGCAAGACCTGTGTGTGTAATAATATAAATCTATACATCACCAAAAAAGAAGGGTTGGTGCTGGCTTTTTCATGATTCTACAAAATTGGTAAATTTTTTGGTGCCACCAAATTAGTAAAATAAAATAGTTCTGCTGTGACTTTGCAATCACTTATGCAAAATAGTGAGAAGCAAACAAAAAGCTCTAAAATATAAGCAAGGCACCAAACTACTATATCAGAACATTTAAAAGCTAACAGCTTCACTTAACCAATGGTGGAACAAAAGTTTTCTTTATTTGTATGACTAAATAGTGTAGTTGTTTTTTGGTTCTTCTGGTTTTTTTTTTTTCTGGCTCTAGATGGAGCTATTCAAGGAGGGAAGCAAATGTCTTCAGATAATGGAAACCGGTTTTCTTGAGCCATTGAAGGCTTTTAGGAGGACTAAGCACAGAACACCCAAAGTGAGATTTGTCTTACCAGAGCCAAAGAGCTGGTTTCTGTTGGACTTGGAGAAAGCAGCTGGGCACCTGGTGTGGACTTCTCAGGAAGGGACCTAGCAAGAAGAGCCACGCAGGTTCTCGTCAGAGTTGGGCCAATATCCAGTACAAAATCACTCCACTCTGACTCTCATCCTCACTAGCTCTCAAACAAGAGGGTTGCATGAAATGACACCTAACGCCTTTCTAATTTGAAAGCCTGAGAAGCCCCATTCTTAATCATTCTTCTGCTGAAGTCTCAGGTAGAGGGTGGAGTTCTAGTTCAGGAAGGCCTGTGAAGCCTTCATGTAAGTTTCAACTTAGAAAATAACCAACTTTACATCTTAACTGTTTGAAACTCCTTATACATTTTTCCAGAAAGTGAATCTGACTCTCAGGAGCCACTTAATTTTTTTTTAATTAAAATTACATACTTAGCTATTCTCTAGTATCAAGTTTCCCTTGAGAGAAGCATGGAAATTTTTTACTGAAATACAGACCTTACATTGTAAAGGCAGCTTCACCATTATTTTCTTCTCAGTATATATACTATTATCAGATATATGAAATGGAAGATGTTGGATGAAATGCTTAGAATATGAATGAGATTAGCTTGTTTATTTATGGAAAAAAGTAACAAAAGACAGGAGTCAAAAAGGTCTGGCATTGTGCTTTGATTTCTTTAAGCCAGCATTTAACACCTAACTATCTACAGAAACATTGCCTAATGCTTTGTATTTTGACTTTAAATTGACATCTTTGTACCATTGTCTACATTACACTGGTTTTGCCTCTAGCCTCTGAATTGTTGTCCCTGCCCATGTTTGATACATGAACAGGCAGTGTCTCCTGAGGAAGGATTTTAAATAGTGTAGTACATACCGCTGCCAGTTGATATATTTAGAAGCATAGAATTCCGCAATATGTAAGTGAGTTTTAAGTATATACACGACTGATTTTATATCCCTACTTTTTGGCTGAAGAAAAGGCTAAATCTATTGTTTCCAGAGCACTTCCCATTGAAAAAAAAATCCTCGCAGAGTTTGGAAGGAAAAATCTGCTCGGTGACAACTATTTCCTGGGACAATAGCTTCCTTTCTGGTTGGAGAAGGCAAGCCGAAGCCACACTGAAAAGCAGAACAGTGGACCAGTAGCGTTTTAAACTCATAAAAGTCATGCAAATTTAAATAGAAGACTTTTTTTTAAAAGAGTCTTCGAGATAGGAAGGGATTTTTTTGGTTTGTTTTTATTTATTTTTCTTTTTAATTTAAAAAGCTCTTCTCCACAGTAAAAGCTCCCCCCTCCCCAAGAGATTTGGAACTGTATAGAGATAGTTACGCACATGGGCATTTCAAATGAGAGGGCAGCATACATACATGTAATTGGCTGCTTTTTTCTTTTCCTCGGCAGTCTGTAAAAAATGTAAAAATGCTCCTGCTTCTGCCTAGCCATTAAAAGGCAGTGGCTGCACCATACTGTGATTTGGGAGCTGAAGAAAATGGCCAGAACTGACTGATATCTGATAAACAGTACCAGGAGTCAGTTTATTGCACCAATCGTTAAATAATGGTGCTGATTATAAGGCTGCTAACTGCAGATGCTGTAATTGTCTGTCATAAATCTTAGTCATTTGTGACAGGAGCACAATGAAAGGGAGCATCTGCTTGAGGGCAAATGACTTCTGATAAATATCAGCTCTACGAAAATGTACTTGGATGTGTCTCAATATTTTGGAGAGCCATTCATGTTGCTTCCACAAATGTGAAGTTATTATTGGTTTGTATTGATTTTGCTACCCTTTTTTTTTTTTAAAGAGACAGAGAGTGACTCAAGGTTGAGTTGAATAGCATCTCAGCTCTTTATCTGATCTACTCATTTCTCTCAAATGCATGTTTGAGTGAAAAAAAATAATTGCACTTTTTTCAGTAGATTGCTGTTCAGAAACACAGCCTGGGAAATTCAATATGCAGCCTATGAAAAATAACAAAAGCTAACATTTGTTGGAGGAGGGAACACATTTGGATTTTTACAAAGGTTATTTCTTAGAAAGGATTTTAAGTCTTAAAATACCAATCTCTTAATGAATTTTAACTGCATGGAAATTAATTGCACGTTCTATTTGGCCTAGAAAATTGTTGATATTATGTTCATGATGAAATTTACTCAAATCATAAAAACTGTGGAACAAGGACTTCTCTAACTTTAAAAAACTTGGGAAAAGTTAATATTATGTAAAAGCAATATCTGCATTTTAAGAAAAGCTACTTTCCCTAACATGTTTATTTTTTATTAAAAAATTAGTTGCTGTATCAAAGATAGCTTAGAAAAAGTACAAAACCAATAAAATGAGGAAATTTACATTTCTTGATGTAGAAATTAAACCTTCAGACTTTAAAAATGTAATTCAAAGATGCTGAGAGTTATTAATAAATGCAGGGTGAATCTGTTTATAACTATTTGTAGTTATCAGAGATCTGCAATTCATAACACATCTTACAATGTGAAGAAAGCAAATGTTTTGGAAGCTGTTTCAGACAGTTGCTGAATTTTAAAGTCCAGCTGAGTGGTCCAGGAGTGGCTTAGGGTATGGGCATGAGGAAAATGGAAGATGTATCGTGGGAAAGGAGAAGACAAGGGCCGGGGGGTCATGTGCATTGCCTGGAATCTCTTCTGTGTTGCTCTGCGTTTATTGACACATCTCAGTGCCTCGGGCTGAAATACCATGATAAAGTTGTGCATATATCTGTAGAGCAAAAACTGTAAAGATAGTAGTAGTGACAGGATTTGCAGTTTCACCACCTTATTCACCTGGGAGCACAGATAAACATTTTCTAAAAGATTGAGTCATACTTCTCATGTCTTTGACTGAAAATACTTGCGTTCACTGAAATCCCCAATGGCTCTAATAATCACAGATACCCAAAGCTTCATGGTAACAGCATCCAGGCCCACCATCCAGGATCACTTTAATTAAAGATTCCCTTTAAAAAAAACCTTGATAATAGTATTATTCTAAATTTTCTAGAAGAAAATCTGAAACAGAGGGCTTTATAATCACCTCAATATTTAGAAAGACGAATTTTGGCAAGGGAAGTAGTTTTGCTTGATACATTTAAGAAATAGGAAAACTGGTCCTTAGTGTCAACTTTTTACACAGACATGGGAGGAAGGGAGATGTACAGAAAAACAGTATATTTTGAGGGAGACCAAACTGAATTTGATACCTAGCTCTACAAAGCAAAATTTTCACTCTTTCTCATCTTCTATTTTTACAAGAGGTACTATTTCTATTAATACTAGGATTGTGAGATGTTTAACTATAAATCATTCAGCACAATGCTTCACACAAAGGAGAAGTGTGAAAATAGGTATGGCTATTATTACTTGTAAAATTGTATATTTATTGATTAATATTAAATATTAAAAGCAATAATAAAAGTTGCAGTTTGTCTGGGTTTGTATTTGCTGTAACTTAATTCTCTGGATTTTAGTGTTGTGATTTATCTCCTATTTCTGGAAAGAAACTGCTGGGGAATATAAATAAACTGTGAGTTTCTATTTTTACGGGCCTAGTTCCATGAGCAAGTACAGAAATGAAACAAATATATGTTAAATGTGTAAGTTCTGTCGTATTAGGATTAGAGATGGCAAAAGAGGTTCAAGAGGAGCAAACACTCTTAACATTTATTTCTGCTTTCTCTGACCTTGTGGTATTGTTGGATAGAAAGAATTAGCAGTTAATGATAACATTGTCTCATATATGCTAAAGAATATGGTATAATAGAAGGTCAGAAGGAGCTAGAATAATTAGAGAAGGGATCTAAACTAGGCTTTTATGGCCCAGTGTTATTCAGGTAGATCTGGTCTCCTGATTTCACTAAGGCCAACAGCATGAGCACAAACAGGAGTACGTCATATGAAATAAGGATGATGCACTTAGGGATAGCTGAAATAAAGCAGAGTGTGTGTTTTAATACATTGGGAAATAGAGAGAGTTGGATTGGTGGTGGCAATTGAGCTCCTGGTAGTAGTGTTATTATTTTCATCATCTTTAATAGCTAGTACTTATTTACTCGATGTGTTAGGCATTAAACTAAGTTATCTCATGAACGGCTGTAATTAAACCCAATAGTCCATAAGATAAGTAATATTATTCTTACTAATAAGGTAAGGACATTAAAGGTCAGAAAATTTAAACAAGAATCAGTGTTCTGGGATAGTTAGGAGTATCAACACTGGAGCCAGAATGCCTGGGTTTGAATTTGACCTTACTTGTTGCCAACTGCTCAACCTTGGGCAATTGCTAATTCTATCCTTCTGTTTCTTCACCGGTAAAATGATGACAATGATTGTGAGGATTCACTGAGTTAATTGTGCATGCATGTCTTTGTATGTATTTCCATCCTTTAGAATACTGCCCAATATATATAGTCAAATGTTACATAAATATTTGGTCTTATTGAGAAATAACATACAGGTATCGATTTTGTCGAAGACACCAGGAATCTTCTTTTAGAACTGGGTATTGAACCCAGGACCTTTGCATTCAGTTACATCTCCAACCCTTTTTAATTTTCTGTTTTTGAAACACTGTCTTGATAAATTCCTGAGTTGCCCAGGCTGAGCTTGAATTTGTGATCCTTCTGCCTCAGCCTCCCAGCTTGCTGGGATTGCAGACATGCACCACCATGCCGGCTGGTTACTGCCCTTCTTTTAAATATTTTCCAATAAAATAAGTGAAATATTGTGTCACCATTTGAAATTACTGTATTACTTTGAATATGTTTACTAAAATTTATATTGTAAATTTTGGTTTGTATTTCCATGCAATTTTTTAAAAAAATTCAGGTGTTTTATTAGAAAAGTTTTTTTAATAATTGCTTTTATTTTAATTTTGAGAATGGCAGATTAATATAATTGTAGCAAGAGAGAAAACATTACCTTTAAAGCTCAAAGAAATGTTAAGTATGGCATGAATACTGTACATTGAAATGACAACACTACAAGTAGAAGATGGAAAATATGCGGTGCCACTTCTTAATTTTGGCAAGGGTTAATACAGTCGTGGATATTTATTTTGTTTTCAGGGCCACACATTCACTGCCACTTGGAGTTATCCTTCTGAAAGTTCATCATTAAATAAAGTTTGTCTTTCAGGAGCAGAAGGAAAAGGATGATGTAAATGTGCACCTTTAAAGGGCAACATTAGGTTGTGCAACTTTTAATAAGTGTTTTTTGGGTTGTTCCTTTGTAAAGTTATACCGTTATGTTGGTGCTAGATATTCCTGGAAGTTTTTGTAGAATTTAGCAATGACTGTATACAGACTGGGCTTTTAAGTAGTTGGTAAGTCTTTTATTACTGCTTCAATTTCATTGCCTGTTATTGCATTATTCAGGGTTTTTATATGTTCTTGGTTCAGTTTTGGAAATTCATATGTATCTAGGAATCTATCCATTTCTTCTGGATTCTCAAATTTATTGTCATACAGGTTTGCAAAGTAATTGCTAATAATTTGCTGGATTTAAGGAATGTCTGTTGTGATTTCACATTTTCATTTCTAATTGCATTGATTTGGATCTTTTATTTTCCCCTTTTTTGCTAAGAGTGGCTGAGGCTTTATTTTGTTTATTCTGTCAAAGAACCACCTCTTTAATTCATTGATTCTTTGTATTGTTTCTTTAGTCTCAATTTTATTGATTTCTCCTCTGATCTTTATAATTTCCTTCCTTGGGTTTGGATATGACATACATACTGTACATTTAAATAACAACACTACAAGTAAAAGATGGAAAATATGCAGTGCCGCTTCTTAATTTTAGCAAGGATTTACACAGTTGTGGATATATATTTTGTTTTCACAGCCACACATTTCCAAACACATGGCTTTGGATTGTTCTTGTTTTTCTAGGACATTGAGGTGCAGGTTTAAGTTTCACTGTTTAGTTCAAGGAACTGTCTTATTCCTTCTTTGATTTCTTCTGTAACCAGTAGAAGTTTTCATGATTCTGTTTATCTGATATATTTTGAAAATGTATGAGTATGCTTTGTCTGGTAAGAATGTGGAAAGAGGAAGGTGTGTCTAGATCCATGTGGAAATTAGTAAGGAGGCTTTCTAAACTTCAAATCTGACCGTGTTCTATTCTTGCTTTAAGAACTTTTGATAGCTTCCTTTTGCCATGGAATAAAGTCTGCTATTAAAACAGTGTACAAGGCCCACATGAACAATTTCCATTTTCCCTTTTTTCTCCCTCCCTCTCCTCATTTTCTTTCTTCTTCCTCTTCC
This sequence comes from Heterocephalus glaber, assembly GCF_000247695.1. The sequence continues at coordinate 59,102,066 of NW_004624730.1, forward strand.
TCTTCTTCCCTCTCCCTCTTCTCCTCCCCTTCTTCTCTGTCTTTTTCTCTTTCTTCTTCTTTCTCCTTCTCCCTCTCCTTCTTCCTTTCCCTCTTTCTCTGCTTTTTAATAAGCTCTCACTTTGTTGCTCACACTGCCCTTGAACTTGTGGTCTCCCCCCCTCTCCCACCTCAGCCAGGATGACAGGCATGCACTTTCATGCCCACTTCTGTTGATCTTTATATCCTCTTCCCTCATTACCTTTTCATTATGAGAGCCAACTGTGTCCCTCTCTTCCCAACGCCACATTTAGTGATGTCATGTTGGAGGCTTGAAGAGTTAGCAGTAACATTTACACTATAGGTTATGTAGTGCCAAACACTACAAATTATGGCTTTTATTCCTCTCTAGAGACCCAATTGTTAAATGCTTATATCAATGTTTGTTAAATGTATCTCATTGTGTATACCTTAATGTTTAAGCACCTTAAACTTCTTAAAATGTCTGATCCAGAGCAGGACTAGACATGTGGCACCCCAGTCAAGCTAATAATTGTTTGCTCTGTTAACATTCATTAGTGATGTGTAAGAGAGACAGGGAGGCAGCGCCTCTGGTAGCAGTGACCAGTTTCTCCACTATTCTCCAACCAACCCAGTTTGGACCCAAAGTTGACACACAGAGTGCTGCAGCTGATGGATTATTTTTCTCCTGATCTTTGAGATTCTCACCATTTTTCACCCGCATCCCAGAGTGGCTTATCAGAACGATTCCTCTAACTACATTTAGTCCTTTCCTTGAGGGGAATTCAGCTTAATACAGTTTCTTTCCATCTTGTTTCAGTGCTCCTTTTAGAACAAGATCTAAGGAAAAACAGTATGGAGGATTCTTAAAAAATTAAAAATAGCTACCATATAATTCAGTAATGACTTTTCAGGGGATATGTCCAAAAACATTGAAATCATGCTATTAAGAGATAGCTGATGTTATTTCTTAAGCAGGAGAGAAACATATCAGAGTTAGCATAGTGGGAATATTCATGAGGTTGTATCACAGGAAAATATTTGTCATGTATATCTCGGAGGAAATAAAAGTTGAGAACAGTACTTCTCTGGCAGTTGGTAGAAAAATGACTGTTTAGTCCTTTTAGGCAGCACTGAAAATCCTACATGATGACTGTTTTTTTTTGCAAAACTATGTAGTTTTTAATTTTATTTTTATCAAAGTCAAACATGTAAAGAGTCAAATAATATTATAAGATTCATTGTGTAGATAACTTCTTCTGAGATCCCTTCCTTGTCATGCTCCCCTGAGGAAACATTGGATTAAATGAATAATTGATGTGATGTTTACATTATGAAATGGAAGTTTTGTTTATAGTTGACCACATCTTATGCTATCACATTTTATTTCTTTTAAACGTTTTTTGTCTGGACATAACTATTGCTTGGTGTTTTATTTGTTAGGATTTTTACCCCTTACATTATCTATTAGGATTATCTCTCTATATATGGGCAAGCATAGTGGGTAATGTAGATGTTATTTTATCTTGGGGACAGTTCTTCCAAAACCTTTCCTTCTGTTCCAGTCAAATGAGTTGCTTTCTAGGCTGCCACATAAGTGTCTCTTAGGATTTCCCACTGCCATAGTTCTGAGAGTTCATGTCTCTTTGAGTTGGACATCATATCCATATCATGTATATCATATTATTTTCCCCTTTCCTTCTTTATTGTTACAAATCTATAGCCTGATAGTTTCCTGAGAAAGTAAAAGAGGTAAATATTCTTCAGTTCTTCAAAATCCAAAAATGTCTATAGTCTACCTTCACACTTGTTAAGGTATAGAACTCTGTTATGGAAGAAATGTTCCCTCTGTTATTTTATGTTAATATTTGTGTCTTATTTTTAATTGACACATAACTTTACATGTTTATGAAGTACATTTTGGTGTTTTGACACATGTATACATTATATAATTAATTATCAAATCAGGGCAACTAGCATATCTGTAACTTCAAACATCATTGTGTTCTGGTGAGAATATTTAAAATTTTCTCTTCTAGCTATTTTGAAAAATACAATACATTATTGTTAACTGTAGTCACTCTACTGTATGTGAGAACAGGAGAATGTTATTTCTCCAAGATAATTATAACTGTACTGCTGGCCACCCTCTCCTCATCCCCCTTGCTCCTCACTGTCTGGTAACCACTATTTTCTCAACATCTGAGAGATCTATATTCTTAGATTCTGCACACAAATGATGTCATATGTTATCTGCCCTTCCATGCCTGTCCTTCTTGCCTCCTGTTACTTCTTTTAATGTAATGTCCTCCAGCTTCACTCATGTTGTCACAAATGACAGATTTTATATTTTCTTATGACTGAATATTATTCTATTGAGTATATATATATATATATATCACATTTTAAAAATCCATCCATTGTTGGACACTTAAGCTTGGTCTGTGTCTTGGATATTATGAATAGTGCTACAATTAAATAGGAATGCAGGTATCTCTTTGGCATACTGATTTCACTTCCTTTGGATACTATACCCAGTAGTGAGGTTGCTGTATCTTATGGTAGTTATATTTATTAATTGTGTTAGGAATCTCCATACTACTGTCCATAATGGATGCACTAATTTACATTCTTACGATCAGTGTATAAGTCTTTCTCTTTCTCCACTTTCTGTCAGCACTTGTTATTTTTTTTTCATAATACCCATTCCAATTAAAGTGAGGTGATACTACATATGGTTTTGTGATATTGTAATCTAATATAAACCCAATTAAAATAATTAGTGATATTAAACACTTTTTCATGTACCTATTAGCAATCTGTGTGTCTTCTTTTGAAAAATGTGTATTCAAGTCTTTGGCCAATTTTTAAATTAGATTTTTTTTATTGGATTGAATTTCTTGAGTATTTTAAATATTAACCCTTTATGAGATATATTGTTTGCAAACATATTCTTCCATTCTGTAGCTTGTTTTGTCACTCTGTTGATTATTTACTTTACTGTACAGAAGCTTTTTAATTTGATGTAATCCAATTTGTCTATTTTTTGCTTTTGTTGTATGTTTTTGAGATCTTACAAAAACCCTTGCCTATACCAGTGTCTTCAAGTGTTTTCCATATCTTTTGTTCCTCTATCATGATAGTGTTGCTTCTTTGTGTTCCAGCTTTTAAAATTCTTTTTCATAGTAAACAGCCATTTTGATTCCTAATCTCCATATATAACTACCTCCCACAATTTAATAAAATAATGATGAGTTATATCTTACAACTTTTGTCCATTTTGAAATCTAAATATTCAAGTTCCTTAGGAATTGGGGAAAGAATTGCTGATTAATATAAGGTGGTTTCCATTTCCTCTGTTTTTGTTCTGTAGGAATCTTGTCAGATTTTAAGGTTCTTGGGTCAGTTATCTACCTTTCTTTCCCATTTTCTATTTGCTTTGTGTTTTTGTTCTACATTATGGAAGATTTTTTTGGTAAGTTAATTTTTATTATGTATATTTATAATACATAATCATTATGTTTATTTTGGGGAATTGGTACATGCATATAACATATCTTAATCATTTTTGATCCCTTAACTCTTTTCTCCTTTACCTCTTCGCCTTTCTCCTTCCTCATCTCCAAAAAGTCTGCCTTCTTGTTTTCTACCATCTCTTAATCTTATTTATATTTTAGCTTTCTCATATAAGAGAAACTTTGTGATATTTAACTTTCTGTGTTTGACTTACTTTATTTAGCATTTAGCTCTATCTCCTATACATTTTACTCAATTTCTGAAAGCTTTGCTGTCATGATCTTTAAGGTACAAGGGATTTTTATGTGTTTGTGTGGTACTGGGGATTGAAACCAGGGCCTTGTACATTCTAGACAAGGGCTCTATCATTGAGCTATATACCCAGCCCTTAAGAGCCTTATTGATCTGTTCAGTATTTCAAAGATTTAGTGATTTTCTCATCTTGCTTTTATGACACTAATTGATTTAATTTTTGCTCTCTGCATTGCTTGTGGGTTTATATCTGCTAATCTGTTAGGGATGTTTCTCAGATATTTTTCTAAAATACTTGGTGATCTTTGGCTTCCTTTCATATTTAAAATAAATGTGAAGCCACCTAGGGCAGAGAAGCTGAGCCGGTCCCAGCACCCGGAAGAAAGCTCCCCCACCACCATCCCAAGCTCCTAGGGCAGAGGTGGTGAGCCTCACAGGTGCCAGAAGCACCCCCCCACCACCACCGTGGAAATGAGAAGACACATAAACAAGCCTCAAAAACAGACTTCCAGA
>NW_004624730.1:59114685-59139630 GCF_000247695.1 Heterocephalus glaber
CTTTCCTTTGTAGGTGATTTGTTTCTTTTCTCTAACTGCCTGTAGAATTTTGTTCTTCTGTTGGGTTTCTGGGATCTTGACTATTACAGGTCTAGGTGTAGATTTTTTTTGGTCATTGCTAGTTGGAGTTCTATATGCCTCACTTATCTGTATGTCCAATTCTCCACCTCTGTCTGGGAAGTTTTCTGCTATTACTTCTGTGAACAGTTTTTTATGTCAATTTTACTTTCTCCTGATTTTTCTTGGACTGCTATCAGTCATATATTATTCTTCTTTGCATCATCTAGCAGCTGTTGGATTGATTTCTCATGGTCCCTTACTGTCTTTAAGAAATCTCTGTTTTCATGGTCCTTAAATGCACTCCTGTCTTCTATATCTGACATTCTGTCTTCAGATTCTCTTAGTCTGCTCTTCATGCTTTCGATGGAGTTTTTAATCTCCTGAATATCTGTTTGAATCTGTTTCATGGATTCCATTTCTTTCTTATGTTTGGCGATCATGGTTTCCATTTCTTTCTTATGCTGGGCATTCAAGGCTCCCAGCATGTTTCTGATCTCATCTATTTTCTTATCTGTTTTTGCTCTTGAGCCTCTAATCATGTCTTTCCCTGTGCTCACCATCTCTGTATTTATCTGGGAGATTATTTCTGCTTTCAGTTTTTCTATAGCCTCATGCACCTGCTTTGTTGCTTCTTGTGCTATCAGTTCAGGGTGTCCAGGTGGTTGATTATCAGACTTTTCCACCTCATTTCCCCCAGAATTTCCCTTCTGTGGCGTGGAAGGCTGCATTTGTGCCTTGCTTAAATGTCTTCTCATTTTTGTTTTTGGTACTGTCCTTGGTTTAATTCCTGGGTTGATATTCCAAAATTGCTTAACATAGGTATCTTTATTGCTTAGTTTTAAAACCCTTGTGCAATGATTGCTTTTCAGAGCTGTCTTCTAGATATAGCTTTTGTTTAGGTTTTGAGACTCTAATGACTCTGAGGCTATTTTATTTTCCTTATGCCGGGAAGGAAAACTGATTAGATCAATCACAACATGTTAGCACAAATGATACAATCAGCAATATCATAGCATCAAGTGCAACTTAGAAAATGACAATTTGGGCAGAGGATTTACCTCAGTGGTTTTGCCGCTTGCTGCGCAAGCACAAGGACCCGAGTTTGATCCCCGGTGCCAAAAAAAAAAAAAAAAGGCTTTTCTTGTGTATATTTACCTATTTAGGAAATAAGTTAAAAACAGATCTATTCACTATGACTGGAAATTTGTAAATTATGCACACTTATTAGTAACTAGAAGAAAATACAAAATGAATAGTTTCATTGATATAGGTGACAGACTGGTGGACAAATATTTTAATTTTAATATTAACATTGTGATAATTTTATGCAATAAATAGTAATTTTAAAATAATGTCCTTAAAATTATGTATGTTAACACTATTTATGTAAAAGAAATAGCAATTTAAAATAGATTTGCACTTAACTTATTCCATTTAACTGGGATAAAACTGGATCATTGCCTTCATAATGGACAAATAATGTGAGGAAAATGTGCTCCAGAAAATGAGACATTGGATAAATGAAATTTTACTTAATGTTTATGTTTGTTGAGTTTTTGACTCAGAATTAGAATATAGATCCTTGGTAATATCTAGTACAATTCACTCTCCCACCACATGCCACAGTGTCTGTCTCCTTTATATCATGAAAAAGGTGGTGTTGTGGACTGAACTTCATCCACCCTAAATATATTTAATATCTTACCTACCTATATCCCAGAATATGTCTGTACAGTTGTTCCTTGGAATCCAAGGAGATTGGTTCCAGGACCCCCATGGATACAAAAATCTGCGTGTACACAATTTCCTTAAATAAAATAGGGTTGTACTTACATTTAATCTATGTGCATCCTCCAATATATTTTAAATCATCTCTAGGTTACTCCTAATAACTGGTAAAATGTAAACACTATGTAAATAATTGTTGCAGTTTATTGTTTAGAGAAAAGATCAAGAAAAGTCTGTACATGTTCAGTATAGACAGTTTTGTTTGGAATATTTTTGGTTTATGTTTGGTCGAATCTATGGGTGTGGAACCTGTGGATATGGAAGGCTGATTGCATTTGGAGACAGAACCTTTAAAGTGTGATTATGTTTTATGAGGTTGTTAGCATGGGTCTTAATCCAACCTGACTAATGTTCTCATAATAAGAGATTTGGACACACAGAGGATACAAGGGCTGTGTATGCCCAAAGGAGAGATCTTGTGAGGACAGAAATAAGGTGGCCATCTGCAAACCAAGGAACAAAGGCCTCAGAAGAAACCAATTCTGCAGATACCTTGTCTCAGGCTTCTAACCTTTAAAACGGAGAAAATGAAGTGTGGCTGCTTAAACTACCTAGTCTGTGGCATTTTCCTATAATGTCCCTAACAGGCTAATATGAGTGGTTATTTGGCCTTTGGTTAATTTCTTCAGTGACAGAAGCCTATGACCTGCCAAGGCCACCCAATTATATAGTAGGTCTAATTAATTTTTTTACAGATCTGATATTGAGCCAACATTTTCTTCCCTATAACTGCTCCTTCATGGACGTAATCCTGGCCTCTACAGTCATACAGTAAATCTAATCTTCCAAATGATGTTTCTCAAATAATCTGAAGTTAATTACTTCCCCATTGACTGTTTTTCAGGAATTTCCCCCCTTCCACTCTGAGTTCCTGTCATTGTACTTAGTTCTGAGTTTTTAAACTTTCTCCTTATGATGAATATTTTTTTCAATCTAATAGACATCCCTTTTAAGGATACTTTGAAAGTGTTTTCAGATATTTTGATCACTGGTATATCAAGTAGGTCTATTACTTTGGGGGAGTTTGAAATTTATGGTGAGAGAAGGAATCAGCAATTTGCATAATCTTTTTTTCCTGAGATGTATAAAACAGAGGAATAATCACCCGTGCAAAGTAGAAACAAGAATTAACACCCTAACTCCTTTCAAATACGCAAAAACCATCATTCATTCTTTGTGCTTATAGAATGTAATCTGCTTTTCTCTACCACATATAATATAAATGTTACATATTTTAAAACCATTTAAAATATTTGGTGACTTAATATAAAAACTAGTATTAATAAATATACATTTTTAATTTTAGAAATTCCAATAACCATAGTAATACTGTACCTGTTATTTGTAAGAATCATTCATTTAATAATACTGAGTCAGTATCTGTTATGTGGAAGGGTGATTCAGGATAAAATTTAGACACCATTTGTATTTGTGTGAATGGTCAACAGTTCAGTCCATTGCTGAGCATATTACATTTATAATTTTTGCATCTCCTTTAAGACATGGTTACACAACTGTGTATTTTAAAATAGACTACTTTTATGTGTCCTCTCTTTGATCTTGTCCTTCTAGCCAGTCTATGGTACAGTACTTGTTAGTGATCCTGGCTGGTGAAATGTCAGTGGATGACCTCACAGCAGTGTGTAATTTTCAGGTTGCAACCCCAAAAACAGTCAGAACGAGCTTCCTCAAACTCAGAAAATGTATACCCCCAAGACTCAATTTAAAAACAGACTTTCTGAATGATGTATGCTTCTCCTCAAGCTCATGCCTAATGGCCATTCTTTCACACTGGGCAGTGTCACAGGTTTTGAACTCTGGGAAAGACCAGAAAGCCCTTTATCAACTGCTGTTGAATCACTCTCAGAATCTGAATGAAGTTCATAATTTCATTGTTCATAGAGAATTGAATGCTACTAGTTGGTAAAAGCATTTGAAGCTTTCTTTATTCTATGAACAAATGAGTATCATGTTTACAGTAACTTCCCAACTCTATGAGGAGATCCAGGGCTTTGCCACTCTGTGATTGTACACTGGTAGCATCACGTCCCTGAAATCCAGAATATCAGGCGGTACCCCAAACCTGTTGAATGTCATGAGCATTTTTTATTTTTTATTTTTTTGCAGTACTGGGGATTGAACTCCGGACCTTGGGCTTGTGAGGCAGGTGTGGCACCATTGAGCTAAATCCCCAGCCCTGTCATGAGCATTTTGACAACCAGGTGATTTTTCATGAACAGTAAAGTTGAGATGCACTGGTCTCGAGGCACAGTTCCTAAAATTGTCTAAGGGAGCAGTCATACTTATTAGCTGTTAGTTTCACAGTTTCAACATTAAAGCATACTACATTTCTTTCAATTATGTCATATCTTTGTAAAGTCGTGGTTTTGCCAGGTTCAATGAGAAAAACAACTTCCACGCTAAAACTAATAGGGAAAAGGAAATGAAAATGATAATGTCCAATTAGCTTTCATGTTTTGAAACACTGAGCAGTGCCCAAAAGCAAACATATCCCTTGAACCACTGGGGGTACAAAAAATGAAGGAGATTTGGGAACGTCTGATCTAGAGCACTGTTTAAAAAAGCGCAATATGAAGGACACTCCATTGTCATATGACTTTAGGAAATGCTGCATGGTTATCCCCTTTTAAAGAGACATGCTCAAGGCAAGGGGCCTGAGGTTCAGTGTCATTACAGAAGGAACTAAGAGAAAGTAAGAAAGAATACCAGACACATGCCCCAGTGAAACTTAAGGGTGAATCTTTTAGAAGAGTCAATATCAAAGTACTCATGGACTCACCCCATCATAAAAGGGAGAACAATTCTAAAGATGAGGCTCCTATTACAGTATCAAATTTGATTGAAATAGCCCAGGAATTTGGGGGTCAACTGACTCTAGATCAAAAACATTTAGTAACTATAATTTAGGAAGTAGACATGAATGCCTCAGGTAATAATAAGAAGAATGACACCAACATTAATGTAACCAATGGTAATAACAATTGCAATAATAATAATAACATGAAATTTTATTGTTTCAGCCACTGTTTAAATAATATATATTTATATGTATCCTAAATTTCTTTCATTCACTCCATAACCACTTTAAATGCCCTCTATGTTGAAGTTACTATAGTACAAAATAGGCAAAAATACCTGCTCTTATGAGCTTTATTTTAGTGCAGAAAGACAATAACTGATAGAAAAATAGTAACTTTTATAGTGTATTGAAAAGTGAGAACTGATATAAAAAATAATAGAGCAAGCAGAATCATTAGGAGTGCTGGAGAAGGTAGAGGTCAATTTGTGTTTACTAAGTAGAGAAACTAGAATTGACCATAGTGAGAAAGCAAGATTAAAGCAAAGACTTGAAAGGAAAGGTGTATCAGCAGGCGGGTATCTAGGGGAGGAGGTTAATATCTGTGGGAACTACAGTAGTAAAGGCCCAAATGCAGAAATGTCTCTCTTATGACCAGGATCAGCAAAATCAATCAGTGTGTATACTGCCCAAGTAAAATGAGGAGGGAGAGAAGACAAAATCAGCCTAAGTGGGTGGAGTAGCATGTAGACCTCATTTAAGAACCTCTGAATTTAATGTGAAGTTATTGCATGGTTTTGATTAAATAAGATATTTAGTTTTACCAAATTGGAAACAGAACACTGTGGCAGCCATATTGGCAATGGATTTGTGGGATAGGAAAACTAATACATAGGAGTACACATGCATAGAAGTAATGATGGTGGTGAGGAAAAAAGTGGATATTCATAGAGGCAATGAAAAGTGGTCAAATTATAGATTTTGTGTGTGTGTGTGTGTGTGTGTGTGTGTGTGTGTGTGGCAGTTCTTCCATTTTTAAAATTTAAAAATTTTAAAAGACAAATTTTTTATTGAAAGAACAAAGAAATTAAATAATTTCCCAAAGTTACAAAGCTAATATATGGCAGGATTTGGAATCAAACATAGGCAGTCCTCTATGTTTAAGGTACTATAAACAAAAGAGACAAAATTTGGAATAGTAGACCTGAGAACTACTTCATACACAGTATTATTGCCTGATCTATTAAAAGAGATGGTGTCAGAGCTTTCTAGTAATTATGCCTGCAAGGCAGTGACTTTCTATGATTGGAGGGTCCTAAGTAGAAAATAGAAAGGCATTTTTCTGTGATTAGTAAGGGAGCTTCATGCATGCAGATGGAGGTTTAATAAAATGACTTTCAGGCTGCTTCCAACTCTTAAGATTCTGTGATTCCTAAATATAGAATGACACAGTTTATGTTGTTTGTCAGGAGGTGTTGACAACTAAAAATTGCTATGATTTTGAAAACCATTTTCTTGCTTTCATCTAGTTTACCAAAGTGTAAACAATGCTAGATTTTTGCCTCTATCCTCAAGAATAGGGGGAATCTTAATGTATCTGACAAATGTGTTGTGACTCAAGATGAACCCACAAGATTGCCCTTTTATATGAAAATTTAAAACATTCGTGTATTTGCACAGTGAAAGCCATTGTTAGGTAGTTTGGAGAATATAAAATTATAAAATAATGGATGGTTTTCATTAGGATTTTCTGTGATCACTCCATAAAACCCTTCACTATTCTTATGTCTAGAAGGATTTGTTCATGGCTCATACTTTCAAGGTGCTAAACCTGGTATGTGTGTGTTCATTACATGCTCCTGAAGTGTTATATTGTGTTTCTATTTATTAAAAGTACATAGCTTTGAGCTGGGTGTGGTGGTTCATGCCTGTAATCCCAGCACTCAGGAGGCTGAGACAGGAGGATCACCACGAGTTCAAGGCCAGCCTGGGCTACGTAATGAGTTCAGGGCCAGCCTAAACTAAGAAGTGAGAGCCTGTCTCTACAACAACAACAAAAAATACATAGCTTTGTACCTGTTCTAGCAGGGCTCATGTGCTATGGTGTTATCCAAAAATATGACCTCATCTATATATTTTTAAATGTTCTTTATCATAATGTCAAAGTGTTCTGAGCTGAATGTACAAGATCCACAGAATCTACCCAAGTACAGCTAGACCATTTAGTGGGGCAGGGAATACATCACTCTGAGAACAACTTTTTGAGATACTTCTAGTTATACTAAGAAAAGATTAGACAGATCCAATGGATGTACATCGTTTGGTAGAATTAAGAAGAATCAAAAGGATATCGATCTAGAGTCTGACAATTGACAAAGAAATGCCAGGGACCCTATTTGGGAAGAGATGTTCTTGAAATTCAACCTATCTCTGAAGGTGAGAAGTTGTAAATTATTATGATTTGCCTGAATTTGAGTATATGTGGAGTGACATTGTTTACTCTTTTTAAAGAAAGAAGACTATCCCCCCACCCGCAAAAAAAAGGAAAGGAAAAAGAAATCTGCTCTCTCACATAATACTGTCTATAGAATGGAATCTGTGATACTGCCTAGACTGATTCTGTCTTAAAAATGTAAAACGTATGTGTGTGTGTGTGTGTGTGTTTGTGTGTGTGCACTTTCATAATGCACATGTCCCAAGACCGAACAAAGAGCCATTAGTTACTTGAGGTAATTTACCAGTCAACTGTAGAGCATAAGTTCACATCTTAATGGTGACTTCTTGTCATTTGGGACTGTTTGAATGGCATATCAAAGGAAGAGGATTTCAAACAAGATGTCTAAATTTAGTTAAAAAAAAAAAAAACCTTCCCCCTCATGGTTTTGCTTTGTATTTCTTTTGGAGCACCATCGACCTAATAGATAGCACTAAGAAGCTCAGGTGCAGTACTGTACTATTTGAAAAGCTGTGGCTTTCTTTCAGGCTTTGTCTAATACTAGAAACTAATATCTGACCCATGAAATAAGACCATATCAGCCTTATCTCTTGCAAGTAAAATTTTAATCTCACTTGGATTCTTGTTGTTTTATTCTTAGTGCAATTTTAGTGAACTGTTGTTTTGTGTTTCTTCATACCTAGCATGCAACCTGTGTACTCTCTTAGAATATTAAGTTGCCTTCTATAATTCCCAAAAATTAATTGTGGAAAAAGTTTTGCTTTATAAATGTGTACATGTAGAGAACTAGCACCCTCTAGTGTATTAAAAGCCCCCAAAGATTTCATCTGACATTTAATAAGCTAATAACAACAAACAGTAATGTGCTGTAATGGACAGACATTAACTTTTCCCACTAGCATTATGTTATAACTTCTTTAAGCACAGGGGAAGCTTTCTTTAAAGTTAATAAAAGTAATAAATGTACTAAAATGATGGAAATCATATTTCAAATATTGAAACTAAAATTAGAAAATTATCATTGGCATTTCAACTGTTGATAATACTTTAAGACTGAAAAATAAAACAGAGTAACCTATGGTTATGTTGCTAGTTTTCTAAATTCCGCCTCTTTTGGAAAATTTCAGCAACATAATTAATTGTTTGTGGAAGACTATAAAACTGAAAATGTTTAGGATTTTTCTTCTTCTGGTGACTGCTATACTCATGTGTTGCCTAATGAAACTGTAAACTGAAAATTATAGCTTCATTCCAGAGAGTGAGAGGACTTATTCCAACAGATGGCATCAAAACACCGGTCTAAACTGTATGATCGCTGATTGTTAATTGCATCTGTAAAACAATCCTTTTAAACAGAGTAATGCACTTTATCATACAGATTATAGTTCTATGCCTTTTGGTTTCTCAATGTGTGTTAACATTTTCTGCTCCAGTGTAAGATTTAGTGCTTGCCTAATTATCAGATTAAACAACAGACAACAGTGACTCAATCATTTTAAGGAAACATGCACAAGGGAGTATGAATCACACTTTTTGGGACATGCTATTTGAGAAATATGTGGTTTTTTAATTAGGATACACAAATCGAAAGAATGGGTAGATTCTACTCATCAAATTAAAACAGTGGAAATTTATAAAAACATCTTGAACATATATTGTATTTTAAAATACATCTCACTATAGGTGAAAATATATTTTGTTCATATAGATCTTTTAAGGGAAAGGAAAAATTTGAAAATACAGAAACACATGATAAAGGATAAGATAAAGTTTTTTGAAATACATAGATTCCCATCTATAGTAGTTTCAGTGAAATCCCGTGTAAAAGTGGAGGGGTAGGTTTGGTGACATCCTGAAGACTCTTTCAGCTAGACTTTTCCATGTCATGGGTGGCACTGGGAAGATAAAATATAAAGACTATTTTGAAATAGTTTTGTTGGTCTTCAGCCTGGGTCATCTAAAACTGGGAGCCTGAAGTTGAAAGATACGGTGAAAATAATTAACATCCATGTTGTCATGAGGCAGCCTTTTGGTTTACGGGTATAGCAACAGGTTTTCCTCTGTACATGTAACATAGAAAGTATGAAGGAAATTAATGGCTATCAAAGTCCTCCTGCCATTTTTTGTCCTATCCACTGGAAAAGGAAGATGGAAGAGTAAACTTGCTTGTTGAACTGGAAATAGCCACTTAGTAAGTCAACTTGGGACATATGATCCTATTTCTAAGTTTTCAGGTATCTTTATCTGATACATAAATGCCATTAAGATAATACTTCATTTAGGAAGGACTGCTTATCCAACATGATGAACGACAGGATTCTAGAGAGAAAACCTCAAATCTGAGAACATGAATATAACCACAGAGGACATCTAAGCATCAAATAACATATCTTTAAAACTCTTTAGTAAACTCTCAGAGTACACTTTTTTTAAATTTTGAAAAGAATTCTAACCATTTTTTTCCTGATTTTTAGGCCTACAACAGATTAGAAAGACAAATTACTGGTGGTAAGCACAAGGAGAAACATCTGGTACCTCACACTGAAGAAAAGTTGCAAAAATTGTACTAATAATGACATAAATATTGATTATGGAGGATAGATAGCAACATGGGATATCCCAGGTAACACCATCTCAACCAAGTGATCATAATTATCACCAAGAATAAGATATATCTAGGCTTTAATTTGACACTGTAATCAATTTGAAAATTGAGCAATTGATTCAAGGCATTTTTTCACTCCTTGATTCTGATATCATGTAGGAATAGGCAATTCAAATGATTTCTTCAAAGGTTATCTTGTACTTCTGTTGTACAAATAAAAGTGAGATATTTGAGTATTGGCAAGTAAATTAGTGTTAATCAAGCCATAATCTAGAGGTTCAAATCCATCTACTAAAATCTCATGTTTTTCACTGAAGAGTGATAGTCAGATCTTTCACCAAAATCCATGCAAGATGGTCATGATTTGAACAAAGAAAGGATGGGGAGCTCTCATGTCCAGGGCAACTTCTTAAGTTATAGAATTGTCCTTTTTATTAGCCTATCATTTAGCAAATACCTCATAAGTCCGCATTGCTTTAAGTTACACTATTATATTTCATTAGCTGAGAGAAGTTTTAAACAAGTATTTCTTGAAAACCCACCATGTACCCAATGCTAGATGAGGTGCTATTGGATTCAGACATATGCTCCAGTTCTTTGTGTAAGAAAGTCTTTCAAGGCCTCATGGGAGGTTTGCAAGATTAAAGAACACATCCAATGGCAGAACACAATTATACATACTTAAGTGTTTATACCAATTGTTTCCAACCTCCCTGAGATTTAAAAAATATTAAATGGTTAACAGACTTTATATGGTAGCTTATATATGTTTGCTACTTGTAACTGGGATAAATATGAGGGAAAATACCAGGATAAATTATTTTTAAATGTGTATTTTATTTACCACAGTAGAGTCTACTCTTGCAAAATATGAAATACATGAGAGTGGCATATAATTTAGTATATGCTTTGGTGCACACAGGGAGTGAAAGACCCAGTTATTCTTCCTGTTTCCTACCCTTTCTCATGGGGCTTGCTCTTAGGCTGTGATCCAGGCTGCTGGAGCACAAACACTGCAGGAATCCAAGTGAAGAAGGCTGGCATTGCCAGAACCATCATCAGAGCCCCCAGTGGGGCTTACAGTATTTAGCCTCAGAGATTTGAGAAGGACAGAGTATACCCAAAGACAGCTATGGAGAGCAGGAATGAGGTACATAAATTGAGAGACAATGAAGAGCCAAAACTTGTCACAGGGAGCTGGTGCTGGGTAGCTAGAAAAAATTAAATTGGTTAAATGAGGCAAACAGCAATTATGGAGATTCTTAAAATCCAAGCACAGGAACTACAAGTTTCTATTAAGGCAGAGTGCTGGACCAAGACTTAAAGGACTGGGTTATAATCCTGGCTCTACTAATTATTAGCCTTCGGCAAGTTAAATTTTGGTGCCTCAGTTGTCATCATCGGTACAACTGCGATAATAATACATACCACTCAGGGAAGAGAGCATCTGTGAAATTTCCTAGTGGGCTTTCAGTCTATTTGGGTTGAATCCGAAATAGGGAACTATCTAAGATTATTGAGCAGGAAATCAGCATGATGAAAGTGATATATTAAAGAAGATTAGTTTGGCAGCTATGTTCAGAGTTGGATTAGAGTCAGGGAAGCCAATGAGCAAATTGTCCCAGTGATCCAGACTCAAAGACTGTGAAAATGGGGACAAAAGGAGGTTGAGATGAAAACTGATTGGATTTTCAGTTTGATAAGGTATCAGGGATGAGATGAATCAAAAATGATTTTGAGGTTTTAAGTGGCTAGGAAGTATGGAAGGATGGCTGAAACACTGAAAAATAAAAGAGAAATGGAAAGGAAGCTGAATTTGGAGAAAGGACATTACATATGGGCATGGTGAATAGTCTGTGAGAATGAACAGGCAAGTAGTGTTTGACTGTAAATATTGGGAATATCCAATTGGAGTCAAGGTGAAGTCTGTGCTCTAGACAACAAGGTGGGAGTTCTGAAGTCCAGTGATGACAGCTGAGCTGGGAGATAGGTGTTACTTAATGGACATTATGAAAAGGGAAAGGAAAAAACAGAGACCTAGGTTCGAGCCTCTTGAGAAACTATTGGAAAGGCCAATGAATTCATTATTCTGTAGAGAATAAAAGATGAATTGAATTTTGTTCCTGTCATGGGGTATTTAATTTACAATAATGTTTTTGTTTGTTTTAGAATTCATATGGGCCAAAGATATATAATTATATTTTTTCCTCACAAGAGAATGATGGCTCATTTACAGCTCGCCTCTTAAGTGAGGTATTAGAAAAGACTCCAGTTGGGTCCTTCTTTCTGAGTTACAATGGGGAAATGTAATAAGGTTGTTGGGATTAATGACCACTGAGTGCTGGGACACTCAGCAGGCATGTTACCACTGGGGCACATTTGGTGTTCAAAACCCTTCATGATCTGAATTCTTCCCAGCATCATGCAGTATTACCTAGCTCCCTCCAGCTGGACAGGTATAGACTCCAACATGCCAGATCTTATGCTAGTGCTGAACCCTTGGAATGCTCTTCTCTTTGAGTCCTGTTCTTTTGAAATCCTGTAAGACCCAGTTCCAATATTTCATCTCTCCTAAGACTGTTTCTGTTCTCCTAGCAAGGAGGAAGTCCAACTTTTACTTGTGTTTCCACATCTGCAAAACCCTTCTTCCAGTCTATTTTGCATTGTTGTCACTGTTCCCACTCTTGTGTCTCCCACACGACTGAGCTGCCAACAGCAGGGGAGGCATCTGACTCAAGTGCACACCCCACACAACACCTGGCTTTGTCTTTCATGGACTCCTTGTTAAAGTGAGAAGAGGATGACATTTTTCACAGCAACATTTTAGTGACTCAAAAGAAAAGCAGCCATTGGAAAGCAGGAAGAAGAAGAGTCCCCTGTCTATAATGGGAAATAGGAGTGAACAGGAAGAAGGGCTGGTCATAGTTATAGGTAAATAGCCATTTCTGTAGGTGGCCGAGGAGAAAGATGTGGGAGGTTCCTGGAAAATAACCATGCAAGTCTGACCTCCTGTGAAGCCCTGAACCTTGAAGGTTGGAAGTGAGGGTTAAGGATGTAACTGCTCTATGGAGTTTTAGGTAATATGATAAATTTTAGGAGCATGATTCAGTCAGGATGACCTAGCTATACAGGATATTGGCAATAGGTTATAGAGGCCCAGAGAGGGGGAATGAGGAGTCATGAGGTGGACTGAAAAGAGGAGAGTCCATTCCATGTGTAAAAATTGAATATTGATGACTTAAAACATGAAAATAGACTATAGGATATGGTCTATTTTTATTTATTTATTTTTTATTAAAAATTTTTGGTACTGGGGATCAAACTCGGGACCTTGCCCTTGCGAGACAGGTGGTGGAACCACTGAGCTAAATCCCTGGCCTGATATAGTCTATTTTTATAATGCAAGAAAATAAAGGGATTATTTTGGAAAGGAGAAAATACATCTCAGGCTTGGTTAATCTATCCCCCAAATTATCAGATGAGTAATAACCTATCACATTTGGTTACAGCTACAGAGCCTTCAATTAACTGGAGGCTGAACATTTAAATTTGATTAAATAAGGTGACTTGTAATAATACAGGCAATTAGCCTGTAGAATGTGCAGGTGGAGAATGAGAAAGAGGAAACAATGCTGCATTTGAAAGCTGGTTTTACTGATATTTAATATAATACCTTATGCTTTTGTGGCGATTTTCAATTTAAAATGCTCCTTAATCTTCATTATCTCATTTGAGCCTCGCTTTCCCCTGTTGGGCAGGTAAAGAAAGCTGTGCTCACACCTGGACTTCCTATGTTGCTTTCACAGCACTCTGTTACCCATCACATGAATGTAAAAATAAGAATTCTTAACTGTCATTCAAATAATACATGACAGGGTGGTTTGGCATAAGCTATTTGAACACAAATGGCTTTATTTACTTTTGCAACTATTGCACATACCAAGTGACCACAGTATGTTGTGCCTGGTATTTATCCACTAACATTGGGAAACCAATGAACCATTGAAAATTTTTCCTTGGCATCCTAGTTGTGTCCGGAAGGTATCTGAAAGGAAACTTGGTGGAGGAATGGATAGAGAAAGAAGGAAGGACAGGCCTACGGAACTCTAGTCCCTTTAGCCTCAGGAGCTCTCTTTTCTCTCCTATATGTTGTTATGAGCAGAATTATAAACCCCACCTATTCCATTCATGTGCTGATGTCCTAACCTGCGGTACTGCAGGATGTGGATGTATTTAGAGAAAGAGTCTTTAAAGAGGTAACCTGAGGTCTTACAAATGAACCTTAATCCAGTAGGATTGGTGTCCTTATAAGAAGCGGAGATTTGAAAATAGACACATAGAGAGGGAAAATCATGTAAAGACACCAGGTGAAAGCAACCGCTATGGTGACCCTCAAAATTCATGTGTTGGAACCTAATGGCCCGTGTAATAGTATAAAGAGGTGGAGTGCATTTGCTGAGGATGCAGCTCAGAGGTAGAGCACTTGCCTAACATGTGCAACGCCTTGGTTCCACCCCTAGCACTGCAAAAAAGATGTCTTTAGGAGAGCAAAAGGGATTGCCAACCTTATAAAGGGGCTGGAGGGAATAAGCAAGGCCCATTTTTCTCTTCTGCCACATAGGGTTGCAGTGTTCTCTAATTTTTGTACTTCTCTGCTTTTCCACCATCTGAGGCATCTAGACAGTGCCATCTGTGACAAATGGGCCTTTATCAGACATGAATCTACTGGAAACTTGATCTTGAACTTCTCATCCTCCATAGCTGTGTGCAATAGATTTATGTTCTTTCTAAACTATCCAGGCTCTGAGTTTTGTAATAGCACCAGAAATGAACTAAGACAGTGGATATTTCTACAATCTCAGAAAACAGGCATCAGAAGGAATCAACCTTGATGATACTTTGATTTTGAACTTCTAGCCCGTAGAATTATGAGGAAATAAATTTGTGTTGTTTAAGCCACCAGTGTGTGGCACTTTGTGATGGTATTCCTAGAAAACTAATACATTAAGGTTCTGAAGAGAGTTTGAGAGAAGGAAAAAATTAAGCGTTCATGTACTTAAGAGTTATAAAATTGAAATTCTGTGACATAAAGCTTTCATCCCTGAGAGACAGATAAATGCCTTTTTATCTTTAAATTACATAACCATCTGTAAGTAAAGGGTCTGTTTGAGGAGACCAAGCCTATAGCCTTATTGGGGAAATAGATCAAAATAGCTCCTACATTTTGTTATTTTCCAGCCCTAGAATATTAAGAATCAGTTTAAGCAAACATTGTATCTTGGTAACACTGTTCTGAAAAAAAAAAAAGTATCAAATGATTCCTAAGCCACTCTGGCACAAACTTATTCAATGAGTAGTTAGTTCCTCACTCTTCTGGACTCTGGGCATCTTCCAGGGTCCATGAAGCAAAAAACCAAAATCATTTCCCAACAGCACAAAATAAAACAATATACATAAGCATAACCCCAAACCTGTGGGGAAGAATTTTAGATCTATTACTACCACTATTTGTTTCAAAATTGTCCTGGCTTCCCAGGACCTGAGCAGATTGCCAACACTGAGAAGAAAAGCTAACTCACCAACAGTTTTTAGGATGGGTGGCATAACCATCATCAATTAAGGGTGCAACTTAGCAGTAGTTTCATTGTGAAGAAAACTTTTTTTGCATTTACAAAAGGAAACCAGTGGGAAAACTTATAATGAAACAGGTTCTAAAAGAGCTAGATGTAAACTTTGATATTTGAGATTCACTGTTATGTTTGCCCGTTTCTAAGTTTGTATCACTTGCAAATGAAGTCAATGTCAGATTTCTATCCTTTGTACCTGCTGCAACAACAATACAGAATCCACTCTGAAAGGCAAAGCATTTTGTATTTTCAAATTTGAAGCTAAATTTTATGTGATTTTGAATGGAATTAGAACATGAAACTTATTATTAAATTTTTAAAAATGTAAAAAAAGGCAAAACTATGTATTTACTGGCTTTCATAATAAACATTGTACAGCATTATTTAAGAGTATAAGTGTTTGAATCCTTTTATAAAGTGATCAGACAATTGTCTAATTAGGATGTAGAAAAAAACACCATTTGTTTTCCTTACAGTGTAGAAAAATAATGCTTCACATGAAAGCATAACTTATTATGAATGATCTGTTGTGTCAGTATCTGGCAAATTTTTCAAATGGAAACAATTATGTGTAAATGTAAATACAAACTACCGATCATTGATCATATTCTGGTGATGGAATATTCAAGCTGCTTTTCTCACAGGATCATCCACCTAGGAAGTGCGGCGGCTAGCAACAACTATAACTGAAGTGAATATTTGATCATCTCACTGGCACTGAGAATCCTGGCAAAACCTTTTCCAACAGACAGGCCTATTGTTTATAGAAGGCCATTGATTACATTGGCTTTTGAGCCCAATACTGTTTAACTGAAGTATTGAAGTATATATGACCTGTCACCTTGAACCCCTAGAGTTGAGCAATGAAAGACACGAGTCAAGCTATATAAAAGACAGTCAAGAAGGTTATCTTCTTGGATACACTAGGAGCTGGCAGCCTGGCAGGAGTAGTTCTAAATTGTCATTTTTAGCCCTTTTTCAAAGGCAAGGATATGTTACCATCTTGCACCTACTGCCACAGAACACATTAGGTTTGCATAATCTATACTCCTCATGAGTGAAACTGACTACAGTATCAGGACAAAATACTACAATTCATTCTCTGTAAAGAGTCAAAATCAAATTCCCAATTTAGCCTGAGCACGCAGTTCACCAGTGTGAAGTCTACATCAGCATCTCTCTATGCCTTCCTGTATCATGATCATGCACTGTTCTTGAAATAACAGATACTTCCCAACTTTTTCAAGTTTGGTTTCTCACATTTGCTGGTATGTGGCTTCATAATTCAGAACACTTTTTTCTATATAAATATGGTTATGTATATTCCAATAAAAGCCAGTGCTCACTGGAGCTAATGTTGTCAAAATATTGGAAGACTTTGACTGTAGACAAAATCAGCATAAAACAAAATGCAATTGGAACTGGTTTATTTATCATGGTCATTGGTGTCTAAGGAAAAAGAGTTTTAATTTGCTTTTTAAGAAGATAAGTCAGAAAATGGGGATTTCTGGGCATTTGAAAGACCTTAAAAGATTGTGAGACTTAGAGATGCCAAGCTTAATGATGGAAGTGGTTTTCCTTTCTTTGATACAAATGCATCCTTCATTGTGCTCTAATGCTAATGCTTATCAATAATAATTAGTGTTGCTCCTTGGATTCAACCATGATGCATAAGGGGAGAGCCTGAGAGAGTGAGGAAGAAAAGTGTTACTAAGCAAATGAGCAAGGATTATATGTAATGAAAAGAGAAAAAAGCATTAAAGTTATGCAAACATGTATGTGAAAAAAAATTACCAGAAGGGAATTTACTTTCACGTTGAAATACAATGAAAAATTATCACACCTATCACCTCTTGGCCTGCAGGGGAAGGGAGACAAGTAGGGCAGGGGCCAGAGGTCTGACAGCTCCCTGTTACCAATGCCCAAGTGGTAGTATATTTTTGACAGCTTCCTGAAGTGGAAAAGTTACCAGGTGGTACTAATGGGAAAGGGCCAGAACCCACTGATCAGCTAAAAATAAACCCCAGGGCATTTGTAGCTTGGGGACAATTGGTGATAATATATATTCTAATATTACACTATTAAAAAAGATATTAGTGATGAGCACCATAGCCATTGCAATTTGTTGTTGCTTACTTACTACCTTCTAGTTTCTATGTTAGTACTTTTATAACATTACATTATTTAACCTCATTAACCTTGAAAGAGAGATATAACTATTCTTATTTTCCAGATAAGAAAAACAAAGTTATGTAAGTTTCTTGTCCAAGAGAAATGAGCTAGAAAATGGGTCAGTACTTGAGCCCTGAGCTAGTGGTACTCAAGCAATGCTCTCATCTGGGATGAAGGCCCTCTGATCCACACTGAGATTTTGTTCCATTCAAAGGGAAGAAAAAATTGTGTACTTTATATAGAGCTTGGCACAAAGGAAATATTCACTGAACATTGTGATTATTATCTACCCAAGTACAACATTGCTTTTTAAATACTAACACTGGGGCCTGGTATTTACTCTTGTTTTGCATCTTTCTACATTTTGGTTGTTTTTCTCTCTACCAGCCAGCTCACAGCTCTGCATTTCTAAGTTCTTGAAAGCCCATGGTTCCCTGTCATGTGCTTATCTGTCTGCAAACTGTCAGCAAAGGGACTTCCTGGATCATCAGAAGCACTCATTAAATATTTGTTCAATGGGAAGATTTAAATCAATGTCTAGATTACTTACTTTCAGCAGTGGAGGAAAATAAAAATTTACAAAAATTTTCCATGGAAAAATATTTGTACCTTAATATATTGCAATTTTAAATTATAAAGTAAGATGCCAGAAACCTAAGGTAAATTTTTTAAGCAGGGGCTTGGAGGGTGTTGGATATGTTATCATGTCTATGACACACCATTAGGTTTTCCAGTGTAAATAGTGCATTTCCATGTTTACACTAAACTAGCAACATGAAAAATTCAATTATTATTCTTTACTAGTTATATAACATACCTCATTTGCATTCTATTCTGTTGAATTCTATTTGCATTCTATGGCACTGTGCCTCTCGTCCTATATTTTTTAAAATTACATTTAGAAACAAGAGTGAATATTGTAGCTAAGCAAGTTCATAATCATGTTTCTGAGATTTAAATTCTGTCTTCTTTGCTCTGGCTGTGTATCCATTCATGGGTGTAGAAAACAAGAATATTTTATTCTTGTTCTGATATGTCCTACTAATACATGTTTATGGAAGAAAATTGCCATGGTTATTAAAAGAGTCTATGACATTTTCTAAAGAGTGTGGGTATTGCCCGCACAGCCTGGCTGAATTCCAATTTGGGTAATTACACTCTGCTGTCTGGTTACCTTAGCAATTCTCTCTCTCTTGCTCCATAGGCCCTCACGGTAGCTGAGCTCAGCTGAGATATTCCTGTTTGCCATCTTTAGTTTTAAATAATAGGAAAGGAGGAGTTCTGGTCTTTGAAGATTTATTTTCCATCTATTTTGATACACATTTAAAAATTTTGTTCACATTTTGAGGTATGTAGTGCTCGCTTCGACAGCACATATACTAAAATTGAAGTATGTAATAAAGCCTGGCTTTCTAATCAGAATTTTTCTTGGAGTAGAGGGGACAATATAATCAGGGAGAAAATTGTGATCCTTGATTTTTTTTCTCTATTCTTGATCATATTTATTATTCCTATGGAGATTGGAACAATTTTCTAAATTTATTTAATCTCCCCTGACACTAAACCTTCACAGCAATTTGCTGGAACTTCTGTTATTGTTCTTATGGTCTGTCTTCAAGTAGAGCCGCTTGTGGGTTTATCTTGGACCTCTGATAAATGCTAAATTTTTAGATTATAGGACCTCTCTATTTTTTCATCCTTCTGGAAACTTTCAGAGAATGATATATGGTAGCTGCTCATTAAATGATGAAAGAATGATACTCACTTTAGGTTAACATTTACCATTATCAATTGAGTCCATATTTTGGACACTAACTGACAATTTATTATGCAACTTAATAATTGATTTTTTCAATTGCAATATTTTGGTCCTTGGACAATGGCATTGGGATATTGTAACAGGTTTCCCTTAGAGACAGCTGACTTGCATCCAGTCACCCCCAATTTACTTCTAGAAAATTTAAGGGTCCCCAAAAAGCCAAGCCAGGATTGTTGCAAAATTATTGTTCTGACTGAAATCACAGTTTACTCTACAATGGAAAATCAAATTTGTTCAGAATGGATAATTCAGAGCAGAGAGCTCCCTGACTTTGATCCACTGCGCCAAAAGGAGTAGAGGACAATGGTCACAGGCAGGTGATACAGCTGCCTCATCCTTCCAACCCAAGCAGATTTTCTTTCTCCAACTCAAGGAAATGCCTTAGAAGAATTACTATAGAGGTAAACTTGAGTTGGTTTTAAGTTTTAAAATGCAAGCAATTAATAAGTATCTTTACCTTTTGTAAGAAGTAAAATTCTTGATACACACCCTTACTAGATTCCATGTGTTGCTTTATTGCAAATTTGAATTGTTCTCAGAGAACTCTAAGGCCTATCCTATACCTCTAAGCCTCATTCTGGGGACTTATTCATCCTGGGCCTGGTACTGTAGTAATACCAAATTGCTCTTCACTGCCTGCACAGTGGGCATTTCTTAGGCCTGGCGTGCCATCTTTCTAATCTCATCTGGCTGATACATACGCAGCCTTCAAGACTGAGTGAAAAGCCTAGAAGCATGGCTAGGTGCCCTTTCTTGTTTTATAGCATCCAAAGTTTATCTTGGTATGTATCCTTTTTATATTTAGAAATTATCTGTTTTTGTGTATGCCTTTTCTGTTACTGTTGATAGTACTGAACTAAAATTCCTTAGACACTTGTAGGTACATAGCAGATTCACTCATTTGAAGAGCTATTTCTCTCCTTACTGAGAGATTACTCCTCTCAGGATTCTAGTCTGCAAGGACAAAGTACAAAGGTCAATGAAAGCAAAATGTAACCAGGAAAGGAAGATCATGTTTAGCTGAATCTTCCTTTCCTCTTTGTGTGTACTGAATGCAGTCCAAGTACTTTTAGTAAATAACAAAAGAACTTAATTGCCTTCCTGTTCAATTCTTACAGAACTCTTTTCTAAAGTATTGATCTATAAAGCCCCAATTTCTTAGTTTCTCTTTTAGAATTGCTATTTTCTGGTTTGGGGACATTTTAAAAATTGAAATTTTTGCTTTACTTCTAAGTTCTAGCAGGAAATGAGTCATTCTGGTAAATACTTTTTATTAAGAGTCAGAAGTACATGGGTTTTAGTTCAAGACTGACTCACAGCTATGATGCCATGGTGTCAATGACTACCAAATCTGAATGTTACATTGTACTTGAAATGTGAGAAATGATTATTGCATTACCTCAAGGGCAGAGCAATATTCTTAGAAGGGCATGATCTATGTAGGACAAGGGCACTGATCTATATAAGAGAAGACTAAGGTAATGTTCCAGTCTCAGATTTGTCATCAACTCTGGGACTTTTGGGATGTGACTTTGTCTCTTTGGGCTTCACTCTTCATTTTTCCAAAGTGAGAACATTTGGAAGCTGAGCTGGGGATAACAGCAACAGCAACAGTAGCTAAAACTAAAATGATTATAAGAAATATTCAGTGACACCATAAAGGAAACAATTGGAGGAGCTCTAGACATTTTCTAGGGTTCCTCCCTTTCTCCAATTTATCTTTCTTTCCATCATGCATAGACAACATATTTTCCTTGTCCATCTATTGATGGGTGTACCGGCTACTTCCAGGATTTAGCTATATGGATTGGTATGCATGTATCACTGTAGTATGATATCTTTAACTCTTTGAGGAAAATACTTAGAAGGAAAATAGCTGGGTCAAATGGAATTTGGAATTTTAGTTCAAAATCTCCGTACTGATTTCCCTGCTGGTTGTACTAGTTTGCATTCTCACCAACAATGTAGGAGGGTTCCTTTTCACCATAGCCATGCCAGCATTTGTTATTCTTTGATTTCTTGATAATTGCCATTCTATCTGGTGTAAGACAAAATCTTAGTGTTGTTTTTAATTGGCTTTCTTTCTTATTGTGGTGATTAAATATGACTAAAATATTCTAGAGGTAACCACATATCCACAAGTTTTGATGATCCTGGGCTCTATTTATATACTTTATTGCTATTCCTTGCAGGTTTCCCTTATAGTAACAGGAAAGGTGAGTTGACTTTTTCATTGATGCTAAGGAAAAATAAGGATATAAATGCAAATATTCCACCAACTCTGCCCCTTACAAGGAATTTAAACTAAGCAACAATCACTATGCTTAGGGCTAAGAATTTTGTCAGTGGTTCAGGTGAAGACAAAGGATTCTATATGTTTTGTATCAGTGTCTAGCACATTGTTTTGTAAAAATTTGACATTAAACAGGTTTCCTTTAATTTTTACCTAAGCCCTTATGTTCACTGGTTCTAGTCTGCCTCTCTGCTGAGATAAAAGGCACAATTAAGCCAGGTGCAGTGGCATCACCTGTAGTCCCAGCTACTGAGGAAGCAGAAGCAGGAGGATCATTTGAGTCTAGTAGTTTGAGGCCAGCCTGGCCAGCAAACATTTTTTGTTTATATACATAAACTTATGAGGTACCAAAACTCTTAATGAACATTAAAGGTACCTAAAGATGAATAAGATGGGATTTTTGCTCTTCAAGTATGTAAAAACCCTCAACACAGGAGAAAAACACCAATTTATTTTTCTTTCCATTCCTTAAATGATGATCTTCACCAGGTTTCTATTCTTAGCCATTTCTTCATTTTTTAAAACTTTATTTTCTTACCCTCAGGAAAGTCATCTGTGTTCTTTCTTTCAACAACCACATAATGACCTATGACTACCAAATGTTTATCTCTTCTAAGTTCTAGTTTCCTATTTAATCTCTCTCTTATGGACATATCCAACTGTGTTCCTCAAATATTTAAATTCTCTTATACAAAAACATTCCTCCTTTTCCAAACTTGACATCTCAAATGAGTCATTTTCTTTATCTCACATGTTCACTTGCTCATCAGATCCTACAAATTTTAGCCCCTAAATATTCCTTGAACTTAATATTTTATCTCTAACTTCAAGACCTAGTCTACTACAGTATCCAACTATTTTCTTAGCCTTTTGCTTTTTTCCCTTCTAAACCATTTGCTAAAGAGTTGTATGATGGTTAATCTTGATTGGCAACTACCTAGGGATCAGTAAAGCACAATTCCGTGTGTGTGTGGATAGGTCATGAAGACCTGACCTTGGGGACTATATCTGGCCCCTGGCCCCTTTCTCTCTAGTGCTTTGCTCCTGCTCTATGCTTCTGGGATGCTATAAGTTGTACAGCTTTCCTCTACCAGGCCCTTCCACCATGTTTCTACCATGGAGGCAACTGATCATGAATTGAGACCTCTGAGACCACGATCCCAAATAAATCTCTTGTCCTGTAAGTTGTTTACATTTGATATTTTAACCCAGTGATAGGAAGCTGGTATGCACAGACAGATAGTCAGTATGCCCAGGGAACACCATTGTGACTCCTGATTGGTCAGTATCCATGCCATACTGATAAGTATTTTGACTATCATCCTGCATTTAGTAAAACCAGACTCTTTTCCGTTCCCCAATTGTGCACACTTTCTGTGCTTCCCTGTACTTTGAATAGTCAGTTTCATCTGCCAGGAACATTCTTCCCATCTTTATCTATCTGGAGAACTAATATTAATCTTTTACAATCCTTCTCAAATATTACCTGCTTTGTAAAATCTTCCCTGCCCTTATACACAGGCAGAAAATTTGTTCCCTCTGGCCTATCAGCAAAATATTGTGCACATATTGATTTGTAGCATTTGTCCTGCTATATTCCAAGCATCATTTACAAACTTGGGAGATTTTTAAGAAAAACATTTTAAATAGTTAAATCATAGTTTGGTATTTGGCATATGGCAAAGGCTCTTATAAAATTGAAATGATAAATAGATAGACCTAGAAAACTCTTATGAAGTAGGATTCAAATTGGATTTTGAAGATGAGGTTGAGAGGTCAGGTTTGAAAGGCACTCTAGGTTGAAAGATTAGCATGTTCCCAGAGGCAAGAAAAGTCAGTATGATATGGAACAGTGAGCTTAAGTTTCAGATAAATTAAGTTATAGGTAGTAGTTTAAGATAAGTAGATTGAGATGGTACATTTTAGGAGCTTCATAGAGTTTATGTTTGGTGAATCACAACAAGACAGAAGAAGATAAATGCTGCCAGGTGTAGACATCCACTTCTTGTACTGAGAGCCCCAATACAAGGTTTACCTCATATAAATTTTAGTGAATTTTTCTATATTTATTTTAATTTCCAAGTTAGATGCAAAACTCACTGGAAGATTCAGAAGTAGTACTAAGAAACATTACCAATCACTGTTTTATGGACTTGCTAAAGATAATTCAACTAATGTAGACAATTAGAGTATTTCTTTTTTTAATGAGGTTGGTAGCAACAATTTTATCTTTCAAACATATTCATTGCTAAAAGAACTCATTTTATAAGAAACTATAGTATCATTATTGTATCATTAGTTAACTTAGAACACACAAGAAGAAAATATTCATTCAATTAACAGAGTATGGATTGGCTATGCTGACTAATTACTAGCCACATATGGCTATTAAGCACTTCACAGGTGGCTAGACCAAGTCCGATATGCTGTACATTTGAAATGCACACTTAATTTTAAAGACTTAATGAAAATAAAATAATGTCGTTAATCTCAATCATTTGTCATATCCACTACGTGTTGAAATGACAATAATTTGGATTTTTTTGTTAAATAAAATATCTCATCAGAATCAATTGCATTTGTTTCTTTTTCCTTTTTGATGTGGCTCCCAGAAAATTTAATCATATATGTGGTTCACACTATATTTCTATTGTACAGTACTGGAATGGTTTTCTTATTTAACAACCAGCCAACAGGCATAATTTATCTCCTATAGACTAAGAGCTCTGACTTTAGTTAGGAGAGAAACAATTATATAGGATTATGTATTTTTAAGGCCTATTAACATTTTTACTGATATACAGAACACAGTTTAGAAAAGTAGATTGTAAAAAAAAAGAAGAAATATACATTGGAATGTCTGCAAATTGCCTCTCGCTTCCCTTTTAAACAGTTTATTTTTGTACACTCACTCCCGAATATCCTACCTGATGGTTTACAATAATCCACAAAGTCCTCCATTTGTTACAAATCAATCAGCAATATGACTTATTGGTTTCTAGAACCTTCTGGTTAGTGGGAAAGAGATAGTACATAGCCACATACAGGTCATCAGGGAATAGAGTCCTGGAGTATAACTATGATGTCTAATTCTCAAATTATATGATTAACACAGCTTATTCTTTCTCTGAAGAGTCAGAAGATACTTCCCAGGCTCATAGGCCTTGGGGTCATTCAAAAACTTGTATGTTATGGGGCCGGGATTTAGCTCAGTGATTCTGCTGCCTGCCTCCCAACCGCGAGGACCCAAGTTCCACCCCCCGGTACCAAAAAAAAAAAATTTTTTTAATGTTAGCCACATGAAAGTA
>NW_004624730.1:59143896-59197839 GCF_000247695.1 Heterocephalus glaber
CATGAAGAGACTGAGGCCTGTCACTCTTTTTCTACTTTTTTTTTAAGCCATCATGAAATTAAATAATTTTAGTGTCTACTGATTAGGGTTGTGGTGGCTTGAGTGAAGAGTATGGAAATGGTTTATCAGGAGAAATAACAAAATAAAGGGTTTTCATGCTTAAAATCTTCAACTCCCCAAATTATTCAGCATTTTGTCCTTATAAATAGCAATTATTTGCCTTTTTCAGAGCTGAAAAATTATCTTTCATATTCAAATATTTAAATATACAGTACCGTCACTGGGGAAAAAAAAAACTCCTAATGTCAGAACAGATTTTTATACAAGGAATAATTTGAAAGTGGTGGATTAGTTTCCACCTTTTGAAACACAGTGCTTTCTGTAATCTTCAAACATTATTTAGGATAATGGAAGCCATCATCCTGGTTCTCAAATGTTAGCACTTCCATTAGAATTTGCAGCTACCTCTAATTTTTTATATTAAAATACAAGGCTTAAAAGGTATTATCTTACTAAAGGGGGGCAATTGTAGAGATGATTTGATTGAATAAAGGAAAAAGCTGTACAGGCCTTTTAAGATCAAGGATGTATTGATGGAAAGCTATCATTAGAGACAATTAATGTTCTCCAAGGGAAGAAATTGATTATGGACAAAGATGGACCCTAAGGAGCAGATATGTCTTAATGCTCTAAGGCCTTAAGGATTATACATTTCATTCACAGCATCTGTATTTTAACCCTTTGTAGTGACTAAAAATACTAGCTTATTCTTGCAGAATTACATGAATTAAATTTTTAAAAAAGAGACTGTGCCTTGTAAGGATGTTTATTGTAATTGACATTTGATTCTTTAAACAATATTAAAATAATTAAATTTGTAGTATCTTTTCTCTGTATCGCTCTTTAGCATAGATCTGGACATAGATTTATAGAAGAGCGAAATTAGACAGTGATGGCTAGTTTTCAGCCTTGTGGAAATGTGGTAATGCCCAATAATTATGGTTAAAGACATGGTTTCATAAGGAGCCCCTGAACTTCAGCTGCATTTATGTTTCCAAATAACATATCCCTTTAACTTTGCTTGTCCTTCCTATAGATCTGGTGCAAAGCATTCATCATGTTGTTAGCTAGTCCTTAGCAGCCGTGGATCACAATTGGGTACTTAATAAGGTGGCAACCCTACTGGGAACATTTCACATAATTATTCTTAGCAGAAAGAAGATTGTTATGCCTTTCCCCCCCCCCCTTTTGGAGTTTGGCAAAATTCCAGGTGATTTATTTTGGGCTCCTAAAAACCTGTTATATATCACTGGTGAATTACACTTCATATAGAGACAGTCTGCATCCTCAGTTCCATGGAGTATATAGTGCCGGCCAGGACAGTGAGTTTAATTATACAGTTGGCCTCCTCAAATCTGAAACTTATTTTTGGCTACAGGTTTCAGAGGCTGTCAATTTGGGCAGGAGTGCTTTTATAAATCAATCTGTCAAGATTTCACTGCACTCTTTGGTGATGTATTATGATTATTGCTCAATAATGGGAGAAAAGCACATATAGAAGTAGTCAATACCTTATCCAGAGAGCTCTGTGATTTTAAGTATTAGTTAAAAAAAGGAGTTTAAACCCTGGGCCCTAATTTTAGGCTTAGAGAATTGAGAAATAATTGTCATTAATTAACCAAGACCACTAAGAGTCTGCACTTTAAATTCTCACAGTTTAAAGCTTTATCTTGATTGTCTCGAAACTTAGAGATGATGCACTTCCATCATCACCACTAAGTAAATTTTCCCCAGAATTTCAAACTATTTGGTCATAATAATTTTAAGGAAATAATAGGAAAAAGAACACAATACATTATTTTGTGGTGCTGCTGGATTATGAGTTCAATTCTCCCAATCGATATTCCCAACTCATATATCTCAGAACTCAACACTGGCAGAAACTTGAATATTTGTGTTTTGGTGACTATGTGAGTGGCTTTTTCTGAAAGTCAAGGGTTGTCCTATGAGAGAATATAGTTTCCTATATGGTTTCTTTTAAAAGAGAGCAAAGAATATCCAAAGGTCCTATAAAAATTATATAAGGGCTAATTTTCCATTTAATTCTGAGGAAAACAGAAGGGCATTAGTGATTGTAATTTTCATTGGCCATGTTATTGTTAAGAAGTTACATAAGGGCCTTTTATAGAGGGACAGCTTGTGAAAAGAGAAAATACCACCAAGGTTTTGAACCTGTGTGCTTGGGGATATGGTGATGGCATTAACAAAAATAAATAAGGAAGATGAATGACCTGGGGGAGATATATTACTTTTGAATTTCTGGTCAAGTCAGAGAAAAATGCCAAGCAGTCAATTGGAAATAAAGGTGAGGAGTTTAGGAGAGAGGTTAAAGTTTAGAACATTGGTTTGGAGATATAAAAAAATCAAAAGGTAAGAAAAGGAACAGGATAATGTTGTAACATATAAAGTTTAAGAAGAAATGTACAGGAAAAAGAGTATTCTAACTTTAATGATCCAGAGAGACCAAGGAAAACGAAAATCTAAGAAAAAGCCACGGGTAGCTCATTAGTAGTCTGGAAAGTCAGACATGCTTGTGTTTAAGCCCTAATTCCCCAATTACTAAGGGTAATGTGTGTCCTTGAGAAAGTTACTTAATCTCTCTGAGATGAAAATGATTCATTGATACTTTAACAATACTTCACCTTTAATTTGTTTGAATGATTAAATAAGAGAATCTATAAAATGCCTAGCTTACCAGGTACTTGTGGAACAGTGGGGGCTGTAACCAGGTAACTGGGATAAAAACATGAAGTGTCAGGAAACAGAGAATTACAACCTACTATGTGAAGGTAGGAAGGTGAGAAGGGCGAATGTTCTGTGGAGGAGCCAGAGATCTGAGCCACTTAGGAGCCAAAATTTGTGAAACCACAGCCTTGCATTCTGAAACCTGTACAGAAAATAACTCATTTACTCCTCACAACTACCCTGAGGGGCGGTAATATCATTAGAACACAACTGAGCTGTAAGGAAGGGAGTAACTTCCCCTGAGGTATATGCTAATAAGTGAGTGGCTGGGCAGGGATTAGAACCAAGGAGCATCCGATTCATGAGCCTTTTCAATGTTTCACAGACCAGTAGACAGAGATGCAAGAAGATTAATCAAATTGATTAAAGTAAGGAACAGAGCCACAATCTGAACCTACACCCATCTGATTCTCTCCTCTCTGCTTGATTGTAAAACTTTGGAGAGGAACAGTTTACGCTAATCAGAAGTACTAGAAGGGCTTCATTTAACCAGGAGATAGAGTCTGGGAGACATAGATATTCTACCTTGATTAAAGCTTGTGAAAAGAGCCCTACTAAGATCCTATAAAACTTGTGTGCTGCAGACAGAGGGGGAGGGAGGAGAAATGAGAATGAGCCTGTTGGGGAGAATGAGAATCAGGCTGTTGGGGAGACCACAGCACGAAGCCCCAGATCATCATAAAGTTGTGTGCATGGCATGCTGAGGCTGCCACCTGCGGAACAAAGCAGTGAGAACTGACCCACATCTGGAACAAACCAATTTCTGTGTTTGTCCTGCAGAGAACTTGGCAAAACAGACTTGTCTTTAAACTGAACTTCTTGGGATTATTTTAGAGACATTACTGTGGAGCCATGGTTCTTGGTGTATCCTCTAGACCAGCCCTGTGGGTGTCACCTGGGAAATGGATAGAAATGCAAATTCTCTGCCCTACCCTAGATCTTTTGGCTCATAAATTCTGTGGGTGGAGCTTGGCAATCTGTTCTAAAAAGACTGCCAGGTGGGAGTCTCACAAATCCTGAAGTCTGAAAACTGCTGTCAAAATCTAATCTGGCTCCAACCATATAGGCATACACCATATAACATTTCTGTCAACCAAGAATCGCAAAATATTATAATGAAGTTGAAAAATTTTTATCTGCTAGTGACTTGGTAGCTGTCTTAATATCCTTATGCAATGTATTACTCATGTGTTGATGCTGGTGTAAACAACCCACTGTGCTGTCAGTTATGGAAAAGTATAGCACATACAATTATGAACAATACACAGTACTTGATAGTGATAATAAATGACTATGTTCCTGGCTTATGTATTAAGTAAATTCTACTTTTTTTTTTGTTACTTTAACAGTGTATTTTTTTTTTTACTTATAAAATAAAAAAGTTTTCCATAAAAGAGTTTGTGTTGTTCTTCTGGCAGCAACCTCAATATATCTCATGTTCCCTGTGTCTTCAGTTGTATCAGGAGGCCACATTGAGTGACTGACCAATACCATTTGGTTTGTGTAAATACACTACAATGCTTGCACAATGATAAAATCACCTAATAGTGCATGTATCCCCATTGCTGAGGGATTTGTATTCCTTTTGGTGATTGATTATTGCTCAACAGCTAAGTGGATCTGGTTGTGGGCTGGACTGGTGGTTCCCAGCCGTGACTACCATCAGGATCAACTGAAACAGCTTCGGGTTTATTGAAACTTTGGTGTCACTCCCATAAATTCTTTATTTAATTGTTCTGTGGTATGGCCTAAGCATTGAATTTCTAAAACTTACTGGGGTGATTTTAATACATTTTAGCATAGAGCATGGAGAGCTGGTTAGAAGGCAGATTGGGCCCAAACCTCAGAGTTTCTAATCTGACAGAACTAAAGTAGGCCCAAAAGTTTGTATTTCCAGTAAGTTTTCAGTTGATACCATGCTACCAGCCTAGGGACCATCGCATGAGAACTGGTGGTCTAGAAGTTCATTGTTCTACAAATGAAGTAAATCAGACACATGAGCTTAAATATAACGTGGTTTCTCTTATATGAGAAACCCAAAGTATAAATAAAGAGCAAAAGAAAAGATAATAGGAAGTAGGGAGATAGATATTTCTCAAAGAAGAAGGGGATCAAGAGATAGGTGAAGGGAAGGAGGGGAGGGAAGGGGATGAACAAAGGAATGTAGATGTGTTATGTGCATGTACCAACTCTGCACAAGGATGTAAACATTATGTACTGCAAACCTGTACTAATAACAATTAAAAGTTCTCTCTCAGTAGTGGGGTGAATTGAGCTGATAATTTCAGCAAGAGAGCTTCCTTTTCTGCTGCCAGGCCTCAAGTACAGTTTCCATCAGATTGTTTTGGCTACACCTCCATTTGTGTGTTGTGTTGGCAAGGAAGATTTGGTTTGGAAATACATGTGGCTGGGCAGCGCTTCTTAGATATAATTAGTGAATACATCACCCAGGGAATTTACTAATGGGGGTTCTGATTCATGGGGTTGGGGATGGGCCTGAGGGTCTGCATTTCTCCTCTTGAAGATGCTATGCTGCTGGCCCATGGGCCACAATGAGTAGCAAGGCACTGAGAGAACATTTCTCAACTTTGCCCAATTGTCTGAACCATCTCAAGCGCTATTACTACAGACTTTGGGCTTCATCTGAGACCTCCTCAATCAAAATCTTCAGGCAAAACAACCTGGATATTTGTGTCTTTGTCAAATAATTTATTAATTTTTCAACAAATATTTATTGAACAAATACTTTGTGCAAGACTCTGTGCCAGATGTTAACAAGGCAGATGCACCATTTCCGACCTCATGGGGCTTGCATGTTAGTCAGAGAAAGAAATAGGTTAAAAAAAACCCATATGATAACGACAACTGCCTCCAAGTACACAAAGCAGGTTGGTGTGTCAGAGTTCTGCAACTCTGAGCAACATTGGGCAGGGTGCTCAAGAAAGGCCTGGGAAAGAGGAATCTTTCTGTCTCAATTTGTTCTTGTGAAGGTCGTGGGGAAAGGCTCTGCAGGTGGACTGTGTGGTCACTTACCCGCAGTTAGGGGATGGGTGGGGGCAAAGGTTCAGAGATTGGTGCCCTGCTGATTTCCGTACTTCCTCACATTTGGAGAAGTCTTCTAAGCTCTTTCTTATTGGAAGTCAAGAATCAATCATTTTGAAAACATCACCAATCATCCCATCACTGGTCCCTAGAAGAGGAATGTGGAAGCTGTTATAGAATCTCTTAATGGCCAATAAAAAGAAATTATATCTGAAATTCATAGGGATAAAATTACAATGATTTCCTTCTAATTATTTAACTATGTAGAAATGATCTTATACAGTTAGAAAGTAATAAAAGGATCAAAGAATTCTATCCTAATTAGAGAATATTTCTACAACTTTGAAGTTTGTATAGCATAGTAAATTCTTTTTGGAAGGTTTGTGTAATTTTCCAGAAAATCTAAATTCATTATTAAAAGAAGTAATAGAAATGTAAAGATTCAAGAAAAAATAGGACCTGGGATTTACCTCAGTGTCGCCTCACCTACCTTGCAAATGTAAAGTCCTGAGTTCGATCCCCGGTACTGGAAAGAAAAAGAAAAAATATAATGAAACAACAAAATCAAGGGAGGAATAAATAAGGTTTCTGAGTGAGAAGTGAAGTCAAGTGTTTTTAGCATTAAGTTACAAATTTGTTTTATAGCTGCTGTGTATGCTACATTCAATACTACCTAAATGGCAGAGGAAAAATAAGTAGGAAAAAATCTTTGGGCAGAGGCAGCTTTCACCTGTATTATTTTTTTTCAAGCTGTGTGCACTCCTTAATTACGAGTTAAAAAAAATTTAAGATTGGTAACATATGTTGTATTTAGCACCTGCAGAAATGAACATGAAAAATGTGACAGCACATAGGTGGAACACCCGCTGCGTTGACTGTGAACACTGTCAACAAATTTTACTTTGTTAATTTTTTCTTATTAAAAAAAATCCAAGAAAAGAATTTAATAGTGCAGGTGTTCCAAGCTTCACAGCAAGATGATATAATGATGGGGGAGGTTATAAACCTTTAGCATGAGACTCAGGGTCTGAATCTGTAAATCTTTATGCTTTGCCTGTCACACACTTGACTACTTTTTTTTAAGAAAGAGCCCGTCTCTGTGAGTTGAATTTGGCAGGCTTGGTTGTCCCAGGCAATGTTTCTCCTCAGTGTAAGGGTGGCAGCAGCTCAGATTACTCACTGCAGAGCAGCTGCAGGACCAGCGATCAGCACCCAGCACCACCTTGTGCACAGTGGACTTGGAGATACTCCCCTGCTGACTTATTTTCTAATAATGAAGTTGTGATCACCTGGGTAAGAGGCCCCCTTCTAGCTCCACTGTCACAAAGGTTCTGTGAGTGGAGGTTCTGTCTTCAGGACTCTGGTCATCGCATCTTGGAGTAGAGACCATTTCATTTAGCCAGGGACATTCCTCACAGCATGGTGCTAGCAGAGGGCAAGGCTTTGGGAAATACTGAAAAGTGATGCTTCAGTGACTCTGCTGTCTTCTTCAGTCTTAGTGGTTTGTTCCATTGTAGAATGAGGATTTTGCACATTGCTTTTTGTGATCTTTCATCATTGACTACTTCATTTCCCAATTCTATAAACCTGTTCATTCAAAATGACTGGGTAATGGGTTTTTTTTGGTTACCGGGGATTGAATTGAGGTCCTTGAGCTTGCAAGGCAGGCGGTGGAACCAATGAACTAAATCCTCGGCTTCAGGTAATACTTTTCATGTAAAGAGATAATTCCCCTCAGAATGAATTTGCTAGGATTAAAAATAAATACTTAGCTGGGTATGGTGACACACACCT
The DNA here is from genome assembly GCF_000247695.1 of Heterocephalus glaber. Next base: position 59,151,538 of record NW_004624730.1, read on the forward strand.
GTAGTAGTAGTGGACCTGTAGTCCAGCTACTCGGGAAGCTGAAGCAAGAAGATTGCTTGAGCTCAGAAATTCAAGGCTAGACTAGACAACATAGTGTGATTCTGTCTCAAATTAATAATAATAATAATAATTAAACAAAATGAGTAAATACTGGTAGGTGTGTTAATTTCTCCAATATTTTCCCCATTCTCACACCACTTACATTCTTTGGAGGAGTAACCACTGTTAATCTTCATTCTGGGAGATTGTAAAAGGAAATCCATAAACCCAAAATATTCTAGTGACACAAGGCTGGGGAGTTAGCTCAGTGGCACTGTGCCTGCCTCACAAGCACAAAGTCTTGAGTTCCATCCTCAGTACCGAAAAAAAAAAAAAAAATTCTAGTGACACAGTGAAAAGATTTAGGTTAAATTGAAGTTCATCCAGGTCGCTGTTTCCCCCGAGACCCAGGCAGAGGCTCTTGATTAAGTCAGGGCTCTGGCTGGGCAGTGTGGGAACCATTTGCACTTCTCACAGCTGAGAGAAGACCCTGGAAATGACACGTTTTACACCCCTTAGATGTGGCTCGAAAGCCAGAAAGCACTTCACTCCCGTCCCTCTGGGACAAGGAATCTGTTTGCAGTAATCACTGGCAGTGTTGACAGAATGTTCAAAACCATCTGCTCAAGGGCAAGTGTTAACTCTATCAAATCCTAATATTTTAAACACACTGATCCCTAGGCCCAGGAGACCTCCGGATGGAGCTCTCTTTGGGCTGTGTGTCAGACTGCCATCAATTATTATCCCGCTGCAGAAAGGCCTGATGCACCAGCCAGAACTCAGTGCAGAGAGGTAGTGAGAATGGGAAATGCAGAAACAGAAAGACTTCATTCCTGTCTTGTTGAATTCTTACAAGAATGTCTTCCTAAAATATGCATTTTTTTACCTTTAAATTAATTGTAAAGGGCTTCTTGACTTATTAATCTGAATGCATCTACAATATGGGCTTGTATAAATTCATGGAAACATGCTGTGCACACAGAATTATATAGAAATATGCATACAGCCAGGCATATATTACCAGATTAAAATATTTTATCAGAATTACTTAATAAAATGTAAAATTCAGCTGGTAGTTTTCTGCCACACTACTCTCATAATAATAGCCAGTCATTAAGTTATTTAAACTGGTCAGGATATTTATTTGCTCCTTATATTCTTTGCTAGCACAGTTGCTCTGAAATCTTTCAGAATTAAAAGCATAGAGAACAACAGGGGGGAAGGCATATAGCAGTAAAAATATGACAAAGCTCAACAAGTTAAAAACATTGTCTTTTCAAAGGAAGCCTGTTGAAATTTTCAGGGACAAGACCAAGCCATGTCTCCTAGTAAGAAGCCACTGGAAAGCAACTACACAGGCCTGAGCCATAAATGAGAGAATCTTGCTGCTTTTCCATCTTTGTCATGGACATTTCAGGATATTTGATCTTATCTGCCATGCTGGCTTGGAGGAGTTAAAGGAAATACTGACAAGAACCTTGACATCAAGTGAAAGGTCTGTCACAAAAGTTCAAAGATGACATTTTAATTTTTAATTTATTTCTATTTGTGTGTATATGAGAACTTCATCCTTTGCCACTTACTAAGCCAGGCCATTATAGAACTCAAGTACCTGTCACGTGTGCTGAGTAAATGGATAGAGGCTTTGCTTTTCTACGACATTAATATTGCCTACAATATGCCTAGAATATATAGGAGGGTAACTGCGGAGATTCCATAGTTATGATCACCACCACCACCGTCAATGTCATTCCCATATAATAGTCACTGAGATATGTGCTACCGTGTGCCACACACTTTTCACAGGTTTTCTACCTACTGAACTATGTCAGAGACATTAAGTAGATCCTATCATTATTATTACCCTCATTTCAGAATTAAGGAAACCAAGGCTTAGAAAGGTAAATGGCTTGGCCAAAGCTACACAATTGGAAGGTGACAGAGCACAGACTATAACTTAGGCAAAGGTACACAGGTTCTATCTACTCAACTCAATGCTGATCTATTGCTAAAACATATCTATTTAATGTTTACAAAACTTTGGAGGCCAAAGAGGACAGCTAGGACTTTGTGTTTTCTTCTGCAGTCCCATGGAAAGCCATCCACTCATTATTAGTCAGACACTTACTGAGGGCCAAGCCCTGTGCTAACCAGAGAATATGGAGGCTGGACTCAGCCCAGAGCAGAAGTTCTTCACTTCTGAGTGTTTCATTTTCTTTTGAAATCTGGAGAAACTTATAAAAACCCATTTCAAAAAGCATGCAGAAGTGCCATCTCACATAGCAACTAAGAGATCTACATTTTAATTACTCTATCTACACATGACTTTTAGAATTTCTCATCTGACAGTTTCTGAGCTTGATTTTCATGATATGATGCATTATTTCTGTGACTTTAGATGTATCTCTGCCATCCAGACAACGTTGTGTATTGTTTCATGGCATTCATTGTTTTGATGTAGTTTTCATTTTATCCAGGGTGTCTATGTCTTCCTCTGTGTGTTCGTGTGTGTCTGTGTGTGTGTGGATTTGAGAGAGAGAGAGAGAGAGAGAGAGAGGACATAAACATACAAATGAGTAAATGAGTGTAGTGATTATTATAAGCTCTTAGATCATCTGGGCCTCTCAGATCAGTTACTTAAGGTTTCAGAGCTTCGGTTTCTTCATTTAGACAAAATAACTATTTCTCAGGGTTTTTATAAAAAGGAAGATAATGTGAAAAAATTATCAGTGTTTGATCAGCACATTTTAAATGCACAATAAATGTCAATCCACACCTCTCTTTTATCCTCTATTTTTCTTAATATGCTATTTGTAAAAGGGAACAATATTAGTAAACTTAGTCCAGAGAGAAGAAAAGGAAAAATAATGCACATTTATATGAAATTCCTTGGAGAAAATCTCCCTGAATATAAACTTATATTTATGTTTGGATATGTGCTGCTCACATTGCTATTACTTGAGAAGAGGATACAGATGAAGAAGAAGGAGGAGGAGGAAGAGGAGGAGGAAGAGGAGGAAGAAGAGGAGGAGGAAGAGGAGGAAGGGAAGGGAAAGAGGAAGAAGGAGAAGAAAAATTCTAGGATAATTGTATAATTGTTTGCTACTTAAAATTTTTTAAAAGGGTACTTTGTACCTATATCTCCAAGCCCAGCTTTTTGCAATTATTCTGAAACATGCAGAGTTCTGCATTAGAGTCCTCCCCCTCAATATGCTACTATTTATCCCCTCAAATGTGTACCTAGTAGTGGTGAAAATAAAGCGCTGTCCTAGGTGCTGAAGGTATTGTCGGGCATTAGAAGAGCTATAGACTCAAAATAAAACTGAGTAGCCGAGCCATAAGTGATTATTTTTAATGGATACATATGTGCAATAATAATTATTCTAAAGAATATTCTATATCTCTGATAGTGAAATTTAGAAATTATATCCAAAAGCACTCCCTAAAGTTCTATAAAAATTAAAGAATATAATAAATATAAAAATGTATTAATTGCCAATAGAGCCATATATTAATGCGAAGAACTATCATTATGTTAATTTTCAGAATTCTCTCCAGGGATGAAGATTTCCACAAGGTGTGAGTGGTTTTGTTCTTTGTTTAGTTACCGCATTAATAATAAAGTTGCTTTTTTAAAAAAAAAATACTGACTTCCAGAAATACATAGCATTCAGCTTTTCCCACATGGTTGTTCTTTTACTGAAAGGTCTAAGGAGTGTGTATTTGTTATTTTATCTTATTTTCCCAGTGTATTTTCATTTCTCTAATGGTCATGGATTCTCTTTCAAGAGTCCTGACTCTAGGTCATTTGAATTTCCTTGAATGGCAAGAAGCCAGAGGGAGTATTCACCTGTGGGGATGCAAGGAGGCAAGTGAGTCCCTGATGCTTAGAGAGAAGAATACTGGGCATTCCCTGACATTTTTCCTGGGCACAGTTTAATAGAGATGAATGGCTTTACCCTTTGGGAAATAAGGATATAGTACAAGAGTGGCCAGCGGGTTATGTATCTTGGGTGGGCCTTGATCACAGAGGCCACGAATGCCCAAAAGGGGCAAATGGAAGATTGAAATGTGTGTTCAATTTTTCTACACACTGTAATGGAAAAGAGGAAATGACTTAAGTCCCCTTGGGAGTAAGTGTCTTCCTCACTCTGTGCAGACATTTAGGGCATACTGCAAGCTGTGAGCTTCTCTGAGTGCATCTTGTCTCTAGCTTTTGACTCACTGAGCCCCTTCCCTCTATTGCTCCATTCTTCCAGCTGCTTCTGTGAACTCTCTTCTGTCGTGTCTCATCCCCCATGGCTGCTCAAATGTGATTCCCCCGAGCCTCCCTTCCTCTCCAGCTGCATCTGTTCACCTCCCCTGCTGATCGATCCACTTCTTTAGCTCAGGGACAGCAAGAGGAAATGATTCCAGCAGCTAAACAGCTTTTATGCAGAGAGAATATTTAAATATTCTCAGTTGGGCCGATTCTCCTTCACCTCATGCTATGATCAGAGGTTAATGGAGGCAGTTTGGGGTTTCTCTCTGTTGTGAGACCACAAGTCTTTCAAAGATGAAGGCAGAGAATTTGCACTGCCCCCCCCAAAAAAAACCCCCCACAAATTTGTATATACCAAGAGTAGAGTAATTTTTCTTCATCAAATTTGTCATTTTTGATGGTAGTCCTATGTTCCATTTCCCCCTGAACTCTGGATAAGTCTCCAGCCAAATTAGAAACTGTTTTTAATGTTTATTATTTCCAGTAAAAAAATTTTAAATGGGCATTGTATTCTAAAGGTTTATATTAGTAAAAATTGTGTTTTGATACATAAGTTATTCTATAGTGCTATTTAGTAGATATTTTTTGAAATATATATATAGTAGCTTTTGGAATATAATATAGTAACTTTTTTGAAATAGGCTTATTTGTACAAATTTAAGCTGTAAGACACTGTAAATAAACTTCCTGGGAGTGTTGTTACAAGGGTTGAATGTAGGAAGAATCCTTCAGGGTGTCCAACCTACATCTAATACCCAACAAACACTAATTTATATAATATATATATTTGTGCATATCTACATGTATATATATTCTCTATGCATTTGTCTGATATACATATTCATCTTTTAATTAACTACATAATATGTTACTATGTTGTTATGCCAGTTATCTGTTTTCTTATTCCACTTTTCTCTTTTCACTTTTTTCCCTCCCTTTCAGTCCTTCCTTCTTCTCATTCTCTTTTTCATTTTAAAATTTTCTTCCTATTTTCCTCTCTCTGTCCTTCTTTCACTTTTTATTTTTTCCTTTTTCATAATGCAGAGAGGTGGTGAGAAGGATATTTCGTGTCCATTTTTCTTTATCTTTTGGAAGTTTTGTATTCTGATAAAAATCTCAAAATTTTCTTATGCCTAAATTCTTCTTATACTACTTATGCAGTAAAATATGAGTAATAATATAAAACATTCCTTTCAAATATTACTTATTTTAAGTAGTAACTATGAGTGAGTATTAGCTGAGTAAATATTTTATGTTAAGTATTTTTCTAGGAATAACAGGAAAGTAATGACACAGTGATAAATATTATGGTTTCTGGCTTTAATGGTGTTTAATAAGTTTGTCTATTACAAAGTGACTGGTATATAAAGAAAGTGTGTGAAGTTATAATGTAACAAGTATTGTGATGGAAATATTTGTAGGGTTGAGTAAAGCTCTATATTGGAAGTAGGATAATTAATCAGACTAGGGATTAGAGAAAGTTTTTATCCTGGAGGATGACAGAGGAAACTTACCAGTTACATTTTCTACTTGTCTTCTTTCTCATTCTCTTGGATTTATGTCTTTTTTATTTACTGCAGCAGCCCCATTGCTTTCATTTTCTTGTAATACTGTGGGCTTCTATGACTTTGTGGTATGTAGTAACATGTGTACATGTGGCACTGCATCAAGGTACACATTACTCTGATGGACTTTATAGGGCTCAGGATGCAAATAGAATATGATTGATGCTGAAATGGACACAGTCATCCATGCTTTAGTTTGAGGGTCCAATTAATGATCATAGATGGTCTCAAGTTTGAGCTTACTCCTCTTGCACCTAGCCATCACCACTCTAATATTTCTGCCTGGAAAACATGGAATAATCTCATGGAGAAAGTATCATAGAAGACCACGCTCTGAAATATCCCTTTCCTTTGTCCTGAGGGTTCATCAGACTGCAAAACCTGGCCCTTCTGGTATGAGATTCTGGCCTCTTTCTGAATGACAGTAATGCAAAAGCATATTGGATTGTGGAGAACAGAGTTGATCTCGTCATTGTCTTCTGCTAGCTTTAACAGTTCACTTGTTGAACTGCACCTGTCACTGGCACTCAAGAACTACTTTCATGCATGGTGTTAGCAGTTCAGCAATAAACCAAATGAAAATGCTCATTTTTTTCTTTTTTGAAGATCTATCTTCCTTTCCTATTTCTATTTCTCTTCTTGCCGTTCTTTCTTTTTCTCAAATGTGATTGTGTTAGTCCATGAACTGCTTGAGGGCAGGGATTCTGTTCTCTTTAGCTTTGTATCTTATAGTTAGCACATGATAGGTTCTCAGCAGATGCTTCCTGTATGAACGAGGCATGTCCTGCTTGTCTTTGAGACTACCCCAGATGTTGCTCTTAATGTCCAATGATAAGAAGACATATTTTTGCACCCAAATTCCCAACTCCAGACCCTACTCCATGAGAGAGAATTGCTGTGACTCCAGGCATCTGTATATCCACTAGAGGGCACTGTTTTGTCAGAGGCTCTTCCAGCCTTTTCCTAGTACCCAGATAGACACTTTAACTTGATGATCCATCCACTCCCAGCTTGAAGTTCTTAACATTTCTATCAATGAATGACTCCAAGCTTCCATCACAGCTATACTTGAAAATATATAGTCATATAGTAAATTGCAATTAATTAATAATCATAATGTTAGATGCAAGTTAATACATATTATTCAATATGACAAATATATATTTAATAACAAAGTCATATACTAAATAACCATATACATTCAGATACTTCATTTATACTTACTTTTTGCAGATCTTTTGCTAACAGAAATTAGAAAGAAGTCAAATTTTCATTAAGTCTCAAAATTTCTTTCATTCACTTTCATAATAAAAGCCTTATAATGTGACTAGCTTTCTAAGCTAAATATATTACATATCCAAAATTCCAAAGGTAACTCTGGTGGAAATTCATTTTGAATGACACTGGTGGAGTCACATTTGCTACTATTTAAAAAAATCTACAAAGCTACATTTATGAAAAGTTTCTTCCTCCTTCACCACATCTAAGCCCACCAAACTATCTGTAGGAAAAGTCAAATGAGTTCCTGGGCTCTGATGTCAAACAGTTTGAGTTTGCAAATATTTTCCACTTAAATGTGAATCAACACGGGGGATCCCTGAGAAGACAAAGCTGCTCACACTGTCAATGAAATTCCAAACACATCATTAACCCAGTGGAGAGTGGAGAGGACCCCAGTAGCTGTCTAAGGAAGCTGCAAAGAGGGAGAGGCCAACGGGGAGGTTACATCTTTTCCCAAGTTTAAAACCTTTACTCTGAGTCTTGTCATTGAATTGAAAGGGAGGGTAAGCCTCGGTAAACCCTGTCAGCATCTAAGATCATAACATAAATAACTCTCCGTATCATCCCACAAGAGTCTTTGTGATAGTGTTCGTAAACTCTATTTTACGTTATGCTTAAAGATTTTTTAAGTGGACCTTTTCTTTTTTCTTTCTTTCCCTTCTTTTTTTAGTGCGAGGCTGCAAAGTCATCTGTGAAGTGTTTAATTAAGCTCACTCTGATTGAAAGTGTAGGCTTAAATATCTGTTGATTCAGTGACAAGCTGTGGATGTTAATTGTCTTGATTGGTTTTATTTTGTATTCTCAGGACAACAGGATCTTATATTCATAAATGTAGCTGGGGAAAGGAGCAAAAGTATAATTTTTTAAAAAAGAAACATGTATTTCCTAAGTTAGCCTGATGTTAGAAGACCATATAATAAGAGACAGTAAGCCTCAGAGAGAAAATTTTTGGAAGACTAGAAAAGAAGTTGAAGTCCTCTCCACCCACAGATTGAAATCCAGCAGAAGTGGATGATAATTCCATCATGAACTTTATTTGAAATCTATAGCCTATCTAACTTCTACTCAGTAGTCCTAACATTTGTATATTTGTAAATGATGCCATTTATTTTACATATTATTCTTTTTCCAAACGGCCTTAAAACTTTTCACAAGGGGAGAAATCATTTTTTCCACCTATTTGATGTAGCAGATTATTTATGGAGCCAACATGTTGACACACTATAAACTGTAAAAAATGAGGCCTAATAAGGTTAATTGTCATCTGAACCTTCCTCGGCAGGCTGCAATCTGTAGGCTTTGATTGTTTCTCTAGGGGAAACTCTGCCCAGATGGCGAAGTCCTCAAGGCCCTGACCCACAAGAGGCCTGTGGAGATGGAGAACAAGGTGCTTCTCCACAGACTAATTAATTTACTACTATAGCACCTGTTCCAGAATAGATAGGGCTGGAAGGGAAAGCAGTCCCTGGGCACAGTGGCACGCTCTCAGATAAATGGATTTCAGCTGATTATATTAAGCTGATGCTTTGATCATCTAAAGGCATTAAATGGAAATATGTTTTTTTCTGGCAGTTGGCTTCCGTGAGTGTGGTTTATATTATTATTATAAATGTTGAATAATATAGAAGGTTGTTTTAGATTTCAGCATGTCCATATTAAAAGTGTGCAGTATATGTGTCTCTTTCTTTTTCCAGTTTAGAAATGCACATTGTCATAAAGCTGCACCTTTTAAACAATTTTGCTTTCTTGTTTCCATTTTATCCCAGCCAAATTACTAGCTGGAAATCAAACATTAGCGCAGATTCCTTTTAGCTGGAACATTTTATTATGTACTCACACCTTTAATTCAATGTGTGTAATTAGCCTTTAATCAGCTGAACACTATTTGTGAAAAAATATCAGACACTTCTTTAAATGAAATTCTGGTAAAGTCATGCTATTAAGCTATGGTGACTAGTTACTGGCACGAATAAATCCTTGTGTAAACAAGGCTTGGTAGTAAATGGATTTACAATGTGAGTCTTTCTGCACTCAATTTCACTTTATTGCTTCTTTGATTCCCAAAAGGATTAGAGGTAATTTTTTCAGTCCTTTAGATGCCATAAAACTGTTTCCCTTTCCAAATTAACACTATGATCTTCCATGTAATGTGTTTGGCAAACATGAGGAATTTATAAGACCACCAGCCTTATGTTGCATAGTAATGGAGATAAGAAGACGGTGTCTTAAATGTCATGGCCTTACAATAGCAGCTTTCACCAAGGTTTTGAAAGGTTAGTGTTTTGAAAACAGAAAAATATTCTTGATCAGAGAGAAGAATACTAAAGAATGCTAATGATTATAGCTACTTAGTAGGTTAAATAATTTGAACAATTCTCATTACTGTTATTAAATTACCATTACCATTTAAATTCTGATACTGCAACAGCAAAGTGCTGTTAGCATTATGATGGGTAAAATTCAGCCTGTCTTTTTTAGGAAGATATCATACAGACTATGAAACAGAGCAAGCACAGCAAATTTAACGTCTAATCCTGAAGATTACTTCTAGAGACAATCTGGAAATAAACCTCTAGTTATCCCATAATCTTTGAAACTGTCAGTTCTGTGAAAGACATTGAAAATTTCATGGCTGCTTTTCCTTGGTTCTCACCTCCAAAGCATCTTTAAAATTTTTGTTTTAGTGAATTTATTTGTTCCATACATTCTTTTTCAAAAATCAAGAAGTATCAAAATGTATATAGTGAAGATAATTTACTGTTTCCACTCCTGGCCCTGGTTTCTCTCTCTAGCTCTTCATATTGACCACTTCCTTGTGTGCCCTCCAGAAATATTTCAGTGGCATTGGTATGATTTAAAGGACATTTGGGACGTTCCGAGGGATTTGCTTCTGTAAATGATTTTCCCGGGCCAATGATGCAAATGTACCCGCAGTCTCTACAGTATTCCTAGAAATAAAATGACCTGGTCATGGGGCATGTCCATTTAGAATTCCGACAAATATTGCTAGGTTGTGCTCTGAATATGATAAATGAGTGGAACTGTTTCTCCACAACTAGGTTTGTTTCTCTCCAAACCTGAAAGTTAAATATTGTATCTTATTATTTTAATTTGCTTTTCTTTAATTATCTCTGGGGTTGAGTATCTTTTCAAATGATTAAAACCCACTTCATAGTCTTTTGATGTGAACAGCCTGTTCATGTCCTTTGCCAGTCTCTCTGTTGGGCCATCAGTGTTATTCTTACAGGGTTGAAGAGCTCTTTATGGAATAAATCAGCCCCCTCTCTGCCAATGCAGCATTTGTCATTTTGGTGGCATTTCCCTTCATATCTGTCTCTCATTTACCATGCCCTCTATTCCTCATCTTTTATCCCTGGCAGTTTGGATTTAGGGTTGCTTAATAACTCCTGGAAACTAGAAATGATAATGTCGTGGGAAAAGGGGTTAATTTGGGTGGTTTTGTAACTTTGACTTTTGATGAAGTAGGAGGAGAAGGACTGAAAGGGCAAAATTAAAAAGAGGGTGAAGGGACTTTCGTGATTTGAAAGAGGGACTTTTACACTGACAAGGCCTTGGAAAAATAGTGTTTATACAAAAAAAAAAAAAGCAATTTACTTTACCCATAATTTTCTGCTTTTCTTTTGCCACTATTACAGGTATTTCTATTAGAGGAAAATTTCTTTTTCTAGATGTTTTTGCCATATGGTCATATTTCTGCATTTTGGACATCATGATTTTTTGATCAAGAAATGGAAGTGATTTAAGGACAGATATTCAGCACAATGGCCTAGATCCTGGATGAAGTGGTTTGGAGAGGTAGAGAGAGCAGTGACTAGCAGCTCTTGGTTAAACACAAGTAACATTTTATACTCAGCTCCTCAATGATGGCAAAGTAAATACAGAGATATGTTTTAAAAATAGATGGCTTTAGAGCCGGGGATTTAGCTCAGTGGCACTGCGTCTGCCTCAAAAGTGCAAGGTTCTTAAAAAATAAATAAATAAATAAATAAGTGCAAGGTTCTGAGTTCAATCCCCAGTACCAAAAAAAAAAAAGAAAAAGGTGGCTTTATATCAAAGTGAAATATATTTGTGATGTCTCTAAGTTACCATCATGATTATTATATTCAGAGTAGTAGTTAAAGACAAGTGTTATGGATTCAAACAGCTTGGATACAAATCCTGGGTCTTTGACTAAGCTACAAGATATTGCTAAGTTTTCATCTCTAGAAGAGGGAAAATGAGAGGAACTACTTCATATTAGTATATTATTAGAGTTATTATGAGGATAAGATGAGATAATGTATGAGACTGGAATAGAATAAACTATCAATATCAGTTCTTATTATTTTATTGATTAATTATCAAAGAGTACTTACAAAATATTACATAAATTGTGCTGTCCCTGATCCGGTTTAAAGTAAGTAATTGTGCTATGCCTGACCTCGCCATTTATGAAACTCTTATATGTGCTAAAATATATTACAGCCTTCATTAAACCATATTTGCATAGTTTCTGGGTGAAGTTACAGTATGGCATCTTTTTCTCTCTGGAATAGCGTAGGCCAAACTTGATTTAATAGTAAAAACCTGATTTTGTAGGAGTAGTTATCAGACTGAAGTTATCGTGACAAGGGGTCTCTTCTACGCCTCGTTAGATTTCAAGTGAATATTGGCTAATTTCCTGCTCCCCGGTCTCCACTGCATTCAGGTGTTTGTTCTTGCTGTTCCTTCTGTTTGAAATGCTATTCCTGCCCTTACCATTCATTTAGAAATATATGCATCTTCCTCTGCTGTCCAGGAAATTGGTAGCTAAATTATATTATAAGTCACTTCTGCTGATGCACAATAACAATGCCAAGGAACACTGCTAAATTGGGTACTACTACCCAGTATTATAAAGGAGACAAGTCTGTTTACTTATTAGTTTTAAGTGAATGACTTTCAATCATTCCAGTCAACATTTCTGATAGGAATATTTTCACATGAAATGATTGCTATTGTGTTGGTTAGTTTTGCAAATCAGAACCTATTTGCAGAACAACATTAGGCCAATATATCTTATCATAATATTTGCCAGTATCGTGGGTTATTGTGACTGTAGTTTTCTATTAACATGAATTTACTGATTAATTTATTTACTTTATGTGAATTCATATAGCACAGTGCCAGTGTTCCATGACTAAGAGCAAATGCATTGACTCTTGGTACTAAAAGTAACCACCACCCATTGGACTTTTTTTTCTGATTCTACAAGGGGTGATATGCTAATGTTTAAATTTAAAAGATTCTTACAGTAAAAAGACACATTGTGATTAAGCCCCCTCAAAATATTCCCCCTCACTTTGAATACACTTATCCCATCATTCTTGCTACTTTCTGTAGCAATTCTGGAAGTCCTCTTTCATGTCTTTATGAAGTGTGATCACAAATACAATGAATGTTGCTGCTGAGTACCGATAGAAAGACAGGCTCATAAAATGTTAGTGTGTCTTCGTCCACCTTATTTACTGAATCTGGCACCATGTGACTTCCAGCTACTCCCCAAAGTCATACCATGACCATGAAAGGACATCATAACAATGCAACTAAAGACACTCATGACTGCTTCTGAAAGTGATAAGAACAATGATTTAAGTATGTTTGAAGCAAGGGGGAGTATTTTAAGGAAATCAATGGCAATGTGTCTTTTACATAATAAATTTTAAAATTTAAACACACAATGTATTTTTGTCACATCTTGTACATTCTCAGAAAGTGCCTGTTGAAAAGATTAGAAAATAATCACTTAGGAAATTAATTACTAACATTTACAGCAAAACCCTAAATCAAACCTGAGTGATGACAGCCTAATAGGGAAAGATCACTGGAACTGTAGTTCTTGACAGATTTATTTTTTCCCAGATAAACAAATAAAAATAATAATCGAATAGGTAAAAGCTCTAAAATTAATGATCTATGGTGGCTAATGAACTGCAGGGAGTAACCTCATGAATGGTTGGTATGTGTAGAAGTATAACTTTTCTGAAAAGTAGTTTGGGGATAATAAGAGCTCTAAAATGGGTTTTCTGGCAAAATGCTTAATGAAACACACATGTTGCTTCCCCACTCTGTGGGTTCCCATTAAATCACCAATGAAATATAAATATTGGGATATATCAATACCTGGACTAGAGTGTTACTACCTGACTAATGATAATAGTTGAAACCCAGAGGGAAATGAGTGACAGAGGAAAAGGAAAAAATAATGTACCTAGTTCAGGCATCCTTAGATGCTGTTCATTATGGAGAAAATCATGTATGCATGTGTGTAGGGTGTGTTAAACTTAAAGAGAGTCACTAGTCAAATAAGAATAGGATGAATATTTTCCAGATTATTAGGGAAAAAAATGTGAGACATAAAAAGATGGTTTGTCATGTACAAAAAAATACTGAACATGATAAAGCAGATATTTCAAACTTGAATTCAGGGTTATGGGCTCCATGCAAAATAAGACTAATTAAATTTTATAATTTAATTTTTTATTTCAAATGGTGACCATAAGAAGGAGTGCAGGTACAGTCTGGCAGCCAGGCCAGTGAGAGGAATCATTTGGTCTGGATAGGCACAGGTAGGAGTGGCTTTCTCACCTGGCAAACACCTTTGACTGGAAGTGATCTCAGTTACCTAGAGTAAATGAATGGCTTCATTCAATCTAAAAAGTTTTATGATTAGGCAGCTTCTGTTAATTACATAGATACTGATATCTGTTGCTGGATATACATACTTCAATCTCAGAAAAAATTTAAAATTCAGTATGGAAAGCCTAGCATGAGCAAAATCATAATACATGAATATTTTGGGTTAAGTGTTTAGCATCTGATATAGTTGCACGTTGAAGTTAATTTTGTCTGAGTCTATTTATTCATGATCAATTAATATTGTCTATTATAACCTTTAAATTGTTAACTTGATAAATTGAGTTTAGATTTACATTTTAAAATTGAAATCTAAGTAAAGTTTCAGTACAATACTGACAACAAAACAATTTACTTGTATTAAAAACAGAACTTTTGGGCCAAAGATGTAGCTCAATGGCACAGTGCCTGCCTGGCAAGTGCAAGGCCCTGAGTTCAAGTCTCAGTACAAAAAACAAACAAACAAAACCCCCAGAACTTTCTATTTCTATACCTAGGAGGCTTATTAATTCAGTACTTTAAAATGGATCCAAGTATATTAAATATATAAATGCATTTTTAAATGTTCAAAGGTATTAAATAATGTACTAATGGGTTGAGCAATACCAAGCATTACCCTTAAAAACAATTGCTAAAATCTTCCAAAAATGTAAATAGAATTATCAGTTTTTATGTTCAACTTAGAAGCATAAATAAAAGATAGATTAAAAAAGTTTGTTCCTTATCACATTAAATACAAACTTTGAAACAAAATATTAACCCAATATAGGCATTTCTATAGTTAAAAGCTATCCTCAAGGATACCAAAATATATCAACAGGTATGATAATAGATAAAAATAAAAACAGGGTGACTATAGTAATACATAAATTAGTGTTAAATTCGAGGGAAGAAGCATCAAGTGAGACAAAAGTCATTCATTTATTTTAATAAGAAATCCACCTTGAAGATAAAATAATCATGAGCTATTATGTGCAAATAATAGCACTTTATTAAAAGCTGACCAAAGTACAAATAAAACTAACAAAAAATATGAAAATAAAAGTTGCCATACTAATAGCAAAAGATGTCTTGAACCCTTAAGACAAATTCATGTTTTCTAGCATTAGTTTTCGCTTCCAGGAATCCATTGTGATGATATACAGATGTCCTTAGATGTGTCTTGGGGTCATATTCTGATAAGCCCATGATATATGGAAATAGCATACTTTGAAATGTGTTTAATGCACTGAACATCATAGCTTAGTAACATGGTTCTTCCCCTCGAGATCTGGTGGGTGACTGGGATCTGGGGCTTGCTGTCACTTCTGTGCAAGAGTATCATACTGCACCAGAAGATCAAACTTCAACACTGAGACTTGCTTTCATCTTAGTGCATCCGTTATAAAGTCAGAAAACCCATAACTGGGGACCATCTGTCCTTGGAGACATAGGCAAAGCTTTTGTGTAAGAATTTTCATTCATGATAGCCATAATAGTGAAAAATTAATTGTTCTGATTCCAACATTGGGAAATGGTCAAATTAGGATTATTAATTGAGAAGATCTTTGAGCACCTGTTACACTACCCCCCCATCCATGGAAGATACACACTAAGACCCTCAGTGAATGTTTAAAAGTGCAGATGGTACAAAACTATATATGGAGATGTATGATGTTCTCTTTCTCTCTGAATACACGTGTAATGATATATAAATTATAAAATGTAATTTACAAATTAAGTGCATTTAAAGATTAGCAATAATAACTAATAAAATGGAACAAATATAACAATTACTATAACAAAAATTATGTAAATGTAGTCTCTCTCAAAATATCTCTTTGTGCTATACTTATTCTTATGATGTGAAATGATACGTAAAGGAAGCATTGTACAACTTCTCTTTGACGTATCCTGTCAGCATCAGTACTCTTGTATTTGGGGGCCATGTTTAAGTAAAATAAAGGCTACGGGAACACAAATGCTTTGCTATCAGAAGAGTAACCTAGACCAATGGAGTGATAACCAAGTGACCAATGGGCAGAATGGATACACTAGACAAAAGAATGATTCATTTCCCACCAGAGATGGTGTAGGACAGTGTGAGATTTCATCACATTACTCAGGATAGCATACAAATTTAAAACTTAAGAATTGTCTATTTCTGGAATTTTTCCATTTAATGTTTTCAGGCCACAGTCGAGTTCTAGTAACTGAAACCACAGAAAGTGAAACTATGGGTAGAGAATATTACTACATATGCATATGCAGAATTTGGTGTGCCTTTCATAACTTCCATTAGCTTCACAAAGTCACTTATGGCCCCATAATAGTAAGGTAACTATATAAAATTTTGAGCATCCATGAATAACAGCCTATAAAATAACGCAGCAAAAAAAAATCCCCCAAATAATTTTAATAACATTGAATAATATTTTTAAAGTTTCTAAATAGTCCTGATAATTTCAATAACAACAATAACCAAAATGCTTAGTATGTCAGATAGAGTGAAAATCAGCTAAAAATTCTCTGTATGTATAACCATTAAAGAAAGCCCTCACAAAAAATATCTTGAATCTTTCTATGCTAAATATTGCATTCAGAGTACAAAGTATGGTCCCAGCATAACTTTCAACTGCACCTCCAACTTTTACATGTTGCAAAATGCCCTTGCCCTGTTTATTCTCTGTTCTCAGAATGGGCTGAGTGAACCTTGTCCAAAATTCTTGAGACCAGAACTATTTCGTATTTGAATGTTTGGGCTTGTTATTTGTCGATTTTGGAAAATTTTTATATATGTAATGAGTTATATTGGGGATGAGACCTGTGCTAGAACATTTTCTATTACATGATGAAATACCAGAGGCTGGGTATTTTACAAAGAAAGGAGATTCACTCGGCTCACAATGCTGAAGTCTCAAGGGCACAGTACCAGCCAGCATCGGTTTGGCTCTGGTGAGGACCTCCTGGTGTACAGCATCATGGTGGGAGCATGTAGGAAAGTGAAGAGCACACGGTGAGGCGGGAGGCCAGAAGGAGATTGAGGTCACAGGAGAACTACATGAATCCCTTCCGAGGTCACAGCCTATTGACCTGATGGCCTCCCACTGACCTCACCCCTTATAGCCCACTCTTAAGGTCTCCTCACGGGGGACTAATCTTCCAACACACGAACCCGCAAGGGACAAGCCTCCTCTAAACCATAGCAAAGCCGGAGTCTAAACACAAAATTCACTTGTGTTTCATAAACATCTTAGCCACAAAGTCTGAAGATGATTTTATACTGTATGTTTAGGGCGCTTGCGTTTTGCCTGCGATCATCACAAGAGGTCAAGCGTAGAATTTTCCGCTTGTGGCATAATGGTGGTACTCAAGACGTTTCATATTTTAGAGCTCTTTGAATTTCATACTTTGGACTAGGGGTACTCAACCATATTTTCAGAGAGAGAGAGAGAGAGAGAGAGAGAGAGAGAGAGCGCAGTGGAAAGATACCGGCATCACACATTCCAGTCAAATGGTTACCTTGCTCTGGCCCCACCCCACCTCACACCCAGCCACTCCTTCATGCTTTGTCTGACTATTCATCTCACAGCAGATTCTCTACCTAATGCCCTTTAGTACCCATTTTATCTGTAGATTCTTTTGATGCTTACCCCTGTTTTCTTACTAGTTTTCTGAAATGTTTTGTAAGTGTGTGTCTTGATTTCTCCAAGTTGCTAGTAAACTTGTTAGGATTGGAGAGAATGATGCTTACTTCCTTATACCTGTTGTCAAGTCTGGCACAGTCCATTACACATAGTAGGGACCAAACGCATATTTACTTTTCCACTGTGAGTGGCTAGGTTATGTTCCGTTCTGACACTGGTTGGAAAAGTTGAAAAAGCAGAGCTTTGGAGTCAGGCAAGGGTTGAAATTGCACTACTGTTGGTAACTATTTAACCATGTGACCTTACCTAAGTTAATCTGAGCCTTTAACGATCATTTAGTGCAGTGCTTATAAGTACTTTGTCTTCTCAGCTCTATCATTTAGTCTTTGACCTTGGGAAAGTTATTTTGCCTCTCTGAACCTCAGCTTCCCCATTTGTGAAGTAGAATCAACAATGCATAGGATTGTCAGGACAATTAAGTAAAATAAAACTTGGAACACATGATGAGGTCTAGCTGAAAAGATGGAGGTTGTTTTGATATCTAGTAGGGAGACAATGGCAAAGATGACACATTGCTTCCGAGCCTACTTCATGGGCTCACTGCGACTGTCAGATGAGGGGTGCTTAGCATGATACTGGCTCAATAGGTGCCGCAGCTCATTGTTTCAGTTTTTCTACAATGATTCAGTAATAACCTCACAGTTGTTATTTGGATTCAATGTGAAATGAACATGATACAAGTAATTAATACATTATAATTCTCTTCCATCATACTCACTACCCCACTGCTAACTCCTCTTGCCTGCCTTATGTCCTGGTACTAAATATCTGGAAAACTGTTGGGGTACTCTAGTCACGTCTGAATGTAGAAATTTTGTACCAAAATGCTGGTCCCCACTGAATTTCTCTCTGTCTTTTCCCTCAGCAGCATTTACTTTGTATGCATTGTGATTGTGAAGATTAAATTCATATTGTAGCAAAACCAAAAGAAATCACAATACAATAGCTTGCAGATAGAGAAAATGAGGCCCAGAGCGGTTCTGTGACTTAGCTAAGGTCACACAGCATGTTATCTGTATGGTTCTGTGTGTTGTGCAGGTCTAGGTTGCCTCTCCTCTCTGGTCTTGGCGGTTACCTGTTAGAACCCTCAGGACCCACTCGAGAGCTGAAGCATGTCCTGCAGACAGCCCCAAACCCTGCCTCATCTCCTGCTGGCTGTCCCAACAAATACACTTCAGTAAAAGTTCTTTGCTATTATTTTTTCCAAAACTCATGTTATTCATTAAAATGGCTACTTAATATAAAGAAACAAATTAAACTGAGGAGGGAAAGGGAAGTATTTCTTTCTTTTTTTTCCAGTTGCTTTTTGTGCAGGTGGGTTGCTGCAGGAGTCCGCTCTCCGAAGCCCATCTGGGATGTTAGTTTAGCTCTATTGATGGCTAAGACTCCGTCTTTCATCATAACCACATGCCAAGACAATAAGTAATTGAACTACATGTTTTGCCTTTTTAAAAAGGTGTAATCTCCTTCTGAAGTGTAGAGATGTTTAGCAGGATTTTTCTAATTTATCTGTCATCACACCACGCGGGCTAGGCTCCAAGCCCCGACTGCAACGTCTCTTTATCACTGTCTTTTGATGAACACCTGTTTCCAGCGTACAAATATATCTGCTGAGATGCAAAATTAAAATAATTTCAACAGTATGGGAATAATTAGGAACCTTTTTTTGAAAGGTCCACCTGTTCCAAATAGCAAAATATCATATTTAGTTGCACACACACCCTTTTATAACTATGTATTCTTTATGCTAGATATGTATATATTTGAAAATTCTCTGATAATCCATTAACTTGAAAAATAAATATTTTCATTTCTAAATAGTTAATTGTAAGCAATTTAAAAACAACAACTAGAGTGCTTTATGTTCCTTGAGAGAGAAAGAAAATTACTCCAAAAATTCATATGGAAAGAAACTGTAAATATGATATTATTTATGAGAAATTATGCTTTTTTGTTAAAGACTTGACTTTCTCATAAAAACAATGATTATGTTTTCATAAAAAGCAATGACAATAATTTTTAAGTTATAACAGATATTATTCTTTACAGGAAAAGATAGAAGGGCGCTTATAAGAAAAAGTTTTTGGCTTAAATTAGTACATGAAAATATTTAAGTTAGCAGATTTAATATAAGGAGTTTTATAATTAATATACATATTACTTTATGTTTAAAGGCTTTATCCTGAAAGTGTGTCTATTGACTCCCCACAAATTGTAAGCTAGGTAGTTTGGAACTTCAAAATGAAATTACATGGAAATTATAATGGACTCACCTTGTTGAGTCCTGACTAGGAGTGACCTCTGTCCTACTATTACACAAGAGAAATTCTCATTTCCAAGGATGCATGTCCAGAATAAATAAATAAATAAACCCACACAAATTTTTTAAATAATACCCAGAGTGAGAGCCCTTGATATACAACAGGCTATGTAATGACTTCCCCATTTAGCGTTGGTCACATTGGTGTTCACTCTGGATAAGAAGAAACCCATCTTTACCCAATAAAGCAATTCACAGGTGAGAGCCAAGTTAATGTAGAAATGTATTACAATTTGTCTTTATTTTCAGAATGTGAAATCTGAAGTGCCAAAATTTTGGTTGTTTTTCTGAACAACCATGCAAAAGAAGTAAATCACTAGTTGCCTGGCCCTTCCATGCAACTTTGTCCACAAGGCATTATGTGGTGGGTTGCTTTTTAGCAGTCGGGGACATTATGGGCAGTGGTTATATACACATGACTAATTACACTAATTAATCCACACCAACGTGTGAGCAGTAAGCATGCTTCTGCAATTAGGATGTAATTTTTAAAATCCTTTATTGGGTACATTTAGAGACACAGCAGTTTCAGATTTACCATACAATAGGGCAAGGAGTTATCCAAATTGAATAAATGTAAACTTCAGCTTGGGCAAATAAATTAATATATGGCTAATGAAACCTACACTTGTATCACAAATACACACTTGCATGAGAATGATTTTTCTAAGCAGGTGAATGGATCACAGCTTTTATGGTCATTAAATTATAGTGATCTCAACTCACTTTGCTTAATGTGATGTAGCAACATCACATTATTTCAACTAGCTTTTACTTCTTTTTGAATAGTTGTGTGAGGCAGAATAATGCCTCCCCACAAGATATCTGCATTTAAATTCTCAAATCTGGGGATATGTTACTTTAAACAGCAAAAATAAAATTGTCAGATGTGATTAAGTTAAGGAATTTAAAATGGAACGTTCATCCTGGACTAACTTGGCAAAATCAGTATAAACACAAGACTTTATAAGTGAAAGGAGGAGACAGAATTGTATGATGTGAGAAAGATTCAGACAGCCATTGCTGGCTTTGAAGGTGGTAGAAGCTACAAGCCAAGGAGTGTGGACAGGATCTAGAAGATGGCAAAGCCAAGGAAATAGCTTTGGACAAGAACAGGACCCTGCCATACCTTGATTTTTACTGCATTGAGACCTCTAGAATTATAGCAAGTTTGTTTTGGGTTAGGTGTTAATTTTGTACTGATTTCTTATAGCAGCAGCAGGAAACTAATACAGTTTGTTCTTGACTTCTTGGACCCTAAGATTCTTTTTTGTTGTGGGGTTACTGAGGATGGAACTCAGGACTTGTGCTTGTAAGGCAGGCAGAGTACCACTGAGCTAAATCCATGGCCCTCAGATTCTTCTTTCATAAATTATTATATTTTGTAAGAATTGATAAGATAATGCATGTGACATTGCTTTAAAATGATCAAAATTTCAATAAAGAATATCCTTTGTAAAATCAGTAAGACTATTTCTATATTAACTGAAGAGAATCTGCCACTGTGGCACTCAGTCATTTAAAATCTTCCCCAAATCCCTATCAATTAAGAGCTAATGACCCAAGGAGATGGAATTTATCCAGCTTTATTAGAGAACATTTGTTAGAACATATAAGCAGCCAGAGAAAAGAATTGAGTAAATGACCTGGACAGTGTAAAGAGCCAAGAACATAACTGATGTCAACAGGGCAGCAGAGATGCAGCAAGCAGAAAATCATCTCAGTAGAACTGAAGAACAGTAACACCAGGACTCATGAAAAGACCAAACTAGGTTATTTTTAGCAAAAAATTATGGTTTAAATATCCTTAAAACACTATTTTCCAAAAAAGATGAGGGGACAAGTCCTTTTGGTTGGTGGTATTCAGCACTGAATTATTTTAACTACAAAAAAAAAAAAATCAGCTTAAATGTCTAATAATTAGGGACTGATTAAGTAAAATATGATTTTATAATGTGATTAAACATTATAATTAAAAATATTTGAGAAGAACTTTTAATAACCTTTGGCTGAAGAAGATACATTCATAAAGTATTTTAAGAAATACATGAAAATCCTTTATTAAAAATTGGAGGAAATTTATAAATAAAAATATTTCTCAATCATTATATCTGAATGGTAAAGTAATGATGATATTGTATTTCCTTCTTTTCAATTTTCCTTTTGTAATTTTCTAATGTGCACATACATTATTTTCTATAATTTTCCTAAAATAGGGTAAATTTAGAAACTTGTACCATACTTTTAAGATGTGTACTTTTAACTGGACAAGTTCATTCAATATTACTACTTCCTAATCAGTGACTTTCTTCTGTTACTTCTGATTAATCCAGTGGTATTTATTGAATAACTTCTTTGTGCTGGGTACTTTGGTAGGCAGTGCAAAAATGTTAATGAAGAATAAAACACAATGATTGGCTATTGTGCATTTACAAGCTATTTGGATGGGAATACAAATAAATAAGCATTACCATTTGGTTTGGAGTATGAAGACAAGACTAGGGAAGAACAGGGACAGTGAGGATCAATGCCCAGTTGAGGAGGTAGGACCTCTGGAGACTCTTGAACAGGAACAGATTTGAAGGGGATGGGCTCATATGGGCAGAGATACTATAGGTCCAGATATAGAAGAACACAAGGGCGTATTTGGAGGATCACGAAAGCTCCCAGAGCAGAATTTGGAGGTGGGACACATAAGAGAGAAAACAAAGAGCGGGAGAGAAAACAAGATCTCATATGACTTTCCTGGAATGCTGTGCTTATACATCTGAACACTAGCTTTTTCTAAACAACCAAGGCAAAAATGTAAGAAGAAAAGGCATGTGATCATCGGAGTGTTTGACAGCAAGGTGGTTGACTAAATGTTTACTCTTCATTGAATTGTTTTAGGATAATGAATATCTATCCATAGGACAAGTGGATTCTGATTGTTAATATATACACCAAGGCAGGATTTTATTAAAGAGGTGACTCTAAATGACCTGCTTATCTGTCCCAGTTAGACCCCGGGGTAAATTGTAAAGCAGTACTCCAGAATCAAATTCAGTCTTGAGACAGAATTTGTACATTTTTCCATATTCAGCCATTCTTCCTCCAACTTCTCCAACTTTGATTTGATGTTTACATCCATGCTGTTTCCACAAAACTGTCTGTATCTAAAACTATTTGTATCCATGCCATCTTCACAAAACTCTGAGAACTGTCTGTTATCCTTCCTCATATTTGGGAAAAGCAGGGTGAGCATTAAGTTCTTAAAATCATTGACTGGTATCCTACTCATTCATGCCAGTATATGGATTTAAAAGATTTCTCTTGGCTTTGGGCATCACTGCTGAGATACGTAGAAGGGTCACTGCAATATCCTGAGTCCTCCGATATTATCTTACCATTTTCCTTATTTCTGCTACCTTTTCAAATTGAACATATTACTAGGAATAATGTGTTTTGTATGGTTCATCGTTTAATTTTCCTTCTTTTTAAACTACTAGTGTAAGTGTCTAGACTAAGAAAAATGCATCCTTTTTCTTTTAAGGAGATTTCTTTCCACGTGGCATTTTAGTCTTTTTGCCTCCATCAGTTATCTGATCTCTTGGCACTTCACACTCCATTCTCTTAGATTCTTTTTAATGACATGTTTTCCAAGCCTTTTGTCATTAGTACTACCCTTTGGATTCTCTCCAAATTAGCAATCTTTTTTTTTTTTAATATAGAAAGAGCCAACAATTGCATGCAGTTTTCCAGACAGAGCTTTAGGAATATGGCGAATAATGGGATAATTACCTTCCACGTGAGTTTCTGTGACAACCAAATGGACTTGTATGCATTTGCTCCCCCTCCCCCTGCCCCCGGCTTCCTAATCCCAGAGCATGATGTTCACTAAGAAATGATCAAATCTTTTATTGAGAAAATTTCAATGAGGAAAAGTTTTGCTAAGAATCAATTTAGGTAATGCCAAAATACTGATTATTATCTAAAAGATGGCCATTTCTTTGGGGAAGTATTATCTTGGTGGAAATTTCAAACTCCAGCTGAATTGTATATTTTGAGTTTGGTGCCAAAGTAGAGAGGGAGTGGAGAAAATCTTAAGGGCAAGAGTAGGTTGGAGTGGGGAGGATATCACATTAATGCCACACTTAACAGACATCTTTGGAACTTCCATGAAATCATCCAGGACACAATTACACATGAGATTGGCATCAGTTAGTATTGCTTAACAATATAGATATTTAGCTAGGTTTAACAATTTCTCTGTACTGAGTACTGTTACATATGCTATATTATAGATGCAAATAAAATTCTGAGTATAAAAGAGATTATTTACCTCCCTATCCAAAACTCTCCAATGGATTCTACTTTCAAACAAAGTAAAATCCATACTCTTGGCCCTGGCTTACCAGGTGCCATGTAAGCTGCTCTTCCCCTCCCCGCATTCCTGACCTCATTGCTTGCCCTCTCCTCCTGAACTCATTCATTCTGGTCAGAGAGCCTGGAAATCTGGGGCTCAGGGCAGAGCTTGGAGAATTCAATATCTATTAGATCTGTGCTCTGTGCTAGGCCCTGAACTGAGTGCTTCTCAGACATTGTTGCATTCAAGCTTTACATAAAAGTAGAAAGATGATTATTGCGTGTTCTATTCTTTTATTACTAGTAATTTTTAGATATTATGAATAGTAGTATAGTAGAACATTATTATCCTCTTATTAAAAGGGAGAACTTAGGTAACTAGCTCATGGTTGCTCACCCAGCGGTTGGTGGAACCAGAACATGATGCTTGGTGACTCTAAAACCTTCTTATCTTTGGCTGCTCTGTTGAAAATTCAGTTGTAGAAAAACTTAATACCACAACTCTCTAAGGCTCATCTACTGGATCTTTCATTCATATGTTCAACAGTGTTACCTTGAGCGTTTTCATAGATGGAAAACTTATACACTTATGCGGTGTTGGGCAAATAAATTCTTTTCTCCAAGAAACTTTCAATTTTCTATAATTACTGTATGGACAATGGACAAATAGTTCAAGATAATTATTAGAGCTTAAGTATTTAATAATGTTTTTTTCATAATTCCCATGGAAATAAAGGAATAGGATACCATGAAAAGAGCTGTATCAGCACTGGAAAGGCAGAAGAGACTGACTCATAGGCAGGAACTTGGAGTTTATATTATATCCTGCAAATAGAATTGCATAACTTCCTATTGTTGGCATCCTTTGGCCAAGACACCTTCATTCGGCAATTATAAAGAGATGTACCAAACCCTATCTCTGTTGCTACTTTAAAATTTTCCCGGAATTCTAAACTTGTATGCTCAGCTAATAGACATCACCCATGAATACTCAATGGGCATCTCAAATTTAAATTAGTCAAAACAGGACTCATGGACTGGGGAGGTAGCTCAGTGGTAAAATGGTTGCCTAATATGCACGAGGTGGTGAATTCAATCCCCACTATGACAAAAACAAAACAAAGTAAGAACAGACTCATAAGTCTTCCACCCCCATCAAGCCTATCATTTTGCAGAAGCACCGTCTGCCAGTTGCTGGAGGAGGAGGAGCTGTTCTTGCCCTCATTCCCCCAAATTCAATCCATCAGAAAATCCTGAAATTCTTATATCCAAATACACCCAAATCTGCTATTGATTCTGCTGAAGTAGAAACCCACACCGCCGTACATGGGCTGTTTACAATTCAAAAGCAGATTATATTACTCTTTTCCTTTCAAACAAACCAAAGATCTACTCACAATCTCAAAATCCTCCAGTGACTTTGCATCTCACATAAAATTCACAGTACTTATTGTGACTTGTAAAGTCCTACTTCTATCTACACTATACCACATTTTATCACTTTCTTCATTACTTGATATACTCCAACTTCTGTCATTTTTTAAAGTTCACCAATTCTTTTCTACCTCAGAGCCTTTGCACTGGTGATTTCCACCCCCGTGTCAAAAGGATCACGAAAGATCTTTATACAACTAGCTTTTTCTCATCATATAGGTGGAGGGACCTTAGCTACCTTCCGGTTTTCTTGAATTCACTGCAGAGTAATTACCACTGGCTGAAACATTTGTTTGTCTATTGTTTCTTCTTACTCTCTAAGAAGATAAGTACCCCAAAAGCAAGAGCCATGTTTGTTTTGTTAGTGTAAAATTTATTCTATTTGTGTAACCCATTGTAGGTGCTCAATTAATATTGGGATGATGATTAATAAATGAATGATTGGGCCGGGGATTTAGCTCAGTGGTGCTGGCACCTGCCTCGCAAGTGCAAGGTCCTGAGTTCGAACCCCGGTACCCAAAAAATAAATAAATAAATAATAAATAATAAAGAATTTCATTTACATGGTTTTCAAATATAACACACATCAAAAATTTATAAGATAATTACCATCCACATGTAAAGATCATTTCAACAAAATCTGAAGACTAAAGCTATATTGAAGAGACATAAAAATGTAAAGTAAGGTGAGAAAAGCTAGACCAAATGTTACCAATTATTACAGTAAACCTGATGTATAAAACATCACCATTAACAACAAATATTTTCAGGAAGAAACTTAAAGTCAGCTACTACTTGCTTCTAAGAGGCACACCTAACATAGAAAGATAGGAAAAGTCTAGCAAGAAGGGCAAAGGAAAACCTAGAAAATACAAAATTGGGGTAGTAACATCAAAGTAGACATGGAAAAGACATGTATTTATGTTTTTAAAATGTGCACTCCACAAGGCAGCTGTAGCAATGATAGCCCACGTATACTCTTTAACATAATATTGAAATACACAAATCAATAATCTTGGAAATTCCAGGTGTAAAACAGTGAGATCATACTAAGTTTGTGTACACCTTTAAGACTTTGATAAAAAAAAATTATACAGGTGCTAAATACTATAATCGATAATCTACTTTAAATTTTTATAGAACCTCATCTTTCACCAACAGAGTATACCTATTTTTCAAGTATTAAAAAAATTATGAAAGTTGCTCATATCCTAGATTGCAAAGAAAGTTTAAACAAAGGCCCCAGAAGGCTGAATACTTATTCTTTGATAGTGATGCCATGAAACTAGATACAAAAAATGTAAACAGTATCAACTACAAGAAAACTAAACACTCTATTCAAAAATGCTTGTCAAAGAAATAAAACATTTAGGGATTCATAAAATCAATGCACACCAAAATTTATAGGTTTTAGCTACTAATTCATGCAGAGAAAAATTCATAAATTTGAGTACATTTATTATTACAGAAGGATTAATGAACTAAGCAGTTGAATAAAGAATTTAATTTTTTCAAATTTTTGTTTTTTAATTGTCCATATTTACGAGGTAGAGGCTGATAATTTCATACATGTATACACTGTGTAATGATTAAATCAGGGTAATTAGCATTTCCATCTCCTTAAACATTTTGAATGCAGAATTTTAAAAGCAACCAAAGAAGCATGAAAAACACAAAGACATTAATGAAGAATAAAGCAGGAATTATTGAAGTAGAAAGAAGAAAATGATTGAATTTATAATCCTGGAGTTCTTTCTTTGAATAGGCCAATAAAATAAACAAACTTCAGTCTATGTTGATTAGGGAAAAAATATATGATAAAACACATGGAAAAGGGGATGGTAATTATAATAAAGAGAAATTTGTATATTAAAATTATATAGCATGTAATTCTATACTAAAAATACAAATTTTAATGAAAAAATAATTTCCAAGGAAAGTATCAATCATTTAAACTATCTAAAGAAAAATGAATATAGTATTTTTTTCTTTAGGACTGTTAAATCTGTGTTCATGAGTAGGTTGTAGTATTAGTATTATTTCACTAATAACTCTTTCATATTCTCCTATTTTTTTCTGTTTCTGTCTCTTCTTCAAATTCTCAACCATAATCTGGAAAACTATTTTTTGAAAAAGATCTTGTTTCAGCTACATTTCTTTGGTTATTAGTGAAATAGAAATGTTAAAATCTGTTGATAAGCCAATTTATGTTCTCTTGTGAAAAACCTATGATTTTAGCAACTTTCTATCAGATGGTTTATCTTTTTTCTACACCACTTTATAACTAGTAATCTTTTGCTATGTTTTCAATATTTTTTTCTTGGTCGAATTTTCCTTTCTATTGTTTCAATTTACTTTTTCTTTTACTTTTTAAAATTTTAATGGTAATATAATAAAACATGTAAATCTATTTCTTTATTTTTTCTTCACTGTTATTATAGTTAGAACATTGTTACAAACCTTAGAATTACATAAAAATTTCAGAGTACTGACATATTTTCCTATTTAATAT
Organism: Heterocephalus glaber; assembly: GCF_000247695.1. The sequence continues at coordinate 59,179,655 of NW_004624730.1, forward strand.
GTAAGTCTTTAATCCATCTGAAATTTACTTTTGTATAAGGGTGATGTAGAAGTTGAATTTTTTTTTCTTCATGTATGCTTAGTAGTTACAATCTTCTTATTAATTGATTAGAAATTATACCTTATTATTATACTACTTAAAAGATACTCAAATCTGTTTCTTGAATTCCATTGATCAGTTTATTCTAGAACTGTACTATATTCTTTAAATTATTATCATTGGTAATAGTATTGTTTAGGAAATGAGCCCCCTCTCTACTTTATTTCAAAAATATTTTTGGATATTCTTTATTCATTCCTTTACGGAAATTACAGGGAGGGCCGGGGATTTAGTTCAGTGGTTTAGCCGTCTGCTATGCAAGCACAAAGACCTGAGTTTGATCCCCAGTACCAAAAAAAAAGAAAGAAAGAAAATTACAGGGAAATCCACCAGAAATTTAATTGGATTTCATTAATATTCAAAATAATTTGGAGATTATCAGATTTTTACAGTATAGAGTCTTATGAACCAACAATATAGTTCTCAATTTATTTAAATCTCCTTCATGTCTGTCAATATAATGTTATAGAAAATATACAAAACACCTGAGCCAATAATACTACTGGGAATCAGCTTATTTATCTCACAATATTGTAGCAACCAAGACAAGAAGGTAGGTATGATGAGTTACACAGTTCTCATTTTCTGACACAACAAACTGTATATTTTATGGCATGGCAAATTTGTCTTCTAATTTCTCAAAGAATTAGCATGGATCAATTTAATAGCAGGTAGTCATGTGGAGTCAATATGAAAGATTATAATTGCTTGTACATATTGGGGTGATGGGGGACTAGAAACAGAAAAGTGATGTAAGCTGACCTTAGAAAATATTTTGGAGGTAAAACTTGAATTAAGTGTAGAATTTGGAATACTTTGAAGAATAAGTGAAAATACCGCATATCCAATTTGTCCTCTTGCAGCAGATCACTCAGGCTTTTAAGAGGATGTGGATGGATGTTCCGAGGCTGGTTGTCAGTCCTCCTTGAACACCCTTGGAGGGGAGAGCTTTGAGCCTAGGCAAGCTTCATGGGGAATCTAGGGTGACCCCAGAACAAAGACACCCTTCTGCTAGGAAAGCTGAAGATTCCAATTACGTTCTCTGTGAGTCGAGCACCTTTTACATCACCAGTGGACCAAAGCAGTGGTTGGATTAGATCTAAAGCCAATCAGTGTTTTCAAATCTATAAGAAACTCTTTCCTTCACGTTATTTCACAGATGATCTGCATCAGGTGCTAATAGTAACCTCAATTTTCACAAAGACCTGCTGTAGGTATCATCATCGGTTCCATATTGTAGGTGAGATACTACCTTACTCACACAGTTAATCGGTGGTGAAACTAATATTTAAATTCACACACCATGATGGCCAAGGATGTGATCCCAATGCACTGCTCAACATCACCTCCTCCATAAATGTGTCAGCACTTATATAATCTGCCAAAGTGTGAACAATGTTCACCTGTGATACAAAGAAAAGACATTATAGTGGGAAAAGGCTTTGTCCACTTATTTTTAATATGTGAACATTTGTTTTTTACAGTGAAAATATATTTGTTTTATTTTTAATTCTTGTAGGGGCCCTAGCTAGAACCTTGGCTAGAGAAAGGTATCCCAAATTTTAACATGCATGAAAATTACCTGGGGGTTTGGGGTTGGAGCTAGAAATTGTTCACTTCTAACAGCTTCCCAGATGAGGCTGAGGTTATGTTCCACACTCTGCACTTTTAGTAGGAAGGCGCCAGGAGAATTGTCTTAGTTACTTTCTTGTCACTGAGACACAATACCCAACACCCACAACTCCAAGGAAGCAAGGTTTATTTTGGTTCATGAGTTTTAGACAGGTTTCAATCCATAGTCAGCTAGCTCCCAGGCAGGGCAGCATGGCAGAGGGGCATGGCAGAAGAGAAACAGTTCATGGCATACAGAGGGAAACAGAGCAGGAGTTAAAGGAGTAGGGAAGATGTAAATCCTTCCAGGCCATCCTCCTAGTGACCCATCTCCTCCGACCAGGTTTCACCTCCAAACATCATATTTAGCCAGTAGACTAATCCACTGATGACTATCACATGCCCATGATCCAGTCACTTCTCAAAAAGTCCACCTATGAGTGCATGAATTTGAAGGGACATCCAGAAATAAACCATAACAGGGATTACTGTCAACTTCTAGTTCTCCAAATATGAGGCAAACTAAGGGCAACTATTAGGTACTAAAAAGTAATCCAGATACAATGTCTGTTCATAATCTATTGCGCAGTGACTGTCACCTTTGATTGCTCAGTGTAATAGGGACTTGAGGATAAGGTAAGTATCGTAAAGGTATCATGCCTTTTTTATCTCACCCCCAGAGAGTTTGATTTAGTAAACCTAGAGTGTGCCCTGGGGATTGGGATGGTTTTTGCTTCCCAGTTGATTCTAATGTGCACTCCAGGTAGAGAACTCCTGGCCTAGGGAGAAGTATGAAGCTTGCCAGGTTTAGGAAGTGGAAGAATTTCCATGGGCCTGGGGTTATGTGAATGGGCTTTTGAAAGCCTAGGAGAACATGCTGGACTTGCCTTTTTGATGAAATTAAAATTCAGTACAGATTCCTCATTTAACAACCAAGGTCCGTTCCTGAGATTGAGTTCAGGCCGTTATGTGAATTGGTCACTAAATGAGGAACTGTGTACACTATGTACATTATAATATTCAGAACAAAGAAATGGACAAAGGAAACTCCAACTGGATGACTTTGCTTTTACTTGCATAACTCTTACATGCAATACTGTAATGTATAACAGAACATAAAACTACAGTACTCTACAGTACAATCAGCAAAAATTATAGTACTACATAAACAAAGTGTACTGTACCCAAAAAGATATTGAGGTTCTGTAAGCAAAATGTCCAGAACTGTACAAAAAGAAAGACAGACAGATCATAAGTCTGAGTGGCATGCCTCAGTCCTAAGCCTGAGCCATTGTTCAACAGGTAGGTTATTAAACAAGGAATCTCTGTGAAGTTGAAAGAGACCATAGGCGATCTCTTAATAATGGAGGTTACTTCATAATGTTGGCAAGAAATAAAGAGGGCCTGAATTAATAAAGAGGGCACAAAAAAGAAGGGACAGGTTAGATGAAAATTTGGGGCATAGAATCTGATACTATTCAATGTAAGCGGCAGGAAAAAGAATGAATAATCCTACTAAACTTCTAGCTTGGGAAGCAAGGGCAAGAAAAGGAAAAACCAAACAGTTGACTAGGTCGTGTTGACTTTGAGATGCTTTGAAATTGAGGCGGAGATGTCCAATAGCAATTAAAAGAGAGATTGGGACTCAAGAGAGAGATGCAGGCGGAGATGTAAATTTTAGTTATGTAATGAGAAAGGTGGTATAGTCATGTGCCATACAACAAAATTTTGGTCAAGGACAGACATCACATGCAGTAGTGGTTTCATGATTATAATGGAACTGAAAATTCCTATTGCTTAGTAATATCGTAGGCAATGTAACATTGTAGCATGATGCATTATTTATTTGTAGTCATGCCAGTGTAAACATACTGTGCTGCTAGGCACATAAAAGTAAAGCATATATAATTATGTATAATGCACAATACTTGGTAATGATAATAAATGACTATATTACTAGCTTATGTGTTCACTATACTATATTTTTGTCATTATTTTAGCATACTCTTTCTACTTATAAAAACGTTTACTATAAAACAGTGTGTCATGTGATGCCCGCAGTAGCCTCATACATCTTGTGTTCATGGTGTCTATTGATTACAACAAGACAATACATCAAGTGGTTGAACTGTATCATCTAGGCTTGTGTAAATATACTTTATAATGTTCACACATGGACAGATTGCATCACAACATATTTGTCAGAATGTATCTCTGTTCTTAAGTGGCACATGGTGCATGACTTTAGTTATATCCATCCTAACCTTATCAGGACACATTGCTGTAATACACTGGACATGGAGCCATTTTGTGTCCAGTTTCTCCTATTGTAAAAAAAATATGGTAGAGTTTACTGTATCTGATGGAGCCAAGGAAGAAGTGAGAATCATTACCTAGGACATAATAGGCACTTACATATCAATTTTCAGTAATAGTTTCATAGTTTCATCATTTCCTTAACATTTAGATTCTTTATTCCTCATCTTGCCCCCAAAAGAGATGTATCTTTAATAATTGCTGCTGCTGACAAACAGCTATTTAGAGCAGCATCCCATGGGAGAGATATGCACTGAAAAAATAAAAACACTTTTACTGTAAGATAAAGATGTTGGGTGATTACTCACCTCGGATTAATACCACACTTGAAACCTTTCTGTTTGTCTTTTCCACTGTTCCTTGAAATTCATCACCTCCCAGGAGACCTAGCTTCCCATTAGAAAACAATGGTAGATATAGTTCTTCTGTGAACAGATCTAACTTTGTGTGTGTGTGCATACATGTGTTACTGGAGATTGAACCCAGGGAACTCCCACTGAGCTACATCCCCAGCTTTTATTTTTTATTTTGGGAAATGATCTTGCTAAGTCACTAAGTTGCCTAGCTGAACTCAAACGTGTGATCCTTTTGCCTCAGCCTCCCAGAGCTGATTACAGGCCCATACCACAAACCCCAGCTCTGCCTCCTTTTCAAATTCTCAAACTGTATTCTAACTTTTCATTGGAGCCTGTGCCATCCCCCCACCACATTTACATTCACTCAACAACTTCACTGCTATAAAGTGACACATAAATAAAAATTTATTAAAAAATAGATTCATTCAAATTGTTAGGGGAGATTCCTATTCAATAAATTCATTTATAAATGGAGGATTCCTTGAATGAGTGAACAATCCAGTCAACTTATAGTCTTTAGAATTATAAGAAGTCACACATAGCTCTATTTTGCTTCCTAGGTGACGACATGGTGACGCCCATATTGTCTGAAAGTGTTAGTGTAGAAACAGGATCCATTTGCTTCAGTCTGGAAACTGAATATTAATGGCATTAAAATTTACCTTTGTTCATGGTTTACACAAGACCTCCCTTTGATATCCTTTTCCATATGTGTGCTTTGCATTACATTCTTGTTCCCTCTACTATTTCTTATTTCAGCTTTAAATGTCTTTCAGTACTAACTATGCACATAAGACTGCTTCTGCCAAGAGCTCTTATCCAACAGTCAACTCTGCTTATAGAAGCTACCACAGCATGAGAATCCACCTTTAATCAATTTATTGCCATTAAAAAAGAACTTCCAGCTGGGTTTCTGGAGTAAACTAGAACTCCACTCTCCTCAAAAAGTCAGGCTCACTTGTCTCCCCTGCACTGTGTTGCCTTGGGCTCTGGTGCTCTGTACAGAAGGATCCAGAACATCTATAGAAACTCAAGCATGGTTATCATATTGTGGCATCTGTTCTTCCCAAGTACACTTGTTTGCTCATTTCTTCAATCAGTCAACATACATTCATTGAATACTAATTATGTATGAGGAACAGGATTAGTGGGGGATATAGTCATGAAAAAGATGAAAAAGGTCCCTGCCTTCATGGAGCTTACAATTTAAGGAGGAGATAGATACTAAGTATATCATCATACAAACTCTCAATTGTAAACAGTGATGAATGTTAAAAAGGAAAAAATATTGGATCCTATTTAGGAGTATAGTTAAAAGAGCTGATCTGAACCAGGGATTCACATGGACTTCATTGAAGAAATTAACCTAAACTGAGGAATTCAGAAAGTAAACAAAGGGAGGAGAGAAGATTTCCAGAGACAGAGAGAGAGAGAGAGAGAGAGAGAGACAGAGACAGAGACAGAGAGAGACAAAGAGACAGAGAAAGAACAGCCCTATCATTAATTTTGCTAAATATAGTTTCTGTGAAGTATTATTTGCATTTCTGGAATTCCATTTTTAGCCTCACTTTTATCTTCTATTTTACCCTCTGTTTTATTGTTTATACCTTTATTATATTCTTCTGCAACTCAAAGCTTTTGTGGGGAATTTTCTACTTTTTCTTGGCAACATTTTCTTCCAGATTAGGTTTTTACCCTGTCTTCAGCATGCTGTGCACCATTATTCTTTTTCTCTACTCCTTTGTTAGATCTTTATGTGGTATATTAACTGTATCTTGTTTCCATAGCTGCCTTGCAGTCCCTTCTCTTGCCTGTGCATAACATGAGCACCTCTGTCAAGATCTTTCATTTCCTTTGGATTTGTATAGCTAAGTTCCTCCTTATTTCCTTCCCCCTGTATTTCAGAACTATTTTTTTTTTCCTCCCTCTTCTGTAGCTTGAATGTGGTGGGTGAGGAGACAGGAGAAGAAAACTGTTCTGAGAACTGTTGGATGGCAGGACTCAGCTGTCTTCCTGAACATCTTGTTAAATGTCCTATCCAGGTTTACGCCTCATGGTAGAGGCCCTTAGTTTCACACCTTAGCCCTCTAGGGTGAAGAGATCAGAAAAACAGTAGGCTTGGTGCTCATTTCTTTTTCCACTGAGGTCCATGTGCCCACAGCAGAGTGTTTCACGTTGACTGTTCCCTGAGCCAGCCCCTCTTCTCAGTCTACGTCTCTATTACTGACAATTAGGATGCATTAATAACTCTTGGAATTTGCAAGCCCGCTCCTTCTGGGTTCTGTGAGGTGCAAGGTTTTTTATGATGGTCTTCTGTTTTTTATTATGCATTATTTTTCAAACCTAGTGAATGGTTGTGACTTTTAGTTTGCTGTTGGTGTTTTTTTGTTGTTGTTGTTGTTTTAATTCATGTCAAATATTTTGATAAAAAGATTTTTCAATCTGGTTTTATTTCACCATCTTTATTCCCATATTTTCACCTTTAAGATATCACTCTTGAATTTTGGTGGAAAATAACTAGATGGGGACAATAAAGATGAATAAATTGAAGAAATGTTATGTAAGAAGAACCAAGAGCACTTGAAAAATGTGTTAGGTGAAGAGATTAATGGTGAAGATGAGCATCCCCAGGATGATCCACTGCAGGAGCATCTGGGTGTGTAAACAATTTCTAAAAGCTGGTATCACATACTTGCCCAGAGAACTTTGCCAAAGTTGGTTTACAGCTTGATGGAGGATGAGAACACATATTTGCGGAGTCAGCAGTGCCAAATCCTGTGCAGGCTCTTGCTATCGTCTCTTTAATCCTCACTAGACCCTGTGAGGAGAACGGCTATTCACCCTGCTTCCCGACACCTGATAAGAATGGTACAGAGGAGGGCAGGGAGGGCACAGAGCAGCGGGGGACAGCTGGTGAGCAACCAGGGGGCTTTTGTTGATGGCACCTCATCTGAAACGCATGACTACCACACAACATCTGTATCCATAAGTCTGTTTTTCCTAAGTGAGGAAACTTAAGCTCAAAGATGGACTCATCTGACATTATCACATTTTGTAGATTGTCAGAATCCAGGACTGCTTGATCCTCCCATTCCTTTCTACCACACCCTAAGTCAAACCTTCTTCCCTCTTTGTGGAGTTGTGCATGATACATTTTGTTATAATCAGAGCCCATGACTCATGATTTGTTACACGCCTACTCTAATTCATGAACACAGGTATAAATTGAGCCAACCAGATGCATTCAACATGGGTTACTCGTATTGCAAACTCTGCGTTGGAGCCTTTCATCACCCCAAGGTTAGAAAAAGGCTGCTCTTGTGTTGATAAAGCTGTTGCCTATCATCCAAGTTGAGCCATGTCTATTAACAAATTCTATAAACACTTCAGAATTTTCCTCCTTACAATACCCTCACTGGGCCTTAGCTTCTTGATCCTGTGGCTAATTGTGGTATCTTCACTTCCATTGTTAAACTCTGGGAAGGAGAGACCTCATTTCACTACTTCACTTGACAAATCCAAAAGGAATCCACAAAAGAAAAAATATTGAGGGGCATCATCAATTCATTGCCTCTTCTGGAGACACTGCTGCTGTGAGTCCTTTTCCATAGCCTGGACCTTTGGTCCTCTCTCATACACTTGGATTTTCTCCTGAAGCAGAGATGAGATCAAGATGACTTCTGCTGGCCTCCCTGCTCAGAATGTATGTACCACGTATGAATTAGCTAATGTGGGAAGAGCAGATCAAGAGTAAAAAAAAATGTGAACTTATAATTGGCTACTAATTTAAAAGTTCCAAACAATATGAATTGCTCGTGTGTGTATGTGTGTGTGTGTGTGTGTGTGTGTGTATTATATAAGAGCAGACCCCTGCTATCTCACGTGTGTTGTGTTACTGTATTTGTTTATAAATAGGCCAGAAGAACACAAGACAGGGAAATAAAATTGAAAATCATTGCTGCAGATGGCTACTGATGTGTGAAGTGCATTATGTACAAAATCAAATCAAATTCTGCATGACATTGGAGAAAGGCAGACAGAGAGCAAAAGGGGAGAAAGAACTATTGGAAAAGAAGGGATGAACAGAAACAGCAGCCTCCTAATGAGCTACCAGAAAGGAGAGGGGTGAAATTTCTAGGAGATAGTCTATAGAAAGATAGAAAAGCTAGGATTGGAGGTAAGTATATAAGGGAATTTGAAAATGATGAAGGGAAAATTCTGAAAAAAAAACAAAACAGTGTTTGGTGGGGACACAAGAGCCAAGGTTTTGTTATGAATAGTCTTGAAATTTTGCCAACACTTTGGACACAGGTGAGCAGATTGCTCAATGGAACACATACCGCAGGTAACTTCCTTCCAAGGTCTACTCATATATGGCATGCATTTTGCTTAGTTTTGAAGTTTGTGAATCATCTCATAAAGCATTGCCATAAATGCATAGGCAGGGAGTGGATGTGAGGTGAGGGGATGCCAGAAACACAAGTAAAGAGAGTCAGGCAAGGGCACTGGAGCTGTAAGGAGAACAAGAGTTTTGTGTCACTGGAGTATGAGATTCCTGATGTGGTATAGAACAAAAGTTAATTACCAATTAGATTGAAGCAGGATAGTGGAAGTCTTAAACTTGAGTGTGAGGAGTGGGGTTTGGAATTTTTTAATAGACCATTTTATCCTGAGAATCTACTGTACTTTTTGAATGAGTGCATGACATAATCGTAATTGAAGGTCTCATGCTCTTAAAATGTCAAGATGTGTGACACCAGTCTCTGTACAACACCAACCTCTGTACAACGGTGCCTTTTACACAGAAGTCATATTTGAACCCTTAGAAGCAATGTTATGGTCCAGAGATAAAATGTAAGGAAGGAAGAGAAAACCACTCAGAACAGAAGCTAAAGGAATGTTTACCCCTTTAAATAATCAAGAGAAGAAACGAAACTGTTTATGAAGACAGAGCAGCAGGAAAAACCTAGATTGCACAAACCAAATGCTTAGGAAACAGAGGGTCAATTAAGGAGAATGTAAACAGAGAGGGGCTTAAGGGTCTTTGGGATACATCAGTCCAAAAAGGACGAAGGTATATAAGGTATAAGGGTCACAAACAGATGCAGGACTAAACCCAGATTTTGTCATATTTCTGTAAGGACTGGGAAAAGATCAGTTTGTTACTATGTTAACAGACTGGGAAGGTTCTTCTGGATCTGCCCATGGTGAATTTTTTTCCATCACAAATAGGATTTTATTTATCACTATTAAAAATCTGGATTTTAATCAGACTCTTGAACTGGTGGTTCATATCCATCAGCTTGTTCAACTTTAGCTCCAGTCTCATCTCCAGTAGCTTTTCCAGAGCTACTACCTTCAATGGTGAATTTTTTAACACGCACTCAACATTTGGATCTTTTAGAGGAAAGAGCAGCTAACAAGATAGTCAGCAAGAGGCAGCAAAATAAGAAGACATAGCCTGTAAATAATCAGCTGCAAGGCAGGTGATTTGTCTATCTGTAATCCCAGTTCTGCTTACTTTTACAGTTGTGGCTTTTTAAAAAAAATTAAAATAAATAGTCCATAATTGATGAGAGTAAGGAGAAGGAATATTCTGAATTTGTCGTTTTTGCTTTTTGTGATCATATCCCAGGTCTGAGTATTTGTGAGCCTCAGGCTTCATTTCCTTCACTTCTCTGCCCTAAGAATCAAGGGCTACATAGTATTTGAAAGTGCTAAACAATAGAAGAATCAGAAGAAGGAAACCCTTCAGGACTGTCCTTTTGACTTGATTTACATCCAGCCCTGAAATCTATCTAAGTATAACTGCTCCCACTATTTCCACCAATCAACCTCTGTACACAGTCTCTCTGTTCCATTCCATGCAAGGAAGGGGCTGAAGATATGTTGACTTGTAGTTTACAACTTCTAGCATGATCTTCCGGGTCGAACCTTGTGCATTCTAAGTATACAATAAACTTGTAAGGTTTACTTTACAATTTACAGTTAAGAGGTGGATAAAGGGGCTAGAGATGTAGATCAGTTGTAGACAACTTGCCTAGCAGATGAGAATTTCTGTGTTTGATCCCCAGCACTACAAGGAAGGAAGGAAGGGAGGGAGGGAGGAAAAGAAAAGAGAGATTGCCCCCCAAACTCAAATCATTTGTAGGAAAGTGGATGCACCTTGAGATCATAATGTTAAGTAAAATAAATCAGACACATAAACTTAAATATCACATGGTTTCTCTTATATGAGAAACCCAAACTATAAATGAAAAGAAAAATAAAAGATAGATAGTGGGAAGTAGGGAGATAAATCTTTTATGAAAGGAAAGATGGCCAAGAGACAGAAGGAGGAAGGGGAAGGGGAGAGGAAGAGGATGAAAAAGAATTAAGTTGTGTTATGTACATGTATCAACTCCCCACGATGAATGTAATCATTGTATTGCAAACATGCACTAATACAAAAACTAAAATTAAAGAAAAGAGATTGATAAAGGACTTATAATGAAAGAGGAAAATATTTCATTGTATTAATATTTTGAAACCATTTTAGTTTGGAACATAATCAGACTTGTCGTGTTATATTTTTTTTATCAAAATATGTTTTTACCCATGTGTAGGTATATTCATTCACTCTTTCCAGGGTAAGACTTGTATGGTGGACTCAGTTGTTTCACAAGCATCTTGTAAGAGGATCCTATTTCCACAATGTCTTTGTAGTTAGGTTAAGCCATATGATGAACTTCAGCCCATAGAATATGGACAGAAGTAGTATAAGTCATTTCTAGACAGAAAGTTTAAGGCCTAGTGTAACTCATTCCAGTTTTCTTCTCCACTATCATGGTATTTGATAATTCCCTGCATGTTGGCTCATGGATCAGCCTGCTTCTGCAGTGGGGACCACACGGAACAGAGACCCCAGCCAATCCATTGTAGATATGTAGCTTGAGTAAGAGACACATTTTGATGCAATAAACCACTGAAATTTTGACCTGTGGTATAGCTTCCAACTTGAAATGTTCTTATGGGTTTAAAAATGTTCTTGATCTCTGTGCCTGAGTCATATTCTTGGTAACCTGCCCAGCCTCCAGTTCTGCTACCTGCTGATACCAAACAGCTGCCTGCCTGTCTTTTTATAGTGTGGTATTCTGCATAATATGTTACGAGGCTCCAAGTCCTTATGTCATTCCTGTTGTTTTGTATTGTACGCATCTGATTCATCCATCATCTATTACTTGTTACTGTGCTCTCCAGAGATTGTCTTCTCTCTGGTAGCCTGGGATACCCAAACTCTGCATCTGGACCTGTCCTTTGAGCATCTGGTCCACCCCAGTGTTCTGCCTTTGCCAGTGTCTATGAAATCAGTAATACCCTGCAATATCTTATGATGTGACGCATCTAAATCACTCTCAACTAACTAAGGCTGGGCTCATGTTAGATTCAACACTATAAATACCCCCTGTCTTAGAACAGGTGTTCTATAAACATTTAATGAATAAATGCACACTTGCATCCGATTTCATTAAAATTTATTCAACTTTATTCAAATTAGAGAAAGATTCCCACCTGCTGAATAGCTTGGCTTCCATTTTGTTTCTGATTAAGCCACACATTAAACCTAAGGTAGACTAATTTTTAATAAATTTCGTAAAAATGAGTCAAATTTCTTGACAAACAGATAAAAAGGTCAGTGCTATTTGATTGAATATTAAAAGACAAATCACTGTTTTGCATGGTCTTGTAAGACAATCTTTTTCTTTAAAAAATTTATTTTTGTTAAGTACATGTTTGCAAGACACGATTGCATTCCTTATGGGGAGTTGGTACATATACATAACACATCTTAATTCTTTTTTCATTTCCTTCCTCTTTCCTTCCCTCCTCCCTCCCTCCAGCTCTATATTTTTCGATTATTTTAGTTTACTAGTACACATACATAAGTGTACACATATTAGTACTAGTACATGTATGTAATGTGTCATATGTAGTGTTTCCATTCCTTGTGGGAAGTTGGCTCAGGTACTAACACATCTTAATTCTTTCTTGATTCCCTTTCCCTTCCCTCTCTCCCCCTTCCCCATCTCTTGATCCCTTTCTTTTTTTGCACATGTTTGCAGTACATAGTGTTTATACATGCCTTGTATGGCATTGGTACATGTACATAACACATCCCAATTCTTTTTTTCATCCCTTACCCCTCTCTTCCTCTTCCTCCCTCCATCTTTTAATCCTTTTTCCTTCTGAGAACAATTTATCTGCCTATTTCCTATTATCTATCTTTTAGCTAAACATTCTTAAACTCTAGTAATTTAATATGGGTAATTACAGCACATACCTCTGGGATATCGTTTCATTTCATTGGACCACCTCTGATTTCAGCTGTAATTGGACTAGACAGTTCATTAAGCTCAAATTCTTGTCTCTGCTTTCTGACTTAGGATATTCTCCACCTGGAACTCTTTAAAAGTTCACAAACCAAGAAGTACAGGTCTTTAGTGCCTAGGGTGGTAGGGTTGAGGCTCAGCCAACGGATGAAGCGAGACTTTGTATACATCAACCCCCTGCCTGTGAGACATTCTGAGCACCTTTTACATGGTGTGGCACCTCAAGCCCCATTTTCCACAGCTGTACTCAAGATTGACACATGATACTGACCTTTATTCCTTCCTATCTATCACTCCTGCTTCCTGGGCTCATCTCTCAAATAAAGTTTCTTCACCCAAGTTCTTAGATCAGGGTCTGCTTTTGAGGGAGGTCAAGTTAAGACAGTAATGCTTTCTCTATCTAGTCAATTATATGAATCAACCTGCCTTATTAGATATTACTTGTACTTATGTTTAAGTGACTGTTTTAAGTATTTTAAAATCTTTAATCAGTTACTGTGAATCTACCATAAGCTCAATGCTATCCAAGCTTTATAAGGCAGCAGAATGAAAACTGGCACAAGGCTTGCAGTCAAAAGATTTGGTTCCAGTCTTGGCTTTCCTGCATGTTATCTGGCATGTGACAAATTATCTAAATTCCTTAATCACTGCCTATGGGATAGGGAAAGTAATAACACATCTTTCTGAAAAGTGAAACCAGTATTGCTAAGATTGTAATTACCCATGATAGTATAGCACATGTAGTCTAAATTTTACAATATATTGTATAGTTATTGAACATCATTTGCTCCCTATGTAAACACATAGGACCCATGGAGTATATTTTATAAATTTTTATCCTCAAAAATATTACCAGTACTGGATACATATTAGTCAATTGATAAATTATTAATTGTCACAAAAATATAAGATTCTTGTTTAGTGAAGTGACACAAGGTGTTCACTTTCCATTTTGAGGTATTTAAGTGTTTTGTAGATACCTGATTTGTTTGCTAAAGAAAATAAGATATTGCTAGTTTTATAGTTGTAAAGAATAATTAGGTTGTGTGTGTGTATGAGAGAGAGAAACAGAGAGAGACAGAGAGAGGAGAGAGAGAGACAGAAACAGAGACAAGTGTTAATTAAACAATTGCTATTTACTCTCCCAGAAAAAGTGTATCTTTGATGACTAGAAGAATATCCTATTGAGATAGGAAATTAACAGTAGCATATAGAATAAATTTGTCAAGTGTTAATCCATTTTAATAAGCCATTAAAGCAATGAAGTCAAGAATAAATTTTGAGCCAGGGATTTAGCTCAGTGGTTCTACCACCTACGTCATAAGCACAAAGTCCCAAGTTCAATACCCATACCCCCCCCAAAAAAAGAATAAATTTTGAAATTTGAACAAATTGGTTCAAATGGCTGTTCTAAGTAGGCAAAGACCAGAAGGATAGAGGGTGGGAAATGGCATTTGTGCTGATACAGTAGGTTGACCTCAGGTCGCTGATTTTTCAAGGTATTCTTGAAGTAATTTGACATTTCTGAAGGATACTTATCCAGCACTATCTGGAGCCACACAAAAATTAAAAATGTGGTTCTTTTGTTATGGACAATAAACTAAAATTCATACTGACCATCTATTCAAACATTATGTCTTTAAACCATTCCCTCCCACTCAGTGGGTTTCTCTTTGTGATCTCCCTCTCTCTGTGACCAGAAGTGGTTACAGACCTAGTTAAGGGTTGGCAGTCAGAGTTAGACCCAAGCTTTAGAGTTAGTGGGGGCGACCATTTCCTCTGGGCCTTAAGTCAAGGGTACCAGAGCCCTGGACCATCAGAGACTGGCCAGCTTCTGGCTGTGGCACTAAGAATAAAATTAAGAGATTAGGCAAATTGAATCAGAAATTATCTAACCCTGGTGTAGGGCATCCCAAATTACCACTATTGGTATATTATTATTTTCTGCTGTGAGATACTTTTTTGTGGTTCATAAACAGTTTTTTAATTTAGTTATATGTATATTTCAGCCTGTGTTAAATAACATCAAGTGTGTCTTAGCCATTCTGGTCCCAGCTCCCTTTCATAGCAATGTCACAATGAGCTCGTCTTATGTTGGCAAACTGACTCTCTGTGGGGAAACATCTTTGATTTTTAGTGATCGCCAATTTTCATGGCATAAATAGCTCCATAATGGTTAGTTTCAAGCCACTATTGGTATAATAAGTAGCTCAAAAATTTCTGAATATGCAACTGGCTGTCATGACTTTGAATGAACTAGAGTAAGCTGGCTTCTGTGCAACACATACTAAGTCTGCCTACTAACCTCCCCCAACACTACTGTAACTATTTTGATTTTCACTGCATCGAATCTATAGATGTTTGAGGAAAAATGGCATATTTACAGTAGTGAGTCATCCTGCCCATGGACATATACTGTTCCTCCATGTGTTTTAGTCTTCTTTAATTTGTCTCAATAAAACTTTATCAGTTCAGTTTTTCTTTTCTAGTTTATTTTCATGAAAATCCTACTCATCTTTTAGTTAAATTTATTCCTAGGAATTTTATATTTTTAATGATATATATATATATATTTGCACATAGAATATGTATGATTTATATGTAAATATAAAGTTTTAAAGTTTTGTTTTTTAAAATGTTACTGATACAAAGGTACATTTAAAAAAAAAGTTTGTTAACCTGGACCTAATAAACTTCCATACCTGAAATAAATTTTAAAATGTTTACCTACTTTGGATTTTCTATGTACACAAAATTTTTTGTGTGAAGACTAGTTTTATTTCTTCTTCCTTAGTCCAATGGCTTATAATTATCACTTTGCTGCACTGTGTAATATTAAATAAAATTAATGACTACTAGCATTCTTGTTCAATCCCAAATTTCAAAATGAAAGCTTTAATATTCACTGTTAAATTGATGGTTTTTTATAGGATTTTTGTTGTTGTTTTGTTTGTTTTTGTATATACCTTTTACTAAGTTAAGAAAGTTCCTTCTTGGTTTTAGTTGTTCAAGAATTTTCAATTGTTCCAGTGCATTTTCTGTTTAGTTCATATGACTTTTTAATTATCCTAATATAATGAATTATGCTAATCATTGTTTTTTAGTTTTTTGGGTTTTTTTGATACCGGAGATTGAACTCGGGTCCTTGCGCTTGCGCGGCAGGCGGCGAAACCACTGAGCTAAATCCCCGGCCCAAATCATTGTTTTAATATCATACCAGACCCAAATTCCTAAACTAGTCAATGCGTATTACTAGATTCAGTTTGCTACCCATTTGTTTAAAATTCTTGCATCAATGGTTATGAGTATGATTATCTGTAATTTTCATTTTTATTAATGTCCTTGTTAGGTCTTAATATTAAAGTTATTCAGGTCATGTAAAAGAAAAGAAAATATATTCTTCTTTTCTACTGTCTGGAAGAGTCTACATTTATTTCTTCTTAATTGGTTGAATTCACAATTAAATATAAACAGCAAAGAATATAGTAATATTCAAGTTTCATTTTTCTTGTTGTGTTTGTTTTATAAAATCATGTTATTAAAAATTCCCATTACTTCAACACTTTCAAATTCACTTGGCAAAAAGAGGTTCAAGGTTCATAGTATCTTTTTGTAATCTTTTTAACATTTACAAGATCTGTAGTGATGCTTCCTTTTTTTTTTTTTTTGGTACCAGGGATCGAACTCAGGACCTTGCACTTGCAAGGCAGGCTCCAGAACCACTGAGCTAAATCCCTGGCCTGATACCTCCTTTTTCTTGCTGGTACTGTTTTTGTATTTCTTTTTCTTTTTTTCTTCATTAATGTCAATATGGGTTTTTTAATTTTAATATTCTCCTCAAATAAACAATATCTGAATGTTACTGGGATTTCTTTATTATATTCTATATTATTATTTTCTGCTGTTAACATTTCCTCCATTCTTCTACTTTCTTTGGATTTTATTTTGTTATTTTTCTAACTTTTTGAAAAATCCTCACTGATTTTCAGATTTTACTTTTTAAAGATACACTTTTAAATTTCTAAATGTCCACCAAATCTGACTCTCACTGTATCTTAGATATGTGGATATTTAGTAATATTGTTATACTTCAATTAAAACTATTTTAATATATTTAGAATATGAATGTAACAGGGCCAGGATTTAGCTCAGTGGCACTGTGCCTGCCTCACAAGCTCAAGGTCTTGAGTTCTATCCCCAGTACCGAAAAAAAAGTAAAAAATGGAATTTAGAGTATGAATGTGATATTTTAAATATGTTGATTTTCAACAATGAGCCATAGTTTACTAAACATATATTTCTTCATTTCTAAATAAATAAGGATAGTCCAGTAACATAGTTTTGTTGATTTCTAAATTAATTGTATTGTGATCACAGAATAATATTCCATATGATTTTAGTTCTTGGAAATTTCTAGACCTTTACTTCATGGCCTATTACATGGTAAGTTTTTCTAATGTTCCAGTTATAACTTGAAAAGAACATATATTCTTCAGAGGTTTTAGATTTACTGTTTTATGCATGTTAATTAGGTGACTTGCTCTTCATGCTATTCTACTGGATCCTATATGACTTTCTATCTGCTTGCCTTAGTGTTACTAAAAAATGTGTTTTTGGGTCGGGGATTTAGCTCAGTGGTTTCGCCGCCTGCTGCGTAGGCGCAAGGACCTGAGTTCGATCCCTGGTACCAAAAATAAATAAATAAATACAATGTGTTTTAGGGCCAGGGATTTAGCTCGGTGGTTCTGCCTCCTGCCTTGCAAGTGGAAGGACCCGAGTTCGATACCCCATGCCAAAAAAAAAAATGTGTTTTAGTCTTAGACTATAATTGCGATTTTGGCTCTCTATTTTCTATCAACTTTGGCTTTAAGTTTATTAGATATATAGAAATATAGAATTGTTTTAAATACCATTCTTACATTTTCCTTTAAATTCCATTTTATCTTACAGTTACATAAATTTCTATATGGTAAATCTTTTTCATCACTTTACTTTCTGTCATCTCTGTATTTTAAATATCTCTTATAAACAGAATACAGTTCTTAATGTAATTTGATAGTGTTTATCTTTTAAATTACAACAGTTAGGGGCAGAGAAGGTGAGCCGGTCCCAGCACCCGGAAGGGAGCTCCCCCACTACCATTCCATGCTGCTAGGGCAGAGAAAGCAAGCCGGTCCCAGCACCCAGAAGGGAGCACCCCCACTGCCATTCCACACTCCTAGGGCAGAGAAGGTGAGCCTCACGGGTGCCAGAAGCACGCCCCGCCCCCCAAGCAGAAATGAGAAAACACATCAAAAAGCCTCAAAAACAGACTTCCAGATCACCTTTAGCAACCCCAAAGGGAAACAAGAAGGAACAATCTGATACTCAACCACCTGGACTCTCTGAACTGGCAACAAAAGAGGATCTGGGAAAAATGAAATCAGAAATAATT
>NW_004624730.1:59206464-59307010 GCF_000247695.1 Heterocephalus glaber
TAATATGTGTATTCACTGCTATGAATTTCCCTCGTAAGACTGCTTTCATTGTGTCCCATAGATTCTGATATGTTGTATTGTCATTGTCATATAATTGAAAGAACTGTCTGATTTCTTCTTTAATTTCCTCTGTGACCCATTGGTTATTCAGAAGTGTGCTGTTCAATTTGAAGTTTTAATAATGCAATGTGTAATGAACAGGTCGGGGTAATTGGCATACGTGTCATCTCAAACATTTGTCATTTCTTTATGTTGGCAACATTCAAAATCCTCTCTACTAGCTACTTTGAGATATTCAATTAATTATTGTCAACCAGAGTTATTCTGTAGTACAGGATATTGGAAGTTATTCCTCTTGTTGAATTGCTCCATTGTTCTGATTAACCATGCTTTCTCTGTCCCTCACTCCCACATGCTAATGCAGATTTTTTTTAGCACAGTGATTTAAATTCTTTTATATATGTACCCATTAGTGGAATTCCTGAGTCATGGTATTTCTACTTCTAGTTTTCTGAATACCCTTTATACTGTCTACCATAACAGTTGTAGTAGTTACATTTCTACCAATAGAAATGTAGGAGTGTTCCCCTTTCTTTGCACCTTTGCCAGAATTTGTTGGGTTTTTTTCATCTTTTGCATAATAGTCATTCTAATTGGGGTAGATGATACTTCATTGTATTTTTGATTTGCATTTCCCTGGTGATTAATGATGGTGAACATTTTTAAAAGTACTTGCTGAACATTTGTTTATCCTTTTTTGAGAAATATCTCTGCAGATCATTTGCCAATTTTTAGTCAGATTATTTCTTTTACTTCTGCTATTGAGTTGAGTTCCTCATATATTTAAAAAATTAATCCCTTGTAGAGGAATAGTTTGCAGTATTTTCTTCCATTCTGTAGATTGTGTATTCACTCTGTTGTTTTATTTGTTGTAAAGATGCTTTGGGGTTTGATATAACCCATTTGTCAATTTGTGCTTTTGTTGCTTATGTTTTTGAAGCCATATCCAAAAAAAAAAAAAAAGTTTGCCCAACCAATATCCTAAACTTTTCTCCTGTATTTTCTTCTACAGGTTTCATTTTCTAGTCTTACATGGAAGGCGTTGAGCCATTTTGAATTGATTTTTGTATATGATAAGAAATAATTGTCTAGTTTCTTTCTTCTGCCGAGAAATACAATTTTCCCAGTACCATCTTCTGAAGAGACTTTCTTTTGTCCAGTTTATTTTCATGATATCTTTGTTGAAAATCAGTTTTCTGTAAATAAATGTATTAATTTATGAGTTCTCTATTCTGAACCATTTGTAATGTGTCTGGTTTTTATGACAGCACCATGATGTTTGATTGCTATAGCTTTATAGAATGTTTTAAGGTCAGGTATCATTATACC
Organism: Heterocephalus glaber; assembly: GCF_000247695.1. Next base: position 59,207,854 of record NW_004624730.1, read on the forward strand.
TCAAGCTTTTTTCTTTTCCATATAATTGTTTTGATTATTTGGGTCCTTTTGAGGTTTCATGAGATTTTAGGTATGTTTTGTTATTTCTGTGAAGAATGTCTTCAGTATTTTGATAGAGATTGCATTGAATCTGCAGATCACTTTGGCATACGTACAGATACTTTGACAATATTCTCTAAATCTATGAACATGGATATCATTACATTTTTATGTGTTCTTTTCAATTTCTTTCATCAATGTTTACTGACTGTCACTTAGAAGTCATTCTCTTCCTTGATGAAATTTATCCCTTGTTATTTTTTGTAAATATTGTAAATCAGATTGATTTCTTGATTTCTTTCTCAGCAATTTCATCATATATTACTTAAAAGCTATTTATTTTCTATATAATTTTGTTCCCTGCAAACTTATTTAATTATTTATTGATTCAAATAGATTTTTGGTGAGGTTTTTAGGTTTTTTGTATTTAAAATCATGTTGTCTGCAACCAAGGATAATTTGACTTTTTTTTTCAGTACTAAGAATTGAACCTAAGACTTTGCATTGAACTACATTCTCAGCCTTATTTTATTTCTTAATTTGAGACAGTATCTTGCTAAATCACTAAGTTGCCCAGGCTGGGCTCAAAACTGCATCTTTCTGCTTCAACCTCCCAGAGTGCTGGATTACAGGTGCAGCTTTGTGCCACTATGCCCAGCTATATTCTTTTCTATTTGGATGGTCTTTATGTCTTTCTCAAGCATTGTTTCCCTGGATAAGACTTCCAATCCTATTGCATACTGAATAAGAGGAGTAAAATGAATACACAAGTCATTCCTGACCTTAAAGGAAACAATTTCAGCTTTTCTATATTCAGTATGTTGGTAGCTGTGGGTTTGTCTTATATAGGCTTTATTGTGTTGAGGTTCACTCCTGCTGTATATAATTTTTGAGGTTTTTATCATGAAGTGCTGTTGAATTTTAGTAAATGCTTTTTCTGTATCTATTAGGATGATTATATTGTTTTTGTTCTCCATTCTTTTGATGTGATATATTACATTTATTAACTTTTATATGGTGACACATCCCTGCATCTCAGGGATAAATCCCATTTGATCATACTGTACAATCTTCTTTATGTGTTATTGGATTCAATTTGCTAATATTTTGCTGAGAATGTTTGTGTTTACACTCATCAGAAATACTGGTCTATACTTTTCTTTTTTTGTTAAATCCTTCTCTAGTTTTGATATCAGGTTAATGGTGGGCTCATAAAATAAGTTTGGGAAAATTATCTTCCTTTGAATTCTTTCAAATAATTTGAAAATAATTGGTATTAATTCTTCTTTAAAGAGAGTTGGTGAAGAGAATTTGGTGAAATTTAACAGTGATTCCATCCAATCCTGGACTTTTCTTTGCTAAGAGAGTTTTTATTTCTAAGTGAGTCTTATTACTTATTATTAGTATATTCATGTTTTTTCTGTACTCATGGTTTGCTATGAGGAGGTTATATGTGTCCATAACTTTATCCATTTCTTCTAGGTTTTTCCAATATGTTGTTCATAAATACTCCCTAATGACCCTTTGTATTTCTGAAGTGTCAGTTGTAATGCCTCTTTTTATATGTCTGATTTTATTTACTTAGGTCTATTCTCTAGTTTCTTGGTTAGTCCAACTTAAGGTTTGTCAATTTTATCTACCTTTTCAAAATGCTGTCTGTTTCTTTGGCTAGTTTTTTTAGTCTCTGTGTCGTTTATTCTTCCTTGGATCTTTGTTGTCTTTCTTTATACTAATTTTGGATTTGGTTTGTTCTTGCTTTTCTAGTTCCCTTACTTACATCACTGTCTTGTTTATTTGAAATCTTTCTATTTATTTAATATTGGTATTTATTGCTATAAAATTCCCTTCAATACTGCTTTTTCTGTATACCATAGGTTTAGGTTTATTGTGTTTTCTCATTTGTTTCAAGAAACTTTTTAATTTTCCTTTTGATTTCTTCATTGACTCATTGTTCAAAAAATGTTTAATTTCATGTATTTGTATAATTTCTGTTTCTCTTATTGTCAGTTTCTCATATCATTCCATTGTAATCAAAGAAGATAACATGCTATGATTTCAATTTTTTTATTTGTTGAAACTTATTTTGAACCCCAAAATATGGTCTGTCCTAGAGAATATTTATCTTCTAATGACATGAATGTGTGTCTGTAGCTGTTAGATGAAATGTTCTGTAAGTACCTGTTGGGTCTGTTTGTTTTATAGTGTAACTTAGTTATTATTTCTTTTTGTTGATACTTTTGTCTGCATAATCAGCTTATTAACAAAAATGGGTTGTTGAAGTCCCCCACTATTACTACATTATAGTCTCTCTTTTTAAATCTAATAATGTTTGCCTGGTATAAATTGAGCACTCCAGTATAGGGTTTATATATACAATTGTTTCTTCTTGTTGAATAATTTCTTTATCATTGTATAGTAACGTTCTTTGTCTCTTTTTGTAATTTTTGACTTAATGTCTATTTTATTTCCATAAAGATAGCTACTCCTACTCAGTTTTGATCTCACTCTGCATGATATATCTTTTTTTAACCTTTCATTTTCAGTCTGTGTGTCTTACTGTTTCAGTGAGTTTCTTATAGACAGTATACATTTAGTCTTGATTTTTGTTTTTGTTTTGTAATCTATTCAGCTAGTCTATATAGTTTAATTAGGAAATTTAACCTGTTTACATTCAACATTATTATTGATAAGCAAAGACATATTCGTATCATTTAAAAAAATTTTTTTTCTTGTCGTTTCTATTTTGTTCCTTTTTTACTCTCTTGTTACCTTTGTGGTTTGGTGGTTTTCTGTATCAATACATTTTGATTCTCTTCTATTTCTTTTTTGTGTACCTGCTCTACTAGTGAGTTTTCTACTTTCATGATGTCAGTTATCATTCTTTCACTTGTAGTGCAAGACTCCCTGAAACATTTCTTGTATGTAAAGTTTGGTAATAATGAATTATCTCCATTTGTGTGTGTGTATGTGTGTGTTAAAAGAATTCTATTTTTCCTTCATTTTGTAAAGATAGCTTTGCTGTGTATGCTATTCTTGATTGGCAAGGTTTTTCTTTTAGGACTTTGAATATGTTATCTCACTTTTTCCTAGGTGAAAGGTTGCTTCTGAGAAGACTGTTCTTGGTCTAATTAGAATGTCATTATGTGTGACTTGTTGCTTTCTTCTTTCTACTTGTAGAATTCTCTCTGCCTGATACTTTTGACAATTTGACTATACTATGGCTCAAAGAAGATCTTTTTGAGGATCATTTTTGGATCCTTTGAACTTCCTGAAACTGAATATCCTTAACTTTTCCAAAATTTGGAAGGTTTTCACTTATTTGTTGTTGTTGAATAGATTTTCATTTCTTTCCCCTTCTCTTCTTTTTCTGGGATACATATAATATGAAATTTTGCTCAGTTAATGGTTTTCTCCCTTAGTGGTGTCCTATAAGTCTTATAAACTTTTATCTCTCTGGATTATTTTAGAAGACATGTTATGTTATCCTGTCCAATCTACAGTTGAAGCTCTCAACCTTATTTTTAGTTTTATTTATTGAGATTTTTAGCTCCAAAATTTTGGTTTATTTCTTTATATGATATATCTGTTTTCTGATTTCTCATTTACAACATGAATTGTCTTCATGATTTTGTTGAATTGTTTGTATTCCCTTGTATCTCTTTAAATGTTCTTAAAAATCATTAGTTTGAATTATTTGTCATGAAATTAATTGATTTCTTTTTCTTTGGGAGTCTTTTGCCAGAAAGCTATTGTAATCCCTTGGAGGCATCAAGTCACCTCATTTTCTCATGCTTCTTATATCTCCCTACATTGATGTTTTTTTGTGTCTGACAAATCAGTTGCCTCTACACATTTTACAGAGTGGTTTTCAAGTAAAAGGTTTTCACCTGGGTGTCAGTTGAATAGGCTATGTTGGTTATCATAGTGTAGCATCCATGTAGCTTCTTCAGCTATTGCCCATGTTAGTGATGTCTGTGGGTGTCTTAGTGTCACAGGCTGCAGCAATTGTGAGACTACACCGCCACCTAGAATGCACCTTTCTTAGGTAGGGCAGCTTTCCTGGTGGTTCTGGGTGCAGTGTCTCCACCTGTGTGGAACATCTACCACTTTCCATGGGTCATGTGGCGGCAGAGAAACTCTGGCAGGTCTATATAGGTATGGTGTGGCTGGTGCAGCAGAGACAAGACACCCATGGGTTTCCCTGGGCCACATGGAGATGAGAGCCACTGAAGTGGGTCAGGTAGGTGTGATGCAGCAAGCTGAAAGCACATTGAAGTAGCTGCCAGTGTCTGAGGACTACATGGATACAATGGGCCTCATTAGGGGATCCTTTGGTGTCTAAAGGCTTCTAGGGTAACTGTGGGGCCCCCAGGGGTTCACTTGCTCAGGGTGGAGTGCCTAATTGTGTCTCAAGAGTGAGGATCGGTGAGCAGAGCTACCAGCCTGCTTTCCAGGGCTTTTGTGGGCAGAGATTCTGGGAAACAGCTTCCTAGCTGCATCTTAGGGCCACAGAAGGATGAGCAGCGCCCCCCCGCCCCAGCCAAATGTGGGGCCACCCACTTGCTTCGTGGGGGGTGGTTGCTGTGTGCCAAACCACTCAGCTGATTGCATGGCTGCTATCCAGGGCTAAGGATGGGTCAGCAAAGCCACAAGACCAGCTTACAAGGCTGGATCCATCAAGATGTTAGATTGTTTTTAATATCAAATCTGCTTTGTTACATTATGCATGTATTACTGAAATCTTTTACATTTTACTTTAGACAATTTTTATTAAATCCTGGAAAGCAATGTGCAGTTTTTTTGGTTGTTGTTGTTGTTCTTTTTGGCACCGGGGATCGAACTCGGGTCCTTGAGCTTGCGCAGCAGGCAACAAAACCACTGAGCTAAATCCCTGGCCCAATAGCAACGTGAAGTTTTTATAACCCAAACCATCTATTTATTTTACCATTTTCACTAGAAATTTTGACGTTAGAAAGTTTAGAGAATCATAATATTCAATCTTGACTTAGAGAACAAGGTAGAGTTTATAATCAACTCCTATATTAAATTCATTCTTTAAAAGGGGAGTAAGAAAAGTACCTAAACAGTAAACAGAGTCATTTAAAAAGATTCCTATACAGATATACCTCTAGGAAGATTTGTCAAGAAAAAATAAAATGGATGACTGTTTACTGTTTCTTTTTTAATGATATATTTTCTAAAATTATTCCTAGACCACTGGGATGGGCAAAGTTTTGTGGCAACAGTTTCCATGGGTGGTAGTGAACATGACTGAATGTACACATAGAGAAATAACTTGATTGCATCAAAACAGAGGATATAATGTACAGGCTGATAGTTTTTACCCTTGTTTTACAAATGGCTTGAGTTTCTTAGGTACTTTTCTCTGCACATTAAGAATTTTTTATGTAAAATAAAAAACTTCATTAAATTGAAAAAGATTTAGAAATTATCAAAGTGGACTCAAAAGAACTGATGAACTTAATGGTTCTATGACCACAAAAAAATTAAGTCAACAATAAAGAATATTTAAATATCAAGAAGGAAACAGACTGTTCTTCTTTAAGTATAATCTAGTAAATGTATAAGAAAGAGATAATTCTAATTTTACAAAGAAATTTCATAGAGTAGAAAAATAGGAAATATCCTCAACATATTTTATTGATTTATAGATTTTGATTTTTTTTTTTTAATACTGGGGATCAAACTCAGGACCTTGCGCTTGCAAGGCAGGCGTGGTGCCACTGAGCTAAGTCCCCAGCTCTAGATTTTGTTATTAAACACAAGATTGAGGGCAGCAGCTGAAAAAAAATCTCACTGAGATATGCTAAGATCCCAAATAAAATTTTTTTTTTGGTACCAGAGAGCGAACTCGGGTCCTTGCACTTGCGCAGCAGGCAGTGAAACCCCTGAGCTAAATCCCCAGCCCCTAAATAAAATATTAGTAAATTTTTTCCATCTGTATACAGGAGACAGAAAACTATTATCAAGTTAGATATACCCAAAATTGTAAGATTAATATGGGGAAAAATAAAACAAATCTATTGCACATATCATGAGTAATGGTGAAACATTGAAAGTAGTCACTTTTGAATCATAAATGAGTGAGTGATATACAAAAATAGTTATATTAAAATATTAGCAATTAAATTAGAAAAAGAATTATATAAAATAAAATGAGGATTAGAAAGCAAAAAATAATTTCTTTCTTATATGTAATGGGTTTTTTTTAGACAGGGTCTCACTTTGTAGTTCAGGCTGGCCCCAAAATCACTATGTATCCCAGGCTGGCCTCAAACTTATGGTGATCCTCCTATCTCAGCTTCCAAAATGCTGGGATTACAGATGTGTGCCACCATGCCAGGCTTGTATTTTAAAAATCAATCTAAATATGCATCCATTTAGCTATAAATGTCTCTAGTTTCTCGCTCTTTGTGGCTGAGTAGTACTCCATACTCAAGTGAAATAAATAGGACACACATATGTAAATACCAAATAGTTTTTCTAGTGTGAGAAACTGAAAGTGTAAATAAGGATTAAAATGATTAAAATTAATAATTGATAATTTGAAATAGGAAGAAAAGGTCTAAAGGGGGAGGGGAAGTGGGAGGGGAAAGGAAAGGAAAGAAGGGAAAGGAAAAATTATGAGAAAAGAAAAAAATGGAAACAAAGTCTATGTAAATAGGGAAGGATGGAGGGGGTGAATGGCACACAGGGAATGGGGAAAAAATAAGGACCAAGATACATCATGTACAGGTACAAGCACCCAATAATAAATGTAAACATATTGTATACCTAAAATGTACCAATAAAAGAATTTAAGCAAAAAAAAATCAATCTAAAAACAATTTTTGGAATTAGTAGGAAAATATGACAAGGTTACTAGACATAAAGTCAATATGCAAAAAATTGATTACACTTTACGGAATTAGAAATTTGTAATTCTAAATTATATCTTTTAATATAACAACACAAATATGACAAGATATAATAAAAATTATGTTGACCATTGATTTTCAAATTGGAGGAAGTAAAATTTAGTTTGTTATGTCAACCATACTTGTACATGAATTCCAGGTGGATTAAATACTTCATAATAAAATAAAACATTAAAATTCTCATAAATCTGATAGTATTTTTATGACCTTGATGTAGCCGAAGATTATTTATACCAAGATACAAAAAGCCCTAACCATATAGAAAAATGTTGATGGAGTTGTCTACAGTAAAATTTAAATTTCCATTTATCAACAACACCATTTTAAAAATGAAAAGCCAAGAAACAGAACATTTTTGAAGTACAACTAACCAACAAAAGACTAGTATTGAAAAATAAAATTTTGTAAATGCCTCCTAAAACTCAATATTAAAATTACAAATAATGCAATAGAATAATTACCCAAATGGATATATAGATATTTCATAGACAAGGACATATGATGACTTATTAATGGTCTACAGACACATAGAAAATGTAAATAGAGAACTACAAACATAAGTCTCAATGAGATACCACTTTATAGGCAATTATCTTAAAGGCTGACAACACTAGGTATTGTTAAGGGTACAGAATAATGAGAACTCTCAAATGTTCCTGGTTAAAATATAAACTGATATTATTATGGTATAAAATCCAACATTAGCTAATACATTTGAAAATGAATAAATCCTGTGAATATAATATTTCACTCCTTGCATGTACTCCAAAAATGTTTTCACATGTACCTTGGAAGACATATACAAGAGTTTTTAGGATATGGTGTACTAGGAAACAATGACAACAATAAAACACCTAAAAATGATTCTACTGGATAGATAATTTGGGATATGTTTATACAATGGAATGCTATGCAGCAATAACAAATGAACGTCATACATTAACATGGATAATATTTGCAAATAAAATCTTGAACTCCAAAAATGTTGTCACAAAAAATATGTACTTTATTATTTTCTTTATATACAGTGCAAAACCATGTGAAACAGTGCTAGAGGTTGTGGTAGGTAATATTATTTATTCAAAATACATATTAATTTTTATGCTTTTGCAAGGATAGCATGTCCCATCTAAGGGCTGCCCTCTTCACCAGAAAGTCTGGAAGAGAACACTGGGAATAAAGCTTCAGCCAACTCACAGCCAGCATAGAGCTATGTAACATGGCAAGTAACAATTTGCTTTTGTAAGCACTGATGTTTAGAGATTTTGGTGGAAGCTGCCATAACAAAAATACTAAAATATACCCTACTGGCCTTAAGGAAGATTATCAGGAAGCAAGGGAATTGTCGTTAGATGCTGGAAAAAAACCATTATGTGGAGGTAAAATGTTTAATGAAACTGCACCTCTGATAGCAGGAAAAGTGGAAAATATACTGAATAATCTTGTGACCTAGGCAGAGGGATTTAGGAAAAAGAATATTACTAGTATGTCTTGGTTTACATTGGCTGCATTCCACATAGCAGTACACAGTACATGGGCACACAGAAGGTTAGAAAGTTGGAGACTTAGAAGTTGGAAGATGTAACTTATTGTCACATCCAAAAGTTAGCCTGAGAATATCTTTAAGTGACAAAAGCCAATTAAAACTCAGCTTTGTGGAAATTGACAAAATCAAAAATATTAGGGGCACCTTTTGTGAGATAATTGTGGTAACAACAGATAAGTCTTTTTAGGTGCTCAAAACGGCTCAAAGGGCCTAAAGCTATAGCTCCCAACTGAAGTCTGGTATGCTCAAAAAAAATCTATTTAAGTCAAGAGAAAGGCAGGTGTCTTAAAAAGAATCTAGATTTCACTATTGGCATAAAAACTAAGGAAGTTGTTGAGAGAATTATAATGCCAAAGGAGCTATTAATCTAGACTTTAAAAGTCTATGTTTTAAGTCTAAGAACAGAAAGCAAGAAAAATCTTGCTTCTCTCATATGGTATCAGCTTAGGTGCCCATCAGCAGATGAATGGATAAAGAAAAAGAGGTACTGTACACACAAGGGAGTATTATTCAGTTATAAAGAATGAAACCTATCATTTGCAGCAAAATGGATGGAACTAGAGGATATTATGTTAAATCAAAACAACCAGATACAGAAAGACAAGTGCTGCATGTTCATCATATGTGGAAGTTAAATAAAGTGAATCTGAAAATAGAATAATGATTAATAGAGATTAGGAAGGGTGGGAGGTGGGAAATAGGAGGTTGGATTTTATCAGGGCACACTGTATGCACATATAGAATATTACACTGAACCTCATTAATATGTAAAATTAATACATGTTAATAAAATAACAAAAATAAAAAACAATAATTGTTAAAAACCTCAGTTCTCAAGAGACCGTATTATCCTACACCATTTTCAGATGTAGCCCACTGAGGGTAATGGGAAAGGAAGAGCTGCCATGGTGTAGAGTCAAGAGTCAGTCATCTGGCACCATGGACTGAGAGCTAGTCCCAGAGAGCAGGTTGGGCCCAATCAAGAGACATTTCCTCTGCCCACAGTAGAAGCCCTCACCACACTATGAGTGGGATGTTTTTAATTAATTAATTTTATCAGTACATTTTAGATACAGATAATGATCACATTCATCCTAGGGAATTTGTACCTGTACATGATATATCATGATTCTTCTTTTTTTCCTATTCTCTCCCCCTCCCTTCAACCCCTCTTCCCCTCCTTATTTCCAAAAGCCTTGAATGGGATTTTAAAATGTTATGCTTAGCAGACAGGTTTTAACTTTAGTTCATTGATCTCCTAGTCATGCAGAGCTATAACTACATCTGATGTCAAGGCTATCACAGAACCCTAGACCTGGAACCCAAAGCTCTGATTGGATGCAGTGTCTGAGCTACTATTTTCCTTGAGGACAGGGGAGCATATCAACGTGTGGAAGGGTGGAGAATGAATTTTTCTGCCCAAAAGAGCAGAATAGGGTCAATTTTTATTATTGCTCCCCACTAGCCACAATTATTTCTTAGAATCATTACCATTTCTTAAACATCACTGTTATTTGATGTGTATCCTTTATGTCTCTCCATGTGATACACCTTCTCCATAGATAACTGGTTTGACCAGTGAAACATAATGGAATAGACATGTTCAGTTTCACAGGAGATTTAAGAGCTAACACATGGTTTTGCTACTGCTCTTTTTCTTTTGCAGTGATACTGGGATAGGGCTACATACTTCTCTAGTCTGAATACTTAGTAAAGACATGAAGCAAAAGCAAAGCTGACCCATAAAGACAGAGCCAACTGCACTTAATCTGGAGTTGAAAAATATCAACATGTGTTGCATAAGTTATTACTGTACTATGTTAGCAAAAGTAGACGCATATATGATTGTACAAAACTGAGAGAACAGAAAGGAAAAATTTGGTAATTTCAAACAAAAATTTTAAATAGTAATTATGTTTAGTAGGCAGGCAAAGAAGAACACATGGGTATTTCTTAAGTTCAGTGGTACACATGAATGTTCATTTTACATTCTCTTACCTTTCCTACACCTTAGATTATATTATACATGGTGTGTGCATGTGTGCATATTTATGCATACATACATATTTCATATATAAATATACTTTATATATGTAGATATGTTCTATTGTTTGTATCAAATATTTCATAATTATAAAATGAAGGAAGTTTACTAAACCTATGAAATAATAAAATAAGCACATACTTTGACCCATACTTCTTCCAAAAACCACACTAAACTGACAATAGAGGAAATAAAGCAACATAAAGACAGGGAAAATGTAAGAAGGGAAATAGCAAAATTTTGATGCAATAGATCAAAGAAAGTTGAAACCTAGACTGGCAGCTTGAGGATAGGGGAGCATATCTAGATGATTTAGATCAAATTACTCCAGAAAAGCTTAGGAATTGTAGACATAGTGTCCCTCTGAATATGGATATTCAGATAATGCTGAAAGCACGAGAGCTAAAATCCTAGAGTTCATACCTGCCCTCCACCCCCTGTCCAATCAGCTGATTTACTATCTCAGCTCCAATCAGCTGAGTTCTGTTCCTTCCCTACCCTGCAGAATACTGTAGGTTTAACACTAAAAGAAATTGAACTCCAGGACATCAGGTAAAGCTGATCATAAGAATATCATTCTGAAACACAGAGAGATCAAATAAAAATCCACAATGAAAAATATTCCTCCAGTTTTTACTGTATTCAATACCAGAATTACTCTGAAAGAAAAAGCAGAAAATACTACAAAGAGATGAAAGTGATCATTCTTCTAGGGCTGTCACAATTCCTAAAATATGAATATGTGGGAAATCCTCAGTTCAGTCATTCAAACAAAATATAACAAAACAAAACAAAAAACAACCTTTCTTGAGTGGCTGCTATGTGCCAAGAACGTCCCCATGCAGCAGAGATACAAGAGAGAAATTGACCCTTGCTTTGTGAAACAGTGAGCATTGGAAGGGATAGGTACACATTAAACAAATGCACAAGTAACTAATGATTATTGTAGTACTCTATCAGTGAGCAACCATTCTGGTAAATATTTTGTATGGGACAAAATATTTTAAAACTGCAGTGGCCTGGATATCAGCCAATCAGAATGGACACCAAATATGAATGACCCATGCATTTAAGTGACCGTAAGCTAAATAGCATCACCATATATAGTAATAACTTTCCATTTAAGGTTTGGTTATTTGAATTTAATTATTAACAATTTTAATAAGTGTTGAAATAAAAAATAAGACTCCTAGGAGCCATACTTATCTAAGAAGCCATACCTGTGATATTAAAAGCAGCTGAATTGTAATGTCATTCTTGAGGTCAGGTGACATGTCATGCCATTTAAACCCAATTCCTTCAACTGATTTTCCACATTTGTAAGGTGGGTGCAGATGAATGAGGAACATCAGAAATAATCATCAAACCCTGAATTATTAGATGACTGAACAATACTACAATGCTCATTGTGTTTTAACATGATGTTAAAATTATTATTTTTAGGGATAGGAATAAGACCCAGCAGTCAGTGTAATGTTGAATGTAGCTTTTTAAGATGATAATAGTAATACCTGAAGCTAATGTAGAAGTTCTTTTCCTCCCTCTCTTTAACTGCAGGATCTGGGGTCTTAAATTTGGATTATAGAAGTGAGAAAGGGTAGGGGTCTTATAGAGGGTTTAAAGAAATCACCTACAGAGTGGAGGTTAAAAAAGAGTCCTCTGTGTGTTTTGAATTCTTCAAGAATATCTATCTCGTACAAAGCAGTCTTTTTTCTTTCCTTACTCGGCTCTTTCTGGCTCCCTCATGCTTTCTCGTTCCTATCCCCCATTTCAAACTTCAAGGTGACCTCGTCCTCGTGGTGGGTAAATGATGTATGGGAGGGACCACCCGGCTGGGCCTACCACACTGCAAGTGCCACCGGGGTCCCGTAGGGTTCAGGAAGGCCCCCCTATTTAGAACGCTTTGTATTTTTGTTACAATTGTTCTCCCTGCATTGGATGAAAAACATGGCATGAACAATAGAGCTGTGTGAGATTTAAAATATCTGAATACATAATAATTTCACTCAGCTTTCAGAAAAAAAGAAAAACTAAAAAGTAAATAACAAAAACCACTCCTCAGAATGTGTGAACCTAAATTTTCGGTCACTTTGGAAGCATTTTCTTCTTTTTCTGTTTTTTTCATTATCTAGGCCACTTGGCAATAAAACAGCATTTAATTATACATAAATGTGAAAACTCTAGTGAGAGAATACAGGGTTGTGATCTAGTCAGAACTAGTCTGAGGCCAGAAATTGTTCATTCTCGATGCTGTCATTCTCATCTGCTTTTCCTCTATTTATTTTGTACCTTTATTTCTCCCTGCAGCTTTTTTTTTCTCAACTTTTTTTTTTTTGGTAGATAGTCTTCATTTTCTGTTCCCTTTCATTATTTTCTCTTTTAAAAGTCCTACCTTTACAAAGATCCAAGCAGTTTCCTTGCAGGAAAAAAAAAAGACAGAAAACTATTTTCTTCAGGAAATAATTACCAAAAATTGGAAGATTTTTTTTCAGCAATGTAAATTATAGTCACAGTAATGAGATCACATTTTCTAGTGGAAGGGACTTTTAGGGAAGTATGATAAAACATGCTCCATTTAACCTTGAAGCTTCTCCTGGAAATGTATCGTGGGCTTCCCTTGAATAAAATTTGCCCTACGAATCTGTCACTCTTTACAGATTTTAAGAAAGTACCCTGTTCCTCCTGTCAGTGGCAGGCAGCATCCTTTAATTTTTTTCTCCCCAATAATATTGCAGTACTCCAGTACTCATTTTAAAGATAGATGGATTTTTTTCCCTCTCATAAAGAAGAACATTGTGGGGGGAAAAACGCTGGATGTGATTTCAAAAAATGTCAAAATATGTCAAACGCAGATACCACTCAAGGGTTTCATTAACTGAAGCTTTGGTGATAAGTGTCATCTTGTCAAAGACCCACCCATCTCTTCCAATACATTACCAAATGTACTAATTTCCTTACCGAGCTTGATGTTTATTGTATAGCTGAAATTGAAAATGGTCGGTAATGGAGTGAGCTTCAATCCAAGACCAATTCTGAATCTAAATTACTTGCTTCTTTCAATAGCATCGACAGAGGAGAGCTTTATGCACCTTGTACCTAATCAACCCTTACTGTGACCCTAAATTCAGCAGTCTTCAGAGATTAATAATAAAATCCTCAGTTCAAACAATTATTTGCCCTGAACAAGTTGCCCATTTCTTATGCTGAGAATGAAAGAATGTGACATTATTTTTTAAAAGCTCTGCATGTTGTGGCCCAGCATTTATTTTTGATCTCTGACCCCCCGATGCAGCCTGATTGCAAATCCTACATGCTTACTTGGATATTTGGGGGGGGGGTGCATGATTTCTTTGTTAGCATTTTAACATGCTTGTTCTCATTCCATACTCCCTCATAGTCGTGGTTTTTATAGAGATACATTCTATCAATATATATTTCTGAGTTTTTAATATAGAGCTCTATTAGTCATAGAAAACATAATCTAATTCTGACTTAGTACAAAACTACTCAGAGAGTCTAGAAAATAAAAACAAACTCTTGGAAAAAGTCAACTGTATCTGTACTGTCTCAAATAAAATATCCAATTCAGAGAACATCTTTTTGAAACTCAAAGCATAAACGACCTTTTGATGAAATGTTTTTCTCTCTCTATTCCATTTAGCAGAATAACTTATGTAGCCACTCGTAGAACTGTCTGAACAATATAAGGCTATCTTATTTATCTTTACAATAAAAATACTCATTTATGTTCAATACCAGAGGCATTTTTAAAATTTGATGTCTTCAACTGTTTTTGTGACCAATTAGTATTTATCATATGGCTGTGATGATAGAAAGGCGCAATCTCTCTGTTCTTCATACCATTAGGGAGTTAGGGGGAAGCCCTGAGATAAAACAGTAAAGGAAACATTTGGACACCCTAAATCACTCTGATTTAGCAGCAAGGGAGAGTCCTAAGTCCAGGAGTCTGCTGGGGGAGGGAAGAGGCCTACAATGGCTTGCTGCCCTAGAAACTCTGGCTGACATTGTCAACATCTCCTCCGGCTGTCTGCTTTTGGAGGGAAAGTCTCCCAAAGGACTTCCCTGGTTGACAGAATGAGAGTCTCCAGAAGATTCTTCTGCCTTTTGAATGCACTTCTTATGCCCAACAGCAATAATGGCCATCTCAGTATTGATTATATAATATGTCTGCTGAAGTGGCAAGTACATTATTGTTGCAAGAGGCTGAGACCATGAGAAACTAGGTTATCTATGAACTCTCTCACCCATTGAGCATTTCTTCTAGCAAAGGTCAATATATAAGGCTATCTTTAGACCTTGTTGTGCTTTATTCTGTGTTTCCAATTGATGGCTAATACAATGAGATGACCAGCATGTTCCAAGTCCTTTGAAAACAGCTTCGTGTTTACCATGGAGTGGGCATAATTAGTTCATCCCCATAAGGGGACAATAGTCTTATGGAGGTCTGCAATGTGAGGAAGGCTAGGAATTGCCCAGAGTGCTACCTTATTAGACTGCCAGATGCAATTAGCACAGTGAATTGGTTAAGTAGACACTGAAAGGCAGTTAAGACACAATCTAACACTTTCTCTTTTATCCAAAAAATACAATAGATGGTATATAGTAAGTCTGCTGTGTATAGTAACAGCAATGAGGGTACTGAGCTTTTATTATAAACTGAATTACATCCCCTGTGTGGGGACACTAGACAGCCTATCGTGTATTAAGAATTCAGCTGAGATCACAAGCTCGCCTCACCTAAACCTTCTGTGATGTGATGAGAATGACTTTTGGTTACAGTACATCAAAGAGGGTCTAGCAGGCTAAACAGTGATTGATCCATTCTCCTCTTTCAAGTCCTCTCTTCAAAAATAGCTTTAAAGCAATCATCTAATAAGTGTCAGAAGATAGAAAATGTTAGTACAAGCGGTAGGCATATGTCTATACTAGCTAAATTTTCTGCAAGATGTCCAATGACTGAACCAAGTTTTAAGAGTAAATGCTATCATCACATAAGAGGCAAGAAATATCAAGTGGGCTGCCAATGACATGGAAACACCACAGAGACTCAAAGTGATTTAAGGCAAAATACTATGATTTTCTTGACTATCAGAGAATTATGTTAGAAAAGCTTTGAAATAATTTTATCTATACACAAAATCTGGCATAGAAATTAGCTTCTTGCCTTGCATACAGAATTAGTAGTATTTTCACAAGATTCATTCGTAAAAATCTGCATATTAAGTTTCCTTAAAGATGAAACCTGAGTTAAGAGAGCCAACCATGTTAGTGACACAGTATGGTGATCATTACAGCCATTCACAAATATTCTGATTCTCTTTTTCTTCACTACTTCATTTGAAGTCAGATATGGTCGTATGACTTGCTTTGGACAATGAAATGTGAAACCTATGACTTGTGTCAGTTCAGGGTGGACATGTTAGAAGCTAGTGGAGAATTTGCCAGGTCTCTATTTCCCTGTATTGTTGACTATGGAAACATATGTCAATGTAGAACCTCCTGTGGCATGAGTCTTTCAGTCATTATCATGAGCAGACCACCCTACTAACTGCACTGGACATGAGGTGTAAGCAAGAAGTAATCTTACATTGTGTTAAGCTACTGAGATTTTACCATAACTTCATTCATCCAGGCAACAAATATTTATTAAATACAAAGTATGTGCCAAGCAGAGTCCAAAGGGATAACAAATAATTACTAGCTGTGGTTTGATGTGTTGCCCTTTGCTAAATCCCCAATAAATAGATGACTGATGAGACTGTTTTAACCAATCAAAATAAATTGATCTACGATTAGTAATATTTCAACATTTTTTAATGAATGTCATTATTCAGAGAACAATTTATTGGAGAAAGAAATTTCAAAAAAAACCTTGAGATTTTTAAATATTGGCAAAAAGTCTATTATTATTAACTCCTTCAATCCAGCTGTTCCCCAACCATATCAGGCCTGTCCTAGGGGTGTTCTTGGCTCAGGTTCTATGCTCCACTTTGAACACTCTTATCCTAATCGCATCCTTTAAAAACTAGTTCAAATGTCTTCCCTTCCCTGCAATTTCCCTTTCTCTGCCTCTCCACAGCATCAGGTTACATACCTCTACTTGACATTTATTTCAGTCTGCTCTTTATTGTGGTTGTTATTTACATGTTATAACTTTCCACCGCGGTATAGATCCTCCCATAAAGGCTAAACATGCATTATGAGTAAAGGCACCACATTATTCTATTTCATGTGTTTCTGATCTGACTCCTCTCCCCATAGCTTAATACATGTTAACTGATAATTGAGTAGATTTGAGAGATTCGCTTGGGTGTGATCACAGCTTTCTTAAAAACATGTAACTGCCCTGGTTTGAAATACTGAGGAAACAAAGAAAGCCTTTCAGCTCTGAGAAGGAAGGTTGTGAAGCTGATACTTTGGCTACTCCAGGGAATTAGTTCTCTCTTGGCCAAGGACCAAAGCCTCCCTCCTGAACACCCATCACACTTAGCTAATTTCCATCCTCCCCAGGGACCAAGACAGAAAGACAAAAGAAGAAGGAAGTAGGCATTTCAGAAGAGTAACCCACCCACAAAGAGCAAGTTGAAAGGGACAAAAAAGGAGGGGAAGACAGAGTTGGTATTTTTAAAAAATTACCAAATGAATACAGAATTTAAATCACATTTCATTACCCATCTTCCCTTCAGTCCACTGGCAAGTCTCTTGACTCACTGCCTCTCACCAGGACAAGTCCTGATGCTCAAGGCTCACTGCCACCAGGGCAGTGCTCAGCAACCCTCAGTGCTTGTGCCAGAGACGTTGAGCCACAAATGTTCGGTCCTTTTTTCTTTCCTTCCCATTTCCTCTTGTGCACTGCACACTCCAGCATCTATCAGCCAGGGCATCTATTCTTCCCTAAAAGTGTAACTTCACGAGTAATAAATAGGAAAGAGGATCGTGCGGCTTTTCTCTACTTGTCTGTTATCAGCCACATTGATCTATTCACTACTCAGTCCTTTCATTCTGCTATCTTATAGAAAACCAACTTTGGTTTCAAACAGTTGGAGAAATGGATCCTAGCTCTCTCATAAACTTGCCAAACTACTCAGAATGTTCCTTGATTTTTTAGCTACAGTTTCCTAATCTTGTAAAATAGAATTGAATGCACCTGTATAAAATTATTACTTTAAGGATAGGGAAGATAGAATTGTCCAGAGGTACACAAAATTGGTGCTCACATAATTGCTATTGCTATTATTAATAAATACTTCTCAAACATATTCCCTCCTCTTCATGATCTTGTGTCTTAATTATCATGTATCTAATATAATTCCGGCCTTCCTTAGTAGTCTTTCTAAAGTTAGATATCAGAGTAGGGCATCTTCACACAAACCTTTCAATACCTTCAAAATTATGAAATCTTTTCTGATCATTCTCAAGCATGTGCAGCAGAGAGTCTTCCCAGTGTGGCACATACAAGGGCTGCTGCAATCTGGCATTTTTATCTAATTTCATTGCCCATTGTTCTCCTAATTGCACCTGTGAGATATTGTTTTTTCAACAGCTCCCAGTGAATCACAGCTAGGTTCCACATTATTGGTAGTCCATTCTCATGCTGAGGCTGGGCTTGACCATGTGACTTGCTTGGGCATTAGGACACAAGCACCTAAGATACAAGTAGAACCTTGAGATGTGCTTATACATTGGGGCTTGCCTTCTTGAAATTCTTTTGGCACCAGATGAAGAAATGCAGCTTAGTTCATCCTCTTAAGAATGAATAACCTCTTGAGAGAGAAAAATAGTCATCCCCAATGTCCCAGATGAACATAGCCCCAGCCAACTTTCCAGACTGATGCAGCTGCATGAGCATAGCTGGGGAAAGCTAGCAGAAAAACTATAACCAACTCACACAAGAGTGAGAAAATATTAAAAATGTAAATGTTTGAAGCCATTGTGGTTCAGAGTAGTTTGTTACACAGCAATAGGTAACTTATATAGTGCCTTTTATCTCCAAAATAGAAACAATTATACATCTATTCTTTTGCAAGCACATTCCGTTGGAAATACTGTTTCTTGTGCTTCTAATGCCCTCTCTTCTTATCTGTTACTCTTTGTACTCCAGTGTATGCAAAAGAAGATAACATATACTAAATGTTCAATAAAAGTTCAATAAGCAAATTGAAAAATCCAAAGCACTCCACAAAACCTCCAGAGATATACAATAAATCTACCATTGTTCTGAATCGAATTTTAGGTAGAAATACAGAAATATTGCTGTGTTTGTGGAGAAAATAATGGTTTATATGCAATTACATACACAAAGATAAAGCTATCAAAAATACGTGTTAGCTTTGAAAGAAATTTGGGTTTTAATAAAAATTAAACGTACTCTTTTATTTACTAAATTAACAACTTAAAATTTTGATGTCTATTGGTGGCAAAGGTGCTGAAGAGTAACACTTAAACATGGCAAGTGCCAGCAAAAAGCAAGGTATAATTTGGGAGACAAGTGCTGGTACATGTACTAGGAGCCATAAAAAAGTTTGGTGGCTGAGTTGTAGCCAGTGGTAGAGCACAAACTTAGCATACATGAAGCCGCCCTTAGTTCAATTCCCAGTATCCTCACCTCAAAAAATACAGTTTTTGTTTGATCCAGTGAAATTCCATTTCTGGCAGACTAACCCATAAAAATAATCCAAAATATAGGAAAATATTTACAAAAACATTTAAAAAGGCATTATTTATTTTGAAAAAGTGGAAATAACTTAAATTCCCATCACAGGAATTTGGCTCAGTCAGTGTCAGGGCACTCATTCATGTGGCCACTTTAACTAATAGGTACAAGGACCATCATGGAAAATATGGAAGCACCTAAGACGCAAAAATAAGTATATATAATTGTATGCATTCAATGACTACAACAATACAAAAAGGTAAATATAAAGGTAATTGAAAAGCCATATGGGCTATTTTCTATGTTTTACCAACAGATTTTAAACAACCTTATGTTATTTTTATATATTTTAAACAAAAATTTTAGGAGGCAAAAATAACACATATAAGAAATATAGTATGATAGAAACAGTTTTGACACTGGATTTCAATCAAATTCTCTACCTGAGACTGACCCTTTCTAGTAACTGCTGTTACATTACAATTTCCAGGAATCATGGTGTTCCACCATCTGGTCCGTGCCATCTTTTAATCAATATTTATGAATTTACTTTGCAGGGGTTTTATGCATCATTGTACCTTATAAAAGTTATTTATGTAGAAAGCAATTTTTCAACATTGCTGATATTCATGCATGGGATTTTTGCATAGAGCAATAATTATATTGAGAACAATTCCTCATGATGCCAGTGCAGCTATATTTCAGGATGCATATAGCATATTCCATTAAAAGAACTGCAGCCTAGAGAAGAATTTCATCTGAGTCCTAGATACATACCCACTCCTCAGAAACACAGGAACAAGACTCATAATATGATCCCCATGACTTCAACTCTCCCTACAAGTTGGAAGGCCTCCAAAATCTCTAGCCTTTAGAACTTTCACAAAGTCCAGTCACACTTCCAAACACATTTCTGCTGGCATAATTTGCTTTCATCACAAACTTAACATGCCTAGAATGCCCCAACTTACTTTTCTCTTGATTTATGTGTTTCTGTCACAAGTACCAGGTTTCTGAATTACTTCAACTCCAAAAGTCAGAAAATGAATGATTTTCTCTCCTTTTCATATATATATATATGTACCAAAGACTTTCTTGATAATGATTCCCAGATCAAAACCCTTCTCTTTGCTTTTCTGTGCCTCCATGCTTATTCAGGTTGATCACTACTTCAAAAGTCTCCTAATTGGTCTCTCTGCCTCTGTCTCTTCTTGCCATCCAAACCCATTGTTATATGAATATATCTAGGGTGCAGATTTGGTCATGCAGCTCTCCAGGATATTAAAAATGTGCTATATCTTCCTCATTACAATGGGATGAAGTCAGCTGCAGCATTCAAAGCCCTCCATAATTTGAAGCCAACCTATTTTTCTAGCTTTGTTCTCTTAAGACTGCCACATTACATAGCTCCAGCTATTCACATTATGAAATGCACCTCCAGAAGGCTGCAACTGTACAACACAGTGTGAACGGCATTCCCCAGAGTTGTGGAGCAAGGGGCTCAGTAATCCTGTTTTGCCTCCTTTCCTACTAGAAAAACCCACTATTCTCAGAAAATGCCCATTCAGCCTCTGAATATTTGGACCATCTTACAAGTCTTGCCCACTTATTAATACTCAGCATAAACCCTCCTCTGAGAAGCCATTCATTGTTTCCCCAACCATTTCTTCTTTCTGGTATCGCTGTAATTACATTTGTTATCTTCAAGCATTGAGATGTGTCAGAATCTGACAGAAGTATTATTTATTTATTTGCATTTACCTTCAGAATGAAATGATTTGTATGTAGCTTAACAACATGCAAAACTAATCTATTGTGATTGAAATTAGAAGACTTGGTTTGGGTAGGAGAATTGACTGAGAAGAGACAAAAGGGAACTTTTTTTCCCCTCCAGCTTTATTGAGATATACCTGGCAAATGAACATTTAAATTTACAGTGCATGATATGATGTTTTGCTGAACATATACACTGGGAAATGATTACCACAATCAAGCTATTACATAGCTATTACTATGAGGTGTTTTTTTTTTGTTATAGTAATGATGAAAACATTTCAGATCGACTCTCTTAGCAAATTTCAAGTATACAATACAGTATTATTAACTAAGTTACCTTTTGTTCATTAGTTCTCCAGTATTTATTCATCCTGAACTCTGACAGCCAGCATTCTATTCTCTGATTTTATGAGTCTGACTTTTGGTTCCTCATATAAGTGGGGTTAGCAATATTTGTCTTTCTGGACCTACTTTATTTCATTTAGCGTAATATCCTCTCAGTCCATTCATATCATACCAAGTAACAGAATTTCCTTCTGTTTTAAGGCCAAATAATATTCCCCTCCTCCATCCATTCATCAGTGAACATTTTTGTTTCAATACCTTGACTATGAGAATAATGCTTCCATAAACACTGGCATGCAGAAATCTCTTTGACATGCTGATTTCATTTCTATTGAGTATATACTCAGTAGTAGAATTGCTGGGTCATATAGTGGTTCTATTTTTACTTGTTAAAGGAACTTTCATGCTATTTTCCATAACGGATGTACCAATTTACATTTCCACCAACAGTGTGCAAGTGTTAAGTATTCCCTTTTTATTCACATTCTTGCCTGGCCAACATTTGTTACCTTTTGTCTTTTTTTTATAATAGCCAATCTCACAGATGTGAAATGATACCTCAGTGTACCTCAGTGTAATTTTAATTTGTGTTTCCCTGATGACTACTGATTTGAGCACATTTTTATATATTTGATAGCAATTTGTATGTCTTTTTGAGAAATGTTTGAGTTTCTTTTGGCCAATTAAAGATTGGGCTATTTGGTTTTTGGTTGTTCTGTACCTTATATATTTTGGACATTACTTCTTAATGAAATATATTGTTTGAAATAACTTTCTCCTGTTTTACGTATTGTCTTTTCCTTCTACTGATTGTTTGCTGTACAGAACTTTTAAATTTAATGTTATACTCATGTATATTTTTGTAACTATTGCTTGTGCTTTTGGTTTCATATTTTAAAAAAACTCATTTCCCAAACCAATACAAAAAAGCCTTTTCCCTACATTTTCTTTTGTTATTTTTACAATTTCAAGTCCTATGCTATTTTGTTTATTAGTAAATATTTTATTTCTTTTTGCTGTTGTGAAAGAAATTGCTTTCTTAATTTCACTTTCAGAAATGAACAGATTTTTACAAAGCATCTTGGAATTTTACTGAGTTCATTGAATAATACAGATTTTTGAGGAGTCTTTAGATATTCTACGTATATAATTATATCATCTATAAATAGAAATTTTACTTCATCCTTTTTTATTTGGATAACTTTTATTTATTTTTCTTGTATAATTGCTCTGACTAGCACTTCCAGTACTATGGTAAATAGAAATGAAAAGAGAGAGAATCCTTGCCTTTTACCAAATTTTAGAGAGAAAGCTTTCTGTTTTCCACCATTGGTTGTAGTATCAGCTGTATAATTTTAATTTATAGACTTACTATGTTGAAGTAAGTTCCTTTGCACCTATTTTGTTGAGATTTTAAACTGTGAATTGATGTTGAACTTTGTCAAATGCTGTTGCTGCACCTATTGAGATTATGGGGGGGGGGTTCTTTCATTTTTTAAATATGATTGGCAAAATATTGATTTGCCAATGTTTGATCATTCTTGCATCCTAAGGATAAATCCTATGTGGTTAAGGTATGTAAGTCTTTTAATGTACTGTTAAATTCAATTTAGTAGCATTTTATTGAGGATTTTTGCATCTGTATTCATTAGGGATATTGCTATTTCTTATAACGTCTTTGTCTGGCTTTGGTTCCGAGTTGATGCTAACTTCATAAAATGAGTTTTGAAGTGATCTTTCTTCTATTCTGGGAAGAATTTTTAAAGTATTGGTATTTATTCTTTGAATTTGTGGAAGAATACATCATGTAGGTATCTGGTGCTGGAGTTTTCTTAATTGTGCGATTTTAAATTTCTAATTCAATCTCATTTATTGTTGGTCTGTTCAGCCTTTCTGTTATTAATAATTCAGTTTGGGCAGATTATATATTTCTAGAACTTCAGTCTGTCTACATTATTCAATAATTATTGTCATGTAATTACTTATCAAAATCCCTTATGACCCATTTTATTTCTGAGAAACCATTGCAATGTCTCCTCTTTCATTTCTGATTTTGAATTTTCTCTTCCTACTGAATAATTTTATATGATCTATCTTTGAGTTTAAAGATTGCTTTTTCTGTTTATTCAAGTCTCCTTTTGGAACACTCTTCTGGATTTTTTACTTCATTCATTATATTCATTAACTCTGGGATTTCTGTTTGGTGCTTCTTTATGATTTCTATATCATTGACCTTTGAGTTTTATTCATGTTTTATTTTCCTGATCTCATTTATCTGTCTGTGTTCTTTTATAGCTTGTTAAGCTTCCTTAAGACAATTACTTTGAATTCCTTGTCAGGTAGTTCATAGATGTACATTTCTTTGTAGTTGTTTTATAGAGCATTCTTATTTTTTGTGTGTGTGGTGTCATATTTGCTTGATTCTTCATGATCTATGACTTTTTTTTTTTTTGGTACCAGGGATCGAACTTGGGACCTGGTGCTTGCGAGGTCTTCATGATCTATATAGCTTGATATTAGTGTTCATGAAGTTGAATGCAGAAACACTTCCTCCTGATTTACAGATTCCTGGCAAGAATAGACCTTCTCCTGCCAAGTTCATGGACTAATAAGACTGCCTCTAGATTTGTTGTAAAGAGAGCTGGATCTGAGTCAACTGGATGCTACTAACTCCTCAGTAGGATTGGTGGTTGCTAGGACTGTTATGGAGAGGGATGGGGCTGCTGCTGGGATCACAATAAAGTATGGTTGGAACCAGGACATGGGGCTGCCTCTGGTTCTGCAGACAAGTCCACAGATGACAGGCTTGTTACAGGGTCATGAGTAAGCATGACTCCTACCAGGACCCTGATAAGACCCCAGGTCCCTGGGTAGACAGGACTGTCTCCAGACTAATAAAACGAGGCTGGAGCTAGGTCAAAGCGGGGTTGAATCCAATGTTGGTGGGGCTGTTAACACAGGTTCTGACAAGTATGGCTCTCATCGAGTTCCTGGGTAGACAGAATTGCCTCCAGACTGTAGCAGAGTGGGGCAGGAGCCGTGTTACAAGGATAATTTAGAATATGAAGTCAGATCAAGTTCAGAAGACCTTTTATAGGCACTGCAGCTGGGCATGCCTCCTGCCAGGTCCCTGAGCAGACAGAATTGCCACAGGATGATGGCTGGAATCTGGAAACAGGTCACAAGACTGCTTCAGAGTCCACATTTGGGATTGAAGGCAGCAGACCTACTACCAAGGGGACAGACATTTGTTGTAGAAGCCCTCAGAAGCCAGGAATGACTCAAAACTATAGAATAGCTGGAGCACAGAGGAACTTTGGGATCTGTGGTCAGGACAGAGGTTGTCAGGCCTGTTACTGGGAGTACAGACAGTGTGTCTCCATTGGCTTCATGGGTGGGTCTTGACTTTATGGCTGCAGTAGAGCAGATCTGGAACTAAGTCAATTATCCACTGCAGCTTCCATAGTTTGATGGAAGGTGAGCAGGACTATAATTGAGGAGACAGACAGATGTGGCTTCTTTGAGGTGTGTTGACTGGTTGGGAGGAAGAATTGTGGCTAAGTAGGACTAGAGCTAGGTTCCTATGGAGATAGAGTGGTTTACAGTTCAAAACTGGGATCACATTTGGTTGAGCCTGCAACTGATATGTTGGCTTTTCTTCTGAAAATCACTCTTCTCAGTCATGGGGTTCATTGGTGTTTTACAACCCCAAGTTGGTTCCAAAAGCTCTCTAAAGGGTTCTTTTTTCCCTATAAGTATCTGCCAGATCATTGTTTGTGTTGGGGAATATAAACTGGGACCTCCTGTTCTGTCATCTTGCTGACTTTTCCCAGAAGTATTTTTAAATCTGTCTCTATTTCAGCACTATCTCTATAACTTTGGATAAAATGCTTTACTTCTCTAAACCTCATCTACTTATAAAATAAAGAGACTGTTACTGTTCTGGTCAGTTTTCTGTCTCTGTGACAAAATACCTGAAATAATGTCCTTAAAAGGAGGAAAGGTTTATTTTTGTTCATGATTTCAGGTGTTTCAGTCTATAGTCACTTGACCCTGCCTCTTTGTGTCCATGGTGTTCATTGCTTCAGTAAGGAAGATGTGACAGAAGAAGCATGTATACCTCCTGGTGGCCAAGAAGTAAAAAAGGGACAGAAAGAGGCTAAGGTCCCAATATTTCCTTCAAAGGCATGGCTTCAGTGACCTATTTTCCTTCCACCAGACCCCATCTCTTAATGGTTCCACCATGTACCAATCGTGCCACAGGCTTCAATATATGGGCCTTTGGAGAAGATTTAAGAACCAAACTGTAGCAATTACCTATCCCCTTCAGAGATTGGTGAAGATTAAACAATAGTATAAATAAGATCTAATAAGATATAAAGATTATAAATAAGATATAGCACACTTAGCATGACTCTTGACACATCATAAGTACTCCAACATGTCAGTCATAAAATTCTGTAATACAGAGATTAACAACTGACAGTTTTTGGGCTGAATTTTACCTAGACACCTATTTTGTTTGCACTTGCTATGTTGGTTTATTATTTTTAAAACAAACAAATAAATAAATCACATTATGTTGAATTCTTGTCCAACATATAAAAACTGAGAGATATAGTATTTTGAAAGAAGATTTTTCTGAAAACTTAGCAATATTGGGCTTATATCATCATTCCCTTTGGATAGGGCAACGGCTGTTCTGTGAGCCACAGTAATTATTACCAACATAGATAATAGTTTCCATTTATCACTCATGCTCAAGGTTTTTTAAATCTCGACCCATGTCTCTTACTTACCTTACCTGCTTGGCCTTCTTAGGCTTCAGAGTTTGCAACATTGGCCTTAGGCAGTAATACAACCCCTACCCGACATGAAAGAAGAAAAAAAGATCAGTAGAGAGACATTCTATGAAAGCAAAACAACTCTTACTGAGCTTTTGTAATGTCTTATGAGCTGTGCTGTCCTACATACCCTGGCAATATACTCTATGAGTTGGGTACTATTCTTATCACCATTTAATAGCTGAGGAAACTGTGGCTTAGATGTGCAATTTGTCCAAGATTGCAGTTCATGAGTATTCAAAATCCAAATATTCTTGCCTTCAAAGCCTGCCATTGGAACCACTATCGTGCCTTTGTACCCTTTCTTAACACATAAATGATGAAATCAGCACCATAATGTGCTTTTTTCATGTCTTAGAAAGAGCAAATAAATATTGATTAACTACACTCAAGCAATTGTAAATTAGGCAGTAAATTTTGAAGTGCTCCAAATCTTGCCTATTTGTGTTCATGTGGTGGTGGGCTGGCATTAATAATATGCCTAAGTAAATTTCTTCAGTATTTGGTAGTGTGAAATATCCAACATACAGGTGGTAGGATGTGTATAGCAAAGAAGTAATGTAAAAATCTCTTTCTTTTCTTTTCAGTTGAACTTGTTGTGACATGTAAGAAATGCATTCTGAAAGATGGTGGGTTTCTTAAATGGTGGCTAATTCTGATGCATCTGCAAACACTTGACTCGGGTACCCGAGCTCTTTCTGCAATCGTGTGTTTAGAAGGGGACATTATCACTGAATTAGAGGAATTAGAGTTGTCTAAGACTCCCTGTTTCAGACACTATGGCCCTCTTGCAGCATGGGAAGGTTTCTTTACATTCCCTTTCCAGATAATAGTTCCTGTGTCTACATCAAATATATCTTCCTTGCTCAATTCTTTTCCTAATAACATTTCATTTACTTTCTTCTCAGTTGGGCTTCCTGAAAAAAATTTAATAACTTATCTAAACCAAATTTGTACACCTACCCCACCATTATTATCCATTTTTTATTATAATAATAGGTCTTTGTTGACTTCCACTTTGTGCTAAAGGCACACAAAACCATTTTTCACTTGTGAGTATCAAGGGCTGCATGGAGAAAATAAAAGTTATGTGGTGATATTCAGTGTGGTAAAAAATTGTTTCATCCAAGGCATAATCAAGATGATCAGAAAGATTGCTGCTTTGTTCTGTATATAAATGTCTTTAAGAATCCAGCTAAAATAAAAGAATATTTATTAAACGTATTTACGGTGCATTTCATTGTTATAAACCTTCTAAAGAGTCATTGTTCACAACAGCTTGGCCGAATGGGAACAAATGATCAATTAAATGCATTGGAAGACAACTTTATAGGTTTTAAAGAGTTTAATCTCCCAGTGCAAAGAGTGTGTTCTATAGTTAACATAGATATTTGGATTCAGTCAAAAATTGTATTCCTCAGAACATCCTGGGAATGCGTTATATGTTAGGATTTCAAAATGCCCATTAATGTATCCCTATGTGTCCACTTCACTGGCTTATGTTCTTTTCATTTGACATCTCCCTCAAGGAACTCTTCCCTGAGCCTTGCCTGAGGCAGCTGTCCAGAAATATGATTTGATGGGTGCTGAAACACCCCGCAAGTCCCCACCCAACTTTCAAAATCCCACCTCTGAACACAGGAGGCTATTGGGAGACTTTCTAGAACTAAACCATAATAATTATTTTAAAATTGTAGTTATTATTTATTTACTTGTATATTTACTATCTAATTATGATTAATGATGTTGATTTTCCAATCACATATCTTCTCCCTGGGCTAGGAATACCCACCAGTAGTCACTGATCAAGCAGTGGAAACCCCTCTGCTAGGGAGAGGTAGCCCATTCTGAGCTACTAAATCAGCCTCAGTAATTGTTACATTCAAGACTTCTCTGAACTTGCCATGAATTTTCCCACCCAGTACCTGGTCAGAGGACATTCAGAATGTTCTTATATCTCTTTACCACTTGTCCAGTTGCTTCTGAAAATCAAAAGTCTGACTCAAACGCTATATTTCTCATTAAGAATCATCCTTGCCAAAAGCACCACTTATCCTGTGAATGTCTATGGAGCATATATATACTTCACTAATTCAACATGAAACGAAGACCAGAAAGTTAGAAAAATCATTGGAATAGAGCGATAAACATGGATGACTGTCTGTAGGTCCTTCTGTCCTCCAAGGCAGCTTTTCCCAGAGTAATAAATGTCCCAAGAACATATGTGCAATGATGTCTGATGATGCATAAATTACTGTCTTAGTTACCCTCTCATCACTAGGACAAAATATACAGCACCCACAACTTTAAAGCAAAGAGGTTTATTTTGCTTCATGTTTTCAGTCTGTGTTGGATTGGCTTCATGCAGAAATAGCATGATGGAAAGGCTTTGGTAGAGGACAGCTGATTATCTCATGGCAGCCAGGAAGTAGAGAGAGAAGGTAAGAGTTGGGGAGGGAGATATAACCTCCTACCAGAGTCTCCAAGTGACCTACTTCTCCTGACTAGACCCCACCTCCCGAAAGCACATTCACCCACCTCTGAACATATGAGGCCTTTGGGAGACTTTCTAGATCTAAACCATAACAACTATTTTTAGATTGTTTATTTACTTTTATATTTACTATCTAATTATGATAAATGATGTTGATTTTCCAATCATAGGAGTGACATAAAGGTTTGTTTTGTTTATTTTCTTAGTAAATGCATTTAAATAAAAAGGAAAATAAGTAGTTAATAGAAATATTATTTAAATAGTAAAACAGGTAATTCAGAGTCATGGCCAAAATCTAAAGAAAAACAAAAAATCTATAAAGTGTACTTACCATCCATAGATGTGAAGAAATTCATTAAGGAAATACATGAAAAACTAAAATTTAGGAGTTGTTCTAGAAAAAACAAAGCTAGAAATAGGCAAATGGAATGCAGCTAGCAAGGGCTATCAAAGACTTATAAAGATACATCTATAGGATTCCATCAGAATCAGATCAGCCACATAGGATGGAGAGTCAGTGATGAATTAGCTTGTGTACTGTTCATCTGACTCATGGTATTAGTCTGCTTTCTGTCACTATAACAAATACCTGAGATAATAAACCTATAAAGAGGAAAGGTTTGTTTTGGCTCACCATTCTGGAAGGTTCAGTCTATGATTTGTTTACCCTATTGCTTTGGGCGCAAGGCAAGGCAATATATTGTTGAGGTTATACCATATTAATGGACCAAAATCACTTACCTTATGGCTGAGACACAAAATGAGAAGAGAAAGGGACCTGGGTACAACAGTCCCCTCCAAGCACATACCTCAGTGGCCTGAGGACCTCCCACTGGAGCCCCCCCGCCCCTCTTCTCAGTAGGACCATTCTGGGGATCAAGCCCTTAACACATAGGCTTTTGGGGGATTTAAGTTCCAAACTGCATCATCCACATAATATATCTGGTTGTGTTTACATGTACACCTCATCTCCTCAGAAACCACATCATACAGGTCTTAGAAGAAAAAATTCTCTCTGCTTCAACCCTCCACACAGAGATGCATAGATGAATTAACTTGTCTTCTTAAAGCTAGGATGTAAGGATGGGTCTGACAGATAAAATAGAAATGTACATATATTTCAGCTTTATCATCTTACCATTTCCAAGATTTACAAATTTAGTTTCCTTTAACTGGCAACCAGAACTCTTTCTCATTTTTTAGTAAAGTTTCCTGATAAATAAGCTAAAGTTATTAGAATATACCTTAATAAAAAGATTTTGCATCAGAATAACCAAAATATGGCCACTTTAAATCCTGAGAATTTAGGCTTTACAAGGTCTGTAAGAGATTCCCAATAGCTGGTGTGAAGCCTGAAAAACTTCACAGCCTCATGCAGGGCACACACCCTTCACTCTTTTCTTTCCCATTTCTGCTTCTTTGTCTGCCCTCTGGAATCTTTCCAGAAGGCAGATCACTAGGCAACAACATGACATAGGAGAAGAGCCCAGGTCTGGGGGCCTTTGGACTTGATTTCCAGCTTTGCCACTGGTAAAACTGTATGATCTCATGAATGTTCCTTAACTTTGCTAAGTTTCTTGGTCAATAAAATGAGACTTGCCACTTTACCCTTGCAAGGTTTGCTCTGAGGATGTGAAGTAAAAATATAAAACACTTAGAATATATGATAGAAAAAATTTCTTATCATTGTCAGAAAAAGTGAATTTTGCCTGGTAGCAATGTCACAAAAATAAGGGATTGAGCCTCCATAACAGCCAAAGTTCAAAATGAGCTAGGGAACGAGAGAGCAAGGGGTGTGGATAAGGCAGTGAAATAGCTATCAGGAACTTGGACATTAATGGGGATGGCATTAGAAATGCAGAATCTTGAAGCTTTAGCTCTTAGGAATTTTACTGCTATAAACATAGGTGTGATAATGTTAAGTGAAATAAATCAGACACACATGCTTAAATATCACATTGCTTATTTTATATGAAAAACCCAAAATATAAATAAAGAGCAAAATAAAAGATAGATAATAGGAAACAGGGAGATAGATCTTTTACAAAAGGGAAAGGAACCAGAGATGGAGGGAAGGAAGATGCAAGAGGAAGGGGATGAAAAAAGAGCTAAGATATGTGATGCATGTGTACCAACTCCTCACAAGGAACATGATCATCACATATGGCAAACATGTAACTAATAAAAAAAGTAAAAATTGGAAAAACAGAAATATAAAATCTCAGGCCTCACCCCAGACCTACTGGATCAGAATCATAAGCTACATTTTAACATGATCCTAATGTGATGTGTTCATACATTAGAATGGGAGAAGCATTGTTGTTTGATAGAAGTATCTTCCTCTGTGCTTCTAATTCCTTCCTTTTTTAAACATCAGACAAGACATTGGCAGGAAAATAGTCACAAGTTTCTCTTGAAACAGCTTAGGATGGTAATGAAAAAGAGTAATGGTGAACAAGATGTGCCATGCACTGTTCTAAGCACTGGACCTGTATGAACTCATTTACTTCCCACTACACTATACTGTTGTCATCCTCGTTTTACAATTGAAAAAACTGAGAGAGAAAGAAAGAAGTTAAATCACGAGGACTTATACAGCTAGAAAGTGCAGAACTAGACTAGAACCCAGGCATTTTGGATCTAAAAGCCTTAAGCTTGATTACCACAGACTCTAGCTTCTGCCTTCCAGCTATGTAAATCATGGATGAACAAAATCCATTCTCTAATCGGTGATGTACTTGCCTCTTCCTTCCAAGCAAGTATTTTGTCCAAATATTTCTTTGAGATGTAAAAATGGATCTAGGATATTCACAAGCCTCACAAGACAAAGGCAGTAGCTTCCTCAGCAGAATCCCAGCTTACAGTCTTTCTCTCACTTCAGGCTGTTATAACACTGAGGCCAGAGCACCTTCTAAAGGGCAGCTCTGATTACCTCCTCCCATGTTAAAACTTCAAGAGCTTCCCCATTTGAATAAAATTTACCTGCCTCTACCTGATATTCTGGTCTCTCCTGAGGTCTAGCCTCTAGCTTTCCTTTCCAAAACTTTCCCAACATTCCCTCACCCCCAACACATGTACCTTCATGGAGTAAGCCAGGGGCGTGCTCATTTTTTGGATAACTGTCTCTTTAGGATGCCACCCCCTATATTCTGTCTCCTTGAGCCTCACTCAGACCCTATTAGACTCCACATTCTCAAGAGAATGTACAAAATCAAGGTTCATCTTTCTTCCTGCTTTATTCCTGTTGAATGCTGTGACTCTCTCCTAAGTCTTACCACACCCTATATTATATTACTATTGGGCATGTGCCCTCCATTAGGCTAGATAAATGTTCCCCAAATAAAAATATTGATCATGAGTAATGAACTCTACTCAATCTATTTTCAAATTCAGTTTCCTGAAGCACAGGTATCCAGTGCGCTCGCTCTCTCTCTCTCTCTCTCTCTGGAATGTCTGGGCACATATGTAATTACATGATAAAGCATGTTGGAGTTTGTAGTAGAAGTCCTCTTTTACCCTGTAGCAGAACACTAAGAAATCATCTGATTTTCAGCAGACATGAAAAGCAATGAATTTTACATCAATACCAATAAATTTTGCATCAATAGCAATGAATAGCTTCCTAGCTATCCTATACTGTTTTTAATCTATTACCCCTTTATATCTATGTTTATTTTACACAGAAATTTTTTTATTTGTACATTTTAAAAGTAGTTTGAGCTCCTACGGTTGTCAAAGGGAGCTCATTTTCTTAAATGAGCTTTAAGTGAAAGTTTTCTTCCAGAAATCCTAAGAAACTATCATTAATACATATAATAGTTAACCTACAAGGATGTTCATTGCAGAGTGGTTTATGTTAGCAAAAATTCAAAACTGACCTAAATTCAAATTAATAGTGATTAAACCATTGTATATCCAACCAGTGCCATCTTTGTACTAGATAAAATTATACTGAAAATGTTAGTAGAAACAAGTTAATGTTATATTTTTATCTGAATAAAAAGTGAATAGAGAATGAATATGAATATATGAATATAAAAAATGAATAGAGAACTCAGAAAAAGACTCACAATTACAAAGGAGCAAAAACAATTTAGTGGAAGAATATCCTTTTCAACACATGGTGCTGGCACAATGGGGCAGCTATGGGCAAAGAATAAAATAAAATAGATTAAAATATTAAAATAAATCTTGACATAAATCTCAAATTTTACAAAAATTATTTTATAGTGAATCATAGAGACATAAAATTAGAAAACATGTAAAAAAAGCAGAAATCTTTGTGATATATGGCTGGGTAAAGAGTTCATATATAGGATGATCCACAAGAGAAAAAAATGATAATATAAGCTGTGTAAAAATGTAAAACTTTTACTCTA
This sequence comes from Heterocephalus glaber, assembly GCF_000247695.1. Next base: position 59,240,933 of record NW_004624730.1, read on the forward strand.
TAAAAGATTTGTTTACAGAGTTAAAACACAACCTAAAGGCCAAGAAAAAGTATTTTCAAACCAAATACCTCACAAAGGAATTGAATCTAGAATCTATAAAGAATTCTCAAAGCTCAGCAAGAAATAAAGAATTAAAAACTGAAAAATCTAATTAGAAAATGAACAAAAGGCGTAAGTAGACCTTTCATCAGAGAGAAAATGAAGATGGCAAATAAACACATGAAATATGTTTAACATCATTAGCCACTAAAGAAATGCAAATTAAAACCTCAAGATGTTGCTATATACCTATCAGTATAGTTAATATAAAAATTGGTAAGGACTTAAAAGAGCTGAGTCGCTCATACATTGCTGGTGGGGTACAAAATGGTACCGTTGTTCTGGAAAGCAATTTAGCTGCTTCATAATAATAAATCTCACATATACATTTAGCATGCAACCCAGCAATCACATTGCTAAGCACTTATCCAAGAGAGCTGAAATCATGTTCACCCAGAAACCTGCACATGATTTTTCCATGGGATCTGTGATTAAAAGAGTCAAAAACCAAAAGTCCAAATATCATTCAACAGAAAACTGGTTAAACAAACTGAAGTCTACCCTTAGCATAGAATGAACTCAGCAATCCGAAAGGATGAACTATTGGTGCACACCACAGCTTAGTTTGATCTCTAGGGAATTATAGAGTGGAAAAGTCAATCTTAAAAGTTTACACATGCATGATTCCACTTATAAAACAGTCATAAAAATCACAAAATTATGGAATTAGTTATATAGAAATGGAGGGCAGATTAATGGTTGCCCTAGATTAAAGATGGAGTAGAAAGAGGATGAGTATGATTGTAAAAGAGCAACACAAGGGAATATGTGCAGATATCAATTGTACACAAATAGTGTGGTAATTGCACAAATCTGTACACAACATCAAAATGCCCGAAACTACAAACACACATGGAGATAAAATTCTACAAATTCTGAACAAAACCTGTACTGTACTTACATTGTACAAATGTCAGTTTCCTGCTTTTAATACTGAACACTTATACGGCATTGTGTAACCAGTGGGGGATATTGGGAAAAGGATGTACTGTACCCTGTATTATCTTTGCAGTTTCCTGTAGTTTATACTTATTTCAAAATTTTAGAATTCTATAAAATAGTATGTATTCTACAGCTATATATATATAGTTTTAAATTGATATATACAGCTTGAAATTTTAAGTCCTAATTATAGTGTTGATCAGTATAATACTTAAGGAAAAAATGCCAAATTAATTTAGGATGGTAAAATTGTGTCCTGGGGCAAAGTATCTTGTAATTTAGATTTAGACTTGACTAAGATTATATTTAACAAGGATTTAGATTTAGATTTTATTAAGATTTAAGATTCAGTGTAAAGATAATTTTAATAATAAATTTAATCCATACACTATTTCTCTGAAAATCTGGAAATCATCTTTGAAATACTTAACAGTTTAAAGCCATAATATTCAGTTAATTGGGGATATTAGAAATTTATTGGTCACTTGAGTATATCCAATGGACTACCTTATATTCTAATGTAAGATATAATAGATTAAATAATTTAAAATTTTATTATTGAAAGTAAAAGAGAATTTTATTAAGATCATAAATATTACTGAATGCTTAAATGGACATAAATTCATTATATTTAAAGGTTTAATGTAATAGGTTTTTAAAGTTGCTTAAGTATTAGGGAAAATCCATTAAACAAGTGAAGAATTTAAAGTATCAATTTTGAATTTACCATATAATAAACATGAATGCAGCATTAAGTTTAAGGAAATTTAATTTGTTATTAAATAATTTTAAAAATAATAAAATGTATAAATAAAATAACACTTAAATTCAAACTTAACACAAGGAAACACTGAATTTATAACATGTGACTTTAATAAATGGAATATAAATATTTTTAAAGTAACCTCTGAATATTTATTTACTTATATATTTAGTACTGGGAATTAGATTGAGGGCTTTTATCACCAACTCATTAGGTTTTTATGAGACACAGTCTCACTATGTTACTGATTTGCCCAGGTTAGGCTCAAATTTACAATCTGCCTGCCTCAGCCTCCAGGAGTGCTGGGATTACAGGTATGTGTCACCATGCTTGGCCAAATATTCTCTTTCGTGTGTTTTAAAAACACCCAAATCTCATATTTATACTAGAGATCATACTCATTTCATTAGTATATTGGTTTTACCCTCCAAAATTATGGGACCATGGATTAACAGAAAAGTAATGGTAACAAAAAGCAAAATACAAAATTACACTATAATTTAAATATGAGATAGAGAAGATTAATTAAAATCCTATTCATTTGAACTATTTGATATTTTATATTAATTTACAAATACATCTATTGAACTTTCTAAGACTAGAGATATCCTTGCTACCTTTGTTTAGTAAGAAAGTATGTGTGTGCCTTTCATCCTCAGTATTACATTATATATTGTGTCTCTCACATTCCACATATGTTCAAGGGCCTTCTTACAGCCTTTGCAGAAGGTTTGGGGTGGAAGGTCCTGAGTAGATGTTGACTGGTTTTCTTCCCCTGCACTATGACTCGGCAGCAAGAGGAGAGCCTGTTCTTCCTCCTCTCCCCTCTCTGCAACACATAGATCTTTCAGGGTTTAAAAGAACCCACCCTGACTCAAGCAGGCCCACAGAGTTCCATTTAGAGGAGGTCTAATAAAGAAGTGGCAGACAGAATCATCTAATATGTTCAGCACTTGATTACTCAAGTGACTATTAGCTGCTCTGTGTAAAGCCCACAGGGAATTCTTAATCTTCAACCAGCTTTCACCCGTCATCCAGCTGTTTTCTGCTTAGGGAATTAAACTTGATGCTTGTAAGTAACTAAGCAAATACAATTAGAAAGAAAATCTGTATTTTTAAAGAGGTATATGATACATTCCCAAAATAAGTATGTGTTCCAGATTTTAACCTGATTTATTTGCTCAATCTCAGTGATTAGATATAATTTATTATTATAATTATTGGTCAGATAGTTCTCTTTTCCATTGAAAACACTATAATTGAAAAGTGATAATAGAACTGATATTTCCTAAACATTAATAGTAAAACAAGTCATAAGCAAATAAGTAAGAAAATATTTCTAGTGCCTTTTGAATGGGATTAAGGTATGTATGTCTGTGTATATGTTTAAAATCCTTCCACTTGGTCAAAATGCTTTCAAAAATGAAAAGAATGGCTGATGCTTCTTGTTCAGACTGGAAAGTATTGTGATTACAATGAAAAGCATGGCCCCTCTTGAAGTTTAGTTTTTTACTTCCTTTCTTTGAGTATAAAGCAAAAAAGGAGGTTTCTCTAAGAGTCTAATAGAAGCTTTTGAATGGTCTGCAGAGGTAGCACTGAGGTGAATGGAGTCCATCAAGATTTGCCAGAAATATGAAATAATTATAGAAAGGATTCCATTAGAGACGAAAGCCATCTAGACTAATAGAGACAGAAAAAGCTGACCCTTTTCAGGCTCTTAACTTATTCTAATGGATGGCCTTAAGTTGAAATCAAGACTCAACTGGATCGCTGATTCTTAAAGGAAAAATATTGAGCATAGAGCCATATAAGCAAAAACTGGAAAAATGGGCAGATAGACTTAACTTTTAGTTAAAGCTTAGAAGGAAAAGTATATTTTCTTACCTTTTTGAGGTCACAAGTATGGAGACTAAATTGTGGGATATAGTCATTCTCATGAAGTAAAAATTAGTTTTAATAAAGAAACAAAGGCTGCTTCTAACATGTGCAACATGGTCATAAACTCAACAAAAAGGAAAGTGTCATTATACTTATATTAGGTAAAGCAGAGATTTCTGTAGCCAACCATTGGCTCATATGTCCAAACTTGCATTTTATTCCATGGGGATCATGGCAATGCTGCCCCAATACAAAGTTTTGAAGGTGTATTTTCATGCCTCAATAGTCAATATGCGAACCGTTTATTCACATTTGTATATGTATGTGTACATGAATGTGCATACACACCTAGCTAGAGTAAAAGGGGTCAAATCTCTCAAATTATCTAAAATTCCCTGTGTTTATTGTGAGTAGCAGCGGATAGCTTTGTTTCTGGTTATTCCAAAGCACTTCCCTGCAGATGGGTAGGAGTGTTCTGGGCTTCAGATTGATGATTAAGTAAGTGGTTTGTTATAGGTGGAAATTGCTAATAATAAACAACAATGCTACCATTGTCTGAGTGCAGGGTCAGTTGAAGTCAAGAATGTCAAGCACAGAAGTGAAACTGTGGATGAAGCACTTTAGTTGTCTTTTCAGTTAATATTAGGTTGCTCCTGATGAACACAAAATGACCAGTAAAATGAAGGTGGAAGCAAAGAACTTATCCTACAGTCTCAAACATAACACCAGGATGAGTCTTAAAATTCTGTATCACTTAAAGGTCCATGTTAGACTTAATATAATGGTTAAAGCTAATCATTAATAAATTGGATGATTACTCAAATATTCTGAGAGACTATAGGAAAACCTAGTGCATATTTAATGAATCTTCAGAGAATCATGTATCATTGAAGTACTCTTATATTGAGGATTAAAAATAATTCCATAAAAATGACTCAGCAGATTTTAGAGATGCATTTCTAACAAAATTTTCTAGTTTTTTTCTTGAAAACCACAAAGTATTTTAACTTATTATTGAATATAATTATAATCAACAGATAAATACTAGTTAAATAAATCTGTACAAATCTCTAAAATATATTATATATTATGTATTATATATTAATTTGGGTGAAGTCATGGATAGTTGGACTTTTATGAACAAATTGTTTTATGAAATATAAAATGATTTCTCTTAAATGTAATAGGCCCTACCTAAATTTTACTCTAACTTCTTCAAAGTAACTTTTGCCCTCACTGTGTCTTTGTATTACAGTATTTGTGTGGTTGTATTTTCAAAGCAAACTTTCATAAATATTTTTTAAAATTCTTTCCCAATAATTCTGTGAAGTTAATGGGACAAATGTTATCATCAGCATCTTTTTACAGATAAGAATCAGCATCCTTTTACTGCGGCCCAGAAGTTTCAAGTAAGTAATTTATCCTGTCACCCAACAAAGAAATGGTAGAGCCTAGAGCTGAATCTGTCTTCTGACAACTCCGAAGAGTGTGGGGGATGGGTCCAGGTATGGAGAGGACAGGTGATGATGGTGACTGCTCTTTATGGTTGAAGATGCTCATGCTGGTGGCCTTTGTGATGGAGAAGTGTGCTCAGTGACAGATGGAAATGGGGAGAGAATGAAGGAGAGAAAAAAATGAAAGAAAAAATGCATGGATCCAATTCAGTTCCTACAGTATATGGGAAAGTGATGCTTGTTTGGTGGTTATTTACCTGTACTGCATGCAAGATGTTTTCCTGTTTGAGACTCACTTTTATGCCTTCCAGACTACAGTGGATGCTTTAACTTATGAACTCAGTTCGTTCACAAGGGCTGGTTGTTGGTCAATTGAAGGCTCAGGCTCCTCTAAACAGCCTTCAGAGTCTCTCTCCTGTGTACAGGCAGATCTGTGTCCTTAGAGAGACATTGACCCAGGATTTCTCAATTAACCCCACACAGGAAAGGATGTTGTAATGTTCCTTCCAGAACTTTTTAAGGGTTAAATCTGTATCTGAGACCATCTGGAAGCACAAGCAGCCAGTGTTTAGGTTGTAGTTCAAGACTTTGTTTGTAAGTTAAAACTAAAATTCCCATTGTGATCTAAGTATGTTAAGCCGGTTGTAACTTGAGGGTCCACTGTGCATAACAGTCTTGTTTAGGAAATAGATACTATATCATAGACAAGGAAAATTTTCATCCAATTCAGTATTGACTAATGGAGAGTGGGTTCTTTGCAAAGAATGTCATTACAAGCATGGCCTTGGAGATCAAGGTATTGGCTGAAACTAAGCTGAGATGAAGTTTACCAGCACTGGACCAGTATTAGACTTAGATTAAAGCTGTTGAAATGAAAGAGTTTACTATTAGGATTTTTTTCTTTTTGCTTATATCTCTTTCTTTTTTCTTATATCTCTCTCTTGAACAAGAAATTTTTCCTATACTATACAATGTAGAAATGTCTGCCTAGATGTTTAAGTATGAAAAGAGCAATTATTTCTTGATTCTGTGTAGTAGGATTTTTAAATAGTCACAGATTTAATGTGTCTCAGTGATTTGGAGTAATTTATAATCACCTCTCAGGAATGGCTTGAGAGGTAAATAAATAGATGTAAAGCCCCTTCTACAAATTTAACCCTTGATATAGATGAGTACACCTCCCTAACTGACTGGCAGATCTCTGGCATCAGAGGTCATGAATCGAGGGAGTAACAATTATTTTAAGATATAGATATGGAAAATAATGAAATAGCTACTCAGTATCCCACATTATAATGAAAATTTATTTAAAAGGTTCCCCTTCACCCAAATATGTAGCAGCTATAACTTATTTGGAAGACCAACTCTAGCAGAGTCAGAGTGTTTAAATGTCACATGCTATGTGCTAGAATTGATAAAGTGAAACTGGCATTTTTTATTTTGTAGACATCTCTGATTAATAATTTTAAAGGAGAATACTAAAGTATGAATGTTATAGAAATTCTGAAATGTTTCCAATATTTAGCAAACTATAAATCCTACTAAGTATGCATTTATATTACTCTCTGGGCAAAAAGAGAAAGATTAATTCTTTTTTAATACATCTTTTCAGTTCCCAAGTAGCTATCATATGCTAAGTTGTATAACCTAACTATTTAGCAGTGAGTGGATCCAAAATGAAGAAAATGTCCAGGCCAGCAAATATACCAATGAGCATAAGCAGCTCTTTTAAATGAAGGGGTTTTAGATACCACCAGGAAAGTAAAAAATGGAAGAAAGAAAAGGATAATGTAATGGTGGATTCTGATAGTCCAAATGTCATGTCAATCACTCAGTAACATATTTATGTAATAAACTAACCCTAGCTCACCCTATGAGTTAGCTTTGGAGCAGTGTTTTACACACACACATACACACGCACTCACACATACACACACATACACTCACCCCGCCCCCCCATGTATCACATAGTAAAATAGGAAACAAAACATTTGGCTTTGGCCTTTGATGAAGTTTACACTGTCAGAGTATTTTTATGGCCAACTGTCAAAAAATATTGACATGTTACTAGGTTCATTTGCCATTAATATAGCCAAGTATATTTGGAATATATAGAAAATGTCCAACTATGAAACTATTGGAGAAAATCTACTTTCCCAATGAGGGAGAAGCAGAAGATATGAAGAAAGTTCCTTTCTTTTCAAAAAATGATTTAAAAAATTTTGAATTGGGTTTGCATTGCTTTAAAATGAAAAGGAAGTCATCTTTTGTTTTTATAATTAAAGATAAAAGAAAAATATTTATTGTTGTCAAAGATTTAACAAGTTTAGTGATCTAAAAAAGAGTTCATACTCAAATCAGTAGCTTTATCGGTACTTTTGTTAGCTTGGAAATTTTTAAATTTGACCTGAAACAAATAAGTTTTTGGTTTCAACATACATTTCAGTCTGAAGTAGTGTGTAGAATTCAACTAAACATATCAGCATAACATTTTATATATTTAAAACCAGCATCTACATTAGTAAATGAATTTCCCCTCATGGGAGAAAAATAGTACCATTAAATAAAAAGTTTATTTTTTTGTTGTTATACCACAGGTCTTTGTTTTAACTATATTTTGTCCTCTTTCAAGAGAGCAAATAATTTTATTTCAATTCTGTATGTTAGTGATTAACATCTGACTTTCTCCAAAATCCATCCTATCTATTAGGGGGCTTCTTTGTTAGTTACATAAACTCAACAGTCAGTTAAATAAATGCATTTTTCACTCCTCAGCCTTTTTTTTGAGCAAATAGAAAGACAATTGACATTAATGTTTTTCTCTTTGTCTTTTGAGGGAATAAAATAAAATGTACTTAACTAGAAACTGGAAGAAAGGCCCTTATTTATAACTATTGTACATTAGAATTTCTTCTTTTTGTGCCTACAGAGATATAGGGTACATAAATGTCAACATGAAAATAATCTGAAGTTTTATTTTTAAATGTTGATGTATGGAGATTGGGGCTGTCATTGTGCTGATAAGAAAGTGAATGAAGGATTTCCCATGGTAGATGAAAATCTTGAGTAAGACCTTGAATTTTTGACTTTTTAAATTATACTTATTAACACCCAGTACATAGTCATTATGCTAAGCTATTCTCAAAAAATGCGTGCAGTCCTCTTTCTTCTCCAATAAAATGTCCAGTGGAAGATTATGTACTGTGTTTCCGGAAGAATCAAACAGTCATGTCCATTTGGGCTGGTGTAGAATGAAGCCAATAAACAAGAAAAAAGAGCTTTCAAACTGTTTTACCTGCTTTCAAACTGTTGTTACCTGCTTTCAAACTGTTAGGTCTCTCATGTTTTACTATTGTTTGAAACATTTAAACATTTTGTCACATATTTAAATTACAAATGGGCCACTGAGTCATTTTCTTTATAGCACATCACCCACTGTTTATAAATTATCCCATGATCCACATGGGTTAGGGACAAACAGCCATATGTGTGTGGGATTTGAAGGAGAGAAGTTCTTGTCTTTTGTTGCAAAGACTATTGCCTCTGCCTTACTTCATTCATTTGATTTAACACTTCAAAAATGGAAATGAAATCTATAAAATTGGGAAGGGTGGAGGGGGTGGAGGGTGCACAGGTAATGGGGGAACAAAAAGGACTAAGATACATCATGTACAGGTACATGTACCCAATGATAAATGTAAATGTATTGTATACATAAAATGTACCAATAAAAGAATTTAAACAAAAAACAAAAACCCTATTTTTCCTCTGTGTGATTTTCCTGACTGTTTTGTACATGTAACAAGCAAATATTAATATTTTAAATTAAGATTTGGTATTAGATCTGCATGTAATTTTCCATAAAAAATAAAAATGACTATATTTTAAAATAACTCTTTAAAAAGACAGCCAGAAGAGTAAGAACACATTTTTAACCTAATACATCTTCAGGATGGAAATGTTCTTATGTAAAATACATGGGCAAATTTGTTTACTGACTTTAAAGAGTTATCATAGAATTATAAAATTTAAAGATGACTTATTTCAATATTACCATTTGTAAGTAAAAAAGCTAAAAACAGCTAGAGTTACATGTCTTGTCTAAATTATATTTTGGTAACAAGAGACTTATCTGTTCATTTATTCAACTCTATATTGGACATGGTGGAATATGGTAGAAGATCCAGAGTTAGAAAAGATCCATACCATACTTGCTGCTCATAAGAAATGATTAGGGTAGTACACTACAAAAACATGCAGGAATAAAGTCTATAGAGAAATTTATATCATAAGGATGATACCAGTAATAGGAATGCCAGGATTTGAGAAAATGAGAAAAAATTAGAAGCCAGACATTCTTTTTTCCCAGTTTATCTCTACCACTGCTAGGGGATAATAAGCACTATGAAAGCAGATACCTTGCTTTTTTACTGTCATCTTCCTATGCCTGAAGTGCTTAGTGCACAGTAAATGCTCAGTAAATGAACAATAAATATTCTTTCCATAGAATAAAACTGTCTCTTAAAAGGAGTAAATGTGTATGTTCCTCCCAGCATGGATGTATCCTCCTCATGAGATTAGAAAGTCTAATTTAAAGCCATCCTGGTGATGTGCCAGAGAATAATATTCCTATTTTCCCATGATTAATCAATAAGATAAAGCACTCATATTTATTTTTCAGGTTACGTTTTGCGAATGATGTAATCTTAACCATATTTAAAGCTTGGATAGAACCAATCTCGTTATACTCCTAGCACACATAAAATATATATTATGTAATTTGGAATAGGACAAATTTTAATAACTTTTGAAAAAGTGAAATTTGGCCACTTTCCATTGTGAGACACTGGCTTCTAGCATACAGGTTGCTATTTAATCTTCAAATATATTTGTCCACATTCAGAGGACCTGTGAAGATTTCTAATAAGAAAAACGGACATTGTCATATGACTATCTAAGAAATCCAATGCTTTTAATTATGATCTGTCTGTTTTAAAGTAAAAAAAAGAGCAAAGTGAAATGTCATCTATAGGTCATACACTTCAGTGCAAAAGAACTGGGATGACTTCAAAAGTATGAAAACCTATTTGATTCTCCATATGCAAAACAAAATAAAGAACAGAAAAAACAACCACATTACTTTCAGGCACAGGTTCTCATTATAGCCATAATTATTCAAATAATTTTCTTTGATTTTTTTTCTTTACTATTGTATAAAAGTAATAAACTTTTAAATTTCTATAGAAAGGTGTGTAAAAGCCATTAATATGTTATTCATATTGAAAAGTATTTTTCCAAGAAAAATATAGGTCAAATAAAACAATATTGAGGACAAGATTCTTGATAGTTTTATATAGTATATTATTTATATAAAAAAGGAAATACATAAATGATGCCTTTTTAAAATTTTGCTTGGGTTATATTCAATAACAAGACTATGTTAAAGTTTGGGAGACATTAGCTAGAGTTGGCTGAATTCTAAAATGTGAAATACCATCAATGTATTGTAATCCAATTATAGCTCTGACATATCTAACATATGGATCATTTGATAGAAAATAAAAATAAATTTTGTTGACTTTACTCCGAGAGTGAAGAGATCATTAATTGAAATTTAGAGAAGGTTTTAATTTGGATAATTATAGATATCATTGGTGTTCATACATTGTGGCTTACTTGAATAACATGTGAATATGTGGGTTTAAGTATGGAAATTTCATACTCAACCACCCATAGAAAATCTAACAGAGTGTGCAGAAAAATTACCCACATTAAAACTGAAGGGACAATAAAGATGATACAACATTTTATTTTGAGAAATTCATTTAAAATTATTCAGAGATGCTATTTTATGAAATGTACTCCAGCTCTTTTAGACATTTTCGCTGTTTGAGTAAATAGATTAATTTTAAAATATATAATTACACATAGCCAGCAAAGGAGTAGTCCTGTGTCATAAATTATTCAAGGAATCAGAGTCACTACGTACTTTAGCATATCCTAATGAAAACTGCAAGATTTTTTTGAAATAACACCAGGCTTAGTTAATTAAAAATTATTGTGGTAATATGGGAAGAAGTTATAAAGTATCCCAATGCTGGCAAAAACTGTTAAAAAAAAAGAAAGAAGAAAAAGAAAAAAAGAAACCCTAATCAATGTAATGCCAAAGTAAATGTCCACAGTTGTGGGGTTAAACACTTTAAATTATGCTGATTTGATTTATTGTGCTGGTTTGTGACTCACTGTTCAGGCTCTGCAGCCCAGGGACTGTGAAATATGTAAAAATTATATGACAAAAATATAAAATTTCTAATGTAGTACTATAGAAATAATCACTCAACATTTTATACTTTTGAAAATTACAGGCCACAAAATACATCTTCTGGTTACAAGACAAAAGTCTAGTAAATATGCCTTTGGATGCCTGACTTTGAAGTCCTTCCTTATAAATGGGCAATGCATTTTGCATTTTTTGGTCATTTTCCCCAAGTGCTTTTCAGTTGTAACAATCTGAGTTCAGTTTCCTAAGAAAGAAGCCCCTTTTCCTCATTCAGCACAACTAAGGGGTTAGAGAGTATGTTTAAACAGATATATTTTCTTTTCGTCTAACCTTGTCTGGAAGATATAGGAAAACTAATTTGCCTTATTTACATATGGCACAATCTATCCAGTATTCAAGGGTTTGTCAGAAACAGGAACCTTGTGCATTTCCATGGTAACCGATGGCATGCTGACAGTATCTGGCTTGTTGCAGCTTCGTCTAGGCAGGCCGGCAATTAATCAGCCATCTACATGCACAAAATTCTTTGTGAGTGAATGGCAGCGCGCCTCTGTAGTGCTGTCTGTGCTTTTACAATTTTGTATTCCTGCCGGGCAAAGTACTTTTTTGTCTCTTCTATTCATTTTCCATGGCTCCCCAAAATGTGCTAGAAAAGAGTATGAGGGGGTGGGGCAAGGGGAAACACATCTACCTGTAATTTCAAAATGACATTATTTCTTCCCAGCATCAAATATGCCAGGGTGTGTTTCATCCTTTTATTCTGTGCCTCACAGTGGGTTTGCCTTTTCTTTTTTTTTTTTCTAGATTTTCTTGATTTGTGCTCCATGGTCCCTTCATCTGGATCTTGAGGTCTTTTATTGTTGGTGCAAGTAGAACACACCTACTGAGGCAGGTCTATGCATCCATAATGGCCAGGCCTGTGTTGTGCAGGGGGATCCTTTTCCATCCCTTATCTCATCTGTCTTCTCAGTGACACAGAATGGATATTATTCCCATTCTGCAGACTGAGATGCAGGTAAATTAAATGCCTGGTTAGTTTTCCAGGGCTCGTTTGGGCCAAGGCTCCAGGATTCCCGCAACTGTGCCAACACAGATGCTTGCAGTTCCTCTTCATGCACAATGATGTGGTGAGGTTCAGGAACCACTGTTACTTTGCTTCAGGATCCTGGACTTTTCTTCCTCAAAAAACGGTCCTGTTTACAATTAGAACCTTACACTCCCTAGCATCTGAGCAAAAGCCCAAAGTAGACTTGGGTCCTAGGTGATTAGTAGAACACTGGATGTTGCCAGCAGCTCTTACCATGTCCTGTCTGAGGAAGCCATTTAGCTTCTTTCCCTGTGAAATGAAGGGAATGGATTTGAGTGTCTTGAAGGGTCCGCACAGCACAGACAAACTATGATTCTGTTTTCTAAAACATTGCTCTGGATAGTTACAAATAATTTGGGTAAGCTTAAATTAATGGCAATAATTTGTTCAGTCTTTTGTCTTTGAAAGATGATAGAATTATTTGCATTGAATTGGATGCCTTTTTAGTTTTCCAAAAAGGAAAAAAGATTTGACACTTGGGTGGTTGGCAAATCTCAGATGGTCAAAGCTCACTGAAATCGTTATTTCGACATTAGCATTTCCACAGATTCCACAGGGCAAAAATTCGGTTCTTTTCAAACTTAAGTTCAAGCAAAATATCTAAAGAAAACTAAATATTTAGGGCTTACTATGCTAAGTTTGTGAAAAGTTTCACATATTGTAAGAAAAGTTTATATTGGTTGATTTTTGCAAACTAGCCACAAAGGTGTTTATAAAGTGGTGAGAATAAAAATGAAAATACATGCAATTTTTGGTTATCTTTATAAATCTCATCATGTTATTAGTTTAGGGATGTAAATGTACTTGTAAAATACATCTTTGTTAATAAATTATCACTTTTGTTAAATTTATTTCTTCAAAGAAGAATTGTCATGTACAGTATTTTCTTTTAAAATTAAAATTGCCTTTATAAGAATGAGACTTCAGTTTAAAAATAAATCTCATTTCAATAATATAAAAATTGGCATGCTTTTTTATAAGATATTTATCCCTCTTTTGTTTCACTTGTTTTATGAATAATAAAGTATCTAGTATAAATGTTTTCTCTAATTTTGCCTTCCTCTTAAAACCAACATTGAAGCGTGAGCACAGAGCTCAGGCTTTCTTATGACCAGTACTGTCCATCCATCCATAAGTACTGCAAAAACAAGAGCTTCATTTAGCCTGCCTTTCACAGACTTTCTCATTTGTCTGTGGGCCGACTCTAGGACACCACAAAATGCTGTCCTATCTAACATTTTAACCCATTTTAGACATCCGATGTCCTCTGTTACCCTCAAATCTGTCAATAGTATTCTAAAATAGAATGTTGTTGTTTTTAAATTAAGTCCACTTTTTCTCACAATTTTTAAAAGATATTTTATGTTTGTACAAAGAAGTATATCCATTTTTTCGATATAGTAGAGCTCTTAGTATGTAATCTTACTTGTCTTAGAAAAATCAATGAATTTTCTCTACAAAGGGCATATTCTCCTTCAAATTTCTTCTCAGGCTTCTTCATATTGTCTTAAATTTCTGTTATTTAGGAAGATTCCATCACACCATTCACTTAGTCAGCGAACAAGAATTTATTGACCTTTATTATTTAGGTGTTTGAAATTACTCATATATCACCACCATAATCCAATTTATGGAAAATCTTCTCTATGACAGAAATTATTCTCCTTGGTATCTAATTTGAACATAACAAAGTTGAATATATGTAGTAATGGTTTACTTTCAGATGTGGCTTTATGTCTACCTAAACTTTTTTTAATTTCCTAGACTATGAAATAAAAATGACAGTTTTAATTCAGAGTTTTGTTAGCATAACATACATACTTACATACTTAAAGGTGGTAAAAATATGAACTATCTAAAATAGTGAAATCCATAGAAAAGAGGGTAGAAGGGTGATTTCCAAGGGCCAGGAAGGATAAGAAGTGACTATTTAATGGGTAGAGATTTCTTTGGGGAATGATGAAAATTTTTTTGAACTAATAAAGAGAATGGTAGTACATTATGAATATATTGAAAACCAGTAACATGTATATTTTAAATGGGTAAATTTATGGCATATTAACTACATCTCAATATAACTAACATTTTTATAAAACCCAATATTAAAACTTAGAAAATTTCATGCAGGATTCTAGAGTGACTTTTCTTGAAAAAGACCTATGATCTGATATCACTAGCCACACCCTCCCCTTATCAGGCTCCCCAGTCTGTAATGGAGTACAGTTTAAATTTTGCAAAATAAAACGTTCTGGAAATTCATTTCACAGCAATATTAGTATACTTAACACTACTGAACTCTACACTTAAAATGATTAAAATGGCAAGTTTTATGTTATGTGGTTTTTACCCATCATAAAAATATGTACAGTTAAAAAAGTGGTAGAAATGCTTGTTGATAAGGTTGTTATGAATATTTTCCTAATTATTATCACTGTCACTATTCTTACTTGATGGTAGTCCTTCACTTATTGCCAAACTTTAGAGGCAGAAAATACTGGGTTAGTAGAAATTAATAAGGACATACATTAGATCAAATCATATGCAATCATGATATCCAGCTACTTTTGACCTACAAAAATGTCAATTTCCTAGCACTTCTGAAAATATTCTAATGTAACTACAGTGTGCTTATTGATTTGCTTTTGGACACATCAGGATTCAATGCAAAGTATACTTTCTTTTAGCTTCCTGCTATAGAAAGCTTTCTGTTTCATGTGATTGCTGGTTCCTCCACTTATGGCTATGTGGCCCTCAGCTACAGTTTTCTTATCTGTGAAATGAAGATGATAAATAGGATTGTGGTCAGGTTTACATGACATAAATTATTGAAAACACTCAACCTAGAGCTTGCCCATAGTAGGAACCCAACAAATGTACTTACTTCATCACCTTGGATAGCAATACATGAGACAGTATAGTTCATGGGTATTTGAACTTGGATTAGATGTGAATTCCAGCTGCCCACTGAAGGCAGATTACTTCTCTTCACTAAGCCTCACTTTCCTCATCTGATAACAGCTAACTCCAAGGATTATGAGGATTAAATAGCATGTCAAATACAGAACACCTTACCTAGTTCTAAGAACATAGTAGATGTTCAACAAATTACCCTGAGATATGGTTTTATTTATTCAAACAAAATAATTTTCATAATCCTTTTTCTAGAGGTTGCTGATCTGGGGAGGGAGAATCGGAAAAGGTGACTATTCTTAGGAACTGAAAATATATCCATCTTCCAGCTTCAGAATATTTCTCCCATTTTTACTTCTTTCTATATAGCCCCCTAATCCTAGTGTACTTCCTAATCCTGTATAGAGCAGAATTCACCCTACCCCTACTTGGCTCTCTGTCCTGCTCCTGAAGTCCAACAAGCAGAATGGTTAGAAGGGACAGTGCATGGAACCAGTGACCCGGGTATGGGTCCTGGACCCAGCAGTCACTGATTTGTAACCATGGTCCATCACTACCCCTGTGAAGAGTTTGGAGAAGAACATAGGTGGCTAGTGTCCATTTATTTGACTAGCCTAAAACAGAAGGAGGAAAATAAAGACAATTTTTTATGCAGCTATGCCATTTTTATTTAATTTACACCTATATGTATATGTCCATCTATATTGCCATAAGTCATAAGTGTCCTTATTTGGGAAAGGGTGACCTTTATACTATGATGATGTTCTTCCTCATTTTAAAAATTTCTTTTCACTTACAAAGTCACAAGTAAATAGATGACGAGTTTTATGTGATATTTTCACTTGGCCACTTGGCAAAATAAAAACCTGGCAATTCTCTCTCCATCCCCATAAAAAAAATTGTACTGTCTTATATAAGTCTAAACCTTCTGGATTATTAATTCTGAGGATTTTTCTCAACCTGACATAATATTGTTCTACTTAGAATTCCCCTAAACTCTAAATCCTTAAGTGACGAGAATTAGAAGCAGCCCTGTCAGAGTCTCAGTGACATCTTCAGTTATTCAGATTTTTGTTCCCAAGCATCTTTTTTTCACTACTTTGCAGCATGGAAAATTTATAAGGAAGATAAACTTTCTTTTTCCAAGATAGTTTCCTGGCATATCCTACTAAGAACGAGAAAAATGTATTAGGTTAAAGAAAGGAGTGCGGTGCCTAGACCTGTATAAACAGGAAAAAAATGTGTAATTACTGTTTATATTTCTGTTCTTCTCCACACAATGCAGGATGCCAGTGGGTTTTCTTTTGTGGCACCTACAATAACTGGAATTATACTTTTACTTTTTACGTGGTTATGGGGTTAATGTCTTCCTCCTTGCTAGATTTTAAGCTCCACGAAGGCAAGGATGAATCTGGTTTGCTCACCATTGTGCAACTGGCACATAATTGATGCTCTGAATTGAGTAAAATAATATATGCCAGACAAAAGGGGAGGATCTCAAGATAACCTCTCAGAAGAAATAGCAGGCAAGGTGTCCTCCAATGGTGGCCATTGTTTGAATGTACATATATGAAAGATTAAACGCTGCTCACTGTAATTATTTGAGAACATTTTCTTGTATTCTAAATCTTTGAAAGTTAGTATTCTTTGTACCTAAGGAAGCTTCCAACATTTTAAAAATCAGAAGTAATCAGGAAAAGGAGAATTCTCTCATGAGACAAACTGTGAAGTCTTCACCACCCTAGGATCTAAAGAGTTAAACATCATTGCAAGTGTTAGGTGGAAAGACCAGCAGAAAAAACCTCATTATGATAAAGAGGCTGAACAAGAGAAGGACTTAAATGAGAGATAAAGAGCTCTGTTTCTGTCTACCTTCGGGGTAATTGATGAGGTAGGGAAGTTTGAAACAAATTGTAGGTGCGAGGCAATGTACCATGTGTAATGAACTTTGTCGTTAATAGATTTGGGGCTTACCTTCAACATCTACCACTAACTAGCTGGTGAGGTAGGCCAACTTAGTTAAAGTTGCTAAATGTCTATTTTTTCTGCAGTAAATTGAAGATAATAATACTCCATAGGATTTTTGTAATGAAGTTTAATAATATTTGTAAAAGGGATCAGCACAAAATCTAAAGCATAGTAGGCATTCAGAAAACACCAGTTTTCCTGAGCCCTTCCTTCTCTACTTTGTCTGCCTTAAGGTTTTTTTTTAACTTTCTCAGAATTCTTTTTTTCTCCATTAAGTTTATTGGTACATTTTAGATATTAAATATAGTTACATTCATCACTGGGATCTTGTACCTTTACATGACATATATGGTTCTTATTTTTCCCCATTCCCTTGCCTTCCCTTCACCCCCTCCACCCTTCCTTATTTACAAAGACTTTGTTTCCTTTTTTTTCCTTTGCTCATAGTTTTTCTTTTCCCTTCTTTCCTTTCCCCTACCCCTCCCACTTCCCCTACTCCTTTAGACCTTTTCTTCCTACTACACAATATCAATTATAGATTTTTTTTAAAATTACAATATCAAGATTTAGAGGACATTACCACAGATTTTACAGCATTTAAAAGGATACAGAAAGCATATTACAAAAATCTTTTTTGAAATAAATTTGACAATGTCTATGAAGTACCTTGGAAGATAAATTAATGAAACTGACTCTGGAAGAAATATAAAATTTGGATAGCACCTATTAAAGAAAGTATATTCCTAGCTTGAAAACTTACCTATATGACAACAACAGGCTCATATACATTTTAACTGATAAATTACATCAAACATTTAAAGCAGAAAAAAAAGGAACACTTCTCCCCTCATTTTAGCAAATCACCACTGTGCTAATGCTAAACCTGGATAAATATAATAGAAGAGAAAAGTATGAACATAAATAAAAATTTGTTTAACAAAACAAACTATTAGAAGTCAGATCTGGCAGTAGGTAGTAAGAGGTTTTATTATAGGGATGGCATTGTTGATTCAGCATTGGAAGATCCACCCCCATAAGTCATCATTTTACCAGAGAAAAGGAAAAAGCCATATGATCCTATCAGTAGTTGCAGAAAAAGTATTAGACTAAATTCTACAGCTGTTCATGGTAAAAGCTATCAGGAGACTAGAAGTAGAACAGAAACTTCTCAACAGATAAGCCATGTACTCCATACTTGCAGCAAAAACGCCTTATACGAACGGAAAATATACAATGCTTTCTCTCTAAGGTGGGGAACAAGGGCAGATGTGCCTACTCTTCAACTGTCTGTTAAAGTTTGAAACATTGTCCGCCTTAAGTTTTAAGTCTTGCTCCTTGGCAAGAAGATACCTAGTCCAGGCACCACATAGATTCTTGGTGTCCCAAACTCTGGAAGCAAATATTTAAGTAAAATAATAACCCAAGGAATCTAATAGTAACACCAAATTAGTTCATTCTGCAGCATCAAACCTTGAAAATTAAAGCTTGGTATCTCTACTTCTGTAAAATGCTTAAAATAATTTATTCACATATTCTGCCTTCTCTGTTCATTTCCTAAATTGAAGGAGAATTAAAAGTAGTTTTTCAGCCCGGGTACAGACTACTTTCTATCAAATTTTCTACTCAAGTAGATAATTCAACCAGGTCTGGAAGGACTGTGGAAGTTAAATAGAGCAGGAGCCAGTTACTTCTCACTAGGTGCGGAGAAGCAGCATGGTGCACTGTTTCATCTACCGAGTTTTTAGTCAGAACTCTGCTTCAGCCCTGAGTCTGCTGCTTACTAACTTGTTGATCCTGCGCAGGACCTGTTAAGTCTCTGAGCTTCCAAAAGAAAAATCTTAGCACCTTGGATAGTGCTGATATGAAACAGGTGCAGAGGAAATGTTTATTGAATGAATAAATGCTACAGAAAGTGATCTCAATAATTAATTTCCATATCTTTGTCATATGGTGGTTCCTTAGAAGTATGGTTATAAGTTCGCAGTCTCTATCAAGTCAAATGTAGTTAAGTTATTCCCCATTATTTAGCCAGGAATCTGTGCGTTCCTGTTATACATTGAAAGCAACTGGCCTAAAGACTGATGCATCACTTGTCATCTTTAATGCTCCCTCAACATAAATTCCTCCATGGCTTCATATATCACCTGTCAGGTAATCTACTGGAGAAGCTTGACTTTAGCAGTTTGTTCTGTGGTTTGAATGATGAATGAGATCATTCAATTCACTATGTGGCACTCAAATATTAGAGCTGAATGAAAAGAATGTCTGACAAATCGTTTGTTGTCATTAAGGCTTATTTCTCATGCGCTTTAGATGGTTCCCCCCATCTCATTCATTGTCCAGTACACAATGCTAACTGTAATAAGGAAGACAATACTTAATGGATGCTAGACAAATGATAGTGCAAGCTGTCTGGTGCTTTACCCAATAAGTGAGAACCAAATTATAATGTCAATAGACAGGATGCCTCAAGTTATTATGAAGTTGTGCTTTCTGAGTGTCCTTCTACCCTCAGCATGGCTCCTCCTGGCATTGATTTTCACTAAGCAGCCATATTGTTTTCATAGCGGCTGAGATCAAATTTTGAATCTTTTGTTATTCCAATTTTAAAATGCCTAACCAATACCAAAAGTTTATATTCTGGATATAGGTGCCATATAAATATAAACTTTTACAAAATGACAAACTATGTCTTTTATAAATATAAACTTTTAAAAAATTATAAAAATAAAAATAAAACTTTGTGTAGTGCAGAGGGGTGTTGAGTCTATATACCTGTAAATCCCCACTTACATGCTCTCTAGGACCTCTTTTCTCCACAAAATCTCTTCTTAGATTGTGTGCTAGTATTTCCATTTTATATCCAGTGCTTGGAACATATTGCAGTCAGTTAATAATTGAGGACTGATGAATGGATGGATAAGTAAGTATAAGTACATTCAAATGCACCAGTAAAAGCATAGTAAGTACATATTAGTGTAAGATATTTTGCCAATGAATTAACAGCCTGCTTTCCCTTGCTGTAATGAATACCTGAGATGAATCTTCCTAAAAGACTAAAAGTTGCCTTTGGCCCATGGTTCCAGAGAATTCAGTACATGATTGCTTGGCCCTGTTGCTTGAGGCCTGTGGCAGTAAAATGGATTATGGTGGAGCACACGGTAGAGAAGGCCTTTCCACCTCAGGTGGCTGAGAAGTAAGAGAGAAGAGGGTGGCAGGGTCCTCATGTCTTCTTCATGAGCGTGGCCCAATGACCTAAACTCCTTACATGAGGCCCCACCTCTTAGGGATTCCATAATCCCCTAATATGGTAACCTTCAATACAGGATGCTTTAGGGGACAGTCAAGATCCAAACTAAAGCATCTGACTATAGAGAAAATGAATTTCACTTCTACCACAGGCAACTTAGGGTTAGTGGCAAAGGAATTATTGAGATTATTATCTAAAATGACTTCATGAGTTCACTTACATTTATCAGATTTAAACAATACCTGACAAATAGAGATCCCAGAGTATCCATGTATACAAACTATGTATAAAGAGCAAATTTCATTCTCTTTTGGTATTAAAGCATACAGCAGGCTTCTCCATTCATCAATATTATATGTTAAAGGCTGTTACACTGTCTCCTTAAAGAGAGCTCAAAGAAACTGTCAACCCAAGTCTCTTATACTAAGTAGCACAATTACCTATAACTTTCCCATTTCATTAGCTGTAAACATTCCTAAATGAGATATGTCTGTATTCCAATCAGATATATCTGTATTCAAATCAGAACCAATTTAAATTGGTTCTGCCAATTACAAACCCCTTGAACTCTATGCTTCAGTTTCTTCATCCTTAAAATGGGAATTAGAGATGGTATGACAATTGCTCACCTATAAAGAATTTAAAGGACTGTCTAGTAGTTAATGAGTATTCAATAAATGCTAGCTACTATTGTGGAGTTGTTATTAATTTTAGACAACTATTTTCATAAATGATAAAGCAGAAAAGATTAAAAATGTCTGTCCCACATGCACATCTTTATTTAGGCCCAGCCTGGCCCTAAGACAGTACTGTCCAAAAGAAATTTAAGGAGAGCTACATGTGTAATTTAAAATATTCCAGTAGTAGCATTTGAAAAGGTAAAAAAGAAGTAGATAAAATACATTTTAATATTTTCTTTAACATTGTATAAAATATTACCATTTTAACATGATCAACATAAAAACATGAGATATTTTGCTGTTTATGCAAAAGCTTCAAAATATGGTATGTATTTTATACTTACACCACACACATCTCAATTTGAGAGCTAAATTTTTATTAGAAAAAATTGGTTTAGATTACATAGAATTTCAAGTTGAATGAATAAATAAACATCTAAGTTACTTCAAAGACATTCAATTTTTTTCTGTTGAGTGTCATTTTGAAGTTTAAATTAAATCAGTTTAAGGTATATTAAATAAAAAATCGTACTTCTCTGTCCTGGTAGCCATATCTCAGGCTCTCAATAGCCCCATATGGCTAGAGCCTCCTGAACTGGGCAGTGCAATTTTCAGCAATCTCAAGCAGAACACACTGAAACTCCTGCCACCCTACCCATCAAAATGCTGAGCTGTATTTTAAGGGCTAGTATTGGAATATGTGAGGTTGAGCATAGTGGGATCCAAAGAAAAGGCTGAGTCCATGTGACATCCCAAATCTACTATAAAAGAGAAGAAATGATTGTGCTATTAGTGATTCAGAGTTAAGAAACCCAAAGCATAGCCATAGAAATAGAAGCTTTCCCCGTGTATGGCCCTATACCCTGTTGGTCCCCTCTGTGCCCTTCTCTGCACTACTCACTCTTAGTGACAGAATGGACCTATTGACATGTGTTTAGGACTACTGGGCCAATGTCATGAACTACATCTGCATAATTCTTTATTAATGATGAATATGCACAAATCTTCAGACTTCAGGGTTAATATTTCTCAGAATCAAGGTTCTCAGAATCAGAGGGTTTATTTGGTGCTTACTTTTATTGTATATTTTCCACCAAAAAAGTCTGATTTGACTTTACTATATAGAACTCTAAAAATAGTTTAACCATCAAGTTCATTTATTCCTTCAATTTCATTTAATAAGTACATAGTAAACTATCACAGACAAACCCCTACCCTCATATAGCATTATCTAATGGGGATATAGATTAGTAAATGGACAGCTGAATCTCAAGGTGGTGTCTTAGTAATAAGGGCAATTTAGGAGCTCTAGGAGCACAAAGGGCAGATGCTTCAGTCTGAGACAAGGCACTGAGAGACAGGCTCGGGAAAGACTTCTAGGAGGAACTGCTCTCCAAATGGAAACAAGAATAATGAACAAGTATTCAGGGAAGAAGCTTCAGGAAAAATATTAATTGAATGTGTGAAAGTTTAGAGAATGACAAAGAGAGAAACATGCAAAGAAAATTAAGTGTGGTTGAGCCATTAAGATTGGGGTAAGTTGAAGAGGTCAAGTTGTGAAGTAAGGAGGAGCCGAATTATCCAGAACTTTGGAAGTACAATGGAGTCAGTGAAGAGTTGGGAAGGCATAGTCAAATCTGCATGTAGGAACCACCACTCTGCCTGTAGTGTGCAGAATAAGCTAAACAGGAAAATAGGTAGACGGTTTGGTAGGGGACCATGACCCAGTAATCTAGGCAAGAGATGAAGATGATCTGGATGGAAAGAAATGGATACACTGGAGAGAGATTTTGAAGGAAAACTACAGGATTGATTCAGTAATAGATTGGGGTGGAAGAGCAGAGTCGAGACTAAGTTGTTTGTGGTCATATTTTCGTTCTTTGGGTCAGGGAAGAATGGGAATTGAATGGGAGAAAAGTTCATAGTTGTATAGTATTGAGAAATCTTTGGGATAAACTAGTACTGTGATAAAATTCTTAGAATTGTCACCATGTAGTAACTGAAGCTTAGTGATATGTAAGGACATCATAGGAAGAAATCAAATGCTAGGACAAATCTCTACAGAATGCCAATCTTTAAAAGGCAGAGGAACAAAAGCATGCAAAGATGAGTAGACAAAGAGGTATGTGAACAAACAGAAGCACAGTGTCAAGAAAGTAGAAGAATAAAAGTATTTCAAGAAGGAAATATTGGTTAACAGTGTCAGAAATAAGAGTAGGTGCAGTTTCAAGGGTAGGGTCAGAAACCAGGATGCAGTCAGTGGAGTGATAAAAAAGGAAAAGATAAGCTACATTCTTTGTCTTCTTGCCATAATTTCCCATGTTAATTTTGAGTCAAATGGCAGTGTCAGAAGAAAGAGTATTGTTTCTTGTGTCACATATTTAAGCAATTTGTCATATCACATTTTTGCCTTAAGTCAAGTGCTACAATCTAAGGAAGCAGTTAGTAATCTGTCTAAAGTGGAATGCTAAGACTTTGTTTTGGAATTCTTTTGTCTGTAAGAGGTGATGAGACTACTAGTAATGTAGGTTCTTAGAAACCCCAGACTAGGAATAAGGGACAGAAATTCTGCAGTACTTCATTCTTTCCCCACTAGGGTAGAAACTTCTCAGTAGGCAAATTTCCAGTACTTTCCCCCCTCCTAGTACTCTCTACCTGCCACTTATTTTTTCCTTGCTGGAAAGCAAACCCAGAGCCTCATGCATGTAAAATAAGTATTGTACCACTGAGCTGAACCCCCAGCCCTCTTTTCTCTTTTTATACTTTTTATTTTTCTTTTGTAAAATTCCTTATTAAAATGTGGTCTTTGAAAGTTCTCTGTAAGCATCTCAATTAAAAGTTCAGTGTTATTAAAGTGAATATGAAGTAGAATCAAGATGGGGAGGACTGTGGCAAAGGCAGAGGCAGATGGCTACAATACATGAGCTTGCTTTACCACACAACCTGTGCTTTGTGTTAGCTGTTTGTCATTGGCCTCACTGCTACACTAGTCATACTATTGAAAGTCACATGACAGCCACTTGTGTCACATACTCTGTTAGGCCCAGTCGCTATACTTTCCAAAGCATAAGTGAAGAATGGTCACGTTGCCAGGGACATTCCTGACAGACATTGTCTAGTAAGAAGACATCCAGAAAAAAAAATGAGCTATATTGATCATCTTTTTAAAACTAGAATTCAGGGCCAGGGATTTAGCTCAGTGGTTCCGCCTCCTGCCTCACAAGTGCAAGGACCCGAGTTCCATCCCTGGTACCAAAAAAAATAAAAAAATAAAAAATAAAATAAAACTAGAATTCAGCCAGAAGCTTACTTAAAGCTTGGATAGATGGATGAATGGGTGGTAGATGAGAAGAAGGAAGGAACATAGGAAAAAAAAGGCCTCAGAAGAGGCCCTCTGGTTAATATTATTGTTGTTGACCTTTTAAAACATTAGAACATATTACATATCAATTCTCTACATTTATGGTAGAAAAAGCACTGGTTTAAGAATAAGATGACTATTACTTCCTAACTTGTGATGTTAGGAAATTCACTTTCATTTTCTGAGCCTCCTTATCTGTCAAGGGGTATTGTACTATGCACATTACAGGGATGTTATATGCATAAGAAATCTTTTATATAGAAGATTATGTATGTAAATTATGGTGCACTATACATACATTAGTTATTGTTCTGCATTTAAGGACAATTTATCTTCGTAGAAGGAGGATTGTCCGGATATAACCTATTGTGAACAAGGGTGAGAACTTTTAATACACTAATAGCCTTAGGCCTCAAATCCTGGAGAGCTTATTAGGGCTCATTAGTGCCCATGTAGTAAGTCCTCACTAACTCCTCTGAGCTCTTTGTATGTTATAATACTCTTTTCATACTGTTTTTGGTTATTTTCCCCATACATTCCTGAAAAGTGCTCACATTTTTTCTTGTGAGCTTTTTCTCCATATGTAGCTCTTCCATTTTACAAAATAAATAATCTTACCCACTCCCACCCACTGGCACACTTTTAATCGCTGCTAATACATGTGTGTAGTTTTATGCTTCTACTTACTCTCCAGAACACTATGACAAACCTACTCCGAGTGCTAATTAGGACCAACTTGAGTATACGTCAGCAGCTCCCTTTAACTGCTCTCTTTGAAACGATTCCAGTTAGTCCTTTTAAATGAACTTCAGAAAAGAACTCAAATTAATTTGCTTCTCAATGTCCTATGGTTCAGACATTGGATTTTTCCCCCTAGTGACTTCTAGTTAGCAATCAAAGTGCTGTTTTTCTACATTATGATTTTAACTCAACTTCCTGGGAGTGGAAAGATTCAATCATTTCTTCAAAATCCATAATTATTTTTCGTCTTTTACATTTTCAGCTTGCTTCCCCCAAAATGTGTTCCCTTTTCACCAGGGCTACCTCCTGTTCCACTTAGGTTATCCTTTGAGGGTAATATTTCTTATAAAGAGTCCCCAGAAAGTCTAGGACAGAAGCACTTCTGTGAGGATTAAATTGTTCATACAATCAGGACCAGCTACGTAATCTGCGGATCCCATCACAGAGTGATAAAACAGGGATACAGGGATCTTTGCTTATAAAAATTGCTAAGAATTTCAAGGCAGCAACAGCACAACTTCAAAGCAAACACAGGGTCCTAATGTATTGTGTGGATCACACGCCATGAAGTAACCATTATATATTGATACAAACTAACAATCTTGTTGACTTTGTCGATATGAATTTCATGTTTTCAGTAAATTTATACCTTTGATAATCTCTCTAATAGGATCTGTTAGACATTCAAATTTATAATCTATTTAGCAACTTTTAGTCACTCAGTTATATTTCCGGTATGTGGATTTTCTGACACTCCTTGTTTTAGTCACTGCCTACCTTAACTTTGGGTCATAAGATGAATTGGAACTTAAAAGGGAAATTTAATTCTTGTATAGCCATATTTTAATAATGGCATCGAACCAAAACATTCTTCTATTGCAGTTACATGGGTTAACACATGTACATTTATAATGTTGAGAGCTTTAAAGTCTAAAAACACTAGAAAGACATAAACACGAGAATATGCAGTCTGTTTAAAAAAAAACCATGGAAAGATTTCATGCATATTTGGGGGCAGCCTGCGGTATCGAAATTGATTGTAAAATATATTTAATGCTAAATTTGATGGCATCATTACGGTGCCTTGTGTTCTTACATGCATATTTTCGGACCTTCTCCTCCTCCACCTGGGCTAGCCACCACTTAGCCCGGCAGGGAGCTGAGTTTCTATGCTTATCTGCTAGTCTAGGGGAGAGGGAGCAGTGTTGATTTTGCTGTATGTGGCCAATTATCTTGACCTTTATGATAGATCAAGCCGTGGAGGGACCAGGAAGCCAAGTCTCCCTCCCACTTACATCTCCTTCTTGGGAGAACAGCACATTGCAATCCTGTCGGTTTGTGGTCTTATATTTCACTCCCCAGCAATGAACATCTTGAGACACTGTGATTAGCATCCCTGATTCCTAAAAATTGACTCGCCTTGTTATAACTAGAGAGCTGTCGCCGAAAATACTTCACCTACTGTTCAAAAGGGTATTATTTTAGTGCCTTGGGGATAGGAAAAGTTTTCAACCCACCAGTGCAGGGATTAGTTTTATTTTAAAGTATTTTATTTTAAAGTGTTTTAGATAACTTAAATATGAATGATCCAAGTTCAGTGGCCTCCCAAGAATCTTTTACGAAGTGCTTCAATTCTTACCTGACAATCTGTTAAAAATGAGTATGTGCTGTATATGTGGACATCAAATATACCTCCTTCCTATGTCAGGAAAACTGAGAGACCTTCTGCATCAACCAAGTACAGAGCATGATTTCATTTAGACAAATAGCTTTCCTTTGAGGATTTTTTGACTGAATCATCTGGACTTAATCATAAGTTTATTGACTAGCATGTACACTTATTATTTTTCATATTCCTGTCCACTAAGCAAATGAAAGCATTTCTCTTTTTATTGAGCATTCATAATTGCCTATAATAATTTTAAAGAGATGCATAATTCTGTGATTCACTTAGAATCAGGTTAAAATTTTATCTCCAAAACGTTAAAAGAGCATCATCTCTCTAAATGATCTCTATTCATGGGCTTCTTGACCAGCTTAACCAACCAGACCAGTTAATATGTTTAGACACAGTCTGAATCACACAACTAGTATAAATAATTTTTTTAAAATCGCTGAATTAACTGTTCCATTTTTGTAACAGAGTTGACTAAACTCAGTGGACTTTTGGTGACAATTTGGAGATGGAGCACTTTTCGTTTTCAGTTACTCATGAGTGCAGGGGAGCTACATGTCCAGGACACGTATTCCTACTTTCCTTCATAATTCTTCACCTATACAAGGAAAGATGTCACAATGTTCCCTCAACAGCATTGGTGAGAGCTGGTGCCAGAGAGCTTCCATCCCCGTACATGACTGCAAGCCCTGTTTTCAGGAGAAACTTAGAAATAGGAAAAACAAAACTATACTGAAAAGTCTAACAGCTTAATGCAATAGCTGCTTGACTTCTGTGAGTTTCTAAAGTGATCTATTGATGATTGGTCAAAGAGAAGCTCCTTGGGTCTTCAAACCGAGCCAGCAAAGTGTTATTTTGCCTGTTGTCGGTTGACTGTCAGGCTACTGTCTTCCTATTCAACCAGACTTCATCACCACTTTGTAGAGATTTTAGGCAACACAGTTGAGAAATCAGATGTCATAGGTATGTTTAGCATGTTCAAGTCATAGTCTTCCATGGTAGGCATATGGTGGGTACATGTTAGAGAAGAGTGGTAGAATAAATAAGGCCAGGTACTAGAGAAGCAGTTACTGTGGTTGCATTCCTTGTGATTTGTCTACAAAAGGGAGCTCTTAATAAAACCTTGCATGATTAACAAAGAACACAGCAGTGAAGCCAGAGGCAATGGTAGCCGACTGCACAAAAGTAAGTAATAATATTTTAAAAATAGTATAGAACAAAGTTTCTCAGTCTCGAGACTATTGACTTTGTAGACTGTACAGTCCTTTGTTGCAAAGGGCGGCTCTGTATATTGTGGGAAGCCAGCATGGCCGTCACTCAGTAAATGGCTGTAGTCTACCTTTTACCAGTTACAATAACTAAAAATGTTTTCAGACCTTGGCAAAAGTCTTCTCTGTGGCAGAGCACCTTCATTTGATAATTACAGCTTTTCACTAGTAAAAGCACTTTGATCATCTCAACAAAACTGTTAGGAATTCTTCCAAAAATTCCTGTTTTACAAAAGAGAAAACTGAGGCTCAGAAAAGTAAAGTGACTTGCTTAAGGTCTCATAAGTACTAAATCATATATCTGGAATCTAAAGTCTTGCAGGTCTCTCAAAGCCATACCAGGTACTCTTTTCATTATACCATGCAAGAAACAAATAATGAATCACTCCACATCCATTTCCTTCCTTTGCTTCTTCTATTATTTGGTTTCCTAGATTTTACATAAATGGGATTGGGCTAGCATAAATCTTTACTTTCCAAGGGCTACATAATGTTTGTTTTGGTAAGACATCAGTTTTTCATTTGGTCTTTAATCCCCATAGCTCTCATTTGAAGTGTTGACAAGAGTTCATCAGGTTGCTGTTAAGAGTTGCAGCTGAATTTTTCCAATAAATCATCTTAGATTTCAGTAGCATGAAAGAATATTTTTACTTCAGCAAGGTTAAAGATCTAAATTTCTCTTCCACTTTAGCTTTCATAACATGTCAAGGCCATATAATTCATACTCAAAGGTTAGTTAATTAAAAAGTAGATTCAGTTTTTTTATATCAAAGTTTTCAAGGAATTCAGAAAAAAAACTGTCAAAAAGAATCCTCAGATACAAATTTTAAAAATACCTTTAAAATCTAATTTCTAAGTGGTCTGTGTTGGCACAGTAATGCACATTCCATGACTACTGAGTACTAAGACTAATATTAAAATATTTATGCCTCTCTGAATTGAAATTTTTATTATAGTACTAGAAATAAAATAGAGCAACTCTGATAGATATGCCATGAAACAAAATATGGTTAGGAATGAATGAAGAAATAGGCAGTGGCCACTAAGATGTATTTAGGATGAACATTTAGGTTCTAAGAGCCATTTGTGATAGAACTTATTTTTACTCCGACATAGCAATGAACCAACTCTATAGTGACTTATAGGATTACTTGTACCAACAAGTAGAATTGTGATCTAGTCAGCAAGTATCTCCATGGACAGAGGAGAAAATTCTAAGTTTCCTTTGTGATTTTTCTCTTTTAAAAAGGAAGATAGACAGTATGAACCTACTGATCTTGCTAAGAAAGAATATAGTTTCTGCTCCTAGAAATGCTAGTCACATTTTACTGACCTCTCTCTGGACTGGGAAAGAACCAGTGGCCACCAAAATATGCAGATAATAAAGAAGCTAGAAAGCCCAGCCCACATACAGAGGAGATCAGCCTTAGATTGATGTCTGGCCTTGGGTCCAAGAAAACATACATATATATGCTGCTGGTTCTACTGGTTAGCATCTATAAAGGCTTTGTACCCATTATTGTCCATTAACCAAGTTTGATGAGAGCATTTATCCTATCTCTTAGAAACTTATATACTGTACTGTACTTCCCTGAGGTGTGCTTAAAACACGTATAGTTGAACCCTACAGGACTCTGTATATAATCATTATATTTTAAATGAAAAATAAAGGACTTTCATTTTAAAATATATGAATTTATTTAAATAAAAATCTTTACAGAAATATGCAAAAGTTAAATCACATTTAGGTCTGTGTTTAATAGACCCAGACTATGGGCTGTTGGTCCTAGAACATTCTTACCCTGTAGACACCAAAATTTGTGGGTGCTCAAGTCCCCTATATAAAATGGCATAATATTTGTGTATAACTTGTGCACATCCTCCCATATACTTTAAATTGTCTTTAGATAACTTATAATAGCTAACAATGTAAACAGTAGTAATGCTGTACTGTTTAGGGAATAATGACAAGAGAAAATAGTCTGTACATGTTCGGCACAGATGCAACCATCATATGCCTAACTGCACTATACATGAACAAGATTCAGGGTGAACAATGCTCAAGTAGCTCAGGAGAGAGGCTGAGGACCTGTGGAGTGGTGGGGGCTACAGCAGGGTGCACCGACACAGTACTTCATTCACACACACTCAACGTGGTGCTCAGTGTGTGGCAAATTCAAGTTTTGCTTTGGGGAGTTTTCTGGAATTTATTTTTTAAAATATTATTGGTCT
Source organism: Heterocephalus glaber (assembly GCF_000247695.1). Next base: position 59,271,521 of record NW_004624730.1, read on the forward strand.
GCAGTTGGTTGAATCCAAGAATGTAGAACCACAGACATAGAGAACCAACTATACCTTTAGTTTCAAATTTGTGCCTTTCACCAAAACAATGCAGAGCTATGATTATAAAAATATAGTATTTTACTAGATGCTACAGAATTGCAAACTTCTTTAGACTTGAGTGTCTTTCTTGCCTTTATGCATCTTATTTTCCTAATTGCAAAAGTAATATCCATCTACTTTAAACAACTTCGAAAATATAGGAAAGCATAACATAAAAGCCACAAATGTTTGGCATTCTCTGAACCCAGAGATATTCCTATAAATATTGCAGAATAGAGCATTTCAGACTTTTCCTATGTGCAGTTCCTCTACACTTTAAAAAAATAGTATTGTTACAGCTAATAGTCTTGAACCTGTATTTTTTAACTTAACACATTTAGAAAATATTTGTGTCATTAAATACTCTCTATATCATCGTTAGTGGAATGTGCTTTTCTTCGTTGGAGTGCATTTTGCCATGTTATACCAGTCTCCTCGTTGTCAGACATTGCAGTTAACTTCTGTTTCCCACTGTTATGAATAGGGTTGTCATAAACCTTCCTGTATCTTTGCACATCTGTGATTTTCCCTCATGACAATTTCTAGTAGTGGAATTACTACATTAAAAGCATGAACTGTTAAGATTTTAATTCATATTGCAAAATTGCTCTCAGGAAAGGAAAGGTACTGTCAACTTCTGCTCCTACCAGAAGTACTGGGGAGCAGTTTCTAGCACCCTTACCATGACTACCATCATTTTTTCAAAAGAAGCCAGACCGATAGATGATGAATATTATCATGTTACTGGCTGAAAATGGACCTTGTTGATTACTGCAGAAAATGAACTTTTTCATACAGTTATTAATCACTTAAAATTATCCTTTTAGAAATTTCCTATTCTTGCCCTTTGTTCATTTTTGTTTTGTCATGTTAATGTTTATCTCATTGATTTATAAAAGCTTTTGTTATATTAAGAATATTACATGAAGACTTATTTCTAATACTTTGTATCTTTTAAAAAATCTACTAAAGAGATAAGCAAATGGTGATAATTCTTTATGGGAGAGCTTTATATTATGGCTGTGAGGAAGATAATCATATGTATTCCTTCATTTAAAATAATGTGCTGTCTTTCTCTTAGAGCACTGAATGTTATAATTTCAGTATTTCAGAGGGTTAAAATAGCCCAGGTCTCACAGAAGAAGTATTACTTACTGAAAATAAAATAAAATAGGCTTTCAAAATTCTGCAAGGTGAAGTCACTAATCTTCTTAAGGTCAGGTTGAAAGAGAGAACTTAAATTTAACAGAAAAATGTGACTTCGAAAAGGTTACTTTTTAAAAGTACAAATGATTTAAGTAGTGTGGTGTATTCTTCCTGGTAATTATAATGGATCCTTTCTTAGAAGTTTTAGAACAAGGGCAACTAAAAAGAGCAAGGACTGGGTCCTTTATTTTATGCCTTCAGTGGCTGGCTCCACCTGAGCTCCATGGAAATGAGGGAGGACTATGGATCCCAGGCCTCGTGCTCACTCAGGGCCTTCATGGGCCAACGTGCACAGTCACAGACTTGTCCCAACAGTCGGAGGGAAGGTAGAGGAAGGCAGAGCGTCCTGATTCTGTGCCTCACCACTTGGACAGCATTGTGATTTGTCAATTCATAAATATTTTGCTTTTATAGGAGTCAAGTAGCATTGTATTTTGTGTGCATGTTTATAGGGGTAATATATTAGGCATAATCATTTTAAATAGGAAACAATCTTGGTAACAGTTTTAAAACATTTTTTTACAAACCAGGAGACTCAAAATATAAAATGACCTGTAACTCTGACCAACCTCTGACAAGCATTTATCATGGATTAACAAATTGGAAATGCTGAAAAACCCCTTCCGGGGTTTGTTGAATTGCAGTTTATTTACCTGGATATGTAATTGAGCAATACTCTGTCTGTCCTGCTAGTTGTGATTATGGTGCTTCCCAGGGGATCATATTAATACCAAAATTACTTAGCTTTTTATTAATCAATTATGGACTTCTTTATTTAGGGGACACGGGGAATTTGTAGTAGTGGAAAATCCATAAGGGCTTTTAAATTTCTTATTAAATCTTCTGAAGGATTTTCACTAAATGTGATTGATAATAGAGTTCTATGACATGATAAGGAAGCAAAGTACACCATTCGTAATTCTAAAAGAAAATTACAGGTGACTTAACTCCAAAGCAGTAATAATTAGAAATGTGTAAATACCAAATAGTTTCTCTGGTGTGAGAAACTGAAAGTGTAAATAAGGACTAAATGTATAATAGGTAATGTGAAATAGGAACAAAAGGACACACATGTATAAATACCAAATAGTTTCTCTGGTGTGAGAAACTGAAAGTGTGAATAAGGACTAAATGTATAATAGGTAATGTGAAATAAGAAGAAAAGGGGCAAAGGGGAAGTAAATGGGAGGGCTAGGGGAAAGGATAGAAGGGAATGGGATTAATATGAGAAAATGGAAAAATAGGAACAAAATCTTTGTAAATAGGGAGGACTGGAGGGGTTGAAGGGAGGGCTGGGCAAGGGTGAAAAATAAGAACCAAGAGAGACTATGTAAAGGTGCAAATTTCCAATGATGAATGTCATTATATTGTATACCTAAAATGTACCAATGATTAGAATGAATAATCGATAATGCAAAATAGGAAGAAAAGGTCCAAAGGGGTAGGGGTAGTGGGAGGCACGGGGGAAAAGAAAGAAGGAAAAGGAAAAAATGCTGAGAAATGGAAAAAATGGAAATAAAGTCTTTGCAAATAGGGAAGGGTGGAGGGGGTGAAGGGAGGGCTAGAAATGGGGAAAAAATAAGAACCAAGATGCATTATATAAAGGTACAATTCCCAATGAGAAATGTAATTGTGTTGTATACTTACAATGTACCAATAAAAGAATTTAATACAAAAAAAAAAGAATAGCAAGAGGTATGAAGATAGCATGAATCAAATCTTTGGGTATCTCCTTGTTATTTTGGAGAAATCATTACCTGCTTTAATCATTTGAATTTTATATGCTGGGAATGATTAAGGGTTTGATAAATGTGTAACTTGACTCTGAATGTCAACAAGATCACAACTCTAGACAGTAAATATTGCCCATTACTGATGATGCCTGCATAACTAACAAAGTGGAAAAATCTTGTAACTTGTAACTTGGACCTCATCAATATATTTATGTTAATAAACCTCTTTGTGGAAAGAAACATCATTGATTTGCCTTTAGTAGTTTAATTTTCTCTCTTTTAGTTTTTTTCCAATTATTTTTTCTTTCTGATCTAAACAGGCTGAGATAGAGAACAGTGGATCTGCGATTTTTGTTTGCCGGCTTGTTCTTTTGGTTGATACCAGTGTAACAGGAAAAGTAGTACGTCAATTTAGTGGTTAATATAACTTTACTAAATTACTAGAACTGCACACCAATTAGACCATCCAAAACACAGGAAGGCATAGAAACTGGTACTGGCGAAAAGGCAAGGGACTGCCCTCTATAATAGATATACTTTGAGCTAAATAAATGCCAGACACATTACAGTACCAGATGTCCTGGCTGTGTCCATTTACCTGTTACACAGCCAACAACAAACAGTTGTGAAATTCAATATGCAGTCTTCACTGGGAAACTATGGGTTCAAAGTTGCGTTTGAAGTGAAATTGAAATAAAGGGAAATCATATGAATGACCAAAAAAAAAGTTTTTCTTATATGAATTCCCAAAACCTAAAATTTGATGTAACTACCTTAAAGTGAGTATTTTAAAACATTTGCTATTTATTGTTCAAATTATGAAATTTGCAGTGAAAAAGCACTTATATTTTAGCTCCTAGCAAATTTACCCAAATGAGTAGAGAAAGTTAACTAAGAATTTATTGGAAATTTGAAGAAATAAACACTAGGAATGGAGGAATTCCACATAGTTATCTATTCATTGGTCAAAAACTAAATGCATGTGAGGCAATAATGTCAACATATATATCAACAGATAGATAGTAGATAGATAGATAAATAGATAGATCTGACCCATTATGTGCCTGACTCAACCTCACTCACCTTATGCTAGTCCAGCTCTGCACAACCAATTTCCAGCCCAATAACTTCTCACAGCCATTTCTGTCCCCCTCCTCTGGCAAATGACGCCTGGGATGAATGGGGTCCTAGGACCCTGAGTTGGGATGAGGACTTACTGCCCACAGCTGCAGTATTTTGCCCAACCAATGAAATACTGAAAGCAGGGTCCTAAGGAAATTGGGAAGTAAGCATCAGAGTAATCAGCATATATTCAGTTATTTTTCCAAATGGAAGGTGAAAAAGCAGCAAAAGCATAAAGTTAAACAGACAAAGACAAAAGTTCCTGCTGAATGAAGAGTTGGGGAAATAAGATTCCTGAGTCATCTGCAGACATCTGCACTGTCTTTCTGTCAGTTACTACAGCTCTGTGAGAGCATAAAGTTAAACAAAGACAAAAGTTCCTGCTGAATGCGGGGTAGTTACCATGAGTCTCCTGTCTGGTCGACCAGGATTTAAGACCCTTGAGGAGGACACTTGCTACTGGGTTGAGAATGGCCTGTGAGAAATGCCTTCCCCTGGGTCAGGCAGTTCCATGTCTGAGGCAGAAAAGGCTGAGTGACTTTCTCAGAGAAACTGGTAGAACTCTGAATGAGTCAACCTCGTGAAAGCTGTTATTAAGGGGCAGTTTGAAAGCTTAAAGAGCTACTAAAATTAGCGGCCTCCTGAACAGCCAAAAACTTTCTTCTATACATTTTTGAAACCCATCTGACTCCAAATTTGAGGTTTTTTCTATTGATCATGAAAACTGAGTGAAAACGTGATCAAGGAATTCCACTCAGAAAAGTTTCTGCACACGTATTTACCTCTACCACCATCATCACTATCACCACCAAATTCATAAGGGTACATTTTCCAAAAATAGTTGGTCCAATGAGCTCATCAACCTGAAAACAAAATCCTCTTCTATAAATTTCCCTTACTACAAAATTTTCTGCTCTTTGTAATGAAAACAGAAATTTGATGCTCAGGATCCAAATCAGCCACATTCTATTTCTGCATAGCATGGGTTGAAGGAACAAATAGGGGGAAGGAAGAGATCTTATGTAGCCATTTGTCTAATTTCTCAGGAGACTGGTATTAATAGACTATACTTTTAGGAGAAGTAAATTAACTTTATACAATGTTTAAGGAATATTGTATATGTAGGATCAAATGAGGGGAAAGGATAGTTTTGCCAAAGGCAACTGTTATCAAGGTTCTGAAATTAATTGGATGCTTTAATTGAGGTAGATTACTCCCTAATGCTTGCTTGAATACAGTAATTCTCCTATTAAATTATCTTTGAATAATTACCTGAAATTTCTCAGCTGCAGGGACTGATGGCTATTTAATTGCACAGAGATGTTGCTATATAATTACTTAACAAGGTGTCCTGTAATAGTTTAATTCCCCTTTTACTGAAAAAAAGTGGATGATAAAGTAACTACAAATACCCCTTTTTTAAAGAATAAATTGCTGTAGGGTTTTTCCTTCAAAGATTATTTATTATTTGAAAGTAAATGAAATTATTTCTAAATTTTTTTCAAAGTACAGCCTCTCCAACACACAGTACATTAGATAACATTTCAAAGAATTGAAATTGTCATTTTTAATTTTTGCTTATATGAACATTCTATGTCTCATTATGAAATATTCCAGAAACCACTTCTTTCTCTTCATTTTTATTGCATATTTTACCTAAGGTTTTCAAATTAAATATATATTTTAAATTAAATACTGTTAATACATGGTCATATGTCACATAAGAACAGTATAACAGAAAAGTAAATGAATTTTCTGGAATTATTTGGTGAGCAATCTACAAGAAGGTGATTTCTACTCAGATATCAATTTACTAGCATTTAGAATATTGTAAGAGATGTTATTGGGATTTCAACAACAAATATCACTGAACTCTTGTCAGGTTAATCTAATTGACCCATACAGTAAAGCAGCATCTGATACTAAAGTCAAAAACAAAGGACACGAATTTTGATAAATTCTGGTTCTTGTACAATTTAGGGATATGAAAACTGGTACCAACTAAACACAAGACCTCAACTTAGGTCTATTTTTATCATTAAATCTAACACTGAAATACATGGATGGGAATGTAGCATAAAGAAGTCTTCCAATCCTGAGCGCTGGTCAAGATTGAACTTTCCAAACTATCTTTGAGTATCCAATTTTATTTTTAAATTACAGCTCACCAATATGATATGCATTAAAGGGTTAAAAACAATGAACTCTCCAAATCTGCAACAATTGTCCTGGCTCCAGAATAAACACTTTCATCCTATGCATGATATAGTTTTGGAATGAGATAAAAATGTGGTACAGAATACCCCTTGTGATTATTGCACAAGGAATATCAGAAATGCAGATGACCCATATTTTGATGAAATTATCTTCAGCTGCTATAACTATAGTTGTACTAGTCACCTGAAAAGTCCACCAGACAGGGATGTGTACAATTTGACTTGAGAAGATTTTCTTTGTGCCAGGAATCCGAAATATAACCTCACTCCATAGAAGTAGTTGGAATGAAAGCCATACATCAGACACTAATCTTTGAGATCTTTAAAATTAAAATGGAGTTTTGAATTTCTGTTGCGTGACGAGGCAAATGCTAGACATTTTTCTTTTTATCATTTCAGCCTTTCTGGTCCATTAAAAAAATTTCAGGGCCAAGGATTTAGCTCAGTGGTTCCGCCGCCTGCCTCGAAAGCGCAAGGACCTGAGTTCGATCCCCTGTACCAAAAAAAAAAAAAAAATTCAAAGACAAGCAGAAAGCAGTTGGGAATGAGGGAATGAGATGATGTGGGTGAGGAAAGGATGGTTTTTGATGTAAATGGAAGTGAGGGAGATGCAGGATGAAAAGATGCTTTTGGTGATTCCCAGAAGCAATTATGCACCCCAAGGTGCTTACCAGTATAGCAATTACAGCCACTCTTTTGAGATCCATGTCACTTATACACTCCCCAGGGTTGAGGAGAGGATGGAAAAGGAAGTGTGATTCTGTTTCTAAGCAGTGACTAAAAGGAAAAGTGAGTAAAACCTATCTTGGGGAGACACTTTTTCCACATTGCAGACCCATGGCCAAGCCTGTAGCATGCATGCATGTAGGACATATCCTGTCAAGTAACAGTCCCACTGAGCTACGAGACTGTACCAATCAAGGTACAAGACAACCCTCCTGGGATGGTGAGCACCTTGACACTGGGTATCATCTAGAAATTTATTTTTCTCTTAAATAGTACTGTGGGGAACAATGATAAAATAACAGAATTCTTCTTTAGACTCTATAATTTCATATTTCTCTGAGTAGAAATTGTATAAATTTCTGGTTTTTTATTCAAGAAATATATCATGTGCTTCACCAAGAAATATAGCAGCATTATCTTTTTTAAAAAGGTCTTAATTGGGCCGGGGATTTAGCCCAGTGGTTTCGCTGCCTGCTGCGCAAGCTCAAGGACCCAAGTTCGATCCCCGGTACCAAAAAAAATAAATAAATAAAAAATAAAAAGGTCTTAATTTTGTTTATTTAAAATTGGAGCTGTGTTCCAATAACATGACTTAATCAGTGGGTGTGGTAGTCTAATACCACTGCTGTGCTTGACTTCAGAATCAACAATGTTCATTTTTAAAAATAGATATAGTCCTTGAAGAAATGAATAGGCTGCTTTATTAAGGATGGACTTCATTTTCTTGTGTGGCTTTTCCACAAATGGAAATCTGTATTTATGTAGTAATTATACAGGAAATCTTCCCTCAACCCACATATCCGCTCACCCCTAAAATAAAATAAAATAAAAATTTTTCATGTAGTTCCAAAAGGAAGGAGACATCTACCCTGCCTCTTGCCTCAATAATGCATCTTCTGCCAAAGGACAAATGTCAAATTAAATGGACAAGACAGAATAGAAATGTCTTTATGAGGAGCAAGCTGCTTTGTCCCACAGGGTGTGGATGTGTGTTTACAGTAGAGCCACTCACTGTTCAGTGACTAAGATCGATTCTTCATTGGGATTCACATTTGACCATCAATGAGAGACCATGATTAGGTTGAACTTTGATCAATCTTCCTGCCAACAGATCTGGAATCACATTTTAAGCCTGATCTGAGCTCATGTTCTTCTTTTATTCCAACACAAAAGCTTGGGACCACAGCCTCATTGAAGCATCCTTGAAATCATTTGTGTTTCACTAGTGATGTGAGATATGGCGATTCTTTCATTCCACAAACTAGATGGGCTTTTTTCCCCACTTTCATCTAAGGAGAATTACTTAACCTTTGATGGCCTCATCCTCTCATCAGCAAGCCAGGGGTTTTAAACTAGAATGAGTAGTTCCCAAACTTCACTGTGTTTAATAATAACCTAGAAGCTTGTTAAAAATGCATTTTCCTAGGTTCTATCACCTGTGATACTGGTTCAGTTGATCTGGGATGAGGCTCAGGCATCTGTATTCTTCACAAACTCCTGAAGTGATTCTGATAGTCAGACTACACTTTGGGGAACATGGCTTTAAATGGTCTTTGAAGTCCTTTCCAAATTCTAACCTCTGCAATCAATTCATGAATCTTAGCACCGGAAGGCCTCCTAGAGATCAAATTGAATTATGTATAAATTAGTTAAGTGACACAGATGTGACAGTGCATAACGTAACAATAATATTACACAGCTAATGTTTATTGAGCATTTTAAAGTTTGGGTAGGCCTTATTTTAATTCTTTTATAAAGATTCACTCATTGGGCTTCTAACACTATTAGGAGAAAAGCAATATTATGTTCATAGATGAGAGTGGAAGCAAAGCCACATAGAAGTGATGTCATTTGCTCAAAAGTGAACAGGCCTTGAGCAACGACAGGCACTTGCTCTCCTATAAAGGGAATTAAGGAACAGAGAGCAGAAGAAGCAAAGCCCCAAACCAGTAAGTGCTCATAAATTATTACAAAACAGCAAGTGTCTGGTTTATTTCACTTATTTCACTTACCTACGATGTCCTCCAAGTTCACCCACATTGTAATAAATAACAGTCTCTCCTTTTAAAGGCTGCATAGTATTCTTTTGGGTATATTAATTACCATGTTTTCCTTATCCATCCATCTGATGCATTCTGGATGTCTTCTGAAGCTTCTCTGTAGTGTCAGCCACTCAAAGAAATAATAAATGTAGCAAACCCAGGTCACGTTAACCATGCGCTGTGTTAACTTGTCGTGTAATAGTCACAGTGATCCCTACGAGGGAGGTAACTTTATTACTCCCATTTTGCCTATCCACAAACTAAGACATGGAGAGTTTGGAAACTTATCCAAGGCCATCATGTCCTACCTCTGCCAGGCACAAGAGCCTCAGATCACTGTGCCAAAGCACTGTGACAAAATGTACCTTACAGACTTTAACTTCCAGCCTTACAGTAACTGTGAGAGATAGCAATATGTCTATTTTTCAGTTGAGGAAACAGACCTATTTTAAGAGAACTTAGATTATCTAAAGGGAAAATTGCCAGGTAGAAAAAAGCAATGTGCAAGTGGCCCCTAAATTCCTGTGATAATGCTTTAACTTTAAGTAAGTTTCTTGATTCTTAAGGCTTCATTTGTTCATCTGTAAAATGAAGATTACAATGCTACATACATCATAGAGTTATGAGGGTGAAATGATGTCATAAAGCACTCAAAATCTTGGCATATTATATTTGTTAAACAACAACAATAGTAATAACAGGATGTTGGTTTTTAAAAGAATGCTCTCCTATTCCCGTATCACACTAAATCATGTATCAAACCATGAATAAGTAGTTTGCTGAAATAATAATGGAGTTCTATAATAAGGAGAAGGACAGTAAAGCAAAATAAATGTAGGAAACTGGTTTAATTAACACTAAATGGGATTTTTATTGTAGATCTCTTTTAGTAGACACTTCAGTCTTTAATAGCCAATATTGTTAAAAAAGAAAAAGCTTAAAAGGGTAATATAGAAAGCAAGTTTTAATACCCCATTGAACATTTGTGTTCTTCTAAAGGCTCCTTGAATCCTGAGAATTCTTTGGCAAGCTCTGCTCTACAAAATCCCAGGCATATTTTAAATTATTCAAAGAAATAGGTAATTCTTCTGTTAGCAAACAATATGCTTCTATACCAGAGAGTTTATGGCAGAAGAGAAAATGGTATATTCTGTTTTCAAATCCTCAAAATATTCCATGTGCCAGAAAAACCTAGGACTTTAGAAAAAGCAGAGTGGATTCTAGTAATATTGGACATTAACTAAAATGGCCCCACAACTAATAAAACTCACAGGCTTATTAGAAGGCTTAAAGCCATACTGAACCACTGACTGCCACTCAGCCTAGGATGTTCTTATTCTCCTGCCTTTCCATCCTCCTCACCTGGTTAACTCCACCATAGACAACCACCTCCTTCTGAAAGCCTGTGCTTCATAGGTACCCTAGACACTCTCTATTTACCCCATGACAGGACCAAACCAGAATGTCAACTCCTTGATGGCAGAAACAATGCCCTGTTCACCACTGAATCCCCAGGGCTCACACAGCTCCTGGCACTGAGTCAGTGCCAAATATACCTTAGTGAACTGAGCCTCAGCACAAAGGGGAAAGTTTGGCTTGAGAAAGGACAGAGAGGGAGGGAGGAGAGATCTACATAGAACAGGAAGTGTTCTGGAGTAGAAGCCTGCTGAACAGATGCATAAAGATGGCTCCAAACTACAGAGGAATGTTTAAAAAGGAGCAAATGTCCTTGTGACCCTGGAGAGTCAACAGGGAGGGGAGTCCCGAGGATGCCAAATAAAAGGTCCTGATGTTACTAAGCACCCTATATTTATGCCAAGCTGTACATACATAACCAGTCTGTGTGTGCAGGAATTTTTGTCCTATACAAGTACACTTATTTGCAAGTCACTTGAAACAATACTGAAAGTCAATAGTGCCTTGTATGATTTGCAGATTTCTGAGTCCTAAAGGGAGCTCTCCATGACTCCATGGCAGAGAGGTGACTGCGCAGTCTTCACAGTAGAGTTTATGTGATGGTTTCTGGACCCTGGAAGTATCTCTCAGGGTACCCTTACCAGCTCACAGCACGGACCCTGAACAGGTTCATAGTGAAGTCCACTGCCCATCTCTTCACTGGATTTCTCATTTCTTTATCCTGGTTAACCTTAACATTGTCCACTTGGAAATCTCTGACTCTTCCTGATTCCTCCCTCTCTCAAACTATAAACCCATAGAGTCACCAATCACAAATGATGTTATTTAAGTTCATTGTAGTATTTCATTTTGTTGTTAAATTATTAAATAAACCTATCCTTATAGAAAAATCAATAGGCAGGATAAAGAAGCAGGGGGGAAGTGACTCTTAATCCCAGTGTTAGTATTTTATAGTATTTTTTCCTGAACTTTCTATCAAGTTCTATATATAACTTTGACTCTATAGATTTTTGTTTTTCAAATCTACCTTGATTCTCTGCTGTCCCTCATTCACTACAGCTTTATTTCAGAACTTTCCTTATCTGAAATAAATCCTGTCCTGCCCCTAAAGCCACCAGGATGATCAAAACAAGCTTGGATCTTGCTCTCATGGAGCCTACAGGCAATGTTATATAAATCTTTTTCCTCATTTCTTTAGCAAAAAGGTCACAGACAGCTCATAATCCTTCATTCCTTCCTTTTTCTTTCCTTTCTTTTTATTTATTTATTTTTTCACTTTTTAGCATTAGGGATTGAATCCAAGCTCTTTTTCTGAAGCAGATCATTGCTGAGTTGCTAAGTTACCCAGACTGTGCTTGAACTTTTGATCCTTCTGCCTCAACCTCCCAGAGTGCTAGAACAGGTGTGCCCTACCACACCCGGCTCTCATTCTTTTTCATGTTGCATATTGTGCTCTCATATCCTGGCATCATAATAACCAACCCTATCTATAAATGTTTAAGGTGCTTCCAATCTTTTACTATCACAGACAGTATTGCACTCAACAACTTTATATATATGTCATTGTGCAAGTTAGGTCAGAACCACAGGATAAATTCCTGAGAGTAGGGTTTTAATAGAAATTGCCCTCTACAGAGGTTTACCAATAACATTCCATCAGTAACCCATCTCTCAGAGTGCTGGTTTTCCCATCACCTTGAAACAATCTTCATTCTCTTCTTCAATCCACTTGGTAGCTGAGGGAAATCCCATCGCTGATTGAACTGAAGAGGAAATGAAGGAGGATTCTTTCCCTCTCTGGCCACCAAGAAACTTCTTCATGGGGGTCTGGGTTTATTTTTAAGGTTCTTTATTTCTTAAAGAAAAAGAAAGAAAAATCTATGAATGCTATTATATAGGAGGTACAAAGAGGAGCAGGTTTCTTTCCTGCATTCCCAACTAAATCAACCACTTAAAAAAATACAGGGCACCATTCAGAGTTGTTGGAGCAGTCGGGGAACACATAGCTGATCTGCAATCAAATGGCCACTCGGGAGAGCAATCTGTGTGCTTTTACCCACAGAGCAGCCAGCTCCAGCTGGAATATATGCAGGGCCTGTTTGTGACTCCTTTGTGTGGTGGTTCACTCCCTTCTTAGAGGCTGGGGCAGGTTAGGAGAGAGCGCCCATGTTGTACAACAGTATATCCGAGCTGCCCTTTATGCCTACCTATTTCTTTCCCTGCTTTCACCCCTTTGTGTGTTTTTAATGGGGATAAGTGTGAGATGTACTGGAGTGCAATCACATTGTGGTCTTAAAAGGATCTCTGATGATAGAAAATATGTCAATTTATTATTTCCCTCGGGACAGAGAAAAAAGTATAAAGGTTCAATGGATGATGAAGATAATACTTGTGCACTGTATAGCATTTTCCAACAAAGGATTTTAAGGTGATTTTCCTTTAAAAAAATACTTTAGTCCCATTTTGTAGGTGGAGAGACAAGAAGATTTTGTAGTGACTAAAATGTCCTAGTGGTAGGACCCTGCATAGAGTCAGCGTCTCTATGATCCTTTCTGGGCTTTTTCACTCCCTCTAGTGGAATTTGCTTCTTCACATCAGAGTTTTTTGTACAGCGCTAGCAAGCACTGTCCCACTGTGCCCAATCTTTTGGGTACCAGAAGCACAGTTTCACCAAATCTTCAACCTGATGGCTATATCTGTGATCAGAACTATGTTATGTACCCACAGTTCCAGTTTCCTTACATAGCAATTAGCCCAGTGGGTGCTGGGCTGCTCTTGCATGCAGGAAGTACGCTGGGGAAGCGCAGCAAGGGGGTGGTCACTTGTTATTTGTCACGCGGGGTCATTCATAATGAATCAACAAAGCATTGACAATAGTTTTCTTGTAAACTGAACAAACCTTATAAATGGTGTGTGGTCTCCCCTCCCCCATGAATTAGTTCCTTTGTCCTGTAATGTGTGGTTAGCCTAGATATTCATTCCGCTTTGCCGGGAGAGTGGCAGAGTCTAGGGAGGCACCCGGAATGCACAAGACAAATCGACATTTTACGTTTTGGTCTTCTGTATCAGAACTGGAAATATCTCATTTGCGCCTTGAAAAGTCAGAGGAAAAAAACATAGGTGGAAAGCATAGGAAACTTTCTAAACTCTGAGTGATCAATTTTAGAACAGGCATGTGATAGCTACTTCCTCTCTTTCTGTGTGTGATGATGAAAGGAAATTAAGACTGTAGAAACAGTTTTTAAAATGCTTTGTATGGCTGCTTGAAATTCATTGTATGATTGCTTGTTTTTAAAAAACCTAAATAGGGAGGGCTAAAGTACTTAGGAGGAAACTAATTGCTGTAAGCTTTTCCTCTTCAGTCTATGCTGTTTTCTGCTGTTATCTAATCGTGGATATTGAGCAACTGAATGAAAGAAACAGTGTCTTACGTGAAGTAAATGGACAAACATCATTTACTACTGGCGTCTGCCTTGGCTCCCGAGGTGGGAGGTGGGGGGAGGTATTTCATAGTGAAGTTCACTGCAGCTTAGAGTTCATACAATCAGCCTTATGATCAAAACACTGAAACAAAAATTCACAGAACTGAAAAGAGGAAATCTATGGGGAGGGAGGTTTGTGAAATCTTGAAATGTTCAAGTATTGCTGCTTGTCTTTATAAAAAGGCAAATTATGATGGCATAATTTTTGACATGTTACCAGACAGATTGCGTGTTGGAATGTATATTAGATCAAATTGATAGATTGGTACATGAAGAGAACTGAAGTATTCAAACTTGACTTTATATATCACATTATTTACTGAAATATATCGCATGAATACCATTAATTCCATTTCAGATAGAATTTTACTTAATGGCAATTTTTTTTAAAGTATCAGAATGTGTTTTTCTCCTTTAAGAATTCCCAAAATCATTGCTAACACATGAAAACAAGCCAATGATAGAGATCACATAAACCCATGTAATATGTATATTCAATCCAGAATTATTTTAGGGTCCTTATAACCATAGAGTTTTCAAATAAATTATTTGAATATAAAAGTAGATTATGTATTTCCCTTGTGGCTGGCCAAATGTCTTTTCAACAAAGGGTAAAATAAGAAGGCTATTTTTTGAGTAAAAGAGTGATCTTTTTAGTCATGCTTGGCTGCCTTTTCAGGACTGTCTCCATTTATAATGAGATATTCTTGAACTCATTTGAACCAGAAAGTTTAGTAAATTTGCGGCACATTTTTACATAAAATACCATGATTTGTTTAAAAGATCAGAGCTAGAGTGAGAAGAAAATAGAGTAATAGTTGTTTTGATTTCTAGATTATAATTTTGAGCTAACACCTACATTGGACAATATCTAGAATATTGAAAATATATTTATTTACTTTATTGTTTCATACTTCTTGACAGTTCTAATTTCAGCTTACTGCCTGCTTTAAAATATACTTGCTATTTAAATCTCAGTTGAAGTTGTCATAAAGCATTTATAACAGTCGTTCTTATAGTCATATTTTTCAGAGCTCTTCATATTCGAAGATGATGAGGGCCCTTCTGGAGAAATGAGGAAAAGAGTTTCCTATAAATTTTTATGGCTCTACTTGGAAGTAGATTTGACTTACATGTAAATTTGTAGACATTAACTTTTTTCTTTTCTTATTAACATAGTAAAATAATTCCTGGGGATGGAAATACCCACACCCACACCCACACACACACACCCACACCCACACACACACACAGTAGTGAAATAAATTTTTTTAAAACTGAAAGTAAATTTTGATATTAACATATGAAAGCATATTGATGCTATTCTCTAGTATTTTAACATTGTCTACATTTCATTATTTTTCTAAAATACCTGGTCTTTCTCAGAGCTCTTAGTTAAATAATTTGTGCAAGTACAAGTGAAGAAATCAGTTAATAGATCTTAACCTGTATCAAAAATCAACTCCATATTGCACTCATTTCTAATTTTTTCCTCTAATTGTACTTTGAAATGGACACATCACTTGTTTTACACTTGTATTCCCCTTCAACTCATTTTCTTCTTAGCTACAACACCAGTTTTTTATTCTTTTGCCTTTCTCTAATTTTCACAGCAAACGGTGTTTCATATTTCTCCTGAAATTGACCATTCTCTTCAGAAAATATATATATTTTTTTTTAGCCTGTGATGCTACGCTGAAAAGGTCACTCAGCTAAAATGAGTTACTTCATTTCCAAATAAAAACAATAGTGTTTTCATGCCTGCACTTATTATTATTCTGAGAATGTACTAATTTGTTACATCCAAGATGACGGTTCATGGGGTCTGTGAAAAGGGCAGTGTGCCAACTATAGCAGGGCAGTAAAAGGACTCCTTTCATGGAAAGTAGTGGGACAGAGAGTAGCCCGCAGTTCTGGGTATCAGGAGGCACGCTGCCAGCAGAGTCATCCCAGTATCAGGGTCTCCTGTGTTGGGTACGGAATCAAGCTAAAACTATGATTTTGCTAAATGTCAGCCCGGGCAGCCAAATTTTCAAACCTGCTATTGCTCTAAGGAACAACTGATAAATGCTTTGTCCCTGCAGCCACTGGCTGATGTGGCACAAGGATTCGAATGTGTGCAGTACATTATTACTTTTGGCATTAAGCTTAGATAATTGTCTACTAACCTGGAGCCGGTCATAGCAAAATACAAGAGAAGGAGGATGTTTTTACAAAGTAAAACTACAAACTAGATTTGCCTATATTACTATGGATTTTTTTATTATTCTTCTCCCCTATTAAATTTGAATGATAATGAAGTTTGATTCTATACCTTTTTGGGCTCTAAACCAGGGTGGTCTCATAATTTTGTTTTACATGCATGACACTGCTTAAGGTCATTACTTGTAAATCGTAGTATAAAAAGGCTGAAAATATATTCAGCACTTTGTAGTTTCCGAATACACATTTAAGAGCTGCTATGAAAAGTCGAGACCTACATGGCAGATTTTCTGGCACTGAATGGTCAATTTAGTGATGTAGATTAGTGAATCCAAACAGTAAGTGGAAAGAGACTATAATAATGCTTTGATATATCCCTCTGTTGAAGCATATCCTGATTGATCCACTTTCTGTTCTTGTAATATTTTTCTTTGCTCTATGGCAAAATGCTCTCTACTTTCTTATTTTTTAAGATTATAACCCAGAAAGAAGATCATTTTTAAGAATAATTTTCAGCTGCTTTGGTACCACTTAATAAATGGAAAATGATTTGGATTGATGGATTGAATTTTATTTTGTTGGAATGAAAACTTTCCTTTGAGAACATTTGCTTTTTGTTCAATATATATTGAGTTTTCTTCTAACACATAGCTTTAATTCCTGGTTCTTTTTAATTTGAAGGGGAGTAGACTTTGAACCACATGCAAATAGCAGCCATTTTAAAAATAATAATATTAATTTATCAAAATCTTGAAATAAGTATTACTTAAAATGTGACTGACCTTAACTTGATGTTTGAGTCATATTTCATTTCTGTAACTATTCTTGTTCCTAGGGAATGAAAACAAGTTCTGCTTGTATTTTTGTATTGTTTGTGAGCTACAATTTTGATTTTCTTAGCAACTTACTTCAAAATTAGGGCTGTATGTATTTTTCTTTTTAATTCCAAATAGAAGGAAACTAGTTGAATTCATGATGAAGACAACTAAAAGTTGGAATTGCTTAAAATTAAAAACAGAAGTACACCACTGTAACAGATTTTAAATAAAGTACGTTATCAAGTGGACTGCTAATTTTTGCCTTTCCAAAATGTTGGATATTTAACCCTCAGAATAATTAAATATTTGTAATAAAGCAGTTAATTCAAGCAGTTTATTGCTGTAATTTGCAAAAGTACATTGAGCTGCTTTCTTTTCAGCTCATTGATGGAGGAACAAACATTTCTTTAATAAGACTACAGAACATTCTAATTTTGTTGCAAAAGCTTAGATAAGAATCAGGCCCCCTCTGAATCACTGCACTGACCTATGACATTGAAAGTGCTGAAGCTCTTTGGCAAAAGAAGAGTTAGACATTCATTATTATGCACAGGACTTTCCAGTTCTAAAGGGGCTCTGTGCTTTCTCTCAGATAGACTTTTGTTTGTTGGAAATGAGAACTGTATTTTGGCAGCAAAGGACCAGAACTGAACCTACTCTGCAGGCAGACCCATTATGACATAATCCTTAATTAATCCTCATTCTCTATTAATAGATCATGCAGAAGTTTTGCTTCAGTTGATCATCTTCATCAAGGAGATATGGAAAAGAATTACTGGTGAAATGCCCACCTCTGGTTTTAAGGCAGCTGGTTTAGATTCATCTTTATTAGTTGCAAAGATTAATGGTGAAAATAATCTCCTAGACTTTGCTTAGTATACAAATGACATGAGCACCTAAAACTCTGATGTAACTAGATCTTGGTGTTTTGGGGGTAAAACTCACCTGGGAAGAAAAGATACCACTTAATATAAAAAAGAAAGGTTTATCAGGCTAAAATTTCTCTCCAGTGAGAAGTGTCAGAGTAGTAACTGAACTAAGTTCCCATACTGCTTGACAAAACAAGTTTCACATAAAATATGTTTGTGATTAGCTATTGCTAATCAGATTGGTATGGCCTTGAGATGTTCACCTTTTCAAGTAGAGGGTGGGATGGAGTGTATCTCTCTTAGGAAGATATATATGAAATTGTTTTCATCCAAATCAGAGATTGGAAAAACATTTTGATGTTAAGATTTTCAATGTATTTAGAGAAATAAAATAAATGTACTTTACTGGAGTTTTGACATTTGTTTGTTTTTGTATAATTTTGTATAACACCCTTAAGGTCATGATAAGCAAAAAGTTCCCACAGAACATCTGGCTCATCGATTTATCCTAACCACCTCCTGGAGCACCATGGCACCTGCTGTTTCTGACTCTGTCACCGTGTACCAAATCTGACTCATCTTTCTTGATAAATGTAAAATTCATAGTTTAGAGATATTATGAGATTTTAATAACACTTCTTTTATTCTTAACAGAGTTCAAATATTATTAAAGTACTATTCATAGGATGATTATTTGGTTAAGAAGCATGTACATTTTCTTAGAGGAATGTCCTGGAAAACCTTTTTCTAGTGTTTGTAGGTGATTGTTCTGGTAGGAATATGCTCATAGGATTGAATCATTAATGGGTCTTGTGCCACCATTGGAACTAGCTGACAAGCCCAGGCTAATCTCTCCTGGTAATGTTAATAATATTTATAAAATCAGAAAATATCCATGCTATAAAAATCCTATAGGAACATCCTTTTCTGTTATCTTGTACTTTTTTTTAGTACTAGAGATCAAGCCCAGGGACATTCTACCACTGAACTACTTCTCCAGACCTTTTTATTTTTTATTTTGAGCCAAAGTCTTGGTAAATTGCAAAGGCAGAGCTCAAACTTGCAATCCTCTTGCCCTTTGTACCTATTTTTGAACTGAACAAAACTCAAGAAGTTAAATGAGTTGCCAGAGAATACATAAATTATAATAGTGTAATTTGGTTTCTAACCCAAGCTTTTCTCTCTCTTAATGATTTTACTTAGAATCTATAATCAAGAGAACTAAGATTATGGAACTGTTATAAATGGATCACCTCCCTAGACACTTTATGTAAACTAATTTTATGGCTAATAGTCTAAGCTAAGCAAGAGTCACCATGAAACTCTAAGGCAAAAGCTGTACTTACTGATGTTAAAATCCAGATTCCAACACAGTTTTGCAAATTTATCCAAACTAAACCACCAGAGAGGTCTGGGAGCAGCCCAGTCAAGCCCTGGGAGATAAAAATATCACTGGTTCTTGTGATATATGGCTCTTTTTCTGTTCATCAGAAGTGAATAGAAGAGTAACAAAGACTGTATGTACAAAATATTCAGTATCGAAAGAGTATTTTCATATAGCAAATGTTCACACTCTTAAAAATCCATCGAATAAGAACTTTGAATTTACTATGGCCAACCCAGGACACAAAAACATGAAAATCAATCAATCTCACTGTGGTGGGCAGTTTTTCAGAAGTGTTTGGCCAGATCTTCATTTATTTACTGTTATCAGAGATTTTGTTTTGTTTGCTTTTTGGTGTGCGTATGTGGTGCTAGAGATAACATAAGATTTCATTTGGAAGTAATAACATGTCACTGTTTGTGTTTAAAAAGATTCTACACAACAAAAGTATTATTGCATATAATGAAAATATAGGTTAGAAACTGTGTAAGAGAAGTTGGGGTGTGGCTTAGTAGTATAGCATGTGCTTGGCATGCACAAGGCCCCTGGATTCAATCTCCAACACCCCCTCCCCCCAAAAGAGTTTAAGGAATGCATTTGAATTTTAATAAGAATGTAGACACAGCAACTTGGATTTGTCTTTTCTTATCTTTTCCAGTGTTTGTATGTTTTGTTGACACAAAGGCCCCCCCATCAGATCGTTTCAAATTGCTCCTGGACAGAATTTATCCTCCCCTATGTTATTTTCCCATTGCTGCTGTAACAAATCACCACAGTCTGTGGCTTAAAACAACACAAATTTATTATCCTGCAGTTCAGTGTTCCTTTTGGACGCTCCAAAAACTCAATTTCCTTTGAGTTTTCCAGCTTGCAGAGGTTACATGCATCCTTTAGATACCAGCCCTTTTCTCTGTCTGCAAGCCAGCAAACAACAGAACATCTTCCAATTTTTTTCTCTCTATTCTTCAGCTTCTGCCATTTGTCACTTTCCATCTCACTTCCACTTCACCTGCGTCCCTTTCATAAGGACCCCTGTGATTCCACCAGGCCGCCTGGATAATCCAAGATAAATTCCCATCTCAAGATCCTTAACTTGATCACTTCTATAAAGTTCCTCTGCCATGCAAGGTAACATTCCCAAGATTTGAAAATTAAGGTATGGACACAATTGAGGGGCTGTTACTCAAGCATTTCACACACCTAAGGAAGAATGGAGACTCTTTTTCTGGCTCCTTGGGCATCAAACAGTGCTGAAATAAGTGATTCTCCATCTTGGTTAGGAAGCCTTTTAAAATCTAAATGCCCCAGACCAATTACATCAAATTTCTGGGGCTGTCACAGACCTTTTTTTTTAAGTTTCCCAGATGATTCCAATGTGCAACCACGGCTGAGAACGATTCATTTAGATGCCTCCTTTTGTTAGAGGTCCTAGAAGTATAGAGTCAGGAAATACTGTATGAAAATGCCTCAGTTTCACCAAACTCACTTCAAATTTTGTTGAGAGACAGGTGCAAATGTCTAAGAGAACGTGTATTTTAGTGGCTTAAAATTTGTTAGTTTAAATTCACTTTAGGGAACTATAGTCCAAAGGACAAGATAAAGACAACTCATTCCCTAAATATCAAGTTCAAGAACTACTGATTTAAATTATTTAAGTCCACAGATGAATTTTGTATTTATTGAATGTATAAGTTAAAAGCACTTCTATTCTGGATTTTTGGCATAACAGTATAGCTCAACTCAACATTGCACATATGGTTTTAACTAAATCAATGACACCGAATATAACACAATATTCTAGAACTGGCTTAACAGGAATTAAAGAATGTGGAAAACATTGCCTGTATACTAAATTGCTGGATTGCATAGGGCATTTTCATAGTTTAGGGCCAAGAAATAAAGTATTTAAAATTAAAAGTGCTTCTACTCCAAAAAGTAGGCTTGATTGTAAGTTATTTGTTAGATTCTTGGTAATAATTTAAACAATGGCAATATTTATTAATAGTAAATGCCAATATAATAAATAAATACCATGAAATAATACCAAGTTGCTCAATTGTGTTGTGTCTCAGGATAAAGAAACATATTCATTTGAATTTTAGGGAAACACTAAAATCAACTTTTTAAAAATCCCACAAAGAGAATGTGTTAAATCAATGCATATATGATAGCTAATGGTTATTATCTAGCATTTTAAATAAATTACCTCATTTAATTATTCCTCATGACTCTTTGATATAAATAAAATAACACTCCATTTTACAGATGAAAATCTGAATATGAGAAAAATGTGGTAGCCCTATGAAAATCAAACAGTTCATAATTGGCAGACCTAGGAAACAAGTAAATGTGGTTTATAATTGCCCTCAACCATTTTGGTCCAAGCAATTGGATGTTTAAACTACCTGTAAAGTGCTTTGGATCCAGTGTTATAAGAATTATAATCCCAGACTAAGCGAGAACAAGCATAGGCCAAAGCTTCGTAGTCAAGTTGGTGTGTAGAGCAAACATATGGGATTAGAATGAGAAATTTTGCTCCAAAGGAGATGTCTTTGAGAGGTTTGACTCTTCTCTTAGAATTATATCATGCACTTATTTAAACCATTCACAACGTGGTACTGATTCCTATTTGCATGTGTCCCAACTTGAAAATCCTGATCACTTGGAATTAAATTAAATTATTCAATTTCATTATCAAACTACAGACAAAAGAATTAAATTTTATTTTCATGAAACAATGCTTTTCAAATTTAGCCTTAAACTGCAAGACTTAGATTCTCTAATTGTTAAAAATATGGCTTCTAGGTCCCATTTTATATCATAGGGAATCTGTGGTTTCGGGGTTTTTTTTTTCTGTAGTGGAGATTGACTCCAGGGCCTTCTCACTCAGCTACATCCCCACCCCTTTTTCACTTTTTTACTTTTGAGACAAGAGTCTCAGTCTCTAAATTGTCCAGTCTCGCCAGGGATTTAGCTCAGTGGTGCCGCCACCTGCCTCACAAGCGCAAGGGCCTGAGTTCAATCCCCGGTACAAAAAAAAAAAGAAAAGAAAAGAAAAGAAAAGAAAGAAAAAACAAATAAATTGTCCAGGCTGGTCTCGAACTTGTGATCCTTCTGCCTCACTCTCTAGAGTGGGAATCCTCCTTTTTAAACCATCTTCTCAGGTTATTTGTGGTAAAAATGAACGCAAACTCAAGGCTCATAGTAACGATGTTAGACCGACAGTAAAAGCTTCAGAGGGGTAGGAAAATGAGAATGATGTCCTTCATTTCTATTCTCCTCTATCCCCATTTGTTCATATTAATTTCTGTATGCACCTTTCTTCACTCATCAAACATTAGATAGTTTCACAGTATGGTCACTGTACTGACCTGGGCTATGTGACTGGGGTCAAATAGTTGGGAGTCTCTGCTGACTTCATCCCATTGCTGTAAAAAAGACATGCTAGATTATACCCACCTCATCACATGGCTTTGCTGTATAAAACATCTTTTAAATGTGGGTGGGTAACCCATTTTCCAGTCCCCCTTCCGTCCCTCTTAGACAGAAGCTTTCTTTCAATAAATTTTTCCTATTCTTTTTTTTTTTTTTTTTTGGTACCAGGGATTGAACTTGGGTCCTTGTGCTTGCACAGCAGGCAGCAAAACCACTGAGCTAAATCCCCGGCCCAATTTTTCCTGTTCTTAAAAACAAAGACGTGTTAGATATTGTTAAACTCAGCATTCTCTAGGTATATTTACCCACAGACTAAATATACATATACATATTTAATACTATTGTCTCATAGCATATGGATATATTAACATGTATTTAATATAATAATTTATAGTCTTTAGATGTAATGTAATATGTAGTATATGTGCATGTGTCTTCAAATGTTATCCTGGAGAATACTTTTAGAAAAAGAGGCTATGATAATGATTTTTTTAGATATTAAAATGCAATTCATAGTTGGTGGGATCTGCTGGCAAGGCATTCATTACCTTTTTAGAACCACCATAAAAATATATAAAGTGTACAGTGAAAGCCAAAAGGGACTCCCTATTTCAACTCTGTCAGTCTTATTTCCAAGGAGTGTTTCAGCATTCTTCCATAATTCTCCATATTTTATATGCATGTAAGTATATATAAAAAATGTGTAGGGAAATAAATATGTAAAGTGTGCAATTTTATATATAATATAAATGTATATTTTTTACAAAGATGACATTATACACTTCTAAAGTTCACTTCTAGAACAGTGAATATATTAAATATATTGCCACAGTTTTCTGAAATACCCTGGAAATAAGGCTTAAAGTTTCATGATACACTGTTCATAATTTTTAATGTATAATTGCCATAAACTATATAACCAATTATACTCAGCTTAGTCTGAAAAAGAATTCAAATGACTGAACTGCTTGCCCAACCATCTTGATACAGTTAGTTGTGCAGTTAGTTAACAGTGTCTCAGCCCATTATTATATAAAGATTTATTCTCATGTATTAGCTATAAGAGTGACACAATTTTCACAACTGGGTTCTATATAAACACATTTTTGCAAATTAAACTCTTTAAATATATTACAGGAAATTATAGTTTGAAGGAAAGCAGGTATAAATGATATTTTACATCTAAGAATCCTATTGACAAATAAATAGTTGCACCCTACTTCATGAGTCTGAGTAATCCAAATTTTATAAATCAAATATGGGATTTGTAGAGACAACCACTGAAGAACAGGATAACAGAATCTTACTCTTTCATGATTTATACCTTTTTCATTATCAGTAAGTAAGGTAAAGCTAAATTGCTACCCAAAGGAAAATGTTCTTCCCACAGTATCATTTCTTTCCTCTGTATTTCCCAAGATAAGTAAATGGAAAATATTTTTAGTTTATCTATACTGAACCATTATTTGGAAAAATTTGCATTTAAAACAAAATATTTATTTGACAGGATTCACTATCATTACATTTTCAAATTGTGTTTACAAAGAGTAGAATGCCGGTGGCAGGGGTTGACTGAGTGAGAAATGGGGAGCTGTTGGACAAGGGGTACAAATTTTCAGTTGTAAGATGAACACATTCTGAGGGTCTAAGTAGAGCATGGGTGGTGATGAAGGTATTAATTTATTGAGGTAATCAGTACAGAATGTAGTAGAATCATCATGTATATGTATATCAAATCCTCGTGTTTTACACCTTCAATATATTCAATCTTTATGTGTTAAAGATGTTAAAATAAAAATATAAAATATTTTATAGCATTTTGTAAAATAGATCCATACATTAGAGTCAGAGTCATTGCTCAGGCAATGAAGAAACTGTACCACCCCCAACAAGCTAATAATATCTTGTGTTTATCCTCTCTTAAAAAAATTAATCATATATCAAATCTATGTGTACATCTTATTATTTCCCAAATAGAATTGTGCCATGCATACTGTTCTGAACTTCATGTTTTGAACTTAATAATATATGTTAGAACATATTGGCGTATCCAGACTCATTTCATTCTTTTTTTAACAAACACCGTATTCTTCTTTATGACTTCACCACACTTTAACTTAGCCTCTGGGGACATTTAGGCTGTTTCTTGCTAAGGTACATAATTCTGCAATGAACATCCTTACGCATTTCCCATGACATAGTTTTGCAGGAATATCAACAACATAAATTTATACCAGTGTCATTATTACTCACATGGATTAAGAGTCTCTATTATAGTCAAGGTTCAAATGCATGTCAAGAAGCAAGAACTCTCTTATACCTGTAGTGTAATTGCAAATTGATGCAGACTTCTAGAAAGGGAATTTGTTTGTGTCTTCACTAAATTTGAAATTTATATATAATTTTATCCAGAAATTTTGCCCTCAGAAATTGATCCTATCCATAACCTCTTATATTTTATATATATATAGTATAAGATTACAAATGTTAGAACAGAAAAAGAAAGTAGAAAATATCTATATTTCAATTCCTGTGGTCTCAGGAGGTGTCCAACAGAGAAATTCTATACCAGTTGCTGGATATTTTAAATGAAATGTACAATTAAGCACATCCTTTTCCTCTCACGCCTCCACCTCACTGGTCATGGTCGCTATATTGCTGTCTCGTCTTCGCTATGTCTATCCTTGTTTCGTTTGGTTTTTATCAAATGTGTAGCTTTATAGGCTCCATGTCCCAGGGGTACTCTTTCTGGAAGAGGGCTCCATTCAGTATGGTTGTGGCAGGACAGAATAAGTCAGTAACTGGGTAGCTAAGTGTTAGGAAAATGAGTCAGTGGCCTGGTGTCATCCTTTATAGGATGGTAAGTGAAAAACTTATTTTTATACTCTCATGAAACATCCTTACATCACATGTGTGGGACATTAGCAATGCTCCAACTTTTTCAGTGCTGACAAGGTGTCCCACAATTCAAGTCTGACACTAGCACCTTGGAGTCAGCACAGATCCCAGAGGTTAAGGCCTCGGCCCTACAAGACTGCTCCTCCATTGAGATCCCAACCACAAGTCAATTTAATCATTGATAATTTAATCATTCACAAACTCTGGGTAGCATTTGCGAATCTTTGTAGCCTATTATAAAAGATAATGCCAGAGATGCAGACGAATAGTGAAATCAACTCATGCATAAAATGAAATCTGAAGGGTATTGAATGTGGAAGCTTCTGTGCCCAGGGAGTGAGGGTGTGCAACCCTCCTGGCACGTGGATTTGTACACCGATCTGGAAACTCTCTAAACCTCATCTTCTAGGGATTTTTATAGAGGCTTCTTCCTACAGGCATGGTTGATTGTTAACTCATTCTCCAGCCCCTCTCACCTCTGGAACCTCAGGGGTGATGAGGCTGAAAGTCTGAAGCTTCGAATCACGGCTTGATCTTTCTAGTGACCAGCCCCCATCCTGAAGCTATCAAGCAGTCAACCAAGAGTCACTGTATTAGAACTAAGAATGTTCCTATCACCTAGGAGATTCCTAGAGATTCAGGAGATCTGTGTCAGGGCAGAGATCAGGACCAAATATGAGACAAAAGGTGTACTTAGCACCTTTATACGCACGAAATAACAAGTATCTTAGCTCCCTGCTGGGAGCTGAGGACAAAGACTAAATATATATTTTTTACTGTGTCCACAGATGGGAATTAGAAAAAGGTAGGGGTCATTGACCAGGCCAGGCCTGATCTTTAGTGACTGTAATCATCACAAAAAGAAAGCCTCTGCCATTCATAGGTTTGTAGACACAATGTTCTAATTAGAAACAAACACAATCATGATGCATCATTTTTCTGTCCAAAAAGTTAGCAAAGAGTATTTTTCATAGTAATATTTAATGTTATTGAGATTTAATTAAAGTGAGTGTTCATTTGGTAGTACTGGGGGAAGGGAGCCCTGTAAAAGCACAATTGACTGTGAACACTGAAAATTTGAAATATTTTGGCTCAATAAACCCACTTCTGGGAACAGAGCCTGACAGCATTGTTCAAAAGAAGGAGGTTGCTGTAATCAATAGGATGTTCTCCACAACTTTAACTAGAAATTAAAAGCAGCATAAAATAATGAATGATTAATAAAATTATAGTAAGGTCAAACAGATGAAAAATTAACTAGATGATGATTATCAAAGGTTTGTAAACTTAGGCAGATAGTTTGATATATCTGATAAAAGTAAGTTGTGATATTGTGTATATATGTACTGTGATAAAGTTAATGCCTAATAAGTTCTAGAAAGAAAATACACAAAAGATACAAAACAGACCATGTTAGCACAAGAATATGCAGATTTTCCCCTTCATTTTCACAATTTTTGTAATGTTCTTTACTAACAATAAAAACAAAATTAAATATTAAAAATTACAAAATGTCCTGTATATTTTTTTACTTCTCATAAGACTTTCTCTTTTTGATTCTGTGTGTAGTCTTGGTTATTCTTACCTAGAATGTAGAT
The DNA here is from genome assembly GCF_000247695.1 of Heterocephalus glaber. The sequence continues at coordinate 59,298,749 of NW_004624730.1, forward strand.
TATATGCTTTGCTCAAAAACATATATATGTATATACATATAAAATTTTAAGTAGACTTTTTCAGAATTTAAACACAATTTCATTGTGCTTTTTTTATTTGATGTGGAAATAAGAGGACCATAACAATGTAACAATAGAACCAAATCAAGTAAGACTTTAAAAATGGTTGCTTTTATGATTTTACATTTATGTGTCTATTTATTTATTTGTGTGGTACCAGGGATTGAACTCAGGAACCTTGCACTGAGCTACAATCCCAGCCCTTCATTTTTTTTTTTTTTTTTTTTGGTACGGGGGATCAAACTCAGGACCTTGTGCTTGCAAGGCAGGTCTGATGCCACTGAGCTAAGTCCCCAGCCCCATCTCTTCATTTAAAAAAAAATTTTTTTGAGACAATGTCTCAGTAAGTTGCTAGGTTGCTAGGTTCCTAGGTTGGGCTTGAAATTGTAGTCCTCCTGCCTCAGCCTCCCAGAATGCTGGAATTACAGGCACGTGCCACCATGCTGGGCTGGTTGAGTTTTTAAAACATAGGAAGATGTTCAGTAATTCAAGTTGCAATGTTTCTGAAGAAAGAGAGGTCACTGGGTTACAAAAGAATGTGCTTATTTGTAAATTGCCATCCATGCCTTCTGTAGGTACAGAGCTGAACCTCTGTTTGGGGTGCACAGTCTCTGACACCAGCAGACTGAAAGTGGGGAGACCGGGGAGGGGCTTTCTTATTAGGGTAGGAGGAGATAATGAGGGCCCACCTATGTCAAGAGAGGGGAAAAACGAACAAATTTGTAACATACTTAGGAAACAGATCAACTGGACTTACTGATTAGCTCCAGCCTATTTGCAAGTGGAGAAGACTACAGTCCATCTATCAATAAGAGTAAAAAAGAATTGCAGCTGTCTTTGATCTGTCTCACTCTTTAAAAATTGTTTTAAAATCTGAGCTCATCAGATGGTCTACATGTCCACTTTTTGTTTGTTTGTTTGTTTGTTTTTATTCCAGGGAGGGACCTTGCACTTGTGAGGCAGGCGGAGGCACCACTGAGCTAAATCCCCGCCCTGCACGTCCATTTCTTGTTTTAAAATGCTAACTTGCCTTGCAATGAGACAGTTGTCTTGATTGTAAGTATTTTTTTTCCATTTTTGATTCAGTCTCCTCCATTAAGGTCTGTCCCTCCAGAATAATCTAGATTTTGTATTTTTTTTTTAAATCTATTTATCTGAATTGTAAACTGAGCTTCTCAATAGGTAGGGTGCACACAAACCACCGTGAGCCTGTAAAAATGCAGATTCTGGGCCGGCTGGGGATTTAGCTCAGTGGTTTCACTGCCTGCTGCGCAAGAGCAAGGACCCGAGTTTGATCCCCGGTACCAAAAAAAAAAAAAATCCAGATTCTGATTCTGTACATCAGGATAGGGCCAGAGATTCTCCACTTCTCAGAAGCTCCCAGGCCTTGCCACACTCTCAATTCAGTTTTCATTGTATAGTTTTCTTTATAAAAGTCTAGAATGTTCTAAGTTCAACTTTGCTTCATGGCACCTTATCAATCGGTTCTTCCTTCTGGGGACACAATGAAGTCCAGAATGGTATTATTTTCTAAGCTTCTTCACGGGACATAACTAGAAATAAATCAAACCAATAATTTGTCAAACATTTTACTCTTAGTGAAATATATGCACAGATAGCTGTTACCTATCATAAATATTTCTTGTCATCTTTAAAGATTTATAATCTTTAAATTACTGACAAAAATTGTACGGGGTTGCAGCGCAGTAGTATAAAGGAAATAGAACTCTCTTCATTCTGTTGCTATAAAAACAGGCCCATTTCTTGTCACTAACCAATAGATGAAGATAATCTCTCACTATCCCCACATTCTCCCAAACAGCTATAGCGACACAAGCAACTTTGAGTCTCCCCCTCCCTTCCCCAGTCCCCCAAGAACAGGCTTAGGTGCAATGATGGCATTGTCACTTTGAGGTTGTATTGAGAGCTTTTCTTCTTTGTTGAACACCAAGAATCAGGTCTGGGGGGAAATCTGTAAGTACTATAATTAACTTCAATTTTAATTTCTGGGTGTCTTGTTTCCTCCCTCCTGCTGCCAGGGCTCCCCTTCAGTCTCATCAGTTAGAAAGAGCGGTGTTCACTAAGCTCCAGCCAGACGCTCTTCAGCAGTTTTTATGAGGTTTCAGGGCAATGTGCTCAAGTTCTTCTGGGAAACTGCGATCCAAACTAAAATATAGTTTGATTATTAAAAAGGGTCTCCAGTTACAAGAAACCAGTGGTATTTCTTCATGTGGGGAAAACTTTTGGGAGTTGGGTTTTTAAGTTGATTTTCAAGTTGTTTGGGAATTTTAGTTTATTTTCTTTATAGTTTGTCTATGTTTTATTCCTCCTTCCTTTGCTGTCAATATTTCTTTCCTTTATATGTGTTCACACATAGTTGTATATATATTCATTCTATGTGACAAAGGAAAGCACTCTAAGACCCATAAAATTTATCCTTCTAACCTAGCCCAATGCTATTTATATTAAGGTCTTTACTTCTTTTATTTTACTTAGAAGTCACATTTCATAGTATCTATATAATGATTGTCCATATATTAATAGTGGACCAGCTGGAACAAATGAAACAAATATATAATCTACTTGAGATGTCAGCATAAAGAATAAAAATGCCTACTGTATGATTTGTTTTAGTGAAAGGAGAAGATGAGGGTAATGTTAGCTGATCAAAGGCTAGACAGCAGCCTGTTCCACCCTAACGTTTACCATTGAGGAGGATGGTTCGTGGTGCATGAGGTGTCCTGTCATTTTTAGTATATACAAGATCCTAGGTTAGTCCTCAAGATCCTCATAGCCTAGACAGAAAGACAGAGAACATGAAAAGCAAACAGCAATGCTATGGGAATTACATAAATTGCTTTCAATGTTTGTAGAGAAGATTGCATTTGAGCCAAAACTTAAGAATGTGGACAGGAATTCAACAGACAGGAAAGGGTAATATAGAAAGTATGAGAAAAAAAATAGCTTATCCTATTACCACCTGCAAAAATGGAAAAATAAAAGGCATGGATGAGAAATATGTGATTGAATTGAAAGATGTCCGTGAGACTGTGGAACTGAAAACTAGGAAAGCAAACCACTTTTCAATGAGTCTTCAGTGGCATATGGTTAAGACCAGAGCTTCTCACTTCTGTTCCATGGGGCCTTTGATTGACAATCTCTACACTAGGTCTTAAGAGTTTTGTGTTTTTTAGTAGGTTTAAGGAAAAAACTTTTATTTTCCTTCTTGAGCACCACAGTTATGTTTCTAACATAGTTCACCATCACTAATTAGACATTCCTTTGATTTCTGCATTCTTTAAAAAATGTAGCCTTCTACCCACTTAAAGACAAATTTATATGTTCTGAATAGGAAATGGATAACATTATTCAGTCAGGGCTTAATGAAAGCACAATATAAGTCATTAGCCTATCTTTTTTTCTTTTGTTTATTCTGTTTACTTTTCATTTTATTCCATCTTGTAGTTCATATAGGATGCATCCATTTCTGTGATTAGAGTTTCAAGATACTGATTGAAAGGATTCTCTTTGAATTAATTTGACTTGAACTTAGATTGCCATATTCTGATTTTTTCCTAGGCTCCAATGTTAATATCTCTTTTTTACTTTATAGACATTGCCAGGTTCAAATTCAGGATCACTATTTTCTCACTAATTCCAACTGACTAGTAACATCTGATCTAAGGTGTATCCATTATTTGGCCTACAGTTACTTTTTTTTTTTTTTTGGTACCAGGGATCGAACTCAGGACCTTGTGCTTGCAAGGCAGGCGTGGCACCACTGAGCTACATCCTTGGCCCTGGCCTACAGTTACTTCCACAGTAATTTGGACATCACAGATTTTTCAGAAGGCCATTTATTCTAAGTGTATACAAAATTCCTTATTCTCAAATTTGGCTTATTATAATGTATTAATTAATTCACTGACTTTTTGTGGTACTAGAGATTAAACTCAGGGCCCTGTGCATACTAGGCAAGCAATCTACCACTGAGCTAATCCCCAGCCCTTTTTAAAATTTAAGACAGAGTCTCACCAAGTTGCCTAGGCTGGCCTCGAACTTGGAGTCCTTCTGCCTGTGCCTCCCTGGTTGCTAGGTTTATAGGCATGTGCACTGCCCAGCCCATTAACATTTTTGACAGAAACTTTCAATAGGGTAGGAATTGAGGGTCGCTCTCTGGCATCTGGATGCTTCTCCTCTACTTCCTCACTTCAAAATCCTCGTTTTGGCAACAAGAAAAATTGATTTTCATGTAGATAAAAAAAGAAGGATTTCTTGATTTTTGATAGCTTTCCCTAGGCTTACATTTATTATCTTCAGAGCCAGAAGTTCTCATATTTGAGAAAATATATCACCATTACATTTGGAATCATGAAACTCTAATTTGTCTGTATGGTCTCACATACACGTAGAATCTAAAGAAGTGGATCTCACAGAAATAGAAAGCAGAAAGGTGGTAATCAGAGGCAGGGAGCCGGAGGAGTAAGGACAAGAAGTTTGTTGATCAGAGGGTACAGAATTTCACTTAGACTGGAGGACTAAGTTTTAGTGGTCTGTCGCATTGTATGGTGACAACAGTTAATAATTACATTTTGAGATTGCTAAAAGAATAGGTTGTTAACATTCTCACCACAAAAAAAGATAAGTTGGTGATGTGATGGATATGTTAATTAGCTTGATTAAATCTTTCTATATGGATACATAGATCAAAATATCACATTGAGCCCATAAACATACACAATTATTATTTGTCAATTAAAAATTTTAAAAACTATAGCATTTCAAATTGCTATATTGTTTAAGGTGACTATTCATGTGCAAATCGAACACAGCATAGGTCACAGATAATTTTTCAACCAAATATTTACTGATAATGGTAGCCGCATTCAGATTTCACCTTCACTTTAGATTCTTTTTCAAGATGTGAAGGCAAGATATTTTTTTTTGCCGACATCTGGTCCCCTCAGCCTTCTGTTTTTTCTTTCTTTCTTTTTCTTTCTTTTTTTTTGGCTCACAGCATGGAAACTACAGTTACAGCTTAGCCTGTTTTGCTTATGGAACTGTGCCAGAAGCAGTTTTGAAGGTGTTTTAAAAATGAAGACATCTGGCAGCTGGCATACTCACAATTCATTTGCCAAAGACAAGTTGTATGCTGCTGGAATTTTCATCTGAAGGTCACGCACCAGGTAAGGAGGCAGTCAGGTGGAGCTGCGACACAGGAAGCCACACACTGAAAAATTGTTGCCTCTGTGAGGTTGGTGTGGGTTGAATCAAGAAGTACACTTGTCTCCTGGTCCAGCCTCCCCCAAAACTGTGTCACCATACCCCATATGAAGGCATAAAAGGGAAGAAAAATGCAAGCTCAGGCGCTGGGGATTTAACTCAGTGGTTCTGCCCCCTGCCTCGCAAGCGCAAGGTACCGATTGTGATCCCCCAGTACCAAAAGAAAAAAAAGCAAGCTCAGAAAATTAACAGTGAATCACAGGGCTGTGACATGTCAGTGGAAGTTCTGGCAATTAGGCAAGAGGGAAGGATGCTGAGGGGAAAGGATAAAGAACAAAATATGTGGACACACGTGTGTCTGTCGATTCAGTGGTTCCATTTTCCAAAAAGAAATAGCTGGAAGGCTTATGGGTTATGGCTCACCTCATAAGTAAACTATTAATACTACATCAATGAATGTTCTCGGACTGAAGACTTGTTGTTTGTTACCATAGAATTCTGTGTTTTCTGTTTTAAAATCTTTTCTTGTAATGGAGACTCAATAAATACAAATGCCACTAAATACTACTTTCCAGATCAGTTGGTTTTTGTGATTTTACACTTGTATTAGATGAGACTATGGTTGTTTTCTTTTGTTTGAGATTTTGTTTTATCTGTTTTATTACTGCAAAAAAATGTATCATGTTAAATATGGGAGTTTCATAATGAGATTAACAATTGACCTATAGAGGAAAGGAGGGAAATTATCATATGGATGATCTCTTTCTCTCCTCTCTCTCTCTCTCTCTCCCTGACAAATTTGGGCACTTTAAAAGTAATATGGGCCATGCTGGACATAGAGCAATAAGATTTATGTTTATAAAGCACTAATTAGAGATTCTTGAACTAGACCTTGCTATATCTCCACCTAGCAGGTCTAGGGGTTTTTTTTCCCTTCTGTTCTAAGTTCAGACCCGTTGTTCTGAGTGTTCCTGTCTTCTGATTAAAGTAGTACATACAGGGATATGAGTTCATAAAGAAAGAATAGATAATGTTGCACTTTATGAGTTTGTTGGAGACAGTTGGTCCTTGTGTAACCTTAGATGGAGACTGAATTGCTGGCCTTACACAGACTGCAATCCTATGGCCCATGTGTAGGATCTAGTTCAAAAACTACATGCATTTAGCACAAAAATGACTGACCTGAAGTGTTCACATTTTTTTTAAATAGTTTAACAAGATCATTTACATTTTTAAAAATCTGAATTTCCAGTTACTTTTCTTAAATCACTGCCCGCATCCCTGTGAGAACAGACTGGTGGTCCTAGACCCCTTCAATGGAGGGAGGAGGTGCGTGGTCTTGAGGACCCTGCCTCCTCCATTGTCTCCCAGGGCTGAATGTAAATTGCCACTTCGTTGCATTCTCACTGTTGTCTTTGGAAATCAAAGTGAAGAGAAAAGTAGAATATTTCTTGTGTGTTTAACTCTGAAAAGAATGAGGAAATGAAAATAGACCAGGGAGCACATTTTTCTTATCAGCGATATGCTTTCCAGCTCCTCTGTCCTTTGAATTCATTTCCTCTCCTCGCTCCTTCTCTCTGTACAGTACCTCTTTTGTCACCTCAGATGCTGAGTTGAGAGTCCAGGGGTTCAAGCTGCCTCCTGGCCCACTGAGGGCTCAATCAAACCCATGGCCTAGGAACTGAAACGGGCATGGGTAGAGCTTTTTTAGAGACATACCAGTTACCCCTGACTTTCCAAAGTTGGGTTGGAAGCCATAAATGATTTCATAATATTATATCACACAAAAATGTTCTTTTTGTTTACAAGTTTATCAACAACCAGTATTATTTTATGAGATTTATCTATCATTAGAATGCTTCTTTCATTGAAATTTAGCAATTACAAAATCTAAACACATTTATCTTTTGTCTCTGAAGAAGAAAATGCTATAAACATATATGAGGAAAATGCTACCTGGTAGAATGGAGGATGTCTGGTGATTTTGGTGGTGGGAAGTGACATCAATGAGGCAGTAACTACTCTTTTCATGGAGCCATCCATTTAGTGTAATTGCTCCCTGAGAAGAATTTTATATTTCTCAAATGTGTAAACTATGTGAAGTACTAGCAAACCTCATGTAATTTAAACTGAAGATTCAAGAAATGATTTATAAATGCTAAGAACTGGGTTGTAGGAAGACTATTCATGACTTGTCAATTCATCATCCTTTCCTTTAAGTTTACTTGTTTTTCCTTTGCCAATCCAATCCCTATCAAATAAGGCCAATCAGAAGCACTTGCTCTGTTTTTCATTTGTCACATAAAGCTCTCCATTGAGACCTTCAATATATGAGGCCAAACCGTGAGGAGTATTATTTAATGATGAAGCTCTGTACCCTCTACAATGACCTGGTAAAATAATTTCTACAGCAACATTATTTCTCATTCTCCTCGCAGAAGCTTTTAGGTCTTTTTTATTTAATCATTACTAGATTAAAAGGAAGCAAAGGATAGTTGATAGAAATCAAATATAATCTCTAGTAAGAAGCATTTTAAAAGGAGTTGAGAGAGTAGGAAATGTAAATTGTTGGAGAGAGATGCATTTTCGAGAAACAGTTTGCAATATCTGTGTCATTCATCCACTCAGCTAATATTCAACACATGATTAAGCTAAATGCTATGATAGGTGCTGGGCCCCCATTTGAAAATAGAATAGGTATTCCGGGAACATACTGGATATGCTCTTGTTTTGCAGACATTTACACTTGCTTCTGCCTTTGGTTAGACCATTCTGCCCCCAGACATCCACATAGCTGCCGCCTTCACTGTCTTCAAGTTTCTATTCAAAAGTCACCGTCTCATCTGAATGATGTCTAATTCTAACCCTAGACAAAAGGGCATTCATATGTGAGAATAAAATGAAGGCATTTTAAGAAATACATTTAAAAAGTATTCAAAGAAGTGCTTAAGGAAAAGGAAGTACTTATAATATATATAT
>NW_004624730.1:59307110-59324707 GCF_000247695.1 Heterocephalus glaber
TATATATATCCCAAGAATATTTATGTATTAGGAGAAAGAAATACATTGAATACTAAAAATATGAGAAAAAGAACAGAAAAACTTGTGGCCATGTATAAATCCTTATACTATATCATAAATTTGTACTTAGAGGCAAGTACAAATCATGTAATTTTTTTAATTTTTCTTTTTATTAGTACATAATAAAATTTACAGAGCATAATAATTACATTTGCTGTAGGGAGTTCATACATGTACATAGCACATCTCAATTCTTTTTAAAAAATATTAATTTTTTGGAGTTAGGCATTGTGATGCACACCTATAAATCCTAGCACTCTGGAAGGCTGAGGCAGGAGGATTGTAAGTTCAAACCCACCCTAGGCAACCCCAACCCTAACCCTAACTTAGCAGACCTTGCCTCAAAAATAAAAAATAAAAATAAAAAGGGTTGGGACTGTAGCTCAATGTAAAGGCCATGGGCTCAATTCCCAATACTGCTGAAGTATATGTTACTAAATCCATAAAATTATTAGGAAGCAGTATCCCTCTTATATAATTTAATAATTAAATAGCAAAAAATAATAATATGGATAGATTTAAATAACATATAACAAAGAGTAGACATTAACCACAAAATACATTATTTTTTAAAATTTACTACTATCATGTCTTAGGAAACAATGTCAATAGACTCTAGAAATTATACAAACATTCTCTGACTGAAATAAAATCAGAAATTAATAACAAATTCATAGCTAGAAACTAGAAACAATCTAACTACTTAGAGAAAGTTTTACATTTCTATTAAATAAGTCACATATCTATATGAAGAAGCTAGTAAAATATTGACCTGGTCCTGAATAGAGCAACTTAGCACAGGAAAACTGGCAATTTTCTGCAAATTAATCTATTATTCAGTGCAAAGCTAAATGAAAACTTAAAAGTTAATTCTCAAATATATCTTGAGTGGAGGATAGTTAAATGAGAATATAGTATTTTCTAAACTATCAGAGATATTTAGAAATTAAAAAGGTTTGATGTTGGAGGTAGACAGATAAATTAAAAATAAAATAGAATACAGAATCCAGGGAAGTGGATTTAAGATATTATGAAAATTTCTTTTTAAATCATTAAATATATGATAATTAAATAAATAATATTTAAAATCAATGCATGATCCAATAAAAATCCATAAAATCAAATGACTAAAGCATATATTAGCATAAATATATTACAACACATATAAAAGATTATGTATAAGATATACTGTATCTCTACATATCTCTATATATCTCTATATATCTGGTGAACTCCAAATTATTCACAAGAGAAGTACAAATAACCCAATGGAAAAAAATAGGCAAAGATCAAGAACCAGATTATTTTTTTTAAAATAATTATAGATTAAGAAATAAGTATCACTTCAATAGTAGAAAAGTGAAACTCAGAGCAACAGTGAGATATAACTTTGCCTTGTCATCAGATTGTTTTTAATTGCTAAAGTCCAGTGTTGATGCACGTGTGAGGGATGAGGATTCTCACGTGCTTACAGCAGCACCTTCCCCTTTGCTGTCTGCAGTGGGTACTTTGTCTGCCTGCCCAGAGTCCCCCCCTGTTAGAACCCTGATTTCTTCAGTGGGATCCCTCCCAAATGAAGCCCATTTGCCTGAAAGGAAGCTGACTCATTCTCAGTTCGGGTTGATCTGATCAAACTGAAGTCACTGGAGACTTTAGAGAGGCAACGTGGTCTTAGTTTCAGTGAAGCAAGATAATTCTGGTTGCTGGGTTGGCTGGACAGTCAAGGGGCAAGGTCAGAAGTAGAGTTAGAAGTTAATGCAATAATTAATTCAATGCAATAATTCATGCAGAATCCATTGACAGTGGCAGACTAGGATCATGGCAGTGGAGATGGTAACAAATAGTTGAATTCTGAGTATAATTTGAAGATAGATCCAGGAAGATATGGGACATTAAAAAAAGAGTTGAGCAAGACTTCAGTGTTCTGCTCCCAAGCAACTACTGAGAATAGTATTCCCTTTAACTGAGAGGGGATGCTGGTTTGGGGTAGAGATGGAGAGATATCTGGGGTTCCATTCAATTTTGTTAAATTTGAGATGCCCACATCTCAAAGTGGAGCTATCAAGTAGGCACTGGATATTCAAATCTGGATTTCATAGATTTGTTTGAAGATTTTAAAAAGCCCAAAACTGTTGTCAGCATTCATATGCTACTCAAAGCCATGAAATCTGTGGTGAGAGCACCATGGAGGTGAACAGAAAGAGAAGAGATTACAGGACTGGGATATTTCAATGTAAAGATTTAGGAAGGCCAGCAGAGAGAAATAGCAAAGAGACTGAGAAGGAGCAGTCAGTGCAATAGGGAAAATCCAAGGAAGCGTGGTGTCCTGACAACCAAAAGAAGGAAGTGTTTTGAAGAGAAAGAGTAATCAACCAAGTCAAATGCTGCTAAGTTAGTGTAACATAATGCCAGAGATAACGGCTCTGGAGACATTCTGCCAGGTTCAAGTTCAGTGCCACCATTTGTCTGCTCTGTGAGCTTAAAAAAGTTGCTACATCTCTTTGTGTCTCTTTCTGCATTTTTAATGTGAGGATTATAATGACTCCTATTTCTTATGGTATTTATGAGGCTTAAATGATAAATTTGCTTATACTGTTAGAATAGTATCTAGGGTGTAGTAAGTGCCTAATAAATCTATGATTACTATTAATCTTAATAATAAGAAATAATGGTATTGCTGGTAAAGGACAGGGAAGAAAAGGGGTGAGAAGCACTCTGAAGTCCTTACGTTAAATGTATTTATTTGTCATATATCTCACATATTACAATGAAAGCTCCATAAGAGTGAGCCCTTGTTTTATTCCCCGCAATATCTCTATTACCTTAAACAGTACCTAGCACATAGTAATCACTCACTAAATTCTTCTTAAATGGATAATTATTTATGGTGAAAATGCGAGGCCCAGAGAAATTAAGTAAATTGCTTGCCCAGCTTATGATGTCAAAATTGGATCTAAAATCTGAGACCCCTGCTTCCTGATAAGGAGAATATTCCACTATTAGGATAGCCTAAGTGTCAAAATATGCATCCCTCTCTCAAAGATTTTTAAAAGTTACAGTTATTTTTCAAAGGTTAGAATGAGGAAGAAAGGGATGGAACAGTTTCTCAGCTCTTTTCAATTATCTGAAATCATCCTAAATCACTACAAATACTTTTTATTCCATCGAAAAGTTAAATTTTACTGATAAAGTGGCTGTTAAATAGTGAAGATCTAGAAGTCCTAAAAAATCTGTAAATAATCTTTAAAAACAACTCATTTGTTGAATAATATAAAGGAAAATGAAATATTCAAGGTTCCCACAAATCTTGACCTTTTTTCTTTTACCCATGGTTTCTCTGAATTTTTCAAGGACTAGAACAATTGAAAACTTGCAAATATGATCCTTTGAGATAAAAAGTTAAAGTATGTATAAATGTAGCAGATACCTCCTTCCAGAAGGTTCAAAAGTAATAGGACCTTTTATGCAGTTAAGAATAATTATTCCTCAATTGGATACAAACTAGATACAATAAAAGACTGAAGGGTTAACAGAAGAACTGTGTTCTCTTAGTATTTACTCCTGGGTGTTTAGTGGCATTATTAAGTAGCAATGAATTACTCTGTCCTTAAATACAATTTCCACTGTCCACATATAAATCTTTCACCCCATGTTTTTCAAAAGGCAGCTTTTTGACATGCATAAATAAATGGAAATTTTTTTCCCAAAAGAAAAAATTGCAACAAAAAAAGAAAGAAAGAAAAAAAGAAAGAAAAGAAAAGAAAAGAAACGAAAAGAAAAGGAAAGGAAAGGAAAGGAAAGAATTGCTAGGCATAGTGTTATACATTTGCAGTCCTAGCAGCTGGGAGGCTGAGGCAGGATGATCACAAATTTGAGGCCAGTCTTCGAGGACACTTAGTGAGATCCACCTCAAAAAATGAATGAAAGAAAGAATGAATGAATGAGAAAACAAAAGAACTAAAATATACCTTTATTAACTCAAATTTTATAGCTTTTTATTTATTCCTTAAAACATTAAAACTAACTAGAATTGTAGAAATATTTTTAGAATAGCCAGAGGTTATAAAATGAAGGGAATTCATACAAGTCTCCAGTTACCAAATAAAGTAGTTATTAAAAGATTTACATAAAAATACAAAGAGATGGATATCTGTGACAAGCCTGTATATGGAAGATAAAAATTAGGTCTTCACTCCTGTAAGAATCCCTCTCGCTAAGATTCGCAAAAGCATGACATTGTAAAATAAGGCAAGCAGTTTGCTAAAGATTTTAGTCTTAAAAATGGCCTCATCATTTGACCTTGTGATTTCTCTTCTGGGAGGTTACTCCAGGGAAATAATCAAAAGGAAGAAAATGCTATTTGTTAGAAGATGTTCATTGCAGTATTATTTATATAATCCTAGAATTGGAAGAAACATGGATACCCAACAAGACAGAGATATTAAATGTAGTTATTAAGTGCATGGTATAAAATAAATGCTATATAAAATGTATATTTAAATATGTGTTTTGTTAAATAGTTCAATCTCAATCAATTCAGCTAGTGTCCTAAACATACATATGTAACTATAGAATGCTACCTAGCCTTAAGGGTGTGCATTGAAGGGGAACAGATAAATAGCAGCTTTTATAAAATCTTGTCTTTAGAATGCTTAATTTTGTCTGGGTCAGCCACGTAGCACATTGATAAAGACTTTTAGGTTACCAAAGTAATTACAGGTCATACCTAAGTAATCACTAGTTGGGCTTTCTCATTCATTGCAACTTGCTTCATAATGCAGAGAAATTTACTTTACTGATTCTGGATATTTTACTAGCCTCTTCAAGTCATTTTGAAATCCTTTTCCAGGCAAAATAAAGAATTTCTGTATTTTCATGCACATCTTTGCTATAGAAATGTGATTTTCAGCTTTGCAGCCCAAGGATGCGTTCCATGTATGAATAGGAATCTGTGCCACAAAAGTAAAGTCATCAGCTTCTATGCTATGAAGAAGAAATGTTCATCTTCTAATGTGCATATATGTAAGCAACCTCTTTAAAATCAGCGCCCTTAAATGGCACTGAGTACGCTTCTGTGTATGACACATCAATGTCCATTAATTGCTTGAAGAGAGAACCGAGATTCCAATGGCAAAATCTGTAAAAGTAGATATACAAAGAAAGTGGAAGCATCTGTTTAATATATACGACATTAGAATTTAATTTTACCTCTGTGATGCTTTTGTGTGGCTGCAGTGTTACAGCAGAGCACATAAGCATAGCCGTGCAGTGTCAGCAGGTGCATGCCACCAAATTACTGCTTTTAATTTGCATATTCATCTGCTAAGAAGCATGTCATTATCATATCAAAGGGATACTAAGCAACATCTAGCTTGGAGAGATGTGGCATAGTTTCAATAGGAGCAATTAATGCAAGATGAGGACTCGCTTTTCTGTCATGTCTCCCAGGGCTAGCTGTAATCGGGCTGATTATTGGATACCAATAAGACCGAGGGCCCAGTTGGCACTGAATAAGAGAAGAACTGGAAAGGGAGCCTGCTAGCCCTCTCTGCTGTACACTTAATGGCAACATGATGATCTGATCACTTAAAAGAATCCTGTTCATATTACAGATGCTGTCTATATGCACCCATCTGTGTCAGTTATAAAATGACCAAATGTTACCCCAAGGTAGATATGTATTGAAAGGAAGGAAGGAAGGAAAGATGAAAAGAGGGAAAGAAGTGAGGAAGGGAGAGAAAGGAAGAATAATCTTCACTCTAAGATCATGTAAAGGAAATGGGAAGGAGGCATTAAAATTGCATTCCCAAATATGAGGTTTAGTACTTAGGTAAATTTCCTTTGAACAAACAAACATGCTTTCCTCCATTAAACATTGGAGCACTCACATAAGTCAGACAGTGTCAGATCCTGGAGATGCACACATAACTTCATCATAGTCCTTAATCTCAACAAACTTGTGGTTGAGCAGAGGAGAGAGGTAAACCAAACAAAACTTGAATAGCATTTACTTTTTTGTGTTTATAAACTTCAGAAAGGTCACAAACATGAAAAAATATCTTTTTGATTTGGCAGTAAGGACAAATGGTATCATTGCTTTCAAGGAAATTCTTCAAGAACAGGACTTTTAATTTTAATTTAGTTTGGGAACGTATCTCAAGTTTCCTCTCTTAATGGTGATAGTTGCAAATAATGAGCAAACTTGAACACTTGGATGGTGGAAATACAGACAATTTTTAAATTGTCCTGTTGTTTTTTGGTCTTTTCTCTAATGCATTGGTATAACTAGTGATTTTAAAAGCAAGAACTGGCCGGGAATTTAGCTCAGTGGTTTCGCTGCCTGCTGCGCAAGCCCAAGGACCTGAGTTGGATCCCCAGTACCAAAAAAAAAAAAAAGCAAGAACTATTTATTAATAGTATGGTTCATATAGTGTCTAGAATGGGATGTTACACACATACACTTTCATTTATTTATTCAACAAATATTTTTGAACACTCAAGTCAGATTCTGCTATATGCATTGAGGATATAGCTATGAACAAAATGAGCCAAGAGCCAGCCCCTGAAGTTTACATTCATGTATGTTTCATTGTGTGAATATTTGTACCAAACCAAACACATTGAAAGTTCAGTGGCATTCACTCAACAAGCATTTTGTAAGTCCTGTATGCATGCCAAATGAGGCAATCCAAGGGATATAAAATTCACGTTGAGCACTATAAACCAGCAATAAATATGAAAGGGGAGAGCCTCTTAATTGACACTAGAATTGGAACTGAATGGCTTGTGTGAAACAAATCTTAAAAATAAAAATGTATTCTTTTAAGGGTGTTCAGCTTTGGATCTGTCCAAAACCAGCAAACTCAGAAGACTCAGGAACAACTTATCAATTGATGCTAAAATTTCAGGAATGAGACATTAGCCCTTCATGAGCTTTAGATCCAGATTTTTCATGTACATTGTCTTATTTCATCCTCGGAGGAATCCTGTAACATAAGTACTAATACACCCAGTTTGCAGATAAAGAACTTAGAAAGTTTATGCTTCCCCAAAATCACCCAGTTGGGAAGTAGCTGGATGGGATTGGACCTCAGAATTTTCTGATGCCAAGTATGTGTTCTATTCACAACATATTCATTATAACACTGCATTCAATATCCCAGTCTAATCTATTTTTTGGCAGTGAATATGAATATCAGAACTTTGATAATCATAATTAATCATTTTGAGAAAGAACAAAATTTCTTCAATGCCACTCTTTTGCCTTATTATGATGAGACTTAAGGGCTACAGGTTGTATATTGTATCAAAACTACTGATTGAACATTTAAACAAGTGAACAAAAATATCATTTCTTAACCTGTATATTACTACTCTAAGTTTTTCACCAAATGGAAAGGTTCTTTTTAACTTTGAGCCTATTAATTACATGTTTAAACATTCTAAGAATTACAGACTTTTGGGGTGGTATTGTCTTTTTAAGTTGGATGTTTAGTAGACTTGTAAGAACTGTTAACTTAGGGTCAGAAGACCTGGGTTTAAATCTTGGCTGTTGTAGAAGACACTTAGCCAGTAAAGGCCTTGATCATTTTCTCTGTTAAATGAGGAATTTAATCTAGATTCTGTCTCAGGTTGCTTCCAGCTTCCTATTATTCTGTGAAGATCAGCTAATAGGAACCCTACTTTAAATACAGTACATAAAGTACTCATATAGTATATGCTACTTGTAAAGAAATAAAGTTGTCATGTTTTAAAATAATACCTTTAAGAAAACTTAAGAGAATGGTAATTACTAATTGTTACTCTGTCACACAATTGATTGCATCATAGCACTGAATGTTTACTTTTTTCTTTGTTACTAAGAAGAAAGAAAAGATAGAAGTAGAAAAATGAAGCAAGGAAGCAACACTTGTGTACATATACAATAAGTGATCATATTGATAAGTTCTATAAGTTTTATTATTTGATTTCACCCATAGGAGGATAAGGGAAATGTTGCCCTCCAAGAAGTGTATGTTCCCAGTGCCAATCATCCCACCTTTCTCTAAGTGAAATGGGGAGTTCTGCAAATGCGATGTTCTACAGAAAAGTTTTCTAATTGTTTCTCATGTCTGCCAGTGGGAGTCAATTTTATAAATCAATCATGAATCAACTTATTATCATTTATAATTATTTATCATTACCAACTCAAATATCAATTATCATCTACCCTAGGCATCTTGATTTTTTTTTTTTGGTACCGGGGATCAAACTCAGGACCTTGCAAGGCAGGCAGAAGAACCACTGACCTAAATCCCCAGCCCTGGATATTTTCTAATTGATGTGGTTAAGCCTGCATTCATACAAGGAGGTCTTCAAGATCAACTTATTGTTCTCAGGAGACCTTTTTAGGGCTGGGGATGTCTGTCAGCCAAAGAGCACTAGCATGCTTGAGGCCTTGGGTTTGATCTCCAGCAGTGAAAAACAAAACCTTAACTAATCTCACATACAATTCTGTTGGAGGTATATTCAAAAGAAGATGCCTGTCACAATCTCATATTTCACTCTAAGTTCATTTGAGTCCCTCTTGTTACTTTTTGTGTGAGTCCAAAATCTTCTATACACTGAATAATTGTAGGCCTCAAATAAATGTTAAATTTTTAAAATTTTGAACAGTTTTTTTTAACCCCATAATTCATACAGAAAAGCTGTTACTTCCTCTATTTTCTTCATCCCTTATAATGGTAATAAGGATTCTTAGCAAGTCCACTTCAAACCCATGACCTCCATTGTTAGCTGCTGCAGTAGGAAATGAGAACTTTCAGTCTCTTATTGAAAGAACTCAATATAATTCACATCTACCTCAGGAAAACAAAGTGATACATGTCAGCAAAAATGAAGCTAAATGCTGTTAACTGGATATAGTATAATAAGAAAACATGTATTTTTAAAATTAATTTTATTGGTACATTTAAGGTATACAATATAATGGCATTTATCATTGGAAATTTGCACCTTTACATAATCCATCTTGGCTCTTATTTTTTCCCCATTCCCCTACCCTCCCTTCAACCCCTCCATCCCTCAAAACATGGTATTTTTATTAAGAAATTAAGCATTATTGGTGTCATTCAAATGGCTAGAGGTAGCATTTGTTATGTCCAGAAAAGACAAAGAAAAATATTAAATTATGGCTGTAACAAACACTGAGAATTAAAACTGAAGAAATAATTCTAGTATTACAGGGCAGATATATTGTTTTGAGAGGAGATCTGGAAGATAAAATTGTTTCTACATGGGAAAAGTGCATGATGGACAAGTTTTAACCATGAGATCTGGAGAGTAATAGATCCCTTACACTCTTACGTTAGAATAGATTCATTAATGCCTGGTCATAGCTAGAAATCCTTGATCTACATAGGAAGTAATATTTGGCAGAGAAGCCAAATAAACACTTACTTACTTAATTAAAGCTAACCTAAAACAAGAAAAAAATCATGAAACCATTCACAATCACATAACATGAGTGTGCTTGTAATAGGATAAAAGGGAATTAATACTTTCCCAAGTAGAAAATTGTTAATAGACAGGCATGCTTTGTTTGGTTACTTTAAAAGTAAGGACATTTGACACTTGAAATATTTGGATTTTTTTCTTTTCCTAGAAAATAGCAAGGTTTAGGAGCACTGATCCATGCTTCTACCTGACAGTTGGTAAGAACTAAGCAGTTGATGACTCTTTTACACTGAGTCCTTTTTGCCACAGTCCCTACTGGCCCTTCCTATCTTAGATGCAGCCTCAGTGCCTACCTGAATCCCTTTGTAGGCTTTTGAGTAATCAATCCCTGCTGAACTAAGCATTATTCTAGGTCACATTATTTATCTTGGTAATCCTTAAAAATATTCAATGAGACATATGTGTATAGCATTATTCACATATTAAAGACAAGGAAATCAAAACCTGGGAAATGAGGTAATTTGCAGTTGTTCATGTACAAGTAGACTGTCATACCTATCTTTAAATAATACTTAAAGGGTTAGAAAAGTTTAGATCCGTCATTCCCAGACTTGGCTGCCTGTTGGAATCACTGGAGAAGCTTACCAGTGTTTGTGCCCCATCCCAGGCCACATAAATCAGAATCCTCTGAGGTGGATCAAGGCATGCATATTTTTTAGTTTCTCAGTTGATTTTAATGTGCAGTCAAAAGATGCAAACCACTAGTTTAGGTATCAAAAGATAAGATAATTTCCAATTTGTCTTTAATTCTTCTTTTTTTCTTTTTTAAATTTCTCATTAGTACATGTTTGCAGTATATCATATTTACATTCCTTGTGTGGAATCAGTACATGTACATGACACATCTTTATTCTTTTTCTGTCCCCTGCCCCTTCCCCTCCTCCCTTTCCATCTCCTGATCCCCTTCCCATTTGAGAAAGATCTATCTCCCTACTTCCTATTATCTAATCTTTTATTTTGCTCTTTATTATAATTTGAGTTTCTCAAATTATGCAATATTTAGGCTTGTGTGCCTGATTTATTTCATTTAACATTGTGTTCTCAAGGTGCATCTGTTTTCCTCTAAATGGCTCAAGTTTCTCTTTCTTTATGGCAGAGTAGAACTCCACTGTATATAAATAACAAATTTTCTTGATCCGTTCATCTGTTGAGGGACATATAGGTTTGCTTCCAAGATTTAGCTATTACTAAATGTGGTAATGTAAACATGGAAACACACACACACACACAATCAGACATTTGGCATAAGAAAAGAAAGTGCACTTACTTGTTTTACTTCTGAAAGTGTAAGTATGTTGTATAAGAGAAACATTAACAAATTTCCTAAACTGAGTTTGAACTGACCCAATTCTAAATGGAGTTTCCCTAGCCCCATTTGTTAATGCACTGAAACAAAGCACATATTTAAATTCTGGTGCCTATTTGCTATGGGTATCAGGTGTCTTTTCATAGCTAAATCTTAACTTTGTACATCTAAGTTCCAGCCAGGCCTCTGATTACATTGATAAATTAAGGGTCAGCATAGTGAGCAAAGATTATGTTTTCTGATGCCTTAGGCCTGCTTTAAGTGCTACACCCAAAACCTAGTTTGATCAATCAGTCAGAAAGAGTGAAATTAGAATTGATTACTTTTTAAAAATAAGAAATCTTTCTCACTTAACTGGTCAAATTATTGCAGATGTACTGGTTTGCATTGTAGCCCATCTATAACATTACTGCATTATTATATTTAATTACATTGTTGGGAAAATTCAATGTAATTTTTCAGTGGATCAATTCACATATACTGGGTCTGGAGAGAAGGGAGGATGAAAGTAGAAAATGTAATTATTTACTCACGGAAAAATGTGGCATAATTTTTGCTTTAAAATAAACTCCATGCATCATAGATGAGTATTTGTTTTAAAGGCCTCGTTCAGTTAGAAAAAAATGTACAAATTACTTCCCTCCTTGGGAATATGTCTTTACTAATAAGTGTACTGGAAATGATCCTACCTTAAAGTGGGCTTTGATAGAAAAAGTAGCACCATCTAAAATTAGAACATTTACTTTAGACATGATTTATTAGGATGCATCATTAAATTATGAAGATGAAGTAGGAAGTGAGGTTTAAGATTGCAACATTCTCTATTTTTGTGAATATATCACTGGATAGTAAATTTCAGAATCTGTATATTCATCCAAATTTAGAAGCTAAATAAGAACTGGAATTTGCTAATTAAGGCTACGGCAATGTGGAGGCCTCAAAAAACTGTTTTCAACAGGTATGTGTTAAATACTTATGTATATGTGCCAACTCCACACAAGGACAGATTGATGGATGGTAAGTACACAGACCTACAGTATATAAGCATGTGTGTACAAAGCATATATACATATATTAAATGTAGATATATAATACTAATAAATACAATAAAGATTTTATATTCATGTTGTAATATCAAATTCCATGTGGTGACATAAATGTTAGAACCAAGTTGAATGTAAATTAAAAAAATCAATTCAGACTAACCTGAACAATACATGGGATTTATTAGCTAGCATAACCATGCAGTCCAGGGGAGCAGACCTGGCTTTGTTCAGTAACAAATGCTATCATCAAAGGTCCATCTTGGCTTCTTTCTCAGGCTGTCTCCACTTTGGCATGAAGATGGGGCTGCACCCACTCCCACAACAGCCCATCGTGACAGTGTAGCAGCCCCTCTGAAAAGAATTGTTCTTTTCTCAGTAACTCTTAGAGAAGCCCAGGCAGGACCCTGATTGGCCTGGCTTTGGTCACCTGCTTGCCCGACCAATCACTGTGGCCTAAGGGATAGGGGCCTCTGATTGCCCAGGCCTAGGTCCTGTGTCTACCTTGAGACTGCGTGGGAGTGAGAGGGCCAGAGGTACTCTGCCTCCCCAGACCATGTGAAGAGGGTTCTGTGCTGGGAAAGTTCTGTCACCGGGAGCATATCGGGAAGGGCAGTGGCCACAGAAAAATGTCACATGTTCAGCTCCAACATAAAGCCCATTTTTATCTGGCCCCGGCCTACCAGTGTAGGCTGATCAGCTCTCTTTCCCCATAAATACTTTCACTTCAGCCAAACACAATTATTACAGTTTCCTGACTTTGATAATGCTTTTTGACTGAATTGATGAGCAAATTTGTCAGTAAATATTCTTCTATATGGAAGAGTATACGGAAACGTGGGGCCCCTGGGTTACCGAAAATTCCAAGTGACTTAAAGATAATGTTGTTCCTAAGTGATCTTTATTATTCCATAGAATGTTGAATAAATATGAAAGTGAGCTCTTTAATCATTACTTTATATAATGAGAGTACTGTTTATCTAAATCTGTGTCTTCTCTTCCAAAAATCAAGGTAGGAATCCCACTGTTTTAGCAGCTTTCAAAGCACTTACTATGATGTTCTGTACTTTGCGTTTAGCAAGTTTCTGAATTGAAATAATAGGTCGTTCTATTTGTTAGGTAGGGCACTTCCTGCTTTCCCAACATGGCTATTTTCCTTTAATTTAAGCAGCTATCAAATGCTATAATTTCCATGTGCATGTTTGATGAAGAGACTCTGCCCTATGTATAAACATTTTGACCTGACAGTGGTTGTCCAGAACAGCCTGCATAATAAAAAATGTGTTCCCTGCTTCCTAGATTGAAGTTAATCCCTGGAGTGTTTTAGAAATTAGAGTCCAGGGGTGATAAAGCTCCTAGTTTCACAGATTGGCCTTTATTATTTTCAGGCAGATTGGTTTAACCCATTTTTTTAAAAATTGTATAGGGATTTTTCAAAAGAAGTAAGAGTACCTACCAATTAAAATGTATTCTGTGAACTTCTTTTCTTTAAATGTGGGTCAAATCTCCCATATATGCTACTATTAATAAATCACATTACTATAGTAGTTTATAGTCTAAGTTACTTTCAAGTTTATAAATTTCATAATATTTATAATTTATGTAAAAAAAAAACTTGAGGTTTTTAATTGACAGCAAGTGTATGGTGAATCAACAAGTGGTTAGCTGCCAAGAAACTTGATGCAATTTCAGAGTACATTAGTAGAAACAAGTGTGTGGACAGAGGAGGTGCTAACTTCTTAGAAGTCTATACCAGTTAGAACACATCAGGGATACTATACCCCGCTCTGGGCTTCATCAAGTTCTAAGAAGGCATTGATTATCACTTCTTTGCCTTTTGCCTAAGATCAAGTGTAGAAGGACATTGACTGACAAGGCTGAATCACATGAGAAAGATCTGAGAGACCTGAAGATCTTTGTTCTTAAAAAAATTAATTGAAATAGTAGCAATAGGCTTTTAAATATTAATAGGGCTATCATAAAGAAGTAAGACCTTTTCTCATCCAAGCCAAAACCTACCTATTTCCATTCTGTATTTTTTAAGGTCCTAACAAAAATACTATTTTCAAATGATGATGATTTACTTGTCACTGGAAGGGATAATTCAAAGTCTGTGTGATCATCTATTAGGATACCAGATCCACCATCTATAAACCACGCAACTTTCGAAAAGTTAAATTATATCTCTGAGGCTCTGCTCTTCAAAATGGATTTTTAAAGTTGTTTTAAACATTAAATAAGATAATATAAGCCAAGCCATCAGCATTTTGTCTACTCATAGTATTTTGCTTCATGAAAAGAAGCATTATTATCTGAGTTGTTCAAGAAAAACTTCTTAAGGGAATGGAATTAATATGTGAAAATGAAAAAAAGGAAACAAAGTCTTTGTAAATAGTCAGGGATGGAGGGGTTGAAGGGAGGGCAGGGGAAGGGGGAACAAATAAGAACCAAGAGAGTATGTAAAGGTGCATATTTCCAAAGATGAATGTCATTGTATTGTATAACTAAAATGTACCAAAAAAAGAATATACAGTAAAAAAAAAATCATTCCTAAAAGAAAAAAGAAAAACTTCTTAAATCATGTAAAACTAAGAAAGAAGCATGATAGTACCAAGCTTTAATTCCCTAAACCCTCTTCACACCCAAAGATTGACAGAGATTAGTGTGGAAAACTATCTACAATCATGTTGTACAATGATTGATTTTGATTTAACAAGTCTCTCATCTTTAATTTTAAGCCTTAGCTTTAAAATTACCATTTTTAAATAACCAAAAATTCTTATTGAATACCCTCCTGAGTTCATGGAATGTCACCAAGTACTATTTTTAAGCACATGGGCAATAGAATTACTCAAGAGGAGGTGGCACAGGTGGAAGAGGAGGATTGTTGAGTCAAGCAAAAGGCCACTTGCAGTTTATGATATACATTATGCATAAGAAATAACTTTGGACACTTAAAGTAAAATATATGGGACAAGAATGTAATAAGCAGCTCAAAAGCAGCATAGAATTGATAGAAACTTGGTTGCATTCAAATTACAAGCATGTAGTAAGCACTATGTAAGACTGAAGAAAAAAAGCTGAATCTAGGAAATACAGAGAAAATGATCTCTGCCCTGAAGATTTTGTACAGTGTAGTCTGAGATATAGAAATATACAGAAATCATTTTAAACCACATGCTGTGGGAAGATACAGTAGGAAGTAGCTGCTGCAGGTTAAGGAAGTCAGGACAGTTTTGCAGAAGTGCTATTGCATGGTACTGGTCCTACCTTACTCTAAGTAGTAAAGGGATGGCAAGCATCCAAGACCTTGGGAATTCTGGTAGTGTACGTAATGAGAGATAGAGAAGAGTCAGTCTTTCATGGATGGCAACCTGTACAGAATGGTTTGGGTGTAGGAGGTTCTGGAGAAGAAAGAGGCAGGAGGTGAGCCCTAAAAGGCAAGGGAGGAGAGGGTCAGATGGTAAGAAGTGGGAAACCATGCAGACATACTGAATAAGGAAAGGATTTCTGGGGAAATTCCACAAAAACATAGTCATTATTTGTCATCCCAGAAATGTTGCTGAACTTATGTTGACAATTGGTAGAGGTCTCAGACTGAGAAGATGACAGAAGCTATATAAATATGTAGAAAATAATACTTTTTAAATAAAGAAGAAATAGTTAAAAGTTATCCTTTAATGGCATTTAGTGGGATTTTATTTTGAAGTTTAAAACATAAATGTTTTTGTCAAACTCAACAGGTAGCTAAAGTACTTCTTAAATTTTTTTAATTCTTTACTTAGGTGAAATTCATTTCAACAGTGAATGTGGTATCATTTAGGATCCCAAAGAAGGAAAAGATGAATAGTTTAATTGCGGTTGAGAAATTATCCTATTTTCTTATAACTATGTAGTGAGAATAATTCTTTTGGTCTTTTGGTTCAGTCTGATGGTCTCAGCTCAACATTTGTTGAGTATGTATGTGTAACCCAAATGGAGCAAATTTGAAAGACATCAATAACCTAAAAGTGATGAAAGGAAACTTTCTGTTTGGACAGTTGTCCTTTGAAAGTTAATACAACTGTGACCTGATATGAAATACCTTCTAAGAAAGAATCAAGAAACTATCTGAGAGAAAGAGAAAAAGAGAGAGGGAGCTCTGTTGTTAAAAGGCAAGCATTGTAACAGCATGTTTTCATGCTGGAAATGAAAAATGGCTCCCAAAGAGCTGGACTGAGGTTCTGAAATGACTGGAATGTGACTTCCAGAATGTCAGGGGCAGTGTGACAAGCAGGTGGGGCATGGCCAGTATGTGGTTGAGACTTCAGCAGAACCTAAACAGACTTTCTCTCCATGTTACATGACTCAGACAGGATGTTTGAGACCTGTCCTGGAGTAGGTTGGAGGCCTGGAAGGAAGAAAAAGAAGAAAAAGTCACGTTTTTGTTTTTGTTGTTGTTGTTGTTCTTGTTGTTTTTCTATCCCTAGGGTCTTTACATTAAGCTCTTTTTTTTTAATCTTTTATTTTGAGACAAAGTCTTGTTAAGTTTCTGTATTGCCCAGGCTGGGCTCAAACTTGTGATCCTGTCCTTACTTAACCTCTCAGAGTTCTGAGATTACAGAAATGTGCCACCATTTCCCACTGAGAAAGTAGAGTCTTGAGAAGGGTGTCTGTGTGCACACGTGTGTGTGTGTGTGTGTGTGTGTGTGTGTAGAAATGGCATGTGGAAGAAGCACAGAAATATGTGTTTGATAAGGTGTGCTAATCAAGTGCTGGCCTGTACGGGAAAGAACCTATGGTCTCACCATCAGTCATCTCAAGGAAAGATGAAACAGTAGATGAGAGGTTAGAGAATAATGATAGCTACTTTTATGGAGAAATGTATGACCGGAGAAAGTGGAAGTCCTCTTGCACCCCATGCCAGACTAAATGCCTCAGTGAAGAACAGTGATCAATTTACAACACTGCCTCCCCAGAAACCTTCCATGCCCCAACCCATCCCACCCCAGGCTTATGGAAGGAAGCTCAGATTGCCCCACCTAGCATTCAAAGTGTTCCATGGTCTGGCTTCGATTTTCTCTATAACTTTACCTGTTAGTGCCAACTTTCACTCCCTCTATGCTCCAGTCAAAATGATGATACACTGGAGACATCCTGCCTTTTGCTCTCTCCCTCTTGTACACAGACTATTTTCTCTACCTGGAAGTTTCTGCATCCTCATTATTGGATATCTACACTCAACTCTCCTTCAAATCCCCATCTCCATGACCGTGTAGTCTACAAAGCTTAATTTGATTTTTTTCTCTGCTGCAAATAATTTCCCCATTCTCAACATCTTCGTACTCCTCTTAATACTCTTTCAATCCAATATAATCAGTATTGATGGCATACAATGAAATACTCTAGAAATATAATTACATACATGTGCACATGCAAACTAGGCACTGTTCTAGCATTTTAGACATATTAACTTATTTAATCCTTTCAATAATTTAATAACTTTTTCTGGAAAATAGACGTTAAAAGAAAAGGATATTTTTTTCCACCATTAACTTTATTGGTACATTTTAGGTATAAAATACAGTTACATTCATCATTGGGATCCTGTACCATTACATGAGTCTCTTGGTTCTTATTTTTTTCCCCTTCCCTTGCCCTCCCTTCACCCCCTCCACCCTTCCCTATTTGCAAAGACCTTGTTTCCATTTTTT
>NW_004624730.1:59376707-59411366 GCF_000247695.1 Heterocephalus glaber
CTTTCAATGGAGTTTTTAATCTCCTGAAAATCTGTTTGCATCTGTTTTATGGATTCCATTTGTTTCCTATGTTGGGATTCCATCATGTTCCTCAGGTCCTGTATTTTTTTTTATCTGTGTCCTCTGTAGATTTATTAATCATGTCTTGCACTATGGACAGAATCTCTGCTGTCATCTGAGAAATTATTTCTGATTTCATTTTTTCAGATCCTCTTTTGTTGCCAGTTCAAGGAGTCCAGGTGGTTGACTATCAGATTGTTCCATCTCATTTCCCTTTGGGATTGCTTTAGGTGATCTGGAAATCTTGAGACTTCAGGGTCTTCTCATTTCAATGGGTGGGGGGGGGATACTGCTGGCAGCTGCACAGCTCACCTTCTTGGGGCTGGACAGGGCTCTGCTTCTTTGCACTGGGGGTGGTGGTATGGCAGTGCTCTGCACTGGTGTCCTCTGTTCTTTTGTGCTGAGCTATAGTTTTCAATGGAGAGGTCTTTCCCTTCCTTGGTTAGATTAATTGCCAAATCTCTCATGTTTCTTGATGTTATGATGAAAGGTATTGTTTCCCTAATTTCCCTCTCAGTGAGTTTATTATTGGTATACAGGAATGCTATTGATTTTTGAGTGTTGACTTTGCATCCTGCTATACTGCCAAATTTAAACATTAGTTCTAGGAGAATGTTCATGGAATTTTTGGGGTCTTCTATGTAGTAGATAATATCAGCAGCAAATAATGATAATTTAACTTCTTCCTTCCCTATCCCTCTATCCATTTTGTTTCTTTCTCTTGTCCTATTGCTCTGGCTAATATTTCAAGAACTATATTAAATAGAAGTGGTTATAGCAGACGTCCTTGTCTTATTCCTTATTTTAGAGAGAAAGCTTTCACCTTCTCACCATTTCGTATGATGTTGGCCAATGGTTTTTCATAGATGACTTTTATCAGGTTGAACTAAAGGCCTTCTATTCCTATTTTCTTTAGTGTTCTAATCATGAGTGGATGTTAGATTTTGTCAAATGCTTTTTCTGCATCTATTGAGATTATCACGTTAGGGGCTGGGGATTTAACTCAGTGGTTTCACTGCCTGCTGCGCAAGCGCAAGGACCCGAGTTCAATCCCCAGTACCAAAAAAAAAAGAGAGAGAGAGAGATTATCATGTGATTGTTGTCCTTGCTTCTATTTATATGGTGCATTACATTTATTGATTTGGTATGTTGAACCATCCCTGCATCCCTGGAATGAATCCTACTTCATCATGATGCATGATCTTTTTGATGATTTGCTGCATTCTATTTGCCTATATCTTATTGAGGATTTTTGCATCTTTGTTCATTTAAAAGATTGGGCTATTGTCCTCTTTTTTTTGGTTGGGTCCCTTTCTGGTTTTGGAATCAGGGTACTGCTTACTTCCAGGAATGACACTGGGAGTACTGCTTCCCTTTCAATTGCATTAAAGAATTTGAGATGTATGAGCATTTGATCTTCTCTAAAGTTCTTATAGAATTTGGCAGTGAATCTGTTAGGACCTGGGCTTTTCTTAGTTGGCAGTTTTTTAGTTACTTTTTCAATTTCACTGATTGATATTTGCTTATTAAGGATATTTATATCACCTTGGTTCAGCTTTGGTAGAACATACATATCTAGGAATTTATCCATTTCCTCTGAATTTCCCATTTTATTAGAGTACAGATTCTCGAAGTGGTTACTGATAATCTTCTGGATTTCAGCAGACTGTTGTGTTTTCAACTTTTTCATTTCTAAATGCGTAGATTTTAGTCTTTTCTTTACTTATTTTGGTAATATTAGCTAAGGGTTTGTCTTTTTTGTTTATTCTTTCAAAGTACCAACTCTTCATTGATTCTTTGTATTTCTTTTTACTCTTAATTTTATTCATTTCTGCCCTGATGTTTTTCTTGATTCCCAGAGCTCTATCCTTTCTCTTCTCTAGTTGCTGTTTTTCAGGTGCCTCAATTCCAAGTCCTGGAGAGGCTGTATTTTGCTGCTGACCTTTATTTCACCATTTTTAATTTTGAGATAGTAAATTTTTTATGAAACATGTTCAGGCTCAATAATAAAGAAATGGATATTTAAGAAGAAAATGATTCTACCTGTGAAATTAATAATAGCATTAAAAAGTCTAACACTAAACCCAATTCTAGCAAGGAGATAACAGAAAAAATATTGTAAAGAGAGTAACTCAAGTGTTAACATTAATTGTGTATGGTAGTAGATTTATGGCTGATAATTTTCATTGTTTTCCCTTTTAAAAAAAATTCCATTTTGTAAACACAAACATTCATTTACATACATACAAACAGATGGCCTATAACTGATTCACAGGGAATTCTACTTTGGTTATGTCAGAGCAAGAAATCTTCCATTAGCCTTATGTCAAACAAAGACCATGTCCATGCATGACAGTACAGTAGTTTAAAGAACTATGTCCAAAAGCTTTTACAACTTCAAAACAAAAAATGCACTTTGATATAACTATGAGAAAATGAGCCTGAATTAGTTCTGACTCATTAACTCTGTCATCATTTTAAGGTCATTCATGGACTGATTGGTTTTGACAGTATCTGTCAAAACATTAGGAAAGTAAGATAATTATCATATATCATGTATTACATCATCATCGTCATAATTCAGGAAGCAATATAGAGATTGTAAATGAAACTATGGTGTTTTAAAAGGACCAGACCATGAGAAGTTTGGTGCAGGGATATTCATGAGTAGAGGTACAGGATAGAGAACAGAATGATTCACAGGGCTTGTGTTTCTGATCATTTCGAAAGATTCATTTTTAGTTCAGCCAACTATTTAGCAATTTCTCTTTTAGCCAAAAAGAGAACACAGATTCAGCACACTCATATGTAAAGACAATTCGACTGTATGTTCTGTAATTTTTAAAAAATCTTTCATGAAAACTAACTGATGAAGACTTGATTCTTTAGGTGAATTTTGAAAAATGGCATTATCAAAGTTCAGAAGTAATCTGTAAGTAACATAGTGCCATGAAATAAAAAAGTGATCGAAACTAATATATGTAGATCAACGTAAGATCAGAAGAATATAATAAAAGTAAAATAAAACCAAAGCAGATAAAAAAAGGAATGTCTAAACCTGAAAGAAAACTCTCATTTAGTTAACATTTAATCAGTTTAATTCAGAATAGTCACTAAATACTCCCATTTATTTAAAGTAAATAGAACACCTTCTAGCCTATGGTAATTCCCAGTAGTAGCCTTGGCTGCTAAAGCAAGGAATACATCAAATAAACATCCTTCATTCCTAGGGCAACTCCAAATCTGTTTTGGGCTACACAAGACATCTTTATACTGTGGGGAATTATTTTTTGGTTTTTGGTTTGTTTGGTTGGTTGGGTTTTTTGTCTGACATTGCAAATGACAATTCCATTTTTAAAAGCCTAAAATTTGCAATTAAAATCAGGAATACCTTCTTTTCTCCTAGTTTAGAAAACACAGCATTTTAACATTTATTCTTTTCCTCCTAAGATCCTGAAGCTTAATGTTTTATAGTGATAAATGAGGTTACTTTCATCTTTGTTTTGCCAATGAGGTTCCAGCATGACTAGAGCATTCTGCTGAGGAATCTCTTAAATTCCTTATCCACATGAAACCACAGCACTGAGATTTGATATGTACTTTATCACCGATGACATTTTTTCACATATAGGAGCACTTGTGGTTCTTCTTATACTATTTTTGTTTACCATAAGCTGCCTCTTTGCCCTTACCTGTAGGTTCAACTGTGTTTGTGTTCAACCATAAGCAGGGAGCATTAATTATTTCTCATTTATTTAAATTCATCTCATTCCTCAGGAAAGATTTTAGATAGATAACAAGACATTGATGGAGAATCAACATAACATTGCTCTATATCTCTTCCTGCTCCCCCAGCAAATGATCTGCTACTAGGTTCTGGCCCAGCCCCCAGCTCTGGGGTACAGTGCTCACAACTGCCCAGCACCCACTACCTGGATCCTGTCTCATTGGCCCCAAAGACCCTTCATTCCAGCCCACAGGTCCTAGATAACCCAATTTTCTAATGAACCTTTGATCCAACTTCTTTTTATAAATCTCCTTGGCAAAAAATAAATCCAGAAGACAATAAAGGGATATGGTTAATATTCTCAAGAAAGTCATACCAAGTTCCATGTTCAAAGAAGAGTTTCACATTGTTGAATTCATGGAAGGTATAATACTTATAACTCTCTTGCAAGAAATATTTATCAAAAGTTTCCCAGCTTTCTGTTTAATGTCACAACCAAAGGACCAAGCAGAACTTGTTCGTTAAGTCCCACAATGAAGTAATGGATACTGTCACTGTTAATCAAAAATAGCCACAGTGTCTCCCTTTCCTTTGAAGCCCAAAAGACTTAGACTCTGGAGAATGTATATAGCCTGGCCTTGTGAAAAAAAGAAAACAGGGGCCTGAAACCAGTGGGATAGTATGTGAATAGTATGTAATAATGTTTGGTTTTTCTGACAGAGTAGATTAGTCAGATTTTCCCATCTTAAGAATGGTAAGACTCTAAAACATGGATTAATTTTTCTAATATATATCTATTCCCTCAGCTTCCCAAAATAATATTAGCCATTTCTTCAATCTAACTTTGTCGTAAAATATATATAACTAAAATTTGCATTTTTACTACTTTTAAGTAGGCAATTCATTGGTACTAAGTACATTCACAATGTTGTATGACCATCCTAACTACTTTCTAAAATTTTTCCTCTCCTAAATAGGAACTCCGTAATTCCTTAAGCAATAACTCTCCATTTCTCTTTCTCTCCAGTCCTTGGTAATCTTTATTCTTGTGTCTCTGTGGATTTTCCCATTCTATTATTTCACATACATAGAATTATATGGTATTGTTCTATGTCTTCCTTCTTTCATTTAGCATGTTTTCAAGCTTCATCTATATTTTAGCATACATGAGAACTTTGTTTTTCTAAGGCTGGATAATATTCATGTGTATATATCATATTTTGCTTATCTATTGATGGATATTTTCTGGCTATTTTGAATATTGCTATGAGCTTTCACATATGAGTTCTGTTTGTGTTTCTATTTTCAATCCTTTTAGATATAAAGTTAGGGACTAGGGATGGAGTGCTGGATCAGATGGTAGTTCTGTGTTTAGCTCTTTGAGAAATCTTCAACCTTCAGACTGTTTTCCATAACAGTTGTATCACTTTATATTCCCACCAGCAGCAATTTACAATTATTTTAATTTCTCCACATCCTTCTCAACATATTGTTTTCTGGTGTGTGTGTGTGTGTGTGTGTGTGTGTGTGTGTGTGTGTGTGAGAGAGAGAGAGAGAGAGAGAGATAAGCATTCTACTAGGAATAAAGTAGTATCTCATTACGGTCTTTATTTTCAGTTCTGTGATGGCTAATAATGTTGAACATCTTTTTATAGTCCTATTGATCATTTGTATACCTACTTTGGAGAAATATCAATTTAAAACCCCTTGCCTATTTTTCAGTTGGGTCATTTGTCTTTTTTGTTATTGAGTTGTAAGAGTACTTTATATATTCTGGATATTAAACTGTTAGCAGCTATATTATCGGCAGATCTCCCATTTCATAAGGTTTTTTTTTTTACTTTCTTGATAAAGTTCTTTTGGTCACAAAAGTGTTCAAATTTGATGAAGTTTTATTTATCTATTCTCTTTCTCTCTCTGCTCATGTGTTGTTTTTTTTTCATATCTATGAATCCATTACAAGTCTAAGGTCATGAGGTCCCTATGTTTCCTTTTTCAGAGTTTTAGTTTTTTATATTTAGGTTGTTATTGAAACATTTTTAGTTACATTTTTAATACTGTGTGAAGTAAGGGCTCAACTTCATTCTTTTGCATGTGAAAATCTGGTTGCCAATTCCCATCTGTTGAGAAACTTCTCTCTCTTCATCGAATGAACTTGATACGTATGTTAAAAACTAATCGGCTATAGATGTTTGGGTTTATCTCTGGAATATATTTCTCAGTTCTATTTCACTGAGGTATATATCTGTCCTTATGCCAGCACACACTATATGGACTACCATCATTTTAAATGACAACTTTAAATTTTAAAGTGAATTTTTTGACTGAAAATTGTGAGTACTCCAATTTTGTTCTTTTTTGTGACTATTAGGTCTATTCGAGACTGCATGCAATTTCATATGACTTTGAGAACTAGTTTTCCTATTTCTTCAAAAATGGTCATTAAATTTTTTTTTTTTTTTGGTACCAGGAATTGAACTCGGGTCCTTGCGCTTGTGAGGCAGGTGGCGGAACCATTGAGCTAAATCCCTGGCCCAGTCACTAAATTTTATGGGAATTATAATAGTGAATCTGCAAACACTGTTAAGTATTATCAATATTTTAACAGTCTTTTTCTGTCCATGGACATGGAATCTCTTTCCCTTTACTTATGTCTTTTTAAATTTCTCTCAGAAATATTTTCTACTCTTCTATAAGATTTTCACTCTTTGATTAAATTTATTCCTTGATCTTTTATTCATTTAGATGCTATTGTAAATAAAATTGCTTTCTTGACGTTTTTCTGGATTGTTAATTGCTCTTGCATAGAAACACAACTCATTCTTGTGTGTTGATATTATACTGTGCAACATTGTTAAATGTATATATTAGCTCTAATAGTTTTCTTGTATGTTCTTTGGAATTTTCTATACAGTAAATCAATGTTATCTTAATACGGATAGTTTTACTTCCTTCTTTGCAATTTGGATGCCTTGTACAAGTAAGTTGCTTAAAGTTGCTATCCTCCTGCCTCAGTCTCCAAGAGTACTGGGATTATAGGCAAGTGCTACCATGCTCAGTTAGCTATGGGTTTTTCATACACACCTTTTATCATGTTGACAAAGTTCCCTTCTATTCCTGGTTTTCTGGCGGGGGAGGGGGGTTTGAAAGAATGTTGGATATCATAATACCTTCATTAAAAAGTAGCTCTTTGTTTGGTCTCTGGTTCTCTTACAGTACTAAAATCTCTGTGTCATTGGTCATCTAACAGAAAGAAAAGTTAATCCTGGCCAGAGGAGAGAAACAGTACTGATTCTGACAAGTATTTTACAGATAGTTTGTGCTGCTGGCCTAGACAACATTGCTTCCTCAGATTGTGATTTGTGCCACGTCTGCCCATGGATCAAGACTATACACCGACTGTGGCCTTGCACTTCAGACTGGTCTTTTCACTCACCAAAAACACGTTAGTTAGTCTCTGATCACAACTCTGCCTATGAGAGTAATATTATCTGCAGTTAATGTGGTATCTCTGTTACTACATTAAGTGACTCATTACCACCACCCATAACTGTGGACGTCCATCGTGATCTACCAAGCCTCTGGTCATCCTCTCACCCTCTCTTGTCACATTCCCCATCTAGAGTTTTCCAGGCATTCCTAGTAACTTGGTTGTTGTGACTCTGGCTTTGAGAGTGTGTCTCCCCAGAGTTCTCAGTATCATCTGTGCACCATTTCCTGCTCTCTTCTGGGCTGATCCAACAGTAAACCCCAGCCTTTTCTAAATTCCATCAAAAACTACTCACTGAGTCATTTGTGTAGAACAGACTACCCTGAAGGTGTGGGGAGATGGTTTGTGTTCACAACCCACTAGGCTATCCGATAGCACTGTTCTTATACTTTCCCTGGCCCTTTGTGCTCAGTGAAGACCCAGTCTCTCACCCTACTTCTGGCTGTCTCCCCTCTACCTTCTACTCTATATTTCCATTGCTCATTTTATTCTGGGAAGAAGTTTGGTTCTTTTTAATCTATTTTAAAGTAGGGTCTAGTATCCCTTTGCATATCAACAGACTCATTCTTGCACTGTGTCTCACTCTTCTTTCTTCCTGCTGGGAGAGGAAAAATAATAATATAGGTGTCCTGGGCTAGGGATTTAGCTCAGTGGTTCTGCCACCTGCCTCGCAAGCACAAGGTCCTGAGTTTGATCCCCGGAACCAAAATAATAATAATAATAATAATAATAATAATAATAATAATAATAATAATATGGTATTCTGCCTGCTTTGAGTACAATAGGCTACTTTTTAGGGGGGGGGTAATTTTTAATGTTTATTAGCACATTTAAACTGTTAACATTCCTTGTGTGGAGTTGATACATATACATAATACATTTTAATTCTTTTTTCATCCACTCCCTGTGTCCTCCTTCATCTCTTGGTCCCCTTCTCTTTTGCAAAAGCTCTATCCCCATACTTCCTGTTATCTATTTTTTTATTTTGTTCTTTATTTATATTTTGGGTATCTAGGCTACTTTCCTTCTTAGAAGAAAGTCTGTAGTTAGCTTGAGTTTATAAATAACAGGTTCTCTCTCTCTCTCTCTTTCTCTCTTTCCCTCTCAAAACAATTTGAATGGTTTAACCCTTTATGCTGAATATAGATTATCATTTACAGTACTCTAATCCTGTGGTTCCCAAACTGTGTATATAGGTGCCCCAATGCACTGTACTGAATTCTATAGGCTGCTGTGAGATATTTTATATTTATGAAGGAAACACAAGCACTATGTGAACTACTAGCTCTAGGTTACTCATAGTTTTAATATTAAATTATAGCACACTGCTTTTGATTATTTCCTATCTTTTCAAAGCTGAGTTTTCTGTGGATGCTTTGATAAAAAGTAAGTACCATACCTAGAATCCAACTTCAATAGAAAATAAGAATAACAGGAACTGGGCCGGGGATTTACCTCAGTGGTTCTGCCGCCTGCCTCACAAAAGCAAGGTCCAGAGTTCTATCCCGGGTACAAAAAAAAAAAGAATAACAGGAACTAATCTGATTCCAAAGACAGAGGTCTTGCAGTGGCCAACAGCTGCACATATTCCATTAGTAAGTAATTTCAATTATTTGGAAAATATTTTTCTATCAACTTACATATATTTGTATTCTACTATACATTGTTTTTCAAAGGCTATTAATTTGTTCAGACATAAATACTTAATAACACCTTTATTAAAAAAAAGTCAAGTGCCGGGTATGTAGCTCAGTGGTTCAGGTGCCTGCCTCACAAGCAGAAGGACCCAAGTTCGATCCCTGGTACCAAAAAAAAAGTCAAGAATGTTTGGAGAATTCCAGCTTTACACACACATACACACACACACACACACACACACACACACACACAGAGATTGATAAAAAAATGCAATGTATGTTTCAATTTTTAAAATATTTATTACAGTACAAGATGCATTGCCATTAATCCTCCTCAAAGTACTCCTCCTGGTTTTTGAACACTTCTTTCTTGTCACCCTCTGAAGCAGTTCTGGAAGTCCTCTTTTATGCATGCATTTATAAGGCATGATCAAAAATTCAGTGAATTCTGTTACCAGGTGTCATCCAGTAGAAAGACAGGCTCATAAAAACATGCAGTGTAGGCCAGGGATTTAGCTCAGTGGTACTCCCTCCTGCCTCACAAGCTCAAGGTCCCGAGTTCAATCCTTGGTACAAAAAAAAAAAAAAAATAACAACAAAAATAAAACCATGCAATGTGTCTCCATACATCTATTCACTGGGTCTGGCACTTTCCCACATTCAAAATGGCCATGAAGTTAAAGGTTTTGAATTGATTCAGGATACTAAGGCAGCCACAACAGCACAACTAAATATAGTCACAAAAAAAGGACTTCTAGAACTGCTTCAAAAAGTGACAAGAATGATGGCATAAGTGTGTTTGAAGCAAGGGGAGGTATAGAAGGGAAATTAATGGCAATATGTCTTTTAGTGTAATAAATTTTTTAATTTAAATATTTACATCATTTTCAATCACACGGTGTATATACTTGAAAATATTTAAAAGGTTTTGTCATAGTCATTTGTGCTGCTATCAAAAAATGCATGAGGTAGAATAGTTTATAATTTATAAATAATGGAAATGTATTGCTCACAGTTCTGGCAGTGACACCAAGATCAAGACACCAGCATGCTGCATCTGGTGCAGGCCTGGTCACTGTTTCCAAGACAGCACCCTGTTGATGCAGCTTCCAAAAGGAAGGAATGCTGTGTCCTCATATGGTAGAAGGAGAAAGGGCAAATGGCAGGCAAAGGCACACCTCATTTATAAAGGTGCTGATCTCCTTCATGGGATCTCTGCTTTCATGGCTCACACACCTCCCAAAGGCTGCACTTCTTGAAATGATCAGTTAAGTTTCAACATACCAATTTTGGAGAAGATACAAGCATTCAAACCATTAGCATATATAAATCAGGAAATGTGGGGGAGAAAGTCAAACCCTGATTAATAAAGCTGTTTAATAAAGCAGGATATTCTTAGATAAACATTCTGTTGAAAAATCTTATTTCAGTCCTTATTCTGAAAAAGTAACCAAAAACATGTTGGCCAGTTGTTTTTCTTGGTTGGTACAATTTACTAAGCATAATTTTATTTTCTTTTGGTAATTAAGTAACTTAATAAAAGTTAAATCTTTTGCCCAAGGTTCCAGCCATAATGGGTGTCAGAACTAACACTTGAAACTAGACATTGAGGCTCAAGCACTTGTATGCTGAGCCCCTCTCATTAGCATCAGGCTCTTTGGTCTAATCAGCTGTTATTTTAGAACCACAAGTGTTAAAGGTATTAAACACTGGCTTGAATATTACCTGATTAAAGAAAATCCCCTGGAAATCAAAATTTTTTTAGAATGCTAGTGGAATTATGGGGAAAAAAAATAATTGGACTAGAAACCAGAAGCCTTAGGTTTGAGTTCCAGATCTACCATTTCCTGGCGTTTAAGCCTTTCTGATCTCATTACTTTCCTATAAAATGGATTATTGTTAGGGGCAAATGAGATAATGGATTA
Source organism: Heterocephalus glaber (assembly GCF_000247695.1). Next base: position 59,387,547 of record NW_004624730.1, read on the forward strand.
AAGACCACCTCTGCACACTGTGAATATTGAGCATTGATATCATTTATTCTTGCTGTTTGGCTCTTTCTCCTAGAAGTGGAGTGTAGAAGGAAAAATAATAAACTGGAGATTCAAACTGCATGACTCTACACTCTGTAATGGTTATTCACACACATCTCGCCTGGTCTATTTTCTGAGTCCTTGTTCCTTCAGCCCCTGACACCATCATTAATTTCAGATATTTTCATTTGCTAAAGAATAATGACTCATTTAGAATTTTTTAAACAATCAGTAAAAGTATAACTGGGTTAACCCAACCAATATGTTTCTAAACATATATACCAAGCCAATCATTCCCAAAGTGTTATTTGAGGAATAGTAATTATATGAAAGAATCAATAAGGATCAATAACATTAGAAAACATCACATATTTCATTCCATCTTAAAAAGTCAATGTTCATAGACAAATAAATAGGCTCTGAAAAAATCACATAAGAAAAGTTTGTATAACTTAGTATAACTCGGCATTTCCAAATTCACTGACTCTCAAATCCTTTTTTGCCTACATGTTACATATACTGTTTCAAGAGTATAGGCTCTGGATTTAAACTACTAGGTTCAAATTATGCCAAGTTCAACTATTTAACCATGATATTTCTCCAATCCTCATTTCCCTCATCCATAAATGGAAACAATACTAGCCAAACTTTGAACACTTGTGGGCATTGGAGAAAAACATGCATGTAAAGCACATATTAAGTGCTCAACAAATTTAGCTAATGTTATTGATATTCCTCAAAATTAGTGCCTATAATATAAATAATCAGACAAGAGCATAAAAATGCATGCATAAGTAATTACTGACATTTCACTGAAAACACAAAAGATATTGCAGTGTTTCCAGGTCGCACATGTCTACGGAAATGGAGATTATTCACAATCTTGGCAATTTGGAGTTTTCATTCAGTTAAGAAGGACCAGGCAGCTGTTACGGGCTGTGCAGGGATGTGTGGATGTCTCTAGATGTTTGCGGGTGCACAGATGAGCCATGAAACGATAAAGGGAAAGCTAGTGTTCAAAGACAGATAAAGGAAGGGCAGGGGGAAAAGGAAACATGGATTGGTGCCGCTTTTCTGACTCCAATCAATGGAAGGGAAACATCTATCGTTCTATTAATTTAGCCTCTTTTTTCAGCTCAGAGAGAGAAAAGGTATTCTTAGAGGTACTGTTTCCCATAAAAAAGATAAATCATATTCTCCTTAAAAGAGAAAGTGGAAAATCATGTAGAAAAACAGTTTTTATAAATGTGGGATTAGGTGAGATCACAAAAGAGAACCATACAGAGTAAATACAATGGGCTTTATTCAGATTGCTGAGTAAGAAAATTCCCAAGGAGACATTAGACAACTAATACTGCCATTGTTCATATATTTGTATAGCTACACAGCAAAGTATTTTACATACTACAGAACTTTAATTGTGGAAACATCACTTCAATGTAATTAGTAACAATTTCATCACATTTACAGAATAAGACAATGGAAGATTTTATCAATATTAATGTACCATTGGAAAATAAATAATCGCACTTTAATGATCAAATAGAGTTTTATGTAAAAAGGAATGAAGTGCTAGATATTCTACACTGTACTTTGGCCACATGCTTTCTTACAATTAAGCTGACTCTTCAATGTGTGAGTTATACAGTGTATAGGCTTGTATGGCTCATTAAGAAATCTTTATGCAACAGAGTTACATAAGTAGGCTGTCTAATGTATTATTCCTCATTGTAAAAATGTTTGTCTTTCGTGGGTGTGGTAATGTGCATTTGATTCATTTGTTCATGTCTCACTGAGGATGATTTATCAATGTCAGTGATTCTTATATATCTGAGAGCAATTAATGTTATTTCAAGTTCATTAATATGGCAGACCCACTAAAGGTATCCAGGAAAACATTGCTTCTTCTATGATTAAGATTGCTTACTTTATGAATGATTTGCTAAAAACTCAATCACAAAGAGTTTATGGTATTTTTGTGGGAAAATTGGAAAAACATGACAGGTACACAAAAACTTTCTTCCCGTTCAAATGTTACAATTATACAAAATTAGCTAGCAGAGCCAAGAAAAACATGTACACCTGATCTCTGCTTTTTCTCCTCTCTTGAATGCAATAGCAGTTTATGTTTTGTTTTACCATTACAGAAACATAAATTAAAAATTACTATTTATTGTGCAAATTAAAGTATGTGATTTTAGCTATGACATCTTTCTGAATTCATTAGAATTATTCAATGTCATGCTATCCTCTGATAATCTTCCTTTTCATCAGATGTGTCTTAAAACTTTGCTCTTGAAAAGTAGGGTAATGAAGCTGGCTCTTTCAGCCAACTCCTCTGGCTGCTCTGTCTCACCAATATGAGGGAAGGGACAAACAAGCAGAAAAAAAGTCTTTCCTGGCGGGACAGGCCAGGGTGTAGGAAATGGCACTTTTGATAGGCCCATGCTCACATAGAAAGAAATTGGATTTGATGATTACAATGTGAGGCGACAGTGCTCATGTTAATATTTTTTTTTTGGCAGTTGTTTTATGTAGTCTGCCATAGATGTATATTTATACCTATTTGATTGGCACTTTTAAAAATGTGTTCTTGTGTATCTAAATGTACTGGTAAACTTAATAAAAAATGTGTTCTTATTGCAAACTACTGATCATCATGTACTTTTGCTAGTGTTGAAGAGATAAACAATTTCTCTAACTAAAAAAGATCAGTATATTTTATATCCTGGTCTTCTTTTCTTAACTCTTCGTTCTATTCATCTCATCTCATCTCTCTTATCTCTCTTCTCCTCTCTCCTCCCTCTCCCCTCCCTTCCTCTATTCTCTTTCTCTCTCTCTCCTCTCTCTCTTCTCTTTTCTCCTCCTCTCTCTCTCCTCTTTTCTCCCTCTCTCCTCTCTTCATATGTGTTGTTAATTTCTTGTTGTTTAAAAACTTACAAAGCATTTCTGGCTTGGGGAAAGATGGCTCCATGCAGACATCAAAGCGTATCACTCCTAATTTCCAAGGCAATTGCATTTATCTGTAGACAAATACATAGAAGTTGAGTTCTTTTAATGTAAGAAAAAAATTAAGGCATAAAATCATTCAAATGCTGTACAGGGCCCTTGTGGCACTGTGTTCCTTGTTGCTGCAACATATGAATACTGAACTCCTCAGAGCCCTCATTTACTTGAGCGTACCCTGTAAGAATTCATGCCAAAGAGAGGAGAGAAAGTTGGCAGCTAGAGGACTGGATGCCAAATGGTTCCTCACTGGCAGTGGCATCTGGAGGGGAGGTTGGCCTGCCTCTGGGACTCCTGGCCAACAGCACTGTTGTCTCTACAGATGACTGTATCTCTTGAGGAGTCCAACAACTGTGTGTGAGTGTGTGTGTGTGTGTGTGTGTGTGTGAGTGTGTGTGTTTTGGTAAGCTATTATTTCTGGGGCAAAGATTTCCATGGCATTTTTGCATCTGTTGGCACCAGTTCTACATTTGGCTTCCTCCATTCCCACCCACTGCTACTTCTTAGTTTTCTGATCAAAAACATTGCATATAAATGGAAATATATTAAAGGAGGAAAATGTCCTTCTAAAGATTTTTTTAATCCAAGAGCTTATATGGATGTGGCATTAACCTTATTTTAGATCGACCATCTTCCTTTCCAGAAGCTATAAATAATGTGAAGATTCTAATATCATTGCAAAAGTTCTCTTGATCCTTTAGCTAGAACCTAATTGTAGAACTATCAAAAGTTACTGTAATTATCAGAAATATAATGAAACATTAAGAAAGTCAAGTTACTCTTCAAAGCTTTTCAGAGAAACAAAACTATTTCATAACTTTATAGAATATATTTACTGAAATATGACAGCAGAAATTGCCCCCACATCCAACCAACTGGATGCCGAGTTCCTTATTGTGCAGGGCTATGTCCCCTTAACCTCAAAAGTTATTTGAGGGAATTCCCACACTGTTTCAATTGTCAACTGACATCTACTGGATGGTTCCTTTGTACAAAATGCCGGGGTCTACAAAGTGACTAAGATATCTCCTTCAAAGAATTTGGAATCTTTTTTTTTTCTTTTTGTTATTAAGGAAATTAAGAAGAGTTGTAAATAAATCATGAGAATACCGGGAATAAGAAATAAAACCTAAATAGAGGTCCAAATTACCATATGGCATATGCCAGAAATATGCCAACAAGGGAATGAATGCCATTTTTATGTATATCTTATGGACATATTCCATTTGAGCTCAGTTTTAAAGGCAGAAAGGCCCATGGAGATTTTGGAGGTATGATCTAAAATCTCTCTTCAATATTTGATTGATGAGAAAACAAATTTGTTCATGGTCACACAGTAACTAGAACACAGGTCTAGTTCTCCCTCAGTACTAGTCCTCATGAGTTTAGCGCTATGACATATTTAAGATGAAATGTGCAGAGAAATCTTTTTAAATGCTATGGTGTAATTTTACACAATATTCATGAACACTGAATCAAGATTAGAGTCACTGTCATATAACTGAGGAATAGAATGAAGTTGCCGCAATTACAGAAAATTCTGTTTGGCTAGAGTAGTGTTATAGCTTGTTTCTAGTTGTCCCCCCAAAGCCTTGTGCACTCATAGGTGGCTTTTTCAGATGTGGCTGAATCTAGAGTATGTGATTGATTCGTGGTACATTCCTAGGATTGAGGGTGCTAGAATTAAGGATGAGTGATCACAGATTGGTTTGGCACCACCCTAATCTCAGCAGCCTGGATACAATATAAGGAACAGAAAGAGGCTTGTCTTGACCCTTGCATGCTTGCTTTGCTACTTTCTGCCCACCATGAACTGTTCGTCCATTGCAATGTCTGTGTTCCATGCCAACCTGCCTTATAGCCAGCTGATTATGGACTGAAACCTGTATGAACTGTGAGACAGATAAACCTTTCCTCCTTTAACTCGGGGTGGTGGGTCTTTTGTCTCAGCAATGAGAAAAATAACTAAGACAGAACCCTACCAAGAGTAGGGTCGTTGCTGTGACTGTACCTAACCACATGGTTTAGGAACCTTTGGAGCTGGCTTACAGGAAAGGGAAGAGTTAGAAAAGATTTGGAGATGCTGGCTGAAAAAGTAGAGCTGGAATCCCTTAGACTGTACTTGATGGGAGATTCAGGTCAGATCTCAGTAAACCAGAATACTGATAGAAAAGTTGCTGGCAAAGACCAGGCTCGGGAGGTTTCTGTTGGGAAGAAGAACTGCATTGGCTTTGGACTCCAGACAATGTGTGTTATGCCTTGGCAGAAAGTTTGACTGCATTTTTCTTGTGTCCAGAGACTCTGCCTGAGACTGAGATTAAGGGTTACAGACTAATTAATCTTGCCAAGGAAATTTCAAAACAGTCTAATGTTGAGGCCATGGCATGGCTACTATTGGGGGCTTTTAGCCAGATTTATGTTAAGAGTCAAGAACAAAGAGCCCAGCAAAATTATTCAAACCGTTGTGAGATTGGCCAGAAAGGAAGCTCCATTAAATTGTGGCCTGCAAAGATGGAATAGAAGGAAAATTGATTGCTGAAGACTAGCAAGAAAAAGCCAAGTATTTCAGAAGAAGACAACAGAAAAGATGGCCTGAGAACATCACAGGAACCAGCAGGACTCCAGACTTTGGAGCCTCACAGTTGCAAAGGTGAAAGACTGCTTTGAGAAGAGAGCCCCAGAGCACCATGTTTCAGAGTGGCAGTGGCCTAAGAAATTTGTTCCTCAGGATTTGGTTCAGAGTGCTCAATAATACAGGCACTGACACCTACAGCCAAGAGAGAAGGAAGCCTGGCTACTGCTCCAGCTGGCAGCAGATGTTGGCATCATCCACATGGTGCTGGTTTTAGGTGCACACAGAATGTAAAAGTTGTGGGGTCAGGAAGGCTTCCACCCAGATTTCACAAGAAGGCCTGGGAGGCTAGGCAGGGTGCTCCTGAAAGGACAGTGTGTGAAGCTGTGAATATGAACCCAAAAGTGCAGTGAAAACTCCCGAAGGTTGAAGAAGCCACAGATTGCCTCAGATGCTGGACATGGAACTACAATACTTAATGTTTGCCCTGCTGGGTTTTGGATTTGCTTTGTTCCCATTCCTTTCTATTCCCCTATTTGTACATTTTGGAATGGTAATGTCTGTGTTGTGCCATTAAGTGTTGGAAGTATTTAACTTTCTTTTCATTCATATAGGGGCTCATAGCTAAGAGTCTGCCTGAATCTCAGAAGAGACTGGACTTGGACTTTTCAGCAGTGCTGAAACTGTTAGGATTTTGGCAACTCTTGGAGATGGGCTAAATGCCTTTTGCATAAAGAGATATGCATACGTCTTTGAGGGGCCAGAGGTGGAATGTTATGGTTTCTGTCTAGATTTCACCCTAAAACCTCATACAATCATAGGTAGCTTTTTCAGCAGTGGCTGAATGTAGAGTTTGTGATTGATTACTGGTATAATGCTAGGATTAAGGGTGCTAGGATTAAGGGTGGGTGGTTACTAAATCAGCCCACTGATTGATTTGACACTGATAACATGGATACAATATAAGGGACAGAAAGAGCCTTGTCTCTTGCTTGCTTTGCTACCTTCTGCCCACAATGAACTGTTTGTTCTCTGTGATACCTGTCTGCCACGCCATCCTGCCTTGGAGGTAGCCAACTATGGACTGAAACTTCTACAGACTGTGAACTAAATAAACCTTTGTTCCTTTAATGTTGAGTGTTGGATGTTTTGTCTCAGCAATGAGAAAAGTAAGACAAGTAGATAGGGCAGGACTCCTAGAAATGTGCTATTGGCTGTGCAAAGAGCATCTCCTACTATTTTGCTTTCTCACTGTGGCCCATAAAACATCTCCATATGTCTAGAAGCTTATGTGACCACAGTGTCACCTCCATCCTCTGTGTGACTACTGTCATCAAAAGTGACTCCCACTCAGATTCACCACTTAAATGTCACCATCAGTAATTTGTGATCTGCTGGAAAGACTAAGGGCTATATGGTCTGAAGTAAGGTGTTATGAGTATTCAAATAGTCACATCAAATATGTGTGTACTTGCCAGGGATTTAGCTCAGTGGTTCCACCGCCTGCCTCGCAAGTTCAAGAACCTGAGTTCGATCCCCGGTACAAAAAAAAAAAAAAAGAATATATGTGTATTCAAATATACACATCATTTGTATATACTAAAGATGGTATTGTCTTATTGGACACTCACTATATTTTAAAACCCCTTCAATTTGGTAGAGGACAAATTTAAGATTTGTTTTATAAATTAAGCTAGGTAATAAATATATGGTGAAGAGGAAGCATGTTTAACTTGATAATCAAGACCCCAAATCAATTAAAAGACCCCAAAGGAGCAAGATGTTGTGATGCACACTTGTAACCCCAGCACTCTGGGAGGCTGAAGCAGGAGTATCACAAGTTCAAGCCCAACCTGGGCAATTTAAAGAGACTTTGTCTCAAAATAAAGAATAAGAAGAGCTGAGGATGCAAGGACTCCCTAGACCAGGAAAACTTTTGTATAGTTTAAACAAATTAACAGATCTAGCTTGTGTGATAGTACATGAGAAGGTGGAAATAGGAGGATAACTGGAACCCATGAGTTTGAGAGCAGCCTGGAGACCCCTCTCAGATGAGGAAGAGAGGAGGGGGAAGAAAGACAGAAAGAAAGAGAGAGAGCAAGAAAGAAAGAAAATAAAGAGAGAGAAAGAAAGAGAAAGAAAGGAAGGAAGGAAGGAAGAAAGAAAGAAAGAAAGAAAGAAAGAAAGAAAGAAAGAAAGAAAGAAAGAAAGAAAGAAAGAGAAGGGAAAAAGGAGGGAAGGAACAGGAGGAGAAGGAAAAGGGGGGAGGAAGGGGAAGGAGAGAAGGGAGCATAAGAAGAAGGGAGGGAAGGAAGAAAGGGGAATAAGCAGATCTAAAGGAAAAACAGAAAACTGGTCATCAGGGAGGAGTGCATGTTGCAGTATGCATCTTATAATCATCCTCAGAAAGAGTAGCCTGGCCCCAAGGATTCTTTATTTTCTGTGTTCTGATGTTAGAACATCTGAGGCCTGGCTAACACTGGAGAATCCTCCCACATCAAGGCTAATTCCCATAGGTACCAAGCAACTCACCTGTGAGACTCTTTCATATGCAAACCAACTGCTTCAACCCCCCACACACACACACCTGTTTTATTTCAAATCTACTTTCCAGGTCATTATTCACCTACCCTAATCACCTCAGGGCCCTGCCCCAGACTTCTGGAGGCAGCCCCTAAACCCCAGAGCCCACAGAAATTATTCAAAGTAGCCAGTCTTAAAGTGGTTACCCTCCCTCTCTCATGGAAACAACAATAAAGTCTCTTGCCAAGCTTTTCCCTCGCTATCTCTGCCTCCTGACCAATGCTGGTGCTTTTCCCTGCCTCCTGTTTCTAGGGATCTGTACATACAAGTTCTTCCTGAGTGCCACTCACTTCTGGGTTTGCAGATCTTTCCACACCTGATTAAAATAAACTTTGGGCACGTGTTTTATCTCATCCTTTTTATTTTGCCTGGTTTGTATTGATTTATTTCAATTGGCATATAATAACGGTATTTATTTATGGGGTACAATATGATCCTTCAATATTTATATACAATGTGTAGTAATCATAGTAGAGTAATTAACATTTGTCACTCTTTAAATATTAATCAATTCTTTGTGTTGGGAAACTTTGAACTCGTCTCTTCTAGCTCTTTATCAAATATGAAATAAATTCTTGGGGGCAATAGTCATCTGGGTACATTTTAAATTGTCACCAAAGGCTATTCTTTCAGGGATCATTTCTATAGTTGGTTAAATTGTCACCGATCTCACCCCACTGCCAGTGAGCTAACACATTTCTAACTAGCCTGAGATCTTTCATCAAGCTAAACACACAATGATCTCCTCTTGCTTCCTTTTCGTTCTTAGAAAATAATATGCTCTAATACGACATCCAGGTGCCATGTCTATAGGAACAGAATATTCTGGAACCATCCTATGGTATTTCTCAGTAACCAATTAATAAGAGATTTCTAGGTTTCTACAACAGTCTTGTGGGCTTACTAGTGTAAGTCCATTCTTGAAAGATCTGTTTGTGATCAGGTAGACATCAGGCTCCTGAGCCTTTATGGTGAGAGTCATGATATAGCATCCTGAACCCCAAAAGGTGGTCCTCAGGTCAGTAACACCAGCATCGCCAGATAGCCTGGTAGAAATGCACAACAGACCTATTGAATCAGAATTTATATTGTAACAAGATCCTAAGTGATTTATACTACATATTCCACGTATTTCTAAACTTTGAAACTTGAGTAGGGACAAGCAAAGTTTTTCTGAAAAGGACCAAACAGTAAATATCTTAGGTTTTGTGGGACATATGGCCTTTGATGCAATAATTCAACTTGGCCATTTTAGCACAAAAGCAACCATAGACAAAATGGGAACAAATAAAGGGCTGGGGGTTTAGCTTAGTGTCACCACGTCTGCCTCCCAAGTGCAAGATCCTGAGTTCAATTCCCAGTACCAATTTTAAAAAATGTGGGGAAAAATAAGCATGACTGTGCCCCAATAAACTTTATTTATGGATGCTGAAATTGGATTTCATAAAATTTTCACGTGTCACAAAATATATTTTGTTCAATCACTTAAAAATGTAAAAACCATTGTTATTTTTGCAAGGCCTTACAAAAATGCATGACAGGCCAGATTATCCTACCAGCCATAGTGTACCCTCGCATGCTCTATAGTTGAGACCATGGAGAACTCAGGGTCAAGTCACCCTATGAAGCCAGCCATTCCTTGTTGACCCACCCCAAAATCCCATATGCCAATTTAGAATTTTCCTCTTTAAATTTTCAGAGATAGAGCCTTTTCTTTGTTTTGAGCAAACTGCGCAAGGACAATTCAATACCTTTAAGTAATTAAAAACTTAAAGTAAAGCACTAGAGAAATTCTAGAACATAGATGTAGAAATTGACAGAGTGAACCAACTCCCTAATAGAACTGTGACACCAGTTGCAATATCAGTGTTCCAGTCAAATGGGCAATTTCCATTTCACTTGTCCCATGTGTCATGTGGCCATGAGCAGCAGTGAGTAAATGGTAGACCAATGAACTCTACAGTGACCATGCACCAAGGATGAGCAAAGCTTGTATAACAAAGAACAGAAAGAGATGAGCATGGAGCACCGATTACTTGATTTGTGATCTATGTTTCTGTGTGCCAAATGGCAGGCATATCCAGGTCTCTCGACTTCCTGTGACCATTTGTGCAGCAGACTTTTGACCTGGAAAAGGCAACCTTTCAGCTCTGCCACCATCTCATTCACCCATCAGCCACAGAAATATTCTGGCCACCAACACTGGGTTAAATTTTCCCGGTCAAATTAGGCAACTGACCCTGCATTCTAATTAGTGATATGAGTTGAATTTACAATGTCATTCTTACTATTTGAATTGTTAGATTCTTTTTCTCCCTAACTGGCTTAACTAGTCCCCAGAAAATATTTCAACCAGATACTTTAAGGAACAACTTCAGATAACTATAAAGCTCCCATATGTAATGTTCTTACGTTTCTAGACATCCATTTCATATTAATAGTTCTATAACCTGAATAAACTTTTATTTTTTCACCATTGTTACATAAACTTCTAATTTTATGTATTTATCCTTAGTTCTAAAGTCTAGAATGAAAATATTTCATGGTAGGTCCTGCTATTTGTATTTTTAAAGTTTCCTTAAGTATTGCAATGTATAGTGATTGAGAACCACTGCTTTGGTGAGTAGCACACAGAGGAGATATACTTTATTATTAAACATTCTTATTTTCTTTCAAAAGTTTTATAAGACTCACTGTTTTGTAACTTCTAAAGTAAATTAGAAAGTGTAAAGACCACAGGCTAATTTGTATCATTAATAATATAACACTCCATGTAATGCCTTTATAGGGTTCACCAATGATTAAAGTCATCCTTTAAAAAAAACAAATTAAAAATACTACTGAGAAAATACTTTTTTTTTTTCAAAAGTGTGATTCTTCATGAAAAGTACTTGCAGAATATTTGTAGGATCTGTACAGATACAACTAAAGCTTCTAAACTGCCTTTATTTTTGTACTTATTTTATCTAACTACTGTACATAGGCTTTTTGAGTTAAATATGATCCAACAGCACATTTCCTACTGCCCTGGAAATATGACCGTTTTGTTACTTCCTGACGCCGTTTGAAAATTATGTTGCCTGCACAGCCTCTCCAACATTTCCATCACTTTTTTTCTTTAAGTCAGACGGTTAATTCCAAAATGAATATACCACAAGTTACCAAAATAAACTTGCTTTACTGTTGATATTTTTGTTTCTATTGGTGCTTATTGGTTACTATTTCAATTCCACCCAAATTAGGAGCTGTGCTAAATAAGATTCCTCAGGGCATATCTCCACCATCATCCCTGAACTTTGCAAAGGCCTTGGATGGAAACTGGGAGGAAGGACAGGAGGTCCTCTACCATCCCCAATTTCAGCCTTTGTGTTCTCAGAAGCACGTCAGTAGGTCAGAGTAGCTGCAGAATAGCCACCTGGGTATCAGTCCTCTTGGTTTTCACTCAGGGATAAGTGAGCATAAATATTGTTTTGTTTTAAAATTTTTGTCATTATTTTGTAGTCTGGGGAGGAAAAAAGATAATCAATTAGTTTTAAATCAACTCATCAAGTTCAATAGAAGCTGAAGGCAATTTAATAATAATAATAATAATAATAATAATTTAAAATGTTAATTACTGAGTGTGGCCTATGCCAGGCACTGCGCTAAGATGTTGTCCATACGTTATCTCATTCAATCTTCCAGTGTAAGTTGATAAGTTGAGTTGGAAATGCCCACATTTACACTTGAAAAACCAAAACATGGGGCAGATTAAGTAATTTACCCAAATTCTCTGCTGGTTAGTAGAACCAAAGTTCTACTAACATTTGTACAACTAAAGCCTACTCGAAGGCCTTTATTCCAAAACCCACCACCTTAGCCTTTCTAAACACAATCCAGAAACTCAAAACTACTACAGCAAAGGCAAATGTCCTCTTTACTGTAACCTGAAAAAAAGACAAAATGGGCCCCTTCTGTCACTCACCCTTTGCTTGCCTTCCAAACCACTTGACTCTTGGTTAATATTCAGTCTGCTCAAACAGGTTAATCACCTCCTGAGCAATCTGTTTGTAACTGGTCAATTCAGTAGAAGCTATCAAGCCAGCAGTCGTTTTGAGTAGCTGCCTTGGGAAAATGGTCCCTTCAGCTCTGGATTGAGACATGGCAATGAGATGCTGCCAATATTTTCAGGGAAAATATCCAACTCAGAGGGGAAAAATCAATTAAAATTTTTAAAACAAAGTGAACATCACATTCTAAATTTATGTCTATGTTTTTTAGCATGAATATTCCTTAATAGCTATTGTACACACACATAAATGGATATAAAGAATATATGCATATATATATATATATATATGGAAGACACACACACAGATTACTAGCAGGTGAGCATAAATTAAGCCAAGTGTGAATCCTGCTCTTTTTCAGTCTGTTCTTCCACACCTGGTGGATTTAAACCCCTACAGGTCATCTTGTCAAAATACAATTTTAGTTCTAGATAAAATAACAGAACAGAAACAAACACAGTCCATTAAAACTCGTTGCCAATGTTGCCAGATTACTATAAAAAAAAATAGAATGTCTCAGACAGAAATATCAATAACTTGAATGCATGCGATTTGTTAACAGGGAAGAAAACAAGCAAACTTGCTCTCCGCTGACTGTCACTAATATTTATTCGTCCAGTGACTGTTAATCAAACCAAGTTTACAGTCCTGTACAGCACCTGTCACAGGTGCTGATCATTAATCAGCTATTACAGCAGTTTATTCTGCTGCTGACAACTCGCAATTTTCCACTGATTCAGCTAGTTTGTCAGGTGGGAATTATGGCATAGCGCATGTGACAAAACACATCACCCTTTTTTTTTTTTGCATTTTCAGGCTTCTCTCTCCTGCTTTCTCCCCCTTTTTAGACAAACAATATCTGGGAACTCAGAAGTAATAAGGCGGAATGCATAATTAATTACCCAGCTTGCTCTAATTAGGGATGAATAAGTTGTGTCCCTCTCATCATCACAAATGTGGTGATGGGTAATACCAGTTTATGCTGTATTAACTGCAAATATGCAATCCTTCTGAGAGCACTTTTGTTGATGAATTTGATGAATGTGACAATAATTAGCAGAGACAGATGAGAGCTAAATTACTACTGACAATGTAATGCTATCCTGCTCGAGGGCCTGGGAACGTGGCAGGATAACATGGCAGGGACCTGGGCCTCGTTTCTAATTAATAGTCTTTTTTTTTTCCTTTCCTTGTTTTATTTTATTTATTTTTTTTTCTTTTTTGCCAGTGGGGGGGAAAAAAGAGTAATGGTAATTGTTTTTGTCAAAGGCTGCAGGGAGTTATCAGGGTAATAAAGTTAATTAGCAGAACAAACATCCTTTCACTGCCTTACCAGTCTGAGGAAAAGAGGGTGATTCAAACTGCAGAAAGATATAACTAGATGGGATGATAAGAAAAGAACTCTCACACAGGAGACCCACAGAGAAGAATAATTTTCCTCCTTCATTTCTTCGGCTTGACGCATGGGAAGAAGACAGCACCTTTCAGTTCATGTAAAGAACTTTATTGTTGTGATTTCAAGTCTGAGAAGTAAAGTTAGCTCAGCTCAAATTCTTCTGTTTGCCTCTTTCTTTCTTGTAAGTATTGATGGGTTTTCTCAACTTCATCTTTATTCTGCTAGCATTTTCCAGATGTCTCAAGGACAGAAGTGAGCTCTAATATTTGCCAAGGAGAACTTTTGTCCTACAGAAATCTGTTTCATTCTCTGAATCTTCAGGGAAAAGTAAAAAATAGCCAAGTAATTTCTACCAAAAAGATTTGTTTATTCTCATGCATAAATCAATAAATTAAAATGAGATTTTTAAAAGGCAAGTCATTTTAGTCTATTTTTGTAATCTCAAATATTTTTATTAAATTTTATCAATATTTTCATTTCTATTAGAGAACTTTAGATATTTGAGTAAACAATCAAAAAGATAAATAGTTTAATAAGTCTCAGTTATATATTATAGATTTTATTCACTTTGGTCACATTGCTTGGCCTAAGTACATACAGCATAAAAAGAAACTATTCATCAGACATGCTAAAGATTTTATAAGTTCATATTCTTTCCCTAAAGATCACAAGTGGTTGTCCTTTTTCAACATCAAACACTTGAAACAATTGTCTAATATTAAGTAAATAACACTTGGATGGAAATCTGAGATCTTCTAAAATAGTACCCACCAGAAAGTGTCTATAAATTTTATTCCTTTTAGGTACATTTTTTTTAAAAGTTTTATCCTTTATAAAAGTTATCCTTTATAAATCAATCTCACAAGTTCTACATATTTGCATATCCATATTTACATTTGCATATAAGTATACAGACATTCATTTATCAGTTAAGTGCAACAGCCTTTCATTCTGATTGTTTGATTCTAAGTTATAAACATAAAGAGTAAGTGAACAAAGAATTCCTTCTTTGGTAATTGACAGCATGACACCAGGCTAACTCTTCAGCATAGAATCTTTTATGGATAGACTTCTACCAAAAATGTGTCAAGAAAAAAAAAAATGGGTCAAGCTTCTAGCAAGACAGCCTTAATTCTTAACATCTACATTAGTAAAGTGCTGTGCTAGTTACCAAAGACAAAAGCAGTGTGACAATGGAGAACGTAATGCTGAACTAAGAATTGGAAGAGCTGAGTTCTTTAGAGAGTGTTACTAACACCTGTGTGACCATGATCATCTCATTGTTACACCTCTCTGATCCTTGATCTGTTCATCCATGAAATTGAGTGTCTTGCCTTGCCAACTTCCTAGGATTGCTACTAACACAAAAGAAATAGTTTTTCTGCTTTGGAAACCATAATATATTCTATACATATATCCTGTTAATATTTTTATGAATAGAAAAAAATTATAAGGAGTAATCTTGAGAAAATCCATCTTCTTTTAATAGCCCTCCCATGTGTGACTAGTCAGAAGCCAAAGTTCAAAGATTGGACTAGAAGTTTTTATCATAAGAGGAACAGAAAGCTAGCCTTCCTTTGTGATTTTGCTGATCAATTTATCAGAAAAAAATTATCATAATAAAGATACTTCCAAACTCATTTGCTCAAACCTACCTACCTTTTCAAGATTTTCTTAATCTACTGTTAAAAGAGCCTGTTGAATCAAAATGTGAATAGAACTAAACTAATCATCAGTCAATGTCACAAGACCTATTAGGTTTGTCTAGTGAACTTCCATTTGAACTTTTTCTCATTTCTCACAGACAGGCAGGGGCATGCACACACACACACACACACACACACACACACACACACTCTCTCTCACTCTTTTTGGTTAGGTTCAACGTTGACCTTATGGGGAAATTTGATTCAGTTCTCATCCAGTTCTGTTTGCAACCAGAATGGTGGTGAGAATTGAGTTCTTGGATGGAGATACCACTGTATTGCTATATTTTTATTTACATCCTTAGCAACATTTTTAGGTTTTTGCTATATAATCAAACTTTATATTCAAATAGGAAAACTGTAGGAGTACTAGAAGCATTGGATGGTACTACCAAAAGCTTATAACAGTTCTTGTATTGCTACTATGTGAGCCAATAAATTTTAAAATAAGTTCACTTATCAAGAGAGAAATTATAAAAGAGGTAACACAAAATATCCAAATGGGAAAGTTTGGTTTTTTCCTAAAAGGAACTAATTTTTATTGTAAGAGAAGTAACAGAATACATTTATCTGTTTTGTCTGGGACCTACACGAAATTTATTGGACACTGATTATCCCCCTTCTAGCTACTATCTGCTTCATCAAACCACAAAGTATTTCTGTTTGGAAAAGTGATGGAACTCAATCAATTTAACCTGATTAATCTCCAAGGGCTATTGAAAATTATAAAACTTTCTATGGAGTTCTTAAATGCCAGAAGCCACTAAAAAAGCTGTTATTCATAACCTCAAGAGTTTCTCTTCTTTGCAAAGAGACCAAAATGTTTCTTCCAAGTAAGTAATAATTTTCAACATTAGCCTATTGGCAGAACTAAAAATACCTTAGTGAGTAAAATTTTTAGGAGTTAAGGATTCACCTATCAGAGACTCTAGGTACTGGCTACATGTACCATTGGTATTATTATGAATCCTTAGGAAATTTCTTTCTTTTCCTGTTGTATTCTGAATTTCTGATCATTATTTTAAAGTGTAATTTGACAAATTCACAGTTTATAAAGGCTCTGGGACATTTTTACTTCTTACATGTGTGCAGAAGAGTGTTAGGTGGTTAACTAATTACAAAGGGCTAAAAATAAACCATGGTTTATTTTTTCAGATTCTGAATTACAAAATTATTTAAATGCTGTCTGTAATCGAAGTATTACATTACTATGTAATGAAATTACAATGCTGCTTAATGACATTAGGAAACTGCATGCAAAAAAATATTTGTACACAAGGTGGTGATGTTAGCAACTGCTACAGTACTTTTATTCTGCTAAAAACTGCAATAAACAACAACAGATTATTTTCCAATTGATCTCCAAAGGCCACATTCAGTTGTTCATATAATGATAGCATTTCAGGGCATACAGCTATATTTTTAAAAAAATAATGAACCTGTCAGCACATGTCATTAGAGTAGGAGAAAAAGAAGAGATAAAGTTCAAACCAAAAAAAATAAGAGAATAATGCCTAAAGAATAAATAAGAGTAAGAGTATATTTACATGTGGTAAGGATTCAAGAGCTCGCCTTTTAATACTCTAAGTTTTATTGACTCCTGTTTGGACATATAAGTCCAAACAATTAAATCCTAGATGTAAGGTTGTCTCTACTAAAATATACCCACTTTCCAGATAGATTTCCTCTGGAGAGCTTTTGCCCACTATTCTCTCCTTGCTTTTAAACAGGTTTCTTTATCCCAATCCTGATTATCATCTTTGTCCTTTGAGGGCAAGATCCTCACCCCTGTTCATGTTCCATTCATATGGAAACTTGTGTTTTCAGGTCTATATTAGTGTAATTTAGAGCAATTTAAAAATGAAGTTCTGAATATAAGTTACAAACCTTATTTCCTCATGAACTACTACTGGATTTATTAACCTTACCTTCAATATTAAAATATAAGCTAATATATGCCAACATTAAATTCAGTTTGTGTATCTTAATTTGTATATTCATAATGACCACTCATCATGAGTAACTAATTTTATCATACTTAAATACCAAAAATTATTTGTTATAGTGAAAAATATTTATTGACACTTTATTTTAAAAAAGAAAAGGTAAATGATTGCATCAAGAGGAAATAAAACTTGTTGGCTACAAGATAGAAAGCATGTATGCCATGAATCAAAAAGATATTTTCATGGAATTAATATGAGAAAATGGAAAAATAGGAACAAAATCTTTGTAAATAGGGAGGAATGGAGGGGTTGAAGGGAGGGCTGGGCAAGGGTGAAAAATAAGAACCAAGAGAGACTATGTAAAGGTGCAAATTTCCAATGATGAATGTCATTATATTGCATACCTAAAATGTACCAATGATTAGAATGAGTAATTGAAAATGTAAAATAGGAAGAAAAGGTCCAAAGGGGTAGGGGTAGTGGGAGGTGCAGGGGAAAGGAAAGAAGGGAAAGGAAAAATTCTGAGAAATGGAAAAAATGGAAATAAAGTCTTTGTAAATAGGGAAGGGTGGAGCGTGTGAAGGGAGGGCTAGGAATGGGGAAAAAATAAGAACCAAGATGCATTATGTAAAGGTACAATTCCCAATGAGAAATGTAATTGTGTTGTATAACTAAAATGTACCAATAAAAGAATTTAAGAAAAAAAAAAGATATTTTCAATTTTAAGATGCTCTTCCCAAGATGAAAAGAGGAGCAATTGTTATTTGCAATCTAGAAAGTGAAATATCTGTGCTGAAATTATCTATGGATGACTCAGAAACTTAAACCTAAAGAAAAGTAATAAATAATAACAACAGATGTTTGTAAACCTGTGCTCCCCTGTTCAATGTTTCTACGTGTTGTTTTGCCTTCATGTGCTGTCAGCCGCCTCTCACCTGGGAGTAGTGATATCTTATCAAAGCCCAAACAGTTCCCCTTCACAACAGACAGATAATAGTGCTTTTCAATTTATCATACTGAAAGTCTAAAAGAACCATGGGAACGTCTGGTCAGGTGGCAGTTTGATGGACAGTTTGACAGCCCTTAAAGCATCATGGGAAATGGTTGTCACCTGATTTTCAGAGAAACCAGAGAGATAACCTTCAGAATGATGAGGAAAAGAAGAATCTGAATATTTGTATATGACACAGTTGGCAGCATCAATGTTCTCTTAAGTGATAATAGGTATGAATTTAGATGACCAGAATGGTGTTATCGAAGCTGAGAGGTTTTCCAAGTCCAGAAATGCCCCTCATCTCTTTTAAATTCCTTTTATGTTTTTATTCAAATGTCATATAAAATATATACATAATATAGGGGTTCTGATTTTAAAGAGACACAAGCACACGTATTAAGTATTTAACAACATGCTGGATATTCTAGCTGACCACCAATACTATAGATTTCAAATCTGCTTACCTTTTGACAAATTCCTTTCATAACTTTTCCTGAATACAGTTTGTGCACTGTAATTCTATTTAGAAAGCCTATCGTAAAGAATTGTGTGGACCAAATTTTAGTCTCTGAGTTAACTCAGCCTTATGAAGATCTGTATCACCTTAGTGTGAGAAATAAAGAGAAAGCAATTCAAAGATCTTCAGGAGAAAAACATTTGAATCTATAGTTACTCATTCAGGAAGCAAAAGAAAAATGCATTGACTGCTTACTGCACACGTGGGCATCCGCTGGACGTATAAAGATGAAACAGATAAAAGCCCAGGTTTCTACTTGTTCACATTTTGAGTGAGATTGAACAGAGCTTTAAATGAAAGTGGGGGAAAAGAGAAGAATCCAAACCCACTGCCTTCTAGTAGATGAGGCTTATATACTCCCTACAACATTAGCTATTGCATATTTTCTCCAATATACTGCATATGCAGTTTATTATAGTTTTATGGTCTAAGCTGAAGAAATCCTGACTGAAAATTGGGATTCCAAAGGAAAAATAAGGACTCAGTTTTATATCTTTGTCATGTGTTCCTCTCATGTTTAAAGGGTGATTCTAAAAAAAAAACTGTAAAGAGATAAAAAAGGAATTTGAGGTCTACTTCCAATAATTAAGGAGGACCCTAGATATCACAAACCCTCCGCCGTTCTTTAGATATTTGAGCTACTTTTTTTCCAAAAAGATACTCAAAAACTATTTTAAATGATATCTAACATACAGAAAACTCAAAAGAATCATACAAAGAACTCCTTCACACTCTTCACTCTTCATTTGCCACATTCATTATCATTCCTGTTCTCTGTGCTCCCCCATTTAGTTACCTGTGCAGTATTATATTTCAGTAACTTTAATCGGGAGAAATAAGATTAGATTTGTTTCTAATTCATCTTTGTAATCCTTCATGCAGTCATGCACCTGCCTTACTTATGTGTGTGTATGTCATACATATATAGAGGAGTCATATATGACTTACGAAGGAAAAAATGATGACTAATACTTAACCTAAATGTAGTCTTGGTCTTTTAGATTTGTGTTTTTTTACACAAATATAAGTTATACTATGTCATCTATCTAAAACATGTGTAATATTTCATAAAATGTTTATCATCCCAAAACCATATCTAATCAATAATCTAATGAAATTAACTAATAATAAAATAATGTATTTGCTGCAGAAATGTCAAGTCAAGTAAAAGATATAAGATTCAGCTGCTGGCTTTTTGTCTTGTCCAGGGGTAAATGGATCAACCGTAGATGTTGAACAAAAAAGCAAAGATTTTTGAAAGAAACTGTCTTTCTGAGAAACACTCCAGTACCATTGTTGAAATTGGTACCATTTGGCTGCTTGACACTTTGGGGATAATACTCTGCTTTTACAAATTTTGATGCTTTGGATTCGCATTCCAACATGATTTTCCAAATCCAGTTGTGCCAAAGCCATACAAGCCAGACAAATTATGAGCGCACCCTTAGTGTTTTCTGGGGAACTGGAAAAAGCCAGTAAATAATTTAAATAACTTCTTCACAAGAAGCCACATTATTTGGAAAAAATATGAATCTGAAGTTTGCAAATGCAAAGGAAAATGCTTTTGAGTAGCACATGCAAATTTCAATACTTGGAGAGTGATAAAAACACATTGTACTTATTTCAAATTGGGAGGGCAAGATGTGGGAGGAAGATTTATAATAATTGATACGTGGACTAAGTCCAGGATGCAACAGAACAACTGAATTCAGAATCATTTCTGAAACAGAGCTGTGGTTAAATATGCTTTTCCTTTCTTTGTTGAAATAAACTCAGGCAGAGTTTCTGTCAAGTGGCAACAGAGCCCAGATGTAGTTCCTAGCTCACCTGACATGAATTAAGCTTCATTGTTAACAACTAATGTAGTCATTTAAGGCAACTAAATAGATTAAATATAAAGCTGGTACCAAGAGTCTTATAACATATTTCATAGTAACACCAAAATTGTGGTGTGGAAGCACAATTTTCAGTCAGATTCAAATTTTCACAGAAACAAAAAATTTTCAGGATAAAAATTCCGTATTTTTTTAATTTCCTAAGTCAAAACCATACAACTTAGAAAATACTACATGAACTTTCTCATTATAGGCTTCAATATATAACATCAGCTTGACTAAAAGCAGCATTTTGAAAGACATAAAAGTCATATTATTAGGGAAGGTGTATGAATCATGAACTATTTAAGCACCATATTGACATGCATGTATAAAATTGGTGAACTTTTGGCTCTAAGCATCCGAGTTCCACTACATGGATTCTTCCCCTAAGGTGCAACAGGGTGTGTCATCTGATCTTGCATCTTGTGACCCAAGTTAGACTGTGTACCTTAACTCTGTCAAGGCATGGACTCTATTCAAATGTGGGGAATTCGAGATTCATCATTTTCCCTTATTTTTCGACTACATCTTTCCAAATGTGGTAGGTCTTGGTATTTCAAACACAAAAACATTTTCTTATTAAGTGTATTATTTTATAGAAATCTTTATCATTTATTTTTAATGATTAAGGAACATGTAGTTCACACAGCCAAAAATGCTTTTTAAGATTTCAATCTTCTGACTTCATTATATTTATTCTGTACCTTTCCAGCAAACTGGAAGCTTGTCAAAGAAATAAATCAATGAATATCCTGTTGATTATTAAAGGATATTTAGAAAAGCTGTTTAATTTTCTTAATGCCAGAATGTAACCACATAAAGGAATCACACCTAAGATAACCCCATTGCTATGACTTTTACAACTTTTTTACAGATAAAAATGATTGATTTTTTCTTTTCCTTGTTAAATAAAATTTAAAATGGAGAAAAGAGCAAATATGGAAGCATATCTCACTATCTTAAACATTAGCTATTAAACTATTTAAACTGCTTATTTAAATTTGTATGGCCATGTTTTGAATGAAGAAAAGATTCTAGCTTTTTAATCCAACTGCTTCCCAAAGTTCTGATTTATAATTATTCAGAGATTTATGTTAAAATTTCTAAAGCTCACATAATATGTTGAATAATCATAGGATTATCAAATAACACCTTACATGGCTCTACATTTGCTTCTACTTAATTCATCTTTAAAAGTTATTCTTTTTGAAGGGTGTGAGAGACAAATAAATGAAATTAGGTTTAAACTAATCCTTAAGATCCAAGTGCTGTTAGCACTTGCATTAGTACATTTTTCTAGGCTATATATATATATATATATATGTACACACACACACACACACACACACATATATGGAAAAAACTCCAAAGTGTAAGGTAAAATTAGTGTTCCACAAAGTGATTATTTTGTCTATATTATATCAAGCCAACGCTTTGACTTTTCCCACTAAATATGCTTCACTGGCCATTGTTTGGGAATTTTACAGGCTCAATTATAATTTTTGAACATTCAAGCAATACTTTCTATTACTTGTCCTATATAGCACTTTAAACTCACCATTTTCTTTCTAGCATGATAGTTAATACAGAAAAAAATCAATATAGGTACATTCCACTATTAAAATATTCCTTATCTGCCATATTTGAAAAATGCTCTCTCCTCTTCTCTCAGCCAAAAAAGGTTTAGTTTTGTTATTTCTTTCTCCTCTTGTAAATGTTAAAATTCTCTGAGACTCACTTTCTCCATCCATAACGTGGAAACAATTGTACTTACCTCTTAGATTTGCTATGAAGATTAAAGATAACTACATCCTGTGACTGTTCCTAGCAAGAGCTAATTCTCTTTGATTATTATAGGAATCCTTATTGAGAGACTTGTGTTAAAAGACAGGTTATTCAAAGTCTTAACCTCTTTCCTTCAATTACACTGAAGCATAAATCAATTGTAAATAGGCACTAATATTTCTGCTGGATTAGTTTACTTTTTTAAAAACCAGGGGAATCTGTTATTAGGCAAGAGGAAGGGAATAAGCTGGAAGAGAGTGTAAGGAGGGTCCGGGGGTAGATATGATCAAAATAAGCTATATGCATGCATAAAATACAACATTAAAACTCAACAATAAGCACTAATGAAATATATTCTCAAAAGCGATAAAGAGATTTAGCACAAAAATAATTCTAAATCATAAGACTGTATGTACATTGCCAATGTTCAGAAACACATTCCTCCTCCAAAGACAAGAAAAGATATTTTTGCCTACTTTCTTTAAAAAAAAAAAAAAGGCAATATGAATTTTCCCTTAAAATATTTCCCCTGCAATTCCATTATGCAATAGTGGAAAAATATTTGGAGTATGTTTATATAGAGAGACCTGAAAGCTTCAAAAGCTATACAAGGTATTATTTCCATTTTGTTACCACAAAATCAAGGAGAGAGCCATCTTCAAAACAATGACAACACAAGATAAACAACTATAGTACCAGGTGCTCCAGCACTTGATGTGGATTATCTCATTTAATCCTCACAGCCTATTGAGGTAAGCATTGTACTTATTATTTTATTATTCTCATTTCACAGATGAAAAACTTAGTCATGGATAGGGCAAGTACGTTGGTCAAAGTTACATCCTGTGTGAGTGTTGGGGCTACAATTCCAAATGATCTACACAAAAACAATAATGCTTACATGGACATAAATTTAAAATATGGCAGCCTTTTTTTCTTAAAGATTCAAGATATAAAAAATGATATGTAACGTTTCAATTCAACACAGGAGTAATTCAAGATTTATTTTATAAGATGGTAACTACTATTAATAACAATGTACCATGTACTTGAAAATTGCTGAGAAGGTCTCACTATGTAATCCAGACTGACCTTGAAGTCACTATTTAGCTAAACGTGGTCTTGAACTTTGAGCAGCCTCAGCAGTAAACCTGTTGGGATTACAGGTGTGTGCCACCACACCCAGCAGTTAGAATACATTTTATTTTTTAAATTTTATTTTACTGGTACATTTTAGATATACAATATAATGACATTCATCATTGGAAATTTGCACCTTTAAATAATTTCTCTTGGTTCTTATTTTTCCCCCTTTTTCTGCCCTTCATTCAATCTCTCCACCCCTCCCTA
>NW_004624730.1:59437967-59454536 GCF_000247695.1 Heterocephalus glaber
ATAAGAACCAAGAGAGATTATGTAAAGGTGCAAATTTCCAATGATGAATGTCATTATATTGTATACCTAAAATGTACCAATAAAATAAAATTTTAAAAAATGTATCAGTTGGCTGTAGATGTGTGGGTTTACTTCTAAGCCCTTTATTTTATTCCACTGATCTATCTGTCTGTTTTTATGCTATTACCACACTGTCTTAATTACTATAGCTTTGTAGTACATTTTGAAGTAAAGGAGTGCAATGCCTCCTGCCTTGTTCTTTTTGTTCAAGATGCCTTTGACTACTTAGGCTTTTCTTTTTGTGGTTCCATATAAATTTTATGATTGTTTTTCTAGTCCTACCAAGACTGTCATTGGTATTTTGATAGGGATTGCATTGAACTTTTAACAGTTTAGTAGTATGGATATTTTAACAATATTGATTCTTCTAATCAGTGAACATGGGATATCTTTCCACTTTTTTGTGTCACCTCCGATTTCTTTCAATAATTTTCAATAACTTTCACTGTAGAGACATTTGCTCTCCTTTGTTAAATTTATTTCTAGTTATTTTATTATTTCTTGTAGCTTTTGTAATTGGAATTGCTTTCTTGATTTCTATTTCAGATAATACACCATTGGCATAAAGTACCACGACTGATTTTTGTGTGTTGATTTTTTATCCTGCAATTTGCTGTGTTGATTTATTAGTTCTACTTTCTTGGTGGAGTTTGGGGCTTTCCATATACAAAATCATATCATTTGCAAACAGTAACAATTTAATTTCCTCTTTTCCAATTTGGATGCCCTTTACTTCTTTCTCTTGCCTGTTTGCTCTAGCTAGCACTTCCAGAACTATGTTGAAAAATTTATTTTAAGGGAATTTATATTGTATAATCAAATTATTTGAATACAGGAATGGTTTATAGAAATTAATTTATTTTACTGTGCAAAAATTTTATATCACTCAATTCTTTTGAACAGAAAATCTAGAATCAAGTGGTAACACCATATGACTAATATTGCTCTGATACACATTTCACTTCCAGATTAGTACAAGGCATTTGGCCTCTTGTTTCTCTTTGCAAAATATTCCTAACTACTTGATATCATAATTTCTCAAAGTTGACATTAATTACAATTCTAAAGAATTGACAAAATCAGTCAAGTACATCTATATGCATTGACATACATAAATTATGCTTACTTTCTTTGAGAAATAGAACATCAAATAATCTTAGACTAAGGGTAAATACCATGGCATTAGACGATAAACACAGGACCACATTCACAGTATTAAATGTTCTATGTCTAAAAATTATCTTTAAATTTTGACCATCCTTATGAGCAATGTCTCTTGTTAAGAGTTTTCATGGTATGGTTTTCTTAGTGTAAGATACATGCAAAATATATTTACTCAATGATGACTTTAGAAGATACAGAATATCACATAAGAGTAAAAAGCATAATCAGAATAGTTTATTCATTAAGAGACTGAGAAGCCAAACCCTATTTTATTGCAAGAAAATCCATAATGCTTTTGCCATGCAAAAATGTTTTCTGAGAATACTGTGGAAGCAATAAATTAGAGAGCTACGTTTATATTAATTATACCCATTCAGAAATAGCAGGATGCCATGAATACAATGGCAAAAATTGTTCGCCTCAATTTAATAAAGTTGTTAGATGTGAATCCTTGGAGTTTCCTGGCATGGTTTAAAGCAATGAGAAAGAATAAAAATAACATTTGATGAGCAGCTACAGTCAGTAGTCACTACAAAAAAAATACTTTTGAAAATGTGAATTCATAACATGCTTAAAATATTCCTTGAAAAATATATTGTTTATTCCCATTTCATAAATAAGAAACTGAGTCCCAGAGAGGCTAAGAGACTTTCATAAGCTGATATAGCCAGGATGTATACAGGATTTGTTCTTCTGGTTATGTTTCATATGTTCTAGAAGCTGTAAAGAAATATAGAAATGGATAAAACATTTTCCCTTTCATCAAATAATTTTCCAGTTGGTGAGGTTAACTCAAGCAAGTGGTTACACTTTTCTAAGGAAAAAGAAGAACAGGACAGAGAAAGAAACTTCTGCGTCCCAAATAGAGTGGAAGATACATGTTTCTTGGTTTTTTAATATATATTTATAGTAAATACATAGATTATACATGCAAAAATATATGTTCTGCATATTATGAAATGAAGGACTTCATATTTTAAAAATATGATTACAAATAGGCAAACTGTACATGATTTATAAGTATTGCACCTACTAGTCAAAAAAATCAAAATATATTTTGCATATGAGTCAGATATGAGATAATTTGGAAGAAAATAATTCTTGCATCTGATCAGATGGAACCAATGTCAGAGTAAGCCATATGATAACTGGTGAATTCACCAATGTTTATTGGCAATTAAACACTTTAGGCTCCAACTAGTTTGAGGTAGTATTTATTTGTGACAGGAAACACCACAGGATAAAAGTATAAAATCAGTGGATGATGCAGTAATATAACAACACCTTTATTCATCACTCAAGATATTTACCAGCCACCCTGTAAAACCACATTGCCTTTACCACATATCACAGGGACTTAAACACAATAGACATGTGGGTTTAATTCAAAACAACTGCCAGTAGCTGACACCTTAACATGGTCTATGTCATTTCCATACATTTTTTTACCTCACATCTACCCTAGGAGATGGATGAATTTTTCCCATTTTTAAGTGAAGAAACTACAGTTCAGAGAAATTAGTACTCTGCCCAAGGTCACAAGACATGACCAACACAGGATTTGAGCCCAGATATGTTCCATTCCAAAGTATGCTTTCTTTCAAGCCCATGACCAACTAATAGCAGATGGCACTTGTCCCCACCTGGTGAGGTAGGTTCTACTGTCATCCTCAACTTACAGAGAAGGAAACTGAGGCAGGAAGAGATTGTCACTTGTCTATAGTCACACACTTGACTTGGAAGACAGGAGACTATAAGTGGGCACATCTTGTGTCCTCATGCACAGGTCTTGTGTTCTCAGATTTGAGTTGGTGGCAACCTCCAGAGAAGAAGAGGACATTGTCTCATGTATAAACTTCCAGGACAAAGTAGGTGAGAAGCCTCACTGAAATGCACACTTTATTCTTCGGAGTGGCCTGGGTCTTACAAGACTGCTCCTGAACATTTAGCCCCTTAAGATCTCTTAAGAAGGAAAAGAATTACCCCATATGGTCTGGAAGACCAAACTTAACTGTCAAGGAATTCAGTGTTGCATTAAAGTGTGTTAAGATAAGAAACTCCCAAAGCTCTTTCAACCCCTCCTTTGTCGTATAACAGGCTTCTGACACCAAAGTTTATTGTTAAAAGCATCCTGAATAACAGAAATATTACTGTATATATTTTCACCAGAATGAAGAATGTCAGGGAAATTTGTCATGATAGGTGTTTACCCTAAGTTTGACATGCATTATTGTTAGATCATTCTGCTCTCCCTCCATAATTTTTCTATGCAATTTACTTATGTGCATATTTAAATAGGGTGCCAGTTAATTGAAATTGTAGTGTGTTTAAGCCAGATTTGACACTGACTGGCAGTTGCTATTAAGGAATACTTGGAATCTATGAACGGGTCATTTTCCAAGTAGTACAGATGCAGATATATTCATCCAGTAGAATATATCAAGAAACCAAACAGCTGATGGTGCCAAGACAATCACCTTATTCATCTCAAGTAGAATTCTGCCTTATTCACCTTTATAGACCACATCAGAACCACATGTGACATAATAGTCTACCATTAGCTTCCTTATCTTCTCACATGAAGACTCTGCCTACAAATACAGGGGTCTTGGAAATAACTTTGAGAAAACTATTCAGTTCACACAAGACTTTTTAAATATCAGTGTATGTCGCTGAGTGTGGTGATACATGCCTGTAATACCAGCATTCTGGGAGGTTGAGGCAGAAGAATTGCAAGTTTGATCCCAGCCTGGGCAACTTAGTGATAAGATGCAGACCCTATCTTAAAATTTAAACAAAAGAGAGAGAACTGGGGATGTAGCTTACTGCAAAGGCCATAGATTCAATATTCAGTGCCACAATAATGATGATTGTGGTGGTAATACTTATATTGTACATTAAAAATAGGGCCAGAGCTGCACCTGCCTGGCAAGCACAAGGTCCTGAGTTCAATTCCTGGTACTGGAAAAAAAATAGGGCTGGGGATGTAGCTCAGTGGTAGAGCACTTGCCTAGTGTGCATGAGGCCCTGAATTCAATTTCCAGCACCTCAAAAAATAAATAAGTACATTATCCAATATTCGATTCTGTTCTGTTCATTTTTCATTCCAACACTCATTAGTAGAAGAGCATCCTGTGGAAACAATATGGAACCAAACCATGGCAGAGATCATTCTTGATAGGCCAACAGCTCAGGCAACTTCAAGAACCAACAAAATACCAAATAGCCTCAGATTTTATTTTTTAATAAAGGCTAAAATTGTTTGAAGGACAACATATCATTTATCTTCCTTTGCCTCTCTTTGTGTCTCCTATTCTGTATATTTACTCTAGATCCAGGACATAGCCAATTCTCTGTGCCTCAGTTTCCTCATCTGTAAAATACAGCACTAGTAATAGCCTTCAGTTTGATTGTTGGCTGGATGCAATGAGGTAAAACACTGAAAATAGACACATCAGATGTTTGGCATGTAATAACCTCTATACTTTAATTAACATTATTATCACTGTTTCATTATTATTCTGTAAGTTATATCTCATATGAGTAAGATATACATCATAACTTACCTTACAGTAACTTTTAAAATATAAATTGATATAACATTTTTGATACCTCTATGAATATTTAAAATTATAAACATAATGAAACAAGAATTCACATATACCTAAAGGTCACTTTGGTGGCAATATTCATGAGAATTATAAAATGGAGCCCTCATTGAAATGTTCTTTATGTTTTCTGCAGGCTAGATTACATGGTCCTGTGTTGCGCAAAATTAAATGCACCTATCACACAAAATGCTTTGCTACAAGAACTATCTGAATACTTTGCTCTCTTTAGTTATTTTCCCTGTTAGCTTTTGTTTGATTAGAAAGCAAGTAAGTAGGTAAAAATCACCATACTGAGACTGTTGGGATGCAAAAGAAGAATTAACATTTGTTGAATACTTTCTAAGTGCCGGAGAGTTTGCTGTTGCTTTATATGTAGTCATTATTTCACTTAATCTTTATAATTGCCCCCATTTCTCAGGGGGTTCTTTATCTGATAGGATATGAATCAGAATTGAGAACCTGTCAATCTGTCTCTCAAGCTTGTTTGCTGTATACTGTGTTTGAGTAACTACATCTGACTACTCCTATACAGTACCTGGTCATGTACTTCTCAAAATTATCTGAGAATCACCTTTAAGATATGACATCACCACCTTATGAAAAATGCTAACAAAATCTTCTTACTTGATGGCTCTAATTAGAAGGCTAATTCTGGGTAATTCTGGGGAACTCGGGCAACACTTCTATAGAGGAGGGGCTCTTAGGTAACAGCTGTAGAAAAATCTCCATAAACATTTCATTTGATATTCTCATGTTTTACATTAATGCAACTGTTTGGCACACCCCAGGGATGTGAAATGTGCTATAAGAAATGCAGTGAGCTGCCAATCACTGCCCTGCAGGGGATTTACGAAATGGATTCCTGCAAATGTTGTTTGTTTCTTTTCATCCCAAACTGCATGAATTATTTCAACTGAATGGTGGGGCTGGGGGAGTTGGGGTTCCAGAAGCTAATACAGAGCTCTGCACCCCCATTCATGCTTAATAAGTACCTGGAGTGACAGGCTGCTTATTGCTAAAGTCGTATTTTTTGTTTTGAGATATTGGTTTTATATGGCTCCTGCTTTTTTTTTTTTTTTTTGAAAAATTATTCCAATCCTTATTATCACCCCTCTTAGGTGAAAGTCAAATTAAGCCCTTTGAATTCTTCTCCCTATTTCTAGGAAGAGGCTACTTGTCAGGTGCAAGGTGTTTTCTTCTGCTTGGGTTTTCCTTCCAAGACAAAGGAAAAAGAGGCAATCTCGGGAGGTGGAACGAGCCCAGGCAATTAGGGAAGCATCGAGATTTCATGGGGAAGCTTGGTCTTTTTAAAGGGCTGGGTTTTGATAGCGCTGCTCCTGCTTTCTAGCTGTGTGACTTGGGCAAGATTACTGCAGTTCTCAGAGACACAATTTGCTCATCTCTGATACGGGGAAGTCCTGTTGTGAAGAGTAAGTGAGGTGGTATTTCTACAACACCTTGTACATAGTAAATGTAGCAGTTAGTGAAACTAGCTGTTCTTTCACCACTGATGAGACCGTAAGACAGCACACGCCATACAGGGTCTGAGAGATTTTACATCAATAGTTGCCACTTAAACAATGACCATTGTTTTGCTCTAGATACCCAGACCAACCTAGTCGTGTTCCTTTTTCTCTCCATGGCAGCACCCAGCATTTGAATAGTACCTGTAGATCTCGCCTCCTCTGCTGCCTTGTTCTCCAGGAGTCCCTGTGGCGCCTCGCTGCCGGCGGTCTCGCTAATCACTGTAGTCCTCCCCGTAAGGAGGAGAGCATGAAAAGCACCTATTTTGAGATATGAAGAGAAACAGTGTAAGTATATAGTTAAAGGAATTTATCTTCAGCGGACATTTTATTTTCGAGGTCTAGGGATCTGGTTGGACCCAAATGGAATTACTGCTTTCCTCAAAAGAGCTGTCCGCTGGCCCGGGCGCGTTGGCTCAATGGTCCCACCCTCACCTCGAGTGCTGGAGGCCTCGGGTTTGGTCCTGGGTTCCATCCTCAGCAACACAAGACAAAACCGAAAAGCTGTACTTCCTGAAATCAATGTTGAAGCTACTTTTTTTTTAATTAGGCAAAATAGAGTACTCCTTATGGTTCTCCTGCAATTCTAGTTCATTTTTTGATATGGTGGAAGACGTTCTAATCGGCAATGAATAAAATTTATCTTCAGTGGTAGCATGTGCACATTTAGAATTGTAGGCAAAGTGAACTTCTTTATTTATTTTTGCTTTCATAAACAAGTGTGTTGTTTGGGGTAAGGTATACCAAACCAGTTAAAAATTTAGATTTCATTGTCGTCCATTAAAACATCAAATGATATAACAGAACTTGGCAAATGAACTTTTCAGTAGCATCTATGAGGTCAAAACACACACAAAAAGATATTATCAAATATAAAAACTCAAAACTTCTGTCAGTCATCTCAGCTTTTTAGTTTAGGGAGCTCTGAACTTCTGTATATTCGATTCTAACTAGATAACTGTTTTCCAAAGTAATAAATGAGTTTATATTAGTGGTATTCAGGGAAAAAGTAATTTCAATACTGTAGTGTACTTTCAAAATTTTTAGTTAGAATGTGAAATTATGGTGCAAAGATTTCTTTTTAGTATAGGAATTAATGTGGGAAGGTAAAATGATACTGTATTCAAGTGATTAAAATTCAGAAAATACTGGTCTAAATGCCTAATTGAAACGTGTTGCTACATGTTGACATTGTTTGATAAAAGCAATTTTGTTAGATGATTTCACAATGTTTTGAACATCAAATGCCCAGCAGCTTCAAGAACCCAAGTTGCATTGATAGAGTCTTGCCTCACTAAACTAGCAGAAAGTACAGGTGTACATTTCCCTCTATTGTCCATGCTGCAAAATAAATCTCAAATGGAGCAAAAATCGAAGTGGGGTGGGGGAAATAAATTGTAAAACTACTTGAAAACACCCCTGGAGACTTATCTTTATTAGCTTGCTTTACAATCTTAGAGTAGGGAAGGTCTTTCAAAGCATGACATAAATTTCAGAAGACATACAGAAACCATTAGTTTAACCAGAGAAAAATTTAAAATTTGTGCATAGCAAAAATCAATAAGTAGCTCAGGGAGTGTAGCTCAGAGGTAGAGCACTTGTGTAGCATGCCCAAGGCTGTGGGTTTAAGCCCCAGAAAAAAATAATAAAGAAATAAAAAATAGAATTATTTGCAACACATATAACAGACAAAAGCCAATATCTTCTATAATATATCCAAAGTCTCTCAACATAGACAAAGGAAATTCAACTAAAGAATAGTTAAATAACAAAGGTCATGAACATAGGTCAGAGACTAGGAAATAAATGATTTATGAACATATAAAAATGTGTTTAAACTCTTTAAAAAAACACACAGAAATTTTAAAAATCACAAAAAAATCACGAAGATATTCCTTTTTTTTTTTCTTTTTTAGTACTGGAGTTGGAACCCAGGACCTTGTACATGTTAGGCAAATGCTCTACCACTGAGCTAGATCTCCAACAGAAATAGTCCTTTCCAACTTGCTTAGCAAATATAAAATGTTTCATAAATACATTGTGTGTTGATGAGCACATGAACAAAGGGGAAGGTAAAAAGAAAATAGCGTGGCAAGATGGCAGTCACCGTGGGCTCAGGAGTAAAAACCCCTCGCAATTTCCAACTGTTGGAAGAACTCGAAGAAGGCCAGAAAGGAGTAGGAGATGGCACAGTTAGCTGGGGTCTAGACGATGACGAAGACATGACACTTACAAGATGGACAGGGATGGTATTTGGGCCTCCAAGAACAATTTATGAAAACCAAATATACAGCCTTAAAATAGAATGTGGACCTAAATACGCAGAAGCACCCCCCTTTGTAAGATTTGTAACAAAAGTTAATATGAGTGGTGGACCCAAGAGCCATATCAGTGCTAGCAAAATGGCAGAATTCATATAGCATCAAAGTTGTGCTACAAGAGCTTCGGCACTTAACGATGTCTAAAGAAAATATGAAACTTCCTCAGCTGCCTGCAGGACAGTGTTACAGCAATTAATCAAAAACCCCTCCAATCAATCAAAGACCCCTCCACCCCCACCCCCAATTCCATTTCATCAGTCTTCGTTTTCCACAGTAGTAAATTTTCTAGTTACACCTTGTAGGTAGACCTCAAAGTACTGGAAAGGAAGCTCCCATTCAAAAGCAGTTTATCTTACGATACTGTAAATGATACTAATTTTTTGTCCATTTGAAATACATAAGTTGTGCTATAACAAATCGTCCTGTCAAGTGTAACCACTGTCCACGTCGTTGAATTTCTGGAATCAAGAAGGTATATTTAAATTGATTCCCATCATGACTGGTGGGGCACGGCCAGCTCAACTGTGAAAAGACACATCACACAATCAATCACCTTGCTGCTGATGACACGGCCCGCCCGGGGCTCCGCCTGCTCCCCTCCCTGCCGCCTCCGCCCCTGGAGCCCTGGCCTGGGCTGGCTGGTTGAGGAGATGTGAAGGTTTCAGGTCGCAGCCTATGGGACTACTGCTGGGTGTGCGGGCGCATTGCCTGCACCCTGCTTTCTTTTTTAAGTCTTAAATGATGCCCCCTTCCAAGCCACCAACCTGTCCCGCTCTCTTCCAACTCCCACCCTTGGCCAAACTTAGACTGTAACTCTCCATCCCCTCTGAAATTGGCCTTCGGTGAGGAATTAAGGGCTTTCCTCCATCTCTCCCCCACCTTGACTGAGGGGTGCTGCTTTTCCCTCCTCGTCCTCCTCTCCCTTGTCACTGTCACCACCCTTCCTTCCACCTGTCCACAACCCTTCCTTCCTTTGGCCAGAAGCCATCAGGTAAGGTTGCAACCGAAAGAGTCTGACCGCCCTCATGTACGTTTGGAACCACATTTATTTGTTCTCCACCAGTTGGGAAATGAGTCCTGGGCTCTGCCACCTGCTGTCACCATCAGCCAAGAGCAGAGACCTGCCAGTGCCCCATCCTCGCTGGGCAGGCCGGGAGCAAGGCCACATGAGGACACTGTGAGCACAAGCAGTCCCTCTGGATGATTCCCTTTCCTCGTACCCACTTTGCTTCAAGACACTGAAGAAGGTCTACACAGGCTGTTGTGCGGTCACTTTTGCCTCCATTTGGGTCTAGTTCAGAATCTGACAGCTGGAACAAGGCACCTGGCCCAGTGTGGCCTTTGGCTTTGGCTGCTGCTGCTTCTCGGATGCTCAGCAGGGACTAAAGAGTGGCTCAGTGTGCAGTGGACCCAGGACTGGCAGGCCTGGCCTCTGGCACCTGCTTTCCCACTTTCTGTTCAAGACCACTAAATGCTGAAATGCAGATGCGTACCAAAATAAAGGCAATTCATGGTGAAAAAAAAAAGAAAATAGCGTGCTATCCTTTATAAAATTTTAGCCTTTTGTCACCAGATGTGGTAACACATGCCAGTAATCCCAGCACTCTGGGAGGCTGAAGCAGGAGCATTGCAAATTGGAGTCTAGCAGGGGCAACTTAGTGACTTAGAAAGACCCTGTCTCAAAATTAAAAAATAAAAAATAAATAATGACTGGGGATGTAGTTCAGTAAAAAGGCTCTAAATTCAGTTCCTAGTACTATAAAAAAATTTTAAACTAGCCTTTTTAAATTCAAAAATAAAATCTGAGAGCCAAGATGTAGTTCAGCAGCACAGTGCCTGCCTCGCAAGTGAAAGGTACTGAGTTCGATCCTCAGTACCAAATAAATAAATAAATAAATAAATAAATAAATAAATAAATAAATGCATCTGAAATTATTTGATGTGTCTTGGTTCCTTGAAGTTGCTCAGGCTGTTGTCCTATCAAGAATCTTCCTCGTTAGTCTGACACTGCACCCTGTAGCCAGAGACTGTGTTTTTCTATTAACAAATATTTGAGTAAAAGCATAGAAAACAGAATCAAATGATGGAATGTTGTATGTACATAATATAAATACCTGCTTTTTAAAGGAATTCAGTGAATTTGATAAATTTCCAAAGATTATTTCCAAGACCCTTGAATTTGTGGGCATGGCCTTTGCCTGAGAAGATGAGTGTGATTAACAACATTGTCTGTTTGTGCAAGTGTGTGTTAAACTTGAGTCCCGGCGCCCATGCTAATGCTCCCTTGGCTAAAACAAGTAACAGAGAGAAACACTGGTTGGAAGTAAGGTCTGACATGTAACCAGAAGCCAGATCTTTAAGCCTTACAGTCTGGATAAAATAATTTGAAATTTAAGTGTGACTTGAAGCCACTAGAGGCTTTTTATTATTAATTAATTAATTAATTAATTTTTGGTGGTACTGGGGATTAAATCCAGGTCCTCCACACTGAGCTAGCTACATCCCCAGACCTTTTTATTTTGAGACAGGGTCTCTCTAAGTCACTGAGTTCACCAGGAGGGACCTGGATTTGTGATCCTTCTGCCTTGGTGTCCCAGATTACGGGCTAGGATTACAGGCATATGCCACCGTGCCCAGTTTAGGATTTTATTTTTCAACATGTCATTTTGACGTGACCAGGTCTCTGAGTCCATGCAGGCTACCACAACAAAACACAGTAAACTGGGTGGCTCATATGTATCAGAAACATATTTCTCACAGCTCTGGGGACTATAAATTCAGTTTGTGAGCAGACTCCATTTCCTGGCCCATGGGTGACACCTTCATATTTTGTCCTCCCATGGTGGGAAAGGGCAAGGCAGCTTTTGGAGGGCCTCATTTATCAGGGCATGAATCCTGGTCCCGAAAGTAGAGCTCTGCTCACCTCCCACAGACCCTGCCTGGAGTTTGGGCTTCAGTGTATGAACTTAAGGGGAAAAACAAACCCACAGACCACAGCACCTGATACACGTTTAAGAATTGAAATCTACTAGAGCCATTTTCTAACTATTCATAGTGTTTCCTAGTCTTTATAACAAAGAGTATTTTTATAGCACTTATTGTTCTAATTATATATTATGAAAGTTATTTGTGTTTTTATGATTGAAGACAATTTAGAAAATACAGAAAAAATATATTTTTTTAAATATGCCAATAAATCTAACTCAAGGGTTGGCATATTATGGCCAACAGGTTTACCACCTAGTGTTTGGTAAAGAAAAATGTTAAACCCATTTGCTTACTGCTATCTGTGGTGTTGCCAGCAGGCAGAGCTGACTGGTGTGACAGAGACTAACTATATGGTCCACAAAGCCTAACATAGTAACTGCCTAAGCCTTTACAGGGAAAGTTTGTTAGCTCCTGCTCTGACCTTCTGAAACCATCAGTTCATTTATTTATATACTTTTAGAAAGGTATGTTCTAGATGTTTTTTTAAATAGTCAATGTCATACTATAGCTAGTCACATATTTTTCCAGTTTCATTTTCCATACCACCATCAGTGTTTTGCATATAATTAGCATTCATTATGAAAGAGAGCCAAAGGTAAACATTTTTAACTGTACTATAATATTCCATCTTATGAAAGTATCATTGTCCATTTAAGAAATTCTCTACTTATACCTTGCTTTTTAACATTTACATTTTCCAAAATTTTATTATAAATAATATTATTGTACATATCTTTGCATATGATTATTTGCATTTTAATCATTCTCTTATCCTAGATTCTTTAAAGTGAGATTACAGGAATCAAAGTATATCAATATTTTTAAGGTTTCTGGTAAACATACTGCAGTTTTAAAACATTGTTTCCCCAGAACTCTGGGCTTCTACAGGTTGCATAATATCATGTAGGTAAACAGTGGAGATTGCTTTAGGCCGTCTTGAGAAAAATTAATATTTTTTCATATTTTAAATGCAAATGAGGATAAATAGAAAAATAACTAACCTTTATTTTGGATGGGGCATTGTTCTAAGTGATTTACATATATTAACTCA
Source organism: Heterocephalus glaber (assembly GCF_000247695.1). Next base: position 59,450,686 of record NW_004624730.1, read on the forward strand.
CTTAATCCTCACAACAATCCTTAGGGATACTTCCTGTTATCCCTATTTTAGCAGTGAGCAGGGATTAAAATCTAGACAGTCTGGCTCCAGAGTTCTTGCATCTCACCCGGATGTGACTGCCAACTACCCCTGTGTGGGGCTCCTTCTTCTTTTCATATTCACTCTGTGATTCTATTGCTCTTAAGGATTATGTCTTGTGTTAAATTGCTGGCAAATATATTTTGACTCTACAGGTTCTGTGACTCCAAATTTTGGAAATTCTTTTCCAAAGGTTGGCAAAGGATGGCACCCTATTAGCAGCAGAGTGGCTCAGTTCACAGGAGATATTGCTCCCCCATTATCTTGGGCTTGCTCTGTGTTTGTTTCCCCCACTGCTCATCTTACTCAGTGTTTTGTCTTCTCATCATCCATCTCCAGAGCTTAAAGTGTACCTCTCATGCTGTTGGTGACAGATGTGTTCTGATGCTCTTTCTCTTCGTTACTATTGCCACACACACAGAGGCAGGCAGGAGGAGCTTGCCGAAGCTCAAGGAAAAATGTTTGATATCATAATTGCTTCATTTGGGTTTCTAGCTAATTTTAAAACAAATTTACACCATTTTATGGTGTTGTGAAACCACAAGGATCATGTTCAGAAGGAATCCTCCAATTATTTTTCCACTGAGGAACCCCCACTTTTTAATTAACAAACTTATGAAAATTAATTAAAATTGGCATCAGACTTCCAAAATTACATATCACTGACTACTGAACAAAAAATCTTAATCAAAATATTGAAAAAGCTAAAATCCAACTTGTTTTAGTTATCTTATACCTTTGCTCGAGGGGGGAAAAAATGGAAATAACAACGTAAGTAAAAAGAAGAGGCCTTTTAAAGCAATCTGTGGGATCTTTTAAATGGATGGTTTAGGGCTAGTGGAATAGCTTCAGTGTTGTAGCCCTTGTCTAGTATGCATTAGGCCCTGGGTTCGATCTTCCACTCCACTAAATAGTCTTTCAAAAGAATAATGATGGAGGCAGTTTCTTTGCCATCCTACTGAGAAGAGGAGTTTGTTTTTATAGAAATGTCTACCTTGATAAGAGGAAAGCAATTCAGGTGCAGTGAGTCCCTGGGAGTTTTGCATGAAGACTCAACATGGGCACTGCCAAAGGAGGGATTCGAGCAGAGAGAGGAAGGAAGGAGAAAGAGAAGCAGATAGTTTGGCTGACAGCAAGAAGCTGGCATTCCTGCTAAGTGACAGGAACTGGGTCAGGAGCCTTCACACAGTCTGCCTTACCTTTTTTGGAAAATAACCACGTACATGTGGGCTATTACCAACCTCACTGTATAGAGGACGACATCAGATTTAAAAGGGTTAAACGAACTTGCTGAGTTCTCTCTCCCTTCAGGCCCATGCTATGGTACACATTCTGGGTCATTTCTCCCTGCCAAAGTCTGATCCAGATTCCACCTTGCCATGGTCAGTTTGAGGTGGGAGGTGATTGTCAGCACTGAGTCTTGAAATTAGAGCAGATAATATTAACAATAATTAACTGAATGGTAGAGTTTAGTGGATTCCAACCTGTGTTTCAGTTCCCTTCTCATTTTACCCAAGACAACTGAAGGAGGCAGTTATTACTCTCTTCTATTTATGAGAAAATGAAATTATTCAGGGTTTACTCTTGGAGAGATGCCATTAGAAAGTGGTGGAGTTTTTATTCAGTCCAGAACTCAAGACTTTGAATCACTACACATTCACACACAGATGTGCATGCATGAGGTCACACAAGTACACAGTGTAAGTACGGTCACAGAGCTACGTAAGCATGTAGAAGTGTACAGCTTCTCAGGGTAAAAAGAAAGACTAGAAACCAGGGTAAAGAAAGGGAAAAGTTGTAAAACACATATTGAGACTACTATGGTCTAATAGGACTTTTCAAAGATTCTTATTTATATTGTTTGATCCACTGAGTCTCAATATTGTTATTGTTCCTCTTTAGCATTTCATCTGCCAATGTAAACTTTACTAAATTGAGCCTTTCCAGCTGGTGAAAATTTATCTGAAAGATATGGAAGCTAGCGTAGTATCCAGATGAGAAAAATTTAGCTAAGTGTGGTCATTGCTTATTTGGAATATTCATTTCAAAATGTTTGTTGGGAGAAGGTCAGCACATTTCAGTTACAAAATACTGAATTATGAAATTATATTAGCCAGTGTACTAGCACATAGAGGGCAGCCGGTAACTATTTAGAAACTAAATGTGTGAGAAACTACTGAAGTCCCTTATTTAAATTCTATACTTAATGCAAATATTGAGCTACATAAATTACACAAACCTGTTTTGAAAAGAAAGTGTTTTCTTAAGATCAATGTTTGTATATCCAAATTAGATGATTCCTCAAACATATTTTAAGAAATAACTTTTGTAGAGCCAGGGATTTAGCTCAGTGGTTCTGGCACCTGCCTCTAAAGCACAAGGTTCCAAGTTTGATCCCTGGTACCAAAAAAAAAAAAAGAAAAGAAAAGAAATAACTTTTATAAAAGTCACTCTTCCTATTATTTTTCATATCATTGCTTTTGTCTTGGTGTGTGTTTGTATGTGTGTGTGTGTTCTTGTTTGTAATGCTGGGGATTAAACCCAGGGCCTTAAACATACTAGGCAAATGCTCTACCACTGATCTCCATTTCCAGCCCTCTTTCATTGTTTTTATGACAGGAATACAAATACATCTTTCCACATTCTTCCTACCTCATTTAATACATCAGAGCTGATCTAAGCATGTCATGTATGTGTGCTATGTATTTTATTTATAACACATCTCCTTTGTTTCATGCAAATTAGAAGAACTTAAACAATATTTATACTTTGGTCCAGTTGGTTTGGAAAGTTTTCATATCATGTCAGCCTTATGCTTGTTCTTCAGACATCATGGAGGCATATTTTGGGATTTTTCTCTGAATAAGACAATAATGTCCACGATCATATTCTTTCTGTTTATCTTGTGACTTCATCTACTTCTCTCTCATGGAACATGCAGAGATTTATGAAGTATAATGCAGTAATAGACTGATCAATCATATATGAGGTTTGATTAAAATATACAGTAAATTATATATATATATACAGTAAATGCCCTAATTTTTAAAATTTATTACTAGGAAAAACACATTGCCATGAATCCCCCTCAAAATACTTCCTCTTACTTCAAACAAACTTATTCCATCATTCTTCCCACTTTCTTTTTTTTTTTAAGTTCTTTTATTGGGACATTTTAGGTATACACTACATTTACATTTCTCATTGGGAACTTGTACCTTTACATGATGCGTCTTGGTTCTTTTTTTTCCCCATTCCCTGCCCTCCCTTCAACCCCTCCACCCAGGGCCAGGGATTTAGCTCAGTGGTTTCACCGCCTGCCTCAACCCCTCCACCCTTCCCTATTTACAAAGACTTTGTTTCCATTTTTTTCATTTCTCATAATTTTTCCTTTCTCTTCTTTCCTTTCCCCTACCCCTCCCACTTCCCCTACCACTTTGGACCTTTTCTTCCTATTTCGCTTTATCAATTATTCATTTTAATCATTGGTACGTATTAAGTATACAATATAATGACATTCATCGTTGGAAATTTGCACCTTTACATAATCTCTCTTTGTTCTTTTTCTTCCCCCTTCCCCTGCCCTCCCTTCAATCCTTCCACCCCTCCCTATTTACAAAGATTTTGTTTCCATTTTTCCATATTCTCATATTCCATTCCCTTCTTTCCTTTCCCCTACCCCTCCCACTTCCCCTTCCCCTTGGCCCCTTTTCTTCCTATTTCATATTATCTATTATACCTTTTAGTCCTTATTTACACTTTCAGTTTCTCAC
>NW_004624730.1:59454929-59515446 GCF_000247695.1 Heterocephalus glaber
CATTTGTTATTGGTTGATTTCATGATACCATCCATTCTTTCTGGAGTGAGGTGGAATCTTAGCGTTGTTTTCATTTGCATCTCTCGAATAACCAGTGATGTTAAACATTTTTTCATGTATTTATTTACTACTTCTACTTCTTTGTCTGAGAAATGTCTGTTCATTTCAGATAACCATTTTCAGATTGGGTCTTTGAATTTTGGAGGTCTGATCTTTTTAAGTTGTGGGTTGTCTCTTCACACTGCTGGTGGTTTCTCTTGCTGTCCAGAAGCTTTTTAATAATAAGTGATTCCACTTGTTGATTACTTGTGCTAGTTCACAGGCACCTGAGGTTTTGTTCATGAAGTCTTTTCCTACACCAATGTCTTCAAGAGTTCTACCTAACCTCTGTTCCAGCTGGTTCAGCATTTGTGTTTTAATATTTAGATCTTTAATCCATTTTGATTTTAGTTTAGTTCATGGTGAGAGATATAAGTCTAGTTTTATCTTTGGCAAGTTGAAACCCAACTTTTCCAGCACCATTTATTAAAGAGGCTATCTTTCCTCCAGTGAGGGTGTTTGGCTCCTTTGTGGAAGATGAGATGGATGAGTGTGTCTGGAGTTGTTTCTGCATCTTCTGATCTGTTCCACTGGTCCTCAGGTCTGTTTCTTTGCCAGTACCATGCTGTTTTATCACAGTAGCTTTGTAGTATAGTTTCAAGTTGGGGATTGTGATACCTCCATTCTTCTCACTTTCTGAAGCAGTTCTGGAAGTCCTTTTTCATAAATATGTTTGGGAATGTGATCAAAAATACAGTGAATCCTGCTACTGAGCACTATCCAATAGGAAGGCAGGCTCCTAAAAACATTATGGTGCTTTCTTATCCACTGTATTCACCAAATCTGGCACCACACCACTTCTATCTCTTCCCTAAAGCCAAATTGACCTTGAAAGGTAAACATTTTGAAGTGATTCAGGGTAACAAGACAGCAAGAACAGGACAATCAAAGAAACTCATGAAGAAGGACTTCCAGAACTGGTTCAGAAAGTGGCAAGAATGGTGCGCTAAGTGTGTACGAAGTGAGGGGGAAGTATTTTGAGAGGATTACTAGCAATGAGTATTTTATGTAATAATTATTTTGATTTAAACATTCACCACATTTTTTATAACACCTCATAAATGTGTTTTCATTATCAGATTTATAATTTAATTTTGGCCAGGCATGGTAGCTCATGCCTGTAATACCAGAACTCAGGAGGCTGAGGCAGGAGGATTATTGAGAATTCGAGGCCAGCCTGGGCTACACAGTGAGTTCATGACCAGTCTGAAGGACACAGTGAGACCCTATCTCAAAAAAAAAAAAATTTTTGGAGTCCTTAAAACAACTGTAGCGTACATGCATTCCTCAGGACACTGTATGGGAACCATAGCTATAGGACACTGATAGTAATGAAACATAATCAAAACTATGTTTTAGAATAACCTCTCCTGTCATTCAATAGAGGAGACTTAAAGAGCAGAAAAAACTAGAAATTGAGAGATTGGCTAGGAAGTTATAATGAGAGACAATGGCAAATTAAATTAGAATGAAAATCACAAAAGAAAATGTAGTATTTGAGACATTAAATTGATTTTTAAAATAAACAAATGTTAGTTACCAGGCTTGATGAATGAGAAGAGGTCATTAATGGCTTCTTGCTTAGGAGTCGAGAGAACTAACAGTGAAGCTACTGAGCATACACAAGCATGCTGAAGACAGAGGAGCAGGTCTGGGCTGGTCTACAGTGCAGCAAATGCAGAGTTTGATTTCAGTCATAGGGAAGCTGAGGTGCTCAATACCCAGAGGACAGCTAGAACTTAAGAGAAAGACCAGGGCTGGTTCTGAATTTGAACACCAAATATTTTTATTATTATTATTATTATTTTGGTACTGGGGAGCAAACTCGGGACCTTGCGCTTGCGAAGCAGGCTGAGGAACCACTGAGCTAAATCCCTGGCCCTTGAACACCAAACTGATAAAGCCATATGAGTGGCAGCCAAGGAGAAAGTGAAGAAGAAAAGAAAAGAAGCTAAGGACAAACCCTGGGGACCATGACCTACTACGGGACATGTAGAAAAGAGCCACCAAAAGAGTTAAGGGAGCTAAGTCAAGCAGGAGAGTTAACAGGACAGAAATGTGCAAGGGGGGACTTGGAAGGAAGAAGAGGTAAGCAGCCCTAGGCCACAAAGAAACACACATTTTTTCATTCTAGATGTCTTGTCTTGTTAATTCCTGCCCATCTACCTTCTGCCGTCCACTCTCCAAAATGAATTTTAACCTGTGGTAAATGATTTTGTTCCTACTTCACAAAGAAGTTTAATGCTGTGAGGTGTGACCTATTTCATACCCCATCACCTTTACCTTCACGAACCATTCACCTACATGAAGGAATCCCTGCAGCTTTCCCTTCTTTTCCACACCCGAGGGGGTTATGAGACCTTGCATTTGCTCTGTGCTCCTGACTTTGTTTCATGGTAGCTCTTCTTTCTCTTTAACAAATACCATGTCTTGAAGGCTTCTTCCCTTAGTTCTTAGCATATGTAATTCTCCCCCTCCTTCCACTGCTTCCCCTCTGCTTTCCCAGTCACATCTTTGGAAGACTCTGTTTATACTCACTAAATCTTATCCCTCTCCTCCTATTCTCTTTGGAATCCCTGCGGTCTGACTTTACCTCCACCCCTCAATTAAATTCCTCCATCAAAGGTTATTAATGACTTCCATCTGGCCAACTCCTTTTTCCATTTCTCAAGTCAACCCAATGAACTTCAGGCTTCATTTTAAACTGCAGATTGATCCACCTCTCATCAGGTCTCTGGGCCACTGCATCCTCTAGAGTCTCTCCTGTCTCTCTGCAGTTGTCTCTCCGAATTTTCTGGTATCTCTTCCTCCCCTTGATCCAATTGTTAGAATTCCTTCATTGTTGACCTTAAGCTTATTTTCTCACCGTAAATGCCACAAAGTTTCAGAGAATTCATCCACTCTGCCCTTCCTTTTACAGTATCTCTCCTATTTGTACCTCCTGCTTTTGTATTCATTCAAGTTAGTAAGCATTTTTTTCAAACTGTAAATTCAAAGGAGAATATGACATCAATCTTGTCATCCACATGCTTGTAAGAATTATTTCAACTGGTTGCCATGTGTGGTAACACATGGCTGTGATCCTAGTATTCAAGAAGGCTTCAGCAGGAAGATTGCCATGAGTTCAAGGCCAGCCTGGGCTACATAGTGAGACCCTGTCTCAAAGAACAAAATAAATAAATAAAAAGAATTATTTCAACTAGAGTGATTTTATACTCCTATATATCTTAAAGTAACAACTATTTTGAATGGTCGGAGAGTGAAGTATGAAGAACTTTGGTCTAACTGGAGACCAAGAGAAAATTTTAAAATTAAACTAGGACATTAGGAACCTGAAGGTTGAGGAGGGCATCTGAGTTAATAGGATATGTGTGAAGAAAGAGAAATCAGAATGCAAAATAATAATAATTTTTAATTCTGGTACCCCAGAATTGTAATGCAAAAACAGAAAACTGGCTTCCTTCTTTTTCTCTCATATATTATGATATAGAGACTTCCTGGAACCATTAGCTGAGGGTTAATCTGTTCTGTACAATTCGAATCAGTTCTGAGGAAGGAATAGGAGTCTCAGAGCCAGACAGGATGGGTTCCAGTCCTACCCCAGCCATTTGCTGGCCAGGTGACTCAGTTAACTTATATAAGTCCAAGTTTCCAGTTTGTAAAATGGCACTGATAATGCTCTCATAAGCTTATCTTGAGAACTAAAGGAAATAATGCATTTAAAGTATTTATAACAATCCTTCAAACTACCAAGGATTCAAGAAATGACTGTGCTAGTTGCAAATCAAACAGGCATTTTTTTGGACTGACCTAAAAATGCAACTATGTTTCTATGAGAAATTTCCATATTCCAAGTGATTGGCTTTGAGATAGTCTTCATTATGCAAACATTTCAATACTTGCTTTCAAAATTCAACTTACTTTTTAAAGGAACTGCTGATCTTTCCAATTGCCTATACTTTTTATTTAGCTATTCAGCTGCCACCTTAATCTCACAACTAATATAAATTCCTCCCTGAAATAAGAATTCCTTAGGAGCAAGAAATATATCTTTATTGAATAACTATTTATTGAGCACCTATATACCCACAGCTGCACAAAAAGGGTACATGTAACATAGTTCCTCCCTTCGTAGGACTTAACTTCCTTCTGTGGAAAATGATATGCAAGTACAATCCAACATCAAAGATCTAAATATTGAAACAGAAACAACTTGCTGGAACATAGGTTAGGTAGAACTCTTGAAGACATTGGCATAGGAAAGACTTTATGAACAAATCCTCAGTAGCACGGGAACTAGCACAAAAAATCAACAACTGGGATCTCATCTTATTAAAAAGCTTCTGTACCACAAGAGAAACCACCAACAGAGCTAAGAGACCCTACAATGTGGGGAAAAAAATTTTACCAGGTGTTCCTCAGACAAAGGTCTACTATATAGAATATATAAAGAACTTTAAAAAATCAGACCCCCCAAATGTAAAGACCCAATTCAAAAATGGGCATCTGAAATGAACGGAAATTTCTCAGACAAAGAAGTAAAACCATCAAATAAACATATGAAAAAATGTTTAGCATCACTGGCCATTCAAGAGATGCAGATGAAAACAACACTGAGATTCCACCTCACCCCAGAAAGAATGGCTGCTATCAAGAAATCAACCAATAATAAACGCTGGCAGGGTTGTGGGGAGAAAGGAACCCTTCTCCACTCCTTGTGGGAGTGTAGACTGGTGCAAACACTGTGGAAATCAGTATGGAGATACCTCATAAAACCAGGATTAGAAGTCCCATTTCATCCAGCTATTCCCCTGCTGGTATTTTCCCAAAAGAATTAAAAGAATCATACCACAACGATATGTGTGCACCCATGTTTATAGCGGCATAGTTTGTAATAGCTAATACTTGGAAACAGCCCAACTGCCTATCAACTGGAGACTGGATAAAGAAGATGTGGGGGTTTTTTTTAATAAATGGAATACTACTCAGCCATAAAGAATGAGAAACTAGAGTTATTTGTAGCTAAATGGATGCACATTGAGGCGATACTCTTAAATGAAATAAATAGGACACAAATGTGTAAATACCAAATAGTTTATCTAGTGTGAGAAACTAAAAGTGTAGGGCTGGGGATTTAGCTCAGTGGTTCCAGCGCCTGCCTTGCAAGTGCAAGGTCCTGAGTTTGATCCCCGGTACCAAAAAAAAAAAAGAAAAGAAACTAAAAGTATAAATAAGGATCAAAATGTATAACAGATACTGTGAAACAGGAAGAAAAGTTCTAAAGGGGAAGGGGAAGTGGGAGGGGTAGGGGAAAGGAAAGAAGGGAAAGGAAAAAATATGAGAAAATGAAAAAAAGGAAACAAAGTCTTGTAAATAGGGAGGGGTAGAGGGGTTGAAGGGAGGGCAGGGGAATGGGAAAAAAGTAAGAACCAAGATATATCATGTAAAGGTACAAATTCCCAATGATGAATGTCATCAGATTGTATACTTAAAAACGTACCAATAAGCTTAATGAAAAAAAAAATACAATCCAAGATAACTTCTATGATTAAAAAAAGATGGGTGCCAAGGTTTGTGGAGTATAGTCAAAAAGATGATTCATTTTGTCTCAATTGATAAACTCTTAGTAAAGGAGGTGACATTTAAACTGGACCAAATCTGCAACCAAGTCAATAATAGATAAAAAAGAAAGACATTCTTAGAGAGATCTATTTGAACTTCTCCTGCAGAGAAAGATTCCTAAGAGGAGTATGGTTTTTTTGGATCCTAAATTTAAAAGATGAGATAAAAAGTGAGTGTCATGGAATGCATCTAGGCATGCATATAATATGCTTGCAACAAATAAGAGAGAGGTGGGATTATTTTTTGCAGAGTCCTAGGAACTAAATAGGGAAATTTAGACTTTATTCAATAAGAAAAAAAAAGAGGTATTATAGGTTCTAGGTCATAGGTTCTAGAACCAAGGTCTTTGTAACATGTTGGAAGAAGAATGGAAGGAGGGCTATTCCAGCAGGGCTGCCATAGTAAAGATGGCAGACAAGACTACCCTCAAACAGTTTAACAGGTGTGACCCATTGTAGGTTGAGAGTAGCACTTTTTTTGTTGTTGTTTTTGGTTTTTGGTTTTTTGAGGCAGTCTTGCTATGTAGTTCAGGCTGACCTCAAACTCTCACCAATCCTCCTGCCTCAGCCTTCCGACTGCTAGGATTATAGGCTTGCACCACCACACCTGGTAGAGTAGCGCATCTTTAGAGATGAACTGTAAAAATACAAATGTGATGTTTCAAGAATGGCATCTGGGGTATTTGAATAATGCATATATTCTGAATATATTCACCAGCACCAAGATAACCTGAACAATAAAACCATAGCCCAGCTTATCCTTTGATATTCAATAGGACAAATTGTATGGATCCAAAACATCAAGGGTTATAATAAGAAATGTTTCCTGTCTACTTAGGCGTGGGTGTGTTTTCATTTCTAATATGTGACTTAAAAGGGGGAATGGGAAGATAAGAGGGTAAATCAGTCCACTTTTTCATAGCAGCATATTTACTTTACCAGAAAAAAAATGACTTTAATTGCAGAGGGATAGAAAAAAATGTTTGCGTACACTTCCTTGACAAGATTTCGGGCTTTCGTGTGAGAATAAGATATACATTTACAGTAAGTTTAGACTTGGGGGTAGAATTTAAAGCTCTCATCCATCAACATATCATAATGGCTGAACATGACACTTGCATAATAGCATTTGTTTGAGCACGTTTAGAAAGAGCAGGGAAGTCTTTGCAGTGCTAAGAAAATTTTTAAATCCTAGGATGTTTTCTTCTCAAAATGAGAAGCAACACCTAATCAAAATAAATTGGCAACTCCCCGCTCAGAATCTGTGTTGTTTCTGTAATGCACAGGAATGGTTAAGGAAGGAAAGGGAATCTCAAGGTCACTGGGAATCGTCTTTAGAGTATTCTTACAGGGCTTATCTGTGCTCACATGCCTAATTTTTTTTTTCCAAGTGCAAAGAATGCCCACTTGCTTGAGACAGGCCCAGTGCCATCCTTTATTCAACTTCCTTTATACTGCTTTTTTTAAAGAAGCTGTCAAGTTCTTTTTTTCCAGCTGACAGGAAAGGCCAAATCTGTGGTACAGGAAAGGAGGTGCAAAAAGAAACTTTTTGTGTTGATGTTTTACTAAGTGAGCTAAGGAGAATTTTAGAATCATGTAATTTACTCTGGAGGCATTTACTGTACATAGCTATAGTGATGGTAATTTCTTTCATTGTTGAAGTGAAAAGATAACCATCAATCAGTTGTCAATTGGTCAATTGCAGAAGTGATGAAAAGAAACTGGTAGGAACAATCACTTCTGGGGCTACCTAGACCATTTGGATGGAGGCTTAAGAAAAGTATGGGAACTGGATTGCATTTTAAAAAGGGATTGGACCAGATTTTCAAAAAGGTTAAGCGGTATAACTTCCTTGTAAAGAATGGCTTTGCAGTTATGAATAATGAGAAAATGCATTTTTAAAATGAAAAAAAAAAGACATAGGATTAAAAAGTGAAAATTGGTTTTTAAGCTAGATAAGTTAAATAAGCCCCCAAATTTGATAGACATTTTGTTCTTAATAGAAGAATAAATTCAGCTTACTCATAACTCAACACATGCCTTTCAGAGTAAATTAATAAAAATTACTTTGCACTCAAGCCCTACTTCCAATTTTGAGCACTTTGAAATAAAAAACTTCCTAAGTATTTATCACAAGGAACAGATAATCCACTAATTTTGACCATTTTCTTCAGCAAATACCTACAAATAATTTCATTTTTTAATGCCTATGGAACCTCACATAAAAATAAGATGAGAATAAGTTTAAAAATCATTAACTTCCATAAAAGGCTAATAGTTCTTTGGGACATATACTGTAAGGAAGATTGCATTTTAATTTATCCTATTTTTCTAAGAATGCCAACATTGTGGATTTATTCAGAGAAGGTTCCCCCACACACACAGTGATTTTTTTTTTTTTACTGTGGTAGGTAATAAAAAGGATTACAGGCCCCCAGAAGGAAGAGATATCATCATTTGTAATCCAGCCCGTGGTTTCCTAGATACCGTATTGTCTATTCTGTTCCGCTATGTGAAAAATGTTGAATATCAACAATGGGTTTCAGTGCTGTATTGTTGAGTTTTGTATGAACTAATCTAGCTTCTCTTTAAAAAAAAAGAAAAGAAAAGAGAAAGAAAGAGAGAGAAAAGAAAGAAGAAAAAAAAGAAAAGAAAAAAAAGAACCACAGCTTTGGACAAAAGTCTACAGCCAGTGCATTTGAAACTCCCTGTGCACAAGGGCCAGTGTAGCTGGGGGAAGACATTTTACTCCTTTGCGCTCTCCCTTCCCACAGTCAGCTGGTCCCTCTTCTCAGGTGTAGATCACCCATTAGGATTTCACATAACTCTGATAGTCCGCTGAGGAAAGTCCCAGGACTTAGCAGCTGGGATAGGCCTCACTTAAAGGCACCTCTGGGCAGTCTTGGAAAGGTAAGTTATTTGCACAACTTCTCTGCTCTAGTCTGCTGGCCTAACTCGAAAACTTTGCAGCATATCACTTATTTTTAACTTTCACTTTCTCTCTCTCTCTCTATCTTTTCCTCTTTTGGAGAAAGAAACCCTGACAGGTTTCTCAGGAAAAGTGGCCATCCATGGAATGAATGAAATGTTCTCTTTCTATTCCAGTAAGTAATTGACTTGTAACTAAAAATTGAACTGGCTGCTGTGTCAACTGCTACAGAGCGGCTGCTGGCACACAGGTGTCACTTACTCTTTAGCCTGGAAAGAAAAGGGGCTTAACCTGTGATTAAATTTCAAGTCAATTGACCTCAACATGATAGTACATAATTTTCACTTGCCTACCGAATGGCCTGAGGTCTCAGTTTGACCCTCACTCTGGCACCTGCGTTTTTAATGTTTGGTGTTGGGAAAGCTAGGGTTGCTCTTTTGGTTTAGAAATAAAATGTGTGGGGAACAGTTCAAAGTAAATAACAAATGGTGAGTGCAGCCAGCTAAGTCTTAGATACAGTGCTCTGTGTGTGTGTGTGTGTGTGTGTGTGTGTGTGCTTTAATGCATTAACTCTGAGTTCATGTAAATTATTCATGTACATTTTTTAAAGTATGGATTTATGAACAACAGTTTATTAACTGCTAGAGATACACAGTCTGAATCAGTGAGTTACAAACATGTAAAGGGTGTGAGCATTTTGATGTTAAGTGCTTGCAGATGTTTAACTTTGATCACGCAAATCTCATAGTTTGAGTACACCTTGTTTGCACTTTGGTGATTTTTTGCTTTCTAGAATGAAACAGCAACTCCTAGTCCTGCAAATACAACAAAAGTCTATTTAACGTTACCAGGATGCCCCTGTGGACTTTTGGAAACATCCTCTATCTCCTTCCCAAAAGCAAAATGAAAATCAATGACATCTAAAATGACCATTTATACTTTGATGTTTTGCACTTATGTAAAATGATTGCAAGGTAAGAATCAGTCTGTAAAATGAAAGCAGCCATGAATTGCTTTTTCTTCCTAACTTTTTTTTTTAACCTGGAATTTGAAGAACATGCTGATGATGCTTGCTTAACCCTGCTTTTAGCACCAGGCTGTAACTAGCTCTCTGTGAAACCATCTCTGACCCTCTGCTTGCAGTGGTAAGCCTGAATTTTTCCCCTTCCATGCCCATCACTGTCAGTCAATTATAGGATTGAACTGAACCAGAAAATCTGGTACAGTCTGGTAATTAGTACAAAGGGTTTCCAGTCTAGTGTAAAGACAGAGATGCAAGAGCCCCAGCAGTCACAGAAATCATTTTGATTGGCCACGGACACTGCCTTTTAGTGCTGCTTGGTGACTTCCTAAAGGTATTGCCTCCTACCCTACAGGTCTTCGCCTACAAGTACATTATGGGCCTTTTTTAAAAAAATCATTTGTATGTGTGTATGTGTGTGTGTGTGTGTGTGTGTGTTTCTTTTTTTAGATCCAACTTCTTCCATTTTTAGTCTGTCATTTTTGCCTATCAAACAGACACATTTTGACTTGCCAAACAAAGAACCAAGTTATCAACACTCACAGAAACTGACATTTTTAATACAGGCTTCATTATGTCTTCGAATTATGACAGTGAAGTACAAAGACGTTTTAAGGGATTTTTCATTTTTTTAATCCAGCAGTGGGATGTTTATCTTTCTTTAGTATTCATATTTCCATTTCTACCTTTATTCTCAGTAATATATAATTAGCATTATCAAAACCATCAGCTATTATCCTTTCTGACTTTTGCCCTTTTTTTTTTAGTATGTCTTAAGCTAGCATTCCCTAAAATAAAGAAAAAAATTTCTGTAAGAGATTTTAATGAAATATTTTAGGATTATTAAAACAATGAAACATTTTAAGATGTGAGTCCCTTTTAAATGTCAAGATGAATGGGCAAATAATAGGTCCTGTAATAAAGCAAAAGCAACAAAATTAATTTCATGAAAAATTATTTTGTAAATCAAACTGATATTTGCCAGTAAGTGCAATTTTACAATATATATTTCATCATACATTTTCAACTACTACTTTAGAATTTTGTAGCTTATTATCAATGCCACTTTGGGATAATTTTCTTGTTTTTATTTTTTGTAAAAACAGACATCCCCTTTTATTATAGATTACAATGACCCAGACATATATCAAATAGAGTGAAAGGGCTTAGTAACTTGTCAATGTTAACAAACACCTACCTCCAGAAGAGAGATACGTATATGTAAGAGCAAATTGAATTTCTAGCATTCTGTACAAAATTACAAAAGCAGCAATGTCCACACCAAGAGAAGCACCAGGTTTTCATTTCCAAGAATTCTATCTCTAAAACAATCTGCAACCATATTTAGTTGGAACGCACATGTGTTTGTGAATCTTCTAAAGTACCCTTTATTTACCCACATCTTAATGTAGCTTTAAATATCTGTTTTATTCTATGCACAACCTTAAGAAAACACTTATGCTACCATATCTGGTACTGATTTTTACATGTCTGCCTTTGCTGTTAAATTTCAAGAAGGTTAATATTGCTTCTGTAACCCTGTCATGAGTAATACATTTTCCCAGTAAATATGTCATAATTTTAAAGGCTGTTCAAGGAGAAGTATTTCTGTTGAAATAGCTTTGTATTCATTTCTCTATTGTTTATTAACCATAACATAGGATAATGCTTTGAAAAGAATACGCATATTTATGTAATTAACACTTTGTTTTTAGTAAAACCTTGCCCATTAAAAACTAAGAGGATCTTAGAAAACTATAAATAGACAACTTTTCAGGGATAATATTTGCATTCAATTTGAACTTGCCATTAAGTGTATGTGTTGCGATGTATCCGTAACATGGCTGAGGGAAGAGTACATTCTGGTAGTATTTTCCTGATTTTATTTTTTAATCTAAAATACATGTTGACATTCAAAGGGTGCTTGCCATATGTAGCATGGCAATGTTCTTTAGTTGCTAAAGGCTTTATGAGTCTGTATAAAATTACAAAAGTTCACAGCTTTAGTATGGACACAAATATTCCTTTCTATTTCAATCTGGTCCCTAGAAACAAGAGTAAAACTTAGAAAGAACCCTAAATATTACCAAGTCTCCTGGTTTTCAAACTCAGGTTCCTTGGGACACTTGGCTGGCTTCCTGCCCTCTTGAGTCCAGAGCACCTCTGTGATCTGCTGTATTAGTGTTCCTCATAAACTTTACTTATAAGACCCCAGGCTGGAAGGAAAAATGTGAAAAACTACTGACTTGAGTCCACCTTCTAGTTGAGGAAAGCAGAGTTTACCAACAGTTGCACACTGAGTCACGTGGCAATGTTGATTTTGTTTCTCAGCACCAGGCTCAAGCCCTAAACTGCAGTAGGACTCTCTCTGCATTATGGATCACTGTGTGTAGTCACCCTTAACTCTAGTACTGAAAGCCCGCAGGACAAGATCTGTACTGACCAGGTGGTAAATGCAATCGAGTAACACTGTGTGTCAAAATCAGTCCCTTTATTTTGGCACTACCAATATTTCTGGGTTCGCTGTTATGATCATTAAAATAAACCAGATTCACCTTATTTCTTAGTAAAGTTAAATTTTGGAGTTATTTTAAATTTTTTTTAATTGTGTCTTTAAAAAAACCACCTAACATAAAATGTACCTGCTAACCCATGTTTAACTGTATAGTTCACTAGGTTTAAAATGAGAGTATTATTTTTCATAACAGAAAATTTTAATTGGGGACTAAATCCAAAAGTAAGAAAACTGAAAGAGATGAAGCTGAATTAAGAGGCTACCTTTCCCAAAAGACATTTTGTGGAATACTTTCCCCACAAGCTACATCAGGCAAGAGAGTAACGTGGTCAAATAATTTTGGTAAATGTAGCATATTGTGTCTTTCCCTAGAAAATTCATATTAAAAATTTATTCTTGAAAAACACTAGGAAATTGTAAAGATCTCTTTGAATAATATGAAGTATCTCAAACTATTTCTCCATAGGTTCCCCCAACATCTTTTGCAAAAAAGTTTTATTCCTCAGAGCTAATATTTTGTTGGATGTATTTGAAATTCTCCTCAAATTGAACTTTTAGAGAGGAAGGAAGGAAAGGAGGGAGGGAAAGAGGGAGGGGAAAGAGGGAGGGAGAGAGAGAGAGAGAGACCTGTAATCTTTATATTGTTTATATTAACTGGCTCTGTGATTACCAATCTTTTATCTTCAATTTGTGGATAATAAAGCCCACTAATTAAATCATTCAACAAATATTTAGGCACAGTACTTAGTCCTCGGAGTACTGGAATGAGTGAGTCAGTCAAAGCTCTGACGTTGCAGAGCTTTCAGTCCTGGAAAGATGTCACTGGAAACCCTGGGAGAAAACGAGGGAGGAAGAGGGAGACAGAATCCGAAGGGGAGAAAGGAAGGAAGACAGAGCACAAGCAACATTAACTGTTTCTGTCATTCAGAGCTTTATCCGTCTATGTTTGTTTTGGTTTTTCCTGATTCTAAAATAATAAAGAAAGAAAGAGAGAGAAAAAAGATGACCACTAGTTCAGAAGTTTATAATCTGGTCTTTGAATAGGAGACAGCCTTTGTTTTTTTTTTCCTGAGATTGATTTCTGTACGTAATTAGATCTTTGATAGTTTTCTGATAATACCAAGATGGGCTTGTATTGTTTATAAATGAGGGACATAGGAAAGAAAGGAGAAGGAACAGAGAAAAGAAAGAAGGAAAAAAGAAAATAATACATGTTTCCTCGTCCCCTCTTCAACTGTCACTCCTAAGCTCCAGTAAGAAGATTCAAGAGTTGGCAGAAAACATACTTGGCCAAAAACCTTCATCTCATCATTGTCTTTCTCACAACTCAAAGAACATATCTCAGTCAGAGTCAACTCCCAGGGATACCCTGAGCCCTGTCCTTCACCACAAACATCTCCTCTGAGTAGCTACCCAACCTTCTCAGGCTCTGTCCTTCATGCTGGGGAATCTGTGGATTCGTGTCAGTGAAATGTGTCTCCCAAGTACATGATCCCCCAGCATTTTTGCATTTCCAAAACACCTACCCCAAAACATAAGGCATGGTCCTCCCAAAAGAAGCTCTTCTTGCTGAGCAGTTCTTGGATGACTCACTCTTGGGTGGAACAGTGACCGAAGTACTCACTTCCATATGTACTGCTTACATATAAATATTAAAGGTGACTGGCCCTTGGTCAGAGATCTGAGAAGCAGAAAGGATTGCAAATTAAAAGGGGATGGCAGAGGCTTATAATTAAGAAAGAAGGAGGACCATATGTCAATGGCAGCTTCTCAGCCACATGTGCTACCATGGATGGGTCACAGGGGCAGCGTTATAAATCTGTCCCCACTCCTCGGGGATACTGCAACATGCTCTTTGCTCTTTCACTATCACCCTTCCCAGAATTTCCTCCCATGGGAACAATATGAAATAAGAGCTTGGGGCTGGGGATTTAGCTCAGTGGTTCCGCTGCCTGCTTTGCAAGCGAAAGGTCCCGAGTTCGATCCCTGTTACAAAAAAGAAATAAGGGCTTGTCAGATTTGTCAGATATTATGAAGAGAGGACTTAGAAAAGAATTTGGGATTTTTCAAGTTAAAATTAAGAGCAGTGTTCCTCTCTTTCCTAGCTATTAGCTGGGGATCCATTTTCTAATTCGTGTTCCTCTCTGTCATCTGCCTAGTGATATATGCTAGGCCATGAAGTACTTGTCTCTTTATTCCTTTTAATTAACTTTTAAAAATCAATTATGATTACTTGTATGGATTGCTATTCTCTTGGCTCATCAAATTTGTTTGGCTTATTTTTTTTTTAATTTGCACACTACTACCCACTGCTGTGAATTCACAATAACAAAAAATCTGCACTCTCCCCTTCCACCTCTTGAACTGGAGAAACTATTAGCTAATAAGAGGCTAAATGAGCCTTAGAGTATAGGGAAGCTGGGATCCTTAAATTATTTAAATTGAAAAATGGCTGGTTTTACAATCAGAAAAACTCAAGTGGACCGTAAGCCCCTACTTGATTGTTCCTCCGTATCTGGGTGATCTTGTAATGACAGCTGGAGTTATCTGCCATCGGCATCACTGTCCACAAAGACAAAGTCTCCTCACTCTGCTCAACTCTTCAGCAGCCCTGGGGAGCTGGAGCTGCTTCAGGGCAGAGGGCCCTGGAGGACTGAAAACTTTATTAAAATGGAAAGCTGCCTCTGTTGACATAAAAGCCCTGTGGATCTAATGGATCTAAAATCACAGCCAGAAATTATCGGCAGAATAGAAAAGTGAGATTTCATATACTGTAGGCTAAGGTCAATGTAAAATAAGATGCAGTGTAAAATAAACAGCAGCATAAAATAAAAGTAAGAGATGGAGGGAAAAGAAAATGCTATTTTCAACACCAGTACTGTAGAATATCCCTTATAAAATTCCATCTCAGAAAGTGACCCAGTAGGGTATATTATGGGAAGTCAGAATAATTGTCTGCTTTGAAAAGTAGGGAAGCAACCCCCAAACATTCCTGATTTTTTTTCAATAAGCAATTTATTCTTAGGTTAACACCTGAGAATTTTCTGTAACTCAGTGTTATTATAGTGTTCATAGTGTTATTAATATTAACAGATAGTAATAGGAAACCCTCACACTTTGACTTCAAGTCTGAATATGACCTTTCACTTCACTTGCCATACAACAATGAGGAAAATCAGCAAAATATACATTTTAGGGTGTTTGCCCAATTCGATCTATTGTAATATAAAATTACAAAATAGGATCTTGCCTCATGTCACTCAAAGGACTCCATGTAAGTTGAAATATTGGAATTAAAATTGAGCCACTAAAGTATAGAGTAATTAATCTGTTTTAAATAAGGATAATTGGTAACAGAATTAAGAACAGAGTCCAGGTGGTTTCCATTTGAATATACTAAGTTCTTCATAAAGCTCTCATCCGTCATCTTACATTTAGTTTCTTAAAAGGAAAAAATATGACTCTAAGAACAAACTGTCATGTTATATTCAAAATAGTTCAGTGTTCTCAGAAAGCGAAGCAGTACTCTGCCTCCTGCCCAACTCTGCTTTGAAACATTTCTCAGGAAACTTTATCAACATCATCACCACTACCACGACAACTACCTACCAACAACCATTCTTCCTTCTCCAAGCTTGCAATTCAAGCCTCATTTTCCTCATGATCGGTAATGTTTTTAAAAAATTAGTGTTGGGCTAGACTACCTAACTAGTCATTTCTCTCTTCATGCAACTAGCAAGTTCACTTAGCAAATGAACAAGCTAAATGCAGTATTCATTCCTTCGTCTTCTTTGGAAGAAGACATTAAAACTCCTGGTTAGATCACAACCACCCCAAGTACAGGAGAAACTCCACTATGTACCTATTAGCGATCTATCATCCTCTGGGCCTTATTTTGCTAAAATTTTTGCATGTACCCCTGACATATATGTGAAATGAACTGTAGTGATGGGAAAAGATTGATGGAATTATTTAAGACACCCCTCCCCCCATTTTGAATTCAGAGATGGCTTCAGGTATGACTTTGCAAACAAGCTTCTTTCTGCAGTGTAAGAAAACAAGGTCCTTTCTGTCCCCCCAAAAAGAGACTGAGTAGCAGAACACAGAGAGGCCCCTTTGTCCGGCTCTCTGCCCCACCCCCATTAGTATGCACTGCTGCAAACTTGAAGCCCAGCGAGGAACTTCTTTGACTTGGGAGGTTGGTTTTTGCAAAATTCCAAGCTTTGTCACTCAGGGACATTCATGTCAAATGGCAGTCTTCTAGAATAATTGTAATGCCACAGTGTTGTCCCATTCAAAACAGTGTATTGGCGTGTTAGGACAAGCAATGCTATTACAAGGGTAGCATTGAATTTACCGGAATTAATTCTTAAATATGCTTTCTGAACACCTAGAACTTTATTATTATTTCACATTTCTTGCAGTATAACTCAATCACTGCTGCTGATAAAATCGAGGTGGAAATAATATATATATATATATATATATATATATATATATATATATATTGAAATTTGCAACCAAACTGGCAAAGCTGCTAAACCATAAGAGTTCCTTAGGTCCCTGGCACTAACCTGAGACCCAGGAGAGCCCCCCCACCCCACCCCCAAGTAGATTCTGGCTCTACAAAACATTTCTGCAAATAGTAGAGGCACATCCTACTGCTCTACTCCATCCAGCCCAGTCTCCAGGAAGTCTCATGCTTAGGGGCAGAGCAGAACAGTGTCCTTGAATTCAACTAGGAGATAAATAATCATGATGCCAAATATTGTCACCAGCAGGAAATTAATTTATGTGAAGTGCAAAGTTTGTTTTTACTAATTGTACTATTAGCCTGTGTTAATTTGGACTTGACATTAGAAATTATTTTGGAAATCTTTAATGTTTAAAATGCAATGATTCTATCAAGAGCTTTTAAAAAGTCCAGTACTGAGAAAAAAACCCAGTCAGGTTAAATTAGAATTTCGAGGATAGAACCTAGGTATCAGTGTGTTTCAAAGCTCCACAGGTGACTCCAGACTGCAGTCCAGGTTAAGAACCACTGGTCTAATTTATAGCTAAATGGATGCACATTGAGGTCATACTCTTAAGTGAAATAAACAGGACACACATGTGTAAATACCGAATAGTTTCTCTGGTGTGAGAAACTGAAAGTGTAAATAAGGATCAAAATGTAGAATAGATAATGTGAAATAGAAAGATAAGGCCCAAAGGGGAAGGGGCAGTGGGAGGAGTAGGGGAAAGGAAAGGAATAAATACAAGAAAAGAAAAACAAAACGGAAACAAAGTCTTTATAAATAGGGAAGGGTGGAGGGGTTGACGGGAGGGCAGGGGGAATGGGGAAAAAATAAGAACCAAAATATACCATGTAAAGTTATAAATTTCCAATGATGAATGTCATCATATTGTACACCTAAAATCTATCAATAAACTTAATAAATTTTTTAAAAAAGGATCACTGGTCTAAGAAAAGGAAAAATGGTGGGGGAGGGGAGAGATCAGGAAACTGTAGCTGTGCAATTAAAATTGGTGCTATTTTAACATTCCAAGCTCTTCCAGCTACCACTAATGCTGAGCCTAAGGCACCCCCATATAGTCACCCTGTTCTCGGCATCATCAGTGGAGATATAACCACATGAACCAAAGACAAAAGCAAGCCATGACTTCACAGCTCCAGGATTCTCAACTCCCTACAAAAAGCCAAGGCAAACTCAGTTCCACATAGCTTACAGGGAGGCTCATAAATGACTCAGGAAAACAGTTTCTCTGAATAGGTGGGTAGAAATAGATTCCGAGGCCCACTACAAATTCTCAAGAATAAACAGATTCTCCAAGAGTAAAAAAATGTAAGTGTCTATTGTGAGCAGAGTGCTAACTTGATCCCTACTTCAGGCCTGTTGGCCAGAGATTAATGTAGCCCATTTTACAGATGAAGATACTGAGAAACAGTAACATCAGAAAGCTGCCCAGGGTCACAGAGCTAAAGTACAGAGCTAAGTCTGGACTTTTTACTCCAAGGCAGATGGAAAACTGACCAAGGGTCATGCTAGCTATTCATGGACAGCTGTCTGTGGCAATAGAATCTTCCATTCTTTAGACAGAGAATCAAATTAGTATGCTAATTGTGTTCTTTGCTAGTATGTGTAATCAAGCATTATACTCACAGATACAGAAAAGAACCTTAGTATTCAGACATCACTATGGCATTTGTCCCCTTTTGAAACATCACTACTAGTTCTCCTGACCAATGTGAGTCTACTGGAGTTTCTTTGATTTAAAAAGAAAGCTGGAATAGTTAAGAGGACCCAGCATCTGCATCCAAGCTGAAGCATACATGGAACTTTTGAAAACAGGGTATAACTCCTTCTTTAATGTTTCTCAAAACTGTAATCTGCTTAAATTAGTGACTACAAGAAAAGGAAAAACTTTTTTAAATGCTCTCTGTCGAAAGTCCTAAAGTGTGATAGTGCAATTGAGATTCGGCATCTACCCCAAACAGCTGCAGCCATCTGCCTCATATGTTGTAAACTTTTTCTCAGCCAGAAATTGCTAGTTACCTAAGGGAGCAGCCTAAGGTGGGACCAACTCCAGTCCAACCTGAAAAAAGCATTTTATCCTTCATTTACTCACCAAGCGTGGCTTTGTGTCTATTACATGTTCACAGCTCCTTTTTACCCCTTTCCTAACTTGCAGGCACTGCCTGCCCCTCTTCCCTTCCTCCTCCCAGCAACTTTATTCCCCACCCCTCTCCCCTCTGGGTTAAACCCTGCTCTCAGATCCACCATTCCTATGAAGGTAGAAGTGGTTGATAACAGCTCTTTTTTAAAGTTATGATTTCCAGGATGATCTGTATCATAACAGCGACCAAATCCTTGAAGCTGCAAAGGTGATGCTCTCACGGTGTAATTACCGGCAGTGGTCGCTGGAAGTGGATGAAGCCTTCTCCAATCCTCCCACTCACGTGGCAGCCTGCGCTCGCCTTCAGCTGGGTCCACACCTTTTCATGCTTTCATCCCAAGTGCTTGGCACACTGACGAGCACAGTGGGAACTCAGTAACGAAGGGAACTCTGGCCTGAAGAAAACAAGCTGCAGTATTACAGATACCCCAGATACCCTGACACCGATGAATAGAAAGGTGTTGGATTTGTTTTGAGTGAGACTGGCATTGCAGAGGTCAGGTGGACACATTAAGAGAAGATAATCGAATCCCTTCATTTGAATTCTCCTCAAAGGCAGTGTCAGTTTTGAGAGAATTCTGGCTGCTACAGATCTGCTTTTGCCCAGTAGCCCTGGTCCATTCCAATTTGTTGCGTTTGAGTTTCACTGAAATTGGGATTAGAAATAAAGGAATCATTCAAAAAATACTTACTATGCAACTACTCTGTACCAGGAATGCCAACCAGCATTGTAGATATAGCAGTGTAAAAGCCAGTTCCTGCCCGCATGAAATGAACATCCTCCCTGAAAGGACTGATATGAAGCCATTAATTGTATAATTCAGTATTTAATTGGAATCATATTAAGTGCTACAAGTGAAAAACTACAGGGTACTACTAAAGACACATATACCAAAAGGCCATGATCTAATCTAGATCAGGCAAAGCCTCTCAGGAAAAAAAAGTCAAGCTGATACCAGAAAAATGGGTGAAGTCAGCTAGGCAGAGAATTTATAAAAGAAGTGGATATTTCTAATAAACACCTTTAACACGAGCTAATCCTCATATCAGTCTTCTTGCTGAGAATTCTCTTGGTTACTCTCCTTGATGTTGTTTATGTTGGAAACATTTTGAGATCTTTGTGACAAGCTGCCTATTCAATCTGTAAATTCAGATAAAAGAAAACATTGACATAAAGAAATAAATCATTTCCATAAATGTCAACATCTTCCTGAGACACGTACAAGTGTATCACGATCTCATCCAGTACTGTGCTCTCACCTCGGTGGTGAGCATGAAAGCCCAGTTGGCATGAACACCCGTGTAACATGCCACACTGGCATACTCCAGGCTGACGGCTTCAAGTGTGCAAATGTGTGTGCACAGACTAAACTTCCTATTTGACTCTTCCCAGAAACCTTGGGGGGAAGAAGGGATTAGGAAAAAGGAAATAAATTAAGGAACAGACATACATACCAGACAGAGCCTGCTCTGTTCATGGCCAACTTTAACCACCCCTACCCCACCCCTTTCATATGGAGCCAGCACTTTGTAAGTTTGCAAAAAGTCATTCCCCAGCTCATCCTGCTATTTTATGCATCACCTCCCTTACTTAGCCTTCTTCTTCAGCTAATTAAATTCTTGTCCCTAAAAACTCAGTTCTGGCATTTTACCTTCTCACCCTACCATCCCAATCTAATTTCGATACGCTCCCCCCTCTTTGTGCTCTCATAGCCTGCTACACTTCTGTATCTTATCATGGCTATATAGTAATAATTGATTTACTTATCTGACTTTCCTACTTCTTGAGGGAGGAAGTTCCTTAAGGGTAAGACTCATGTTTTAATCATTTTTATATCCCTAGTCCCTAGAAAAGTACTTTAAAAAGAATCTATTGAATGAATTAATGCTCATGCATGACAGTAACTTTTCTTGTCTTAGCCTCTGGAGAGACATGGAAACTTAGATTTTGTATATTCGGTAAACAAGACTGGTTTTGTGTGTTGGAAACTTTTGACCCATGCCGGTCTGAAATTCTTCTCCATTTATAGATTAGCCGGTTGTAGTTACCTTAACTACGCTGTTGTTCTATAGTCTTCCTTTGAAAGCCTCTTGAGAACTAAATAGACCAGTCTCCTCGGCCCCCTGACCAGTACATGAACGGTGAACAAAATGATTCATGTCTGATCTTTTAGTCTGTGCCTTTTAAGTAATTTCCATGCTTAGGTTAGAAATGGCAGAATTTCCAAACCAGAAACAAGGAATCAACTATGCCTTGCCGAATATTTGTCAATTAAGTACTTTTAAGTACTTAAAGGTGTGCTCAATAAAAAAATTAAAATAAAAGGGTACATGAATAAGAGATACATGGATAAAAATAATATAACTCAGAATCATCAAGCTGTAAGTTAGAATGAGGAGTTATCATTGGTAAAGATGGCAAAGCCACCAAACATAAAAAAAATAGCTATTAGAAGATCTATCTCACTTTCCAACCAAACATTACCCAGAGAGCAAAGAGTCAGTTAAAAGCACAAGAAAGTTTTTAAAGTACTAACTTGGAGACGGCAGAAATCTGAGCTATGAGGAAAGTGCATTATAAATTCCAGAGAAATCCCCTTCCCACTTGATCTGTCCTCTTCCACTCGTCCTCCCACACACAGTTACCATTGTGACACGCGCAAATCAGGGTCGCGTTGTCTACTTTCTAGAGGAAGACAGAGATGATATTAGAGTACGAGAACATTCCCTCTGGTTGAAATACCTACTTCCCACCTCCACCTGTTGTTCTTCAAGATAGGAAGAAATGCTGCCTCCTCTCAGAAATTCATTCCAGCCACTGTTAGCCCCAGCTAATTGCCCTCTTCTCCTGCAGTGTCACTGCGGCTTACCTCTTCCCCTCTTGCACATTTATTTCACTATCTTTTATCATGGTTTTCTTATAGTTTTGGTATCTCTTATTATAGTTACCTATCTGTCCTTCATTAGAACAGGAGCCTTATGCAAGAGGGATTGTGTGTGTCTCATTTTTCTTTTTGTGTGTAAGTGTGTGGTACAGAGGATCAAACCCAGGACTTAGCCCTGAGCTATATCCCCACATCCCCACATCCCCATCCCTTTTTAAAATTTTGAGACAGGGTCTCACTAAGTTGCTATGTTTCCCAGGCTGGCTGGAACTTTTGACCCTCCTGCCTCAGCCTCCTAGAGTCCTGGGATTACAGGAATGCACCACTACACCTGGCTCTCATTTACCTCTAGAGTCCACTTTCTCTCTCCTCCTTCTCCATCCCTAAATCTTGTGCCTAGCAAAAGTTGCAATTCAGGAAAAGTTTTTTGGATGGAAAGAAAAGAAGAAGGAAAAAAGCAAAACATGGATAGAAGTGTATTTTTGAAGAAAAGACCATCATTTTTCTTCTTTCTTCCAAATATTTCCTTCTTCTAAAATCAGGGGCAGCCTTGCTTCCTCCCCTGTGTGTTGAGGTGCGCTCCCTTGAACACCTTACCTTGGCAAGGAGCCCACATTCCATCTCCAACCAGCTGAGTCATTTTCAGTTGCTTTGAGGTTCGTTCATGCTTTTCTCCTTATTGACACATTAACATTTCCTGGTGAGCTGGCGGCCCTAGCCCCACACACTTGACTAGTCCCCAGTTGCTGCCTCCCAGGCAGCCTGATCCCCATCACTGGCAACACAGGAGCAGAGGATTTGCCTCTCTCTGAGTTCCGATGATCAAGACATGAAGCAAAGTCAGAGAATGAGAGAGCTGCTAGAGGCTCTCTTTGCTTCTCAAAAGCACTCAGTTTGTTTTTAAGAACAAGAGGGGAATGAAAGAGGGAAAGAACTGGACAAATCTAAAATCTGCTTCATTTAGTATCATCTCAAAATCCTACCTGTTTTATGTTTTAACCTTCTCCTCTACCCATGCATTGTTTACTCCATTCATCTACAGCAGTGGCTGCCGTGTTCCTGGTTGGCCTTGTTTTGTAGGTCATCATTTTGTACCTTCACCTCCCAAAGCACAATAATCCATGAGCAAATACAGTAATTAAAAATCTAGCATGTCTAAGGAATGACCTGTAAGAGTTGCTATTTATTGGTTTCCAAAAAGAAATCATACATACACACACACACACACACGCACACACACACACGCACACACACTTCTTCCAATATTAACATTTCAGGATGTCCCTTAACGCCTTAGGCCCTTAGTAGGTACTCAATAACTTCCTGCTGATAGACTGATTAATTTTAGTTACTCCCTGTTATTTCCAAAAAGACATCATTTTCCAGACTTTTCTGATCCACAATGAAAGGTAGGTTTTCTTAAAGCTGTGGAAATAGAATAATTCATATTGCGAGGTTATTTATTACCAGCCAGACCCTCATCTTGCTCTACGGGGCTCTGATAATCACCTATTTCAGAAGCCATTAGCCTTCTGTGTGCTGTAAAGCGCTCTTCACTACCTCGCATCTATGCCTTTGTATTCCGAGGGGAGGAATGGTGTGTACTGAAGTAACAGAGCTCTGTTGACCAAGTAAGAAAGTCTTTGATGCACAAATAGTACATTAAACTGCTTTTATTTGATAGTGTTGAAATTAAATAGCATGTGGAATCCCTGCCTAGGTATGGGAACATGTAAAACCTTTGAGAATATGTACATTAATTCAAATGCTTCATATGACTGAAACACAGACGTGTCAGAAAAACACACATTGAAAGAACGTAATAGTCAAGGCTTAGGCATTTACAGGAGGACAGCAGGAGCTGGCTTTAACTTATTGATTTTAGAACTGAGGTTTTAAAAAAAAGGCGAAATATTGCTTTTACTGTTTTCAGATAATAATGACTGTTGTTGCAAATTATAAAATTTAATTAGCTATATAAATGCCAGAGGAACAAATAGTGTGCTATTGTCTTGATATCTTTCCAGAAATTAGTCTTTTAAAATAAATTTGCCATATTAATCATCTAAAAATATTTTTGATCACTGAATTAATAGTTTGCAGCCTGTTTTCAGGTACTCATTGCCATAGGTGATTGCTTCTTAATTACTACATGGGCTCTTTCTATTCACTCATATTAATTCATGTTTCCTGGCACACTCCCAAAAGGCAGCCTTGCCCTATATCTTCTAATTACTTCTATAATTGAATTTGCCCACTTTTTCTAACCTATTTTTTAAACTGACTGTGTTTGTTCATGGTTTATTGTGTCTTTTTTGTGTCAGTTCTCCGCAAGCAGAATGTACATTGATTCTTTCCTCGTTTCTCATTAATTTTCAAGAGCTTTGCTGCATGTCTGTTTTTTCAGTCTGTCAGACCTATTGCTAGACCAAAAAAAAAAAAAAAAAAAAAACACTCTTATTATTAAAGGTTAGGTAAAATAGACTGAAGTTAATTAATTCATTAGTAACTCTGAGCCAATTACTGAAGCCTTCTCTTATTTATATACTTGTTAACAAGACAGAAATGAGAAAGGCCAATTACAGGCACATGTCCTTGAGAAGTTCGGCAAACCCAGAGCTCATGCATTTATTGACAGCCCCTCCAAAAAACTCAGTTTATATGTCAGATGTGTGAAATTGCTTTTTTAAAAATTGTTAGCTAATACTCTATCCCACTTTATTTATTAATAAATTGTAAAGATTTTCCCCCATCTAGAAATCTTTAATATGTCTAAATATAGCCTTTAAGCAATTATAAAACTAAAAGAAATTCAATGTATTTTCTGATTTCCATTATTCTTTTCTTGTGGAAGCTATTAAACTTTCAATTCTTAAAATGGGATAATTGATTAGTAGATTTCATTTGCTATGGCCCTTTAAAATACATTGTACTTGATTTTTATTGATATACCAAAGCTTTGCAACATGTGAAGGTCAGGTGGTTTTTGTGTGTTTGTTTGTTTGTTTCAGATATTTTTGTTTTTATTTTTGTTGTTCTTTTTTTTTTTTAGTTTTTTCCCAAGTGATTGATAAAAATTAACTTTTTCATGCATGCAAACTAACTGTGCAATACCTGCTGCATTTGTTACATCCTCTTTCCTGCCTTAGAAATGTTTTGTTAATTTCATGAGGGTTTTGAGGAAAGCAGATGAATGATTGGTCCATTTTCCATACATCTATTCTCTTCATATGCTTGTATCACCATGATGCCAACAAATCAACAAAAAGTCAACGACACTAATGTTTCAGTGAATTGACTGGTTCTTGGAATCAAGACAAATTTGAGGGTTTTTTCACTTTTAAAATGTCACAGAGACATGAGTTGTCACAGTTAAGTGGTGCCAAAATAATGTTACGATTACTAAAAACTAACTTTAGTTTTTCATCACTCCTAAGTGTATTAAAATTCAATCAATTATTTTATGTTATACTGATAACAATCAAAACATTATAAAAGTAAGAAAAAAATCTCAGTGGATGATTTAGCCTAGATCCTTAATTCTTGGAAGGAAAAAAGTTTAAGAATATACAATCTACTTAATCCAAGAAGCCTTTCTTAATACCTCTTACCTTGGAAGTAAAAGCTTTCTTGCCCTCAAATTTCTGTACTCTAATTTTAAACTATTTTATGGGACTTTTCACTTTATATCCTGCATGACAATAACTTACATCTGTTTGTCTGCTGAATTATTAGCTAATTGATGATAGTACTTGTGTTTTATGCACTTTGAATGCCCAGAACATTAGCACAGTGCCTGACAAATTCTCAATAAATATATATGTATCAGAAGAACTAGG
This sequence comes from Heterocephalus glaber, assembly GCF_000247695.1. The sequence goes on from NW_004624730.1 coordinate 59,480,517, forward strand.
GATGAGGGGGTCCTAATCTCTTCTTAACTGATTGGGTCTCTAATATCCTTCCTTGCCTTGGCCATATGAAGAAGACTGTCTTGCTTCTGTAGCAACAACAATAAATTGGTAACAAATGTTCCTTTATTAATTCATTATGTAGTCTCCTCTGCTCCAAGATTAAAAATTTATAGTAATTTTTCATCAAATGAACTGGTTTTCATTTTTAAAATTACTATATGACTGTAAGAAATTTTTTATGCCTTTACCAACCTCAGATCTGTTGCTTTGGGCCAAGACCACACAGGCCCTTGCTACTCTTCCCACTTCCATGTGGAGTGTACTCTGTATTTTCAAAAACACCTACGTGAGTCAGAAATTAGCTTTCCCAGACTCCTTTATTCCTTGAGGCTTTTGCTCATTAATTCCTTATGCCCCTGCTTCAGTGAGGGTGGTTTGCCTTCAGCTACCTTTCGTATATTGTCCCTGTCTTTCTTACATTTTTTTCATTCCTCCTTTTCTTTTTTCCATCCTTCCTTCCTTTCCCTTTATTTTTTTTGAGATTAAAGTATTTTATGGCCATGTCTTCTAATAGCAGTGCTTTGGTATATTTCGAATGAGTTCCTTGTGTACAAGCTTTATTCAGAGATAAGTCTTATTTGATTCTGTGAGACCAACTGTGTCAATGAGGAAACCAAAATTCAGAGATGTTAAGTGTCTTGCTCAAGGGCATTCAGCTAGATTAAAATTTTGGTTTTCAAATTTTTAACTTGTTTGCTGTGAGTGTAAAATCCAGAAGGGCTTCTTTTCCAAACTGAGTCTTACCTTTGTGAGAGGAAACTGCCTAATGTACTCCCCAAAGAGTTGGATTTGTAGCCAGCTGAATACTTTTTCCTGTGATTCTATACATCACTAAAAAGGAGAACTCTAGACCTGATATAGAACTTGTCAAACTTCAGCGTGCAGGCTCTGACTGAGCAGGTCTGTTGTTCCCATGAGCCCCCTGGTGACCCAAACATGGGTCACCACTGTCCAGCCATCAACCTTACTTGGAGTAGTTAGGCCTAGTGCAGATAGGAGCTTCAGAGCTGGAGGTACTGGATTCAAAGTCCTTGCTCTTCTGTTGTTACCTTGCCCAAGCTACTTAGCCCTCTGAGCCTTCATTTCCTCATCCTTAACATGAAGATAACATGAAGATACCTTAATCCCTGAAAACACAAGCACCTGTAGGGAACTGACTATAGTGAATTGGCCTGCTTCTGGCCCACACTCTAACAGTTCTAAAGCTTGCCTCCACTAAAACTTCCTAGTGAGCCTCACACCTGGCGAACTCTATACAAACCCTTCCCTTTGACTCTCAAACCTTTGATGTCATAGCCACAAGCCATCTTTCCAGTTGGGTCTCTCTTCTCCTACTTACATGTAACTTACATACCAAGTTTCCTCTCCCCTCTTCCTGATTCGCCTTTGTCCCACCCAGCCCTTCATCATATCTGTGGGAATCCCACCCTTCCATTAAGTCCTCTCTGCCATCCAGGCTCTGGCTGGAGGCATTCTTCCTGCTATCCGTCCTCTGGTGCCCCAAATATTCTCACGTCTCATGCATATCTAGACAGTTTTTGCTAGTATTCTAATATCCTGTTTATTCCTCTGGGTGGTTTTTTTTCATTCTCTCTTATGTTCTATCTATTTCTGTAATTGTCTCATGGCATACTAAAGTCTAAGTTCCAAGAGGATGGGGGGTCTGGGTGCTGTTCAGATGGCACACTGGTAAGAACCAGCCTGGTAGGCCATAGACCTGAGCGAACAGCTCAGCTTTACCACAGGACAGCACGGTCACTTCGGACAAATCTCCCAACCTATCTGAGCAGACTTTACTCACCTTTAATAAGGTGCCAATATTTATATTTATATTTAATAAGGTGCCAATTATTGGGAGCCAATAATACCTGGTTTGCAGTTACTAGAAAGAAATCTCATATAAAAAATATCTCACACAGTATCCAGCACATGGAAGGGCTCATTTCAGTGAAACTGAATCGATTAGAACTGACTATTTAATCCCAGCACAACTCAGACATTCATTCTAGTTGTGTTAACCATTGGACCCAAGCCCAGACTTTCAATTTGTGTGAGCATTTAAACGTTTTCCTTTCTGGTTATACATATGTCATTGTTAAGCCTTATCAGAATAGTCCATATTCAGCCCTCTTGAAATCAAAGCACCTTTTTTTTTTTTAACCTAGTTTCAGTTTGCATTGTTTAAAGAGATAATAAAAAACTAACATAGTATTTTTTTAAAGATTTAGATTATATTTAACAACTGATAGGTTCGAATTCAAATTGCCCTTTCTAGTGGTTCCCTTAACCGATCCAAACTATGATAATCTCAGAATTATCATATTATTAGATTTGGAGAGACTTTTACTTCTTTGTATTTTTTAAAAATAAGTAGAAAAAATAGAAAATAGAAAAATATTTATAGAAACAAATTAGCATATAATTTCTGTAGCCCAGAAATATCAAGGGTGAGAGGAATAGTTCTAAATACCTCAGATATCCCTGGTTTCATAAGTTGAACTTATATATAAAGTTAAGAATTCAAATGTTTTGTTTATTTCAATAATTACCAAGGAGATGAACACTTCTATTCTTATCAGATTATTTTAAAGCCACTATTAGGTGGGGGTGTAGCTCTGTGGTGGACCACATGCTTAGTATGTATAAGGCCCTGGGTTCAAACCTCATTAGCCAAAAGAAAAAAAGACAACTGTATTCCATAAACCATGTTAACATTTAGTTTAACTTTTTGGAAAACAAAACACCAAATTTTTTTAAACCCAAAATTAACTCTGTGCCTGAACATGGTACAAGAGATGGACCCAAGGTACATCTAAACCAAAGTCACAGCTTCAGTCAGTACATTGTTTCATTAATGTGGTAAAGAAGGTTTTTAAAGGAAAAATAGAAAATGGGGCAAACCTTGTTTTAATCAGGAAGTATATGAAAATAAAACTAAGTGCCTATATTAAAACTTATTCTTTTAGACTACCAATAACATTTTTCCTCGGCCCCAAGAGACCATCGTAAAACAATGGCTGTTAGTGCTCTTAGAACGGGAACTGAACTGTACACTGTACATGTAAAGCGCTGTGCCAGAGGAAGGAGAGGTTTAAAGCTGTTCTTGCCTCCTGGAAAAAAAAAAAGAACTGGAATTCTGAGTCGAGTATGTAGGCATTTTCTGTTTTTCTGTCTTGGGGGGTTTTATTGCTGAAAGTGTTTTTATGAAATCATCTGTGCTTCTTTAAGCTTCCTGTAGTCTTGTTTGCTCATTCTCAAATCTCAAACCATGACATGGTTATAAAACATCTTGAGTTATTAAAAGTAAAAAAAAATTGTATTTTGTTTGGGAACTAAACAGCAGGCCAAGCAATGTCTTTAGAAACAAAGATCTCATTTCATATGAAGAAAAATGTTCTTTTTCATTTTAAGCTAGAATAAATGATTCCAGTACAAAGAAATAGAAATGGTCACTTGAAAGCTGTAATGTTGAAGCTGTTTACATAGCTGAAAATAAAATAAAGATGGGTTTCCTTTTGCTGGCCTATCTGGCCAGTGTAAGCCATCTTACTGAAAGTTCAGATCTTGAAGAGGTACCTTGGGATATAAATTACCACCCTAAAGTATACTGATGTAACAACATGAAAGAAATACTTAAACTGCACTTTATGCAATATAAGCACAGACTAAGACAATCTGTAAAATGATTAAAAGCATGGGCTCCAAGTCAGAACCCCTGGATGTGGGTGGTGGATGTACCTCTTGCTAGCGAAGTGATCTTGGGCAATCTAACTTCGTAAAGTCTATATCATCATCTGAAGAATAGAGATTATACCATATTTCATCAGAGTTAAAATCTTTCATATTTTAATACCTCTGATATCAGAGTACGTCTTACAACTGATAGCATGTCTTAGTTTAATTGACAACACTTTTTTTTGTTTCCTTACTAGTACATTAATTATGCAATTTATGGTATTTGAATTTCAATTAAATAATTAATAGATACCTTATAGAATGCTTTTGAGATACAAAAAATTGATATAAAACCTTATACTCACAGAAGAGTCTCAGTAAATAATACCCACTAATGAGTAATGCATTATGATTTCTCTAATATTTCCATTTTCCTCTCTGTCAGTTATAATTTGTTTGCCAACAAGTTAGAACTTCATTTCTTTGCAAGAATCCTTGTGTTGGAACAGCCTACCTAATAAGTTGTTCATCTAATTTCTCTAGGAGCAAGATCATGACCTTAATGGCTTAAATACAAAACATCAGCAAAATGCAGGTTTTGTGAAAGTCCACACTGATTTGTCCATTGTTTGTCTGTAGATGAAAAAGAAGGATAAACAGAGAGCATGTTTCAACAGTGACCCACTATAAGCACAATAGAAGTAATGTTCAGAGGCAGCAATATGCAAAGGGTTAAAGGGCATAGGTTCTGAACCAAATTGGCTGAGTTCAAATCTTAGCTTTTCCTCTTAAAAGCTGTGTAACCTTGGACAAATTACTTAACCTCTCTGTGGCCTCCATTTCTTCAAAAGATTGTTGTGAGAATTAAACCAGCTGATACATTTAAAGTGTTTGTACACAAAAGATGCTATATGAGTTTGCCATATTGTATAAAAATACCTTATTGTGTTTACGTTCCTTAAAAAGGTCTGAATTTTCTGGCACCAGGAAATTTCCCTCTGATAAAGGGAATATTCCAATAAATGTTTTTTTCGAGCAGTATTACTATAATTCTTATATAATCTACAATGTTTTTGAGATATGTGTGATCGTGTGACATAGATGATAAAACTGGTCTATCTAGCAGTAATCACAGGATTGAAAAGAAAATATTGGATAAGTCAGAGATTGTTTCCAACCACTTCTGCAATGTCTGCATAATATTATGTTGTTATAGCTTAAAATTTAGTATAACATAGGTCAGACTAAATCCAAGAAAGGGTCATCATGACTAGGAATTTTAGAAGGATCTGCTTCTAACATTTGCTCCCTGATGACTCATTTTGTTCTAATTTTTTAGGGTTGTATTAGCTACTTTTCATCACCCAATACCTATCTTTTCTATATTGTCCTGGCTTTCTTACATTTTTTCCTTCCTTTCTTATTCCTATCCTTCTTTTCTCTTTACTTTTTGAAATAAAAGTATTTTATAGCCATGTATTCTAATAGCAGTACTTCAATATATCCAATACCCACAATTTAAAGGAGGAAAAACTTATTTGGCTCACAGTTTCAGTGGGTTCAGTCACTGATGGCAGACTTCAAGGCAGAAATGACATGGCAGAACAGCATAGCAAAGGTGCTCATGTCACAGGAAGCAGAGAGAGAAGGGAGAAGGTAGGGAAGAGAACACACCTTTCCAAATCATGCCCCCAATGACTACCCTTCTGACCAGGCCCCACCCCAAAGCATAAGACTTTTGGGTGACATTTTAGATGTAGACCATAACAATTTAGGTGTGGACCAAACATGACTATTAGAATACCTATGGTCATTAAGTACATGTCTAAATACTGACACTGGGAATGGCTTTTGACTTATTGATCACACCTATTACATCTCAAGTTGGGCTGGGGATTTAGCTGAGAGGCACTGTGCCTGCCTCACAAGCACAAGCTCCTGAGTTTGATCCCCGGTACAAGAAAGAAAGAGAGAGAGAGAGGGAGGGAGGGAGGGAGGAAGGAAGGAAGGAAGGAAGGAAGGAAGGAAGGAAGGAAGGAAGGAAGGGAAAGAAAGATATGGTACATCTCAAGTCAACTTTAAAATGAAATTAAGCATACCTATAGTTAATCATTATTTTTCTCAAGGCATAATTATGTGATAATTCACCTGAAAATTATAATCAATATTTTTTTCATAGACAAAACAATTTTACTTTTTTTCTCTTTGCATTTTATACTCTTTCCAATATTGTCATTAGTATCAAAATAAAGACTCTGGCAGTGTGTTGAAACGTTGATGGCCAAACAACTTTAAAACACAATTCTGTCACTCTGCTAAACCCCAAATATTTGCCAAGATGGATGGATGGCCCATCTTTACCCTGTAGCTCCGCCATATAATACATGTCTTCCAAGGTAACCCTGGTGAGAAAAACCAAAATTGAAGAGACTCTTATCTCCTGAAAATGACTTAAGAAATTTCCATCCAATTCCATTGGCTAACACCCAATCCTAAGGCTCCAGGCAAATTACAGAGGAGTCTAGGAAGTGTCATCTTCCCAAATGCCTAGGAAGAGAACAATGTTGTGGTGAATAGCATTTTCTCTGCCTTAGCCACTTACTAGCTATGTAATTTGAGGAAAGTTACTTTATTTCCTTTGGTTTTCTCATTTGCAAAATACAGACACTAATACCTATCTTGCAAAGCTAATGTGAGGATTAAATGAGGAAAGTAACTTAAAAATTTAGCTTGCTGTAAGTACTTCATAAAATTGTTATGTGTTACTAATAATCAGTAGTTTCTCCGTAAAACACACATACACAGGATCCTAGTCATTAGCACTTGAGTTCTCATGTCCCCACCAGTCCACTTTCTGCTGATCTTTTAACTCCTGCCCAGCCTTTCTAAGGCATAGGACATAAAGCTGGCAAGACTCTTGGCTGAGACATGACTTTAGGCAGCTTCATACACACAACAGGAGATAAGGTTAGGGAAACCAAAACCAGAAGAGGACTCTAGGTATTCCATAATCTTAGAGGGGCAAATTTCAAGGATATGCATTAAAATGGTGATGTACAGAGGGAAGAACATGAGTTGTATGAATTTATGCTGAAGAAAGATCCAAAAAGATGAGCATGATGATGCACATTTGTAATCCCAGCAGTCTGGGAAGCTGAGGCAGGAGGATTGCAAGTTCATCCTCAGCCTGGGCAACATAGTAACTTTGTGAAATCCTGTCTCAAAAAAAAAAGAAAGAAAGAAAGAAACCCTATCTCAAAATAAAACTAAAAATTAAAGAAAGCCAAGTGTGATGGCACATACCTGTAGCCCCAGCACTCGGGAGGCTGAGGCAGAAGGATTGCTATGAGTTTGAGGCCAGCCTGGACTACACAGTGTGTTCAAGGCCAGCCTGAACAACATAGGAAGACCCTGTCTCAAAAAATCAAAAATAAATTAAAGAAAAGGGCTGGGAATGTAGCTCAGTGCAAAGGCTCTGAGTTCAATCCACAGTACCACAAAACAGAGCAACTTATAAGAAAGGAAAAACAATGAACACATCTTGAGATTTTGAAGGTAGCAAGCATCAAGCTGGGATTTTTGCAAAGTGGCAGCATTTAATTCTCACAAGTAAGAATCACTCAGCCCAGTTTCCAGTATGGTTAAAGTAACTGACCTGTTACAATTTGGATTTTAAATATTCTCCAGAACTTATGTGATAAATGATTTGTTGCCAGCTGATAGGCTATTGGGAAATGATTGGCTCAAGATGGCTCTGACTTTATCAGTGGATTAATCAAGTGATAAAATGGTAATTTGATGGCATTGCTGGGTGGTGATGGAAATAGGAAGCAGGACCTAATTAAAAGGCGTGGATCATGGAGGCAGACCTTGAGGACTATACCTAGTCCCCGTCCCTTCCTCTCTGGCTCTTTCCCTTACTCAGCACTTCCTGGCTACCATTTGCTCCACCACTCCCTTCCACTGTGATGTTTTGCCTCACCTCAGGCCCACAGCAATGGAACCATCCAGCCATGGACTGAAATCTCTGAAACCATGAGTCAAAATAAACTTTTGCTCCTTTCAGTACTTATTCTTAGATATTTTGTTAGAATAACTATAAACTGAAATTCACACTTGCCCAAGCCCACATACTTAGGAAAAATACAGTTGCATTTGGGTATTCAGTGTTCTGTGTTTATGCCATCATTTCCCATCTCTTAGCAATTCCAAATTGTGCTAGGGACTAGCAGATCTCAGGGAATAAACAGGAAAGTTTATCTTACTTAGGACTTTACCTCCTCAAGCAATTTCCCTTCCCCTACTTCCCACCTGACCAAAACCTTACCTCAGGGTCAGCCTAGGATCCGATGTATTTTTAGTGAACCTCTGCCAAACACACACAATTATACCCTTATTTGTTTGCTAATGTTTGAAATTTGTTTCCCTGAGAGAAGTCATGAGAGTGTGGATGGATTTCCATCAACAAGTATGTAAGATCGTACATCTCACTTGAGACATGTGGAGGATTGAATGATTTACTGAGTAAAGCAAGTATTTTGATGGAGAAGGCTGATGAAACCAGGGCCCAGCTCCCTGATTTCCCAGCCTGACAGCTGCCTTCCCCTCTGTTCTGAAAAACACTCCAGATGAAGTCTTGAGTCCTCTGTAGCTGTTCAGGCTTGGGATATGGTGGGAACTGATCCTATAGCACCATCCCATGAAATGAACTCTGAGTATCATGGCATAAAGTGCCCTTAGGGTATCCAAATGCATCCAAACAAACAACGAGATTTGGAGCTTAGCATTTTACGAGGACAGTGTTAAAACAGAACTCTGTCTGCAGCAGCAGAACTGAAATGAATATAAGATTAGGCTTTTCCAATCTGTCAAAATATATTTACTGAGAATTGTGAGCAGTATAAACTTTGAGTCTCTCCTCTATTGCTAATGCATGTTAGGATTCTAGCTAGTGATTTGGGCGGTATAAGAAATAGTTCACAACCCAAAATGTTCTCTTACTTTCAAGATACCTGGGACTACTTTGCTAGTTCTATAAAATGATGTCTTCCTTACCACTGATTTTCATAGAGACTATAAGAATGGGATTTTCATAATCCACATGATAGAGAAAGTCAGCAGGATGAGAGGTTAGTAGTTAAGAGTATGGGCTCTGGAACTACTGTACTTTTGTCTAAATCCAGGCTTCATCAAGTACAAGCTGCCTGGCTTTGGTCAAATTATTCCTGTGTGAGGGCTGGGGATTTAGCTCAGTGGTTCCACCACCCACCTCAAAAGCGGAAGGACCCGAGTTCGATCCCTGGTACCAATAAAAAAAAAAAAAAAAGAAAGAAAGTTGTGCTTGCTTCGGCAGCACATATACTAAAATTATTCCTGTGTGCCTCAGTTTTCCCATCTGTCAAACTGGGAGGTGAAAAATGCTAACTGATAAGCTTGTTTCAAGGATTAAGTAATTTACTATGCGGAAAGCCCTTCAAAATGTGGCTGTCACACAGGAAGAGCTCTCTTCTCTAACAAAGACCTAAAGAATGAGGGAAAGGGGCAAGAGGCAGAGAAGAAGAGCCAAGCTTACAGCCTCAGTTACCACGCAGTAAGATGGAGAACTAGCAGATATTGGCTAAAGTTGGTCTCTGTAGTCCATGTCTCAACAGTTGGCCAGCATTTGAGGACCAGTGCTTCTCAAACTTTAACGTGCTCATAAATCACCTAAAGATGTTGCTAAAAAATTAGGACTTTACCCCTTAGGCCCACGGGGCAGCTTGATATTCTGTATTTCTAACAGGCTGTTGGGTTATGTTATGCAGCTGGCCTGAAGACCACTCTTGGAGGAGTTAGGGTTTAGGGCAACCTAGTTCCCAAATGCCACCTGGGCTCTTTCTCAAAGTTGAAAAAACTCCTCAAGGATCCTTCCACTTATCTCACCTCTTTCATCATTTTGAGCATGTGTCAGGAGTCAAGAAAATGTATCAAGATATTGGCTTTTCCTTTCTGATTATTAATTACAAAATAAAGGATTGAGATGTTTTCTGAGGTAGACAAAAATGCCTCCATCTTCTTTATAAATAGAATCAGCAAAACCAAGCATCTTCTTGCCAAATGATGACCTTCCCCCAGCAGCCAGCCCTTTAATTCTAACCTCATGTACATTTCGAGGGAAATGTAAACCAGATGTTTGTGCTCCACTGACACACAAATCATTGAAATTTCTCATAAAAAGATTTTTGATTGTTAATGAGCTTCAAACTACCAAAGAGTGTTTTGCTAAAGCCAAAGTCGGGCCCTGGCAAACAGCTAAATTTAACAGCATTCAGATTTGGAAAGTCTAAATTCAGTCAAATGAGAGTTTTGACCTTGTGATTTCACAAATTCAGGCCAAAGTCATTTTTTAGACTGTTAGTCAATTTCTTCACTCGCTTCTGCTTATACTTCCTGTTTTGTTTTGCAATGTTAGGGATTAAAGCCAGAGCCTTATATATTCTGGGTGAGCACTCTACCATTGAGCTACAGCCCTGGTCCATACAGACACTTCTGCATAGAAACTCAGAATGTCCAGAGACTTGAACTCCGTGTCTATGTATTTTAAAATACACCTACCAACAAAATCAACAAGCTTAATTTTCACTCGTCTCCAGAAGCAGCCAAGAGATCTCAGGAAGAATGATCTGTATCCCACCATCAGGTTTTTGTGACTAATTCTTAGTTTCAATTCCACAAGATCACAAAGTAAAGCTTTATAATAGGCGTTGGCCATTTTTTCTGTAAATGAATATTATATACTTTGTGGGTTATATGGTATGTTAGTTTGCAAGGACAGAGGTAACAAAGTACTATATAATGGGTGGCTTAATGAACAAAAATCCATTGTTGGGCCAGGGATTTATCTCAGTGGTTCCAGTACCTGCCTCACAAGTGCAAGGTTCCAAGTTTGATCCCCGGTACCAAAAAAAAAAAAAAATTCATTGTCTCTCAGTTCTGGGGACTAGGTATCTGATATCCAAGTGTCATCTGGGTTTGTCCCTCCTGAAATCTGCAACAGCCTGTTCCATCCCTCTCTCCTAGCATCTGGTGTTTAGCTGGCCATCTTTGACTGCCTTCCTTTGAACTCTGCCTTCCTCTAAACTCTGTGTACATAACTGTGTCCAAATTTGCTCCTTATACAAGACCAGCCATGTTGGATTGGAGGCCCACCTTGTTCCCATGTGACTTATCCTAACTTAATTACATCTGCAATTATACTATTTCCATACAAGGCCACATTCTGAGTTACTCGGAGTTAAAACTTTAATATATGAATTTGAGTATGGAGAGGGGACACCTTCAATCTATAATAGTATCTGTCCCAGCAACTCAACTCCACCCTTGAAGTGCAAAAGCAGCCACAGAAAACACATGCACAGCACAAATGGGCATGGCTGTGTTACAGTGAAGTATAAAAAGAAGTGGCAGGCCTATGGGCTGTAGGTTGTGAACCTCTTCCTTATAGTACAGCATCTCTGATCCTTGCTGAACAGGGAAGAAAGGATGAGGAGATTTGACACTCAACATAGAAGAAGAGAAAGAAAACATTGTAAGCTTTAGGAATGCTATTTTATGTTTTGTGTAGTCATATCACATTCTCTAAGGTCTTATCTTTACATTTAGATATAACCTGAGTTATCATACACAGTTTCAATTAAGCAAGCTGAGGTCAATTTTATAATGGTAACTACATTAATCATAACATACTTTATATTTGGGCTGCTGCTGAGTTCTAGAGGGACAGAGAAATAAACTTTTTAGGCTAACATTATGCTCCATGTTTAATATTGAGTATGAATGTGTACAAAACTTCAGCAATTATTTTTTGTTTAATTCCTTTAGAAATGTTTGTGTAGTCATCCTCATGAAAACACATATATATATTCCTTTCCATATAATTAATATCTCTGGAGTGCCTATGACAATGGATTATGTTGCATGTATTAGTCCGGGTCAAAACCCAAATACTATCTCCAGGAACTTCCTCTCTCCTACAAGATATACATCTAAAGAAAAAAGATAGCATATACATATATTCAAGCACCATCCACAAATCTACATACAAGCTCTGACAAAAATGTACAGTAAATGTTTAAAAATTGTTACAATAAAAGACATATTGCCATGAATCCCCGCCCCCCCAAAATACATCCCCCTGCTAGGAACATACTCATCCCATTGTTCTTGCCACTAGCAGTTCTAGAAAGTGATTTTTTAAAAATACAGTAAATGTTGCTTATGCATGCCAGCCAATGGAAATGCAGGTTCATAAAAACATTGTGAATGGGGCCAGGGGTTTAGCTCAGTGGTTCCGGCACCTGCCTCGCAAGTGCAAGGTCCCAAGTTTGATCCCCGGTACCAAAAAAAAAAAGAGAGAGAGAGAGAATATGCCAAAACATTGTGGTATGTCCTCACTCACCTGTCCACCCACTTATTTACTGTGTGACTTCTGGCTTTTTCCTAAAGTCAAAATGACTATGAAAGGAAAGCATTTTGAATCAATTCAGGAAACCAAGGAAGCCATAACAATACCACTAAAGACACTCCCAAAAAGAGACTTCCAGAACTGCTGCAGAAAGTGGCAAGATTGATGGGATAAGTACATTTGAAAAGAGGTGGAGTATTTTGGAGGCAATTAATGGCCATGTGTCTTTTACTGAAATAATTTTGAGTATTTTGGTACCAGGGATTGAACTCAGGACCTTGCACTTACAAGGCAGGTGGCAGCACCACTGAGCTAAATCCCCAGCCCTGTAATAAATTTTTAATTTAAACATTTGTGCATATTTTTGATCCTACCCCATACACACCTGTTATGTGGGGGAAGTTGTTTTTTTCTCCTTGAGTTCATACACATACATACATATATGTGAACCTTGCATTTCTGCTGCCTTAAATGGAATCAAATCAGAGAGCTCTGCATAGGGTTGTAGGTATAAGAGCACTTTAGAAAGCTTTCACAAAAGCTTGAAGGTTGACTGTACCAAAGGGAGAGGTTATAATTGAACACATTCTACATATATTTTGCTATAGTACCCGAGGTCATGCTCCCATTTCTGTTACAACAGTGTGCATTGGAGGTATAGTAGTAAGCACAGCTACCTTCCATTTCTATTACAACATGGACTGGACCTATTAACGTCCTCACTAACAGACTTAAATCATAGGCCTCTGGAACCCTGGAGCTCTTTCTCCTTATGGTTACAAGATATCCAGAGTCAACAGGCAGCATTTGCTTTAAATTTTAAGAGAACCGATGTTCAAGTAGTAATGAGTACCTTTGGTGAGAAGAAAGTAAATCCACACAGCAGTGTCAGGGTTGGATAGCAGAGACTCATCCACCTTTAACAGAGAGGTGCCCTATGGGGTCACATATTTGGAGTTCCCAATGGCCTTGTTTTTAGAGTGTGAAAGCAAATACCCACTGAACTATACCATTTAAAAAGTAGGTCACATTTGTGAGCCAAAAAAGGTAAATCACGTGTCTTTAATTAGCTTTTTACATTAAAGATTTTTCAGAAGTACCAGCTATGCTGATATACAAAATGTGATCGGCATATGAGGCAAATGTTTAAATTTTTAAATATTTGTTACAGTGAAAGACACATTCCTATTAATCTCCCTCCAAATACCTCCCTCCCTTCAAACACTCTTATCCCATCATTCTCGCCACTTTCTGGAGCAGTTCTGTAAGTCCTCTTTCATGAGTGTTTTTCATTGTACTGTTTAGCTACCTCAGTGTCCTGAATCAATTCAAAGTGTTTACCTTTTGTGGTCATTTTGGTCTCGGAGAAGAGCCACGAGTTGAATAGTGCTAAGTCAGTGAATAAGGTAGATGTGGATGTGCTGTAATGTTTTTATGAGCCTGTCTTTCCATTAGATGGCATTCAATAGCAGCATTCACCGTATTTTTTATCACACCTCATAGAGGCACAAAAGGACTTCCAGAACTGCTTCAGAAAGTGGCAAGAATGATGGGATAAGTGCATTTGAAGCAGGGAGAGTATTTTGAGGGGGATAGATACCAATATGTCTTTCACTATAATAATTTTTAATTTAAACATTCACTGTGTATTTTGATCACCTTTGTACATGAAATGCTCTCTGACCTGAAATCTCAGATGTCTGTGACTTTAATAATTTTAACCAATTTTAGGTCCTGAGAAATATAATTAATATGTGATTGCTTCTTTTGTAATTATAGAAACACCGCTACATTTTCCGATTAATATACAAATGACCTTTCAATAAAACAAACCAAAATCTGCCTTTACATGTATGGCTGAGTCCATAACTATATACAGTTGACTTTATATTGCCTGAAATAACATTTAATTGCAGATAATAAAACTAGCATTGATTCCACAAATAAAATAATAAACTATCCCTGAGTTGCTTTTAATCTGAAAACTCTTAATCTCTTGAATTCCCCGCCCTAACATTTAGAAGTCACATGTTGTCTTCCCTGTACCTTTGTTTGAAGACAACATAATTTCTTTCTGTGTTTACTTAAACAAAGGGATAGGCCTTCCTTCTTCCTACAGAACTGAAAAAGAAGAGAGACCTAAATGGGCTTTTTCTTCTCAACACTTTGCAAACTTTAACTAGGAAACGAAGCACTCCACTGTGTCAGTAAAGAATAATGATAATATTAATAATGATGGTGATGATGATGATAATGATGAATTAGACAGCGTAATTCTCTTCTTATTCTAAGTGTGGAAACTGAAGCAAAATGATGAAGTGCCTTTCCCAAGATCAATGGCTCCACAATTAGAACTTGGGCTTTTCCTCCTTTCCCACCTCTTCTTCAGAGAAGAACAAATATCACTAATGTTCCTCCTCACCAGGAGAAAGCCACACTGGCCCATTCAATGGCCAATTAGAATAAATTGTAAATTAGGAAAATATGATAGGTAATACAAAAATCAAAAGCTCTCCAAAGAAAAGGAACAAAAAACCTGAATAAATAAGCTTAACGGTCCATTGTTTGTAGGTAAAATGATGAAATTATCATCAAAATATTCTATGAATTGAGAATGAAGATAAATTTTTATGTAGAAAAATTTTACAAAAAAAAATGTGCCTCGAAAAGTAAGACTCTTCTAAGACAGGTATTAGTTTTTGTAAAAGGAGTATCAATCTCTTTCTGATAAAAGATAAAAATATGCTTTGTGTTGGATCTTAGTAAACTAGGCACTTAGGATTTTCATAGTTACCAATAGTAGAAGGAGTGTTTGGGCTGAGAATTTGGACATTAAGACCATGTCTGCATAGAAAAGTCTTCTAATAATCACAGAATTACCCCCACAGAAACGGAAATATTCAGGTGAAAGCATTCTTTCTTTTTTTTAAAGCAATTTTAGAAACACCAGTTAACAATAAATTCTACAGCATGTATTTTGGCCTGCAAAGAACAAACCCAGTCTAAATATCAACCTGCAGATTGCAAACCTGTGTTTAAATAACGTGCCGATCTGCTTCCCCTGTCAAAACTCTGGATAAGATACTGCTCCCACATCCAGAGACATTAGTCCAGCAATCCAAAGGAGAAAAAAAATCTTCATTTGGACAGTGCATCTCTCAGACATTCCCTTCTTTTATTGATTTGTTTTCTCCTGTCCCTTTTCTCCTTCTTTTGTTTCCTTATCATCGCTTCAGGTTATTCCGTGCGAAGTATTGATGGGAATGGATGGTTTTGGTCGATGGAGAGCTAATGCATCTCTAATCCCGCTATTGTTACAGAGTTATGCTTTACTCTGGTCTCTGATGGGGGAAAAGGTGCAAAGCTGTTGATCCTAGTTTCGTTTGTCACAAACCCATCCATCAATCAAGCGCAAGCATGTCTGAATGCTGAATGACATGTGGGTCTCAGCTGAAAAAATTCGATAACACCATATTGTCAGGCCTCTCACTCTTTTTTTGATAAGAAATACATTTGACTGAAATAGATAAGCATGCAACTACTGAAGACCTGAAGAGAGAGAATGACATATTGGCACCAAAGGTTATATTTCTTTGGTATTAATGATACTTAAGAGTAAATAAACAGGAGGAGGCAGCTACTTCTGGAGACACACAACATCCCTAAGGCTTGGTTCTGTTTAAGGATCACTGCTGTAATATTATTTGGATTTTCAAATATTTATCTGACCGTATTTCACAGTTGGCTACCCTGGTTAAAATGCAAACTAGTCTGTGGTTGGCAAAGGTGATGGGGTGCAGGGAATCCCATATCACTTGTTTACACTGAGCTGAACAATGTAGACCAATCCCTTTTGTCATGCATGGAAGGTAAATCCCATGGAATATTTTTGTGTATGCATGAACTCATAAGTTCACAACTGTCTCATCTAGAAGTGAAAGCATTAAGGGGGAAAAAGCTTTAATTATTTTAAACTGGAAATATATATGCATGTCATTTTAATAGTGACTTAACTTATAATTACAGTCTCAAAATGGTTTCTGTGTGTCCCTTTTATTCTAGTTACTAAATTAGGTACTTTAATACAATATGAAAGCCTGTCTTTTCAGTTATATACAATTTTCTATTCATAGTTATTTCAAGATAATTGCATTTAGGAATAGTTAAAACATTAAAAACAACACGAGTATAATATAATTTTAGCCACAAAATTAATCAACAAATCAGAATATTTTTAAAACCATTTTATTTTCTTGTCATAATATTTTCAAGAAGACAGGCATTTTTTAAGTGACCTAAAAAACCCCATCAAGAAAAGCGACAAAAAGACAGTCCTGAATTAGGAGGGCACTAAGATGAACATTTTGTAGTCTTGAGTATCCCATGCTTTGAAAGTAAGCCATTTTTTCTCTGTTCAGTGACTGGGGTAAAAAACTGCAAAAAAAATCAATGTAGGAGTGCTTTAGATTTGTTGGGTAAATTACATGTGCTTGGCCGCCCCATTGTATCTGCCCTATATTCTATACAAGATACTTTGGATGGAACTGTCACGTTAAACATATACTTCATATTGATTTTTATAGCTTTAACAGAACTTGAATTGAACTCCATAATAAAGCAGAGAGAAGGAGAACATCTCCTTCCCATCCCTAATACCTAAATTGTTCTCAAAATAAAGTGATAGCTCCCAACTTTGAAATCACGGTGAGAGGCATAAAGGAAAAAAGCAACTTTGATGCATAACTCTCTTCAATTTCTGCTTTTGCTTATCCTACATACACTTTACCTTCCCAACCTCTTAGAGAGATGTTAATTCTAAGACTCACTAGGAGAACCTGTGATCCAGCAAATGAGATGCAATTGAACCCTTGAGAGTTGCTAGAATTCCAAACAGTGACCCTTCTGTTGACTCTTCTTTTGGAGTTTCAGCTTGCTTTAGTTTTGCTTCATTCAAAGTGATTTTTAGACTGCTGCAAATTCTGATCCCATTTACAGAAAGTATCTGAAGTTGCATTATCTCAGCACTGAGGAGGCTGAGGCAGGAGGATCACTGTGAGTTCAAGGCCAGCTCGAACTACATAGCAAGACCTTGTCTAAAAAAAAAAAAAAAAAAAAGGTATCTGAAGCCACCATATGAGTTTGGGCAAGAGCTCAAGGGGTCCATGAATCTTACCCCAAGGACAGGGACTCTCAGTGTGATCTACCTACCAAACGGTCTTATTGGATGGAGAAGTGATCTGGCCCCTGCTTAGATAAACACTATACAGTCGTTTCAATTGACTCTGTGTCCAAGTCTTGGGCTCTGGACAGAATGACAACCCAGCCTTCACAGGCTTTTAGAATAAAGACTTATTGAGTCTGGAATGGCAGTTCCAGACAGGGTCCCCAAGGAAACTACTGACTTTGTAATTTTACCCAAGATGATAAGAAAGTGAAGCAACATCAAAAAATATAAGAGCAAGACTGGGAACTCCTCTCATCCAGAAATGCCTTGGGGAGGGAGACGCAACACTGTATGGGATAAAAGGGATTCCTACTCTGGTTTCAAAATATGAAATATTATAAAGAAATAGAAATAATTTATAGTGTTGGGGCCCACAGTGGCACTTGCTGCTTTTCTCCAATCTACAATTGTAAGACTGAAAGCACCATTAATCAATTGGGCTCATGAGAGTGTTTCTAATCTGGCTAATTTCACATTAATAATCCTACTCTAAATCACCTGTGATTAAAGACGAATCATTCGGCTGGTCTATTATTTAGAAGTGACTCAGAACCAAATTTCCATATAAATAAACTCAAAGATGTTAAATAATAAATATTCCAATGGGGCAGAGAATTTTGAATTCTACTTCCCCAAAGACAGAAGTTTCTAGAAATAGTTTTCTCCCAATGATGGGGGGGTTAGATAAAGTTCTGGACACTTCTGCAGAACCTCTTAGGACAATAGCCCTGTGTCTGTCTCTGGGTGTGTGTGCAAAATCATGTGACCTGGGCAACATTTATTAGATAAATATTTTAAATCAAGTCATTTTTTAAAATGACAAAGCAGAAAGACATGAATAAAGTCAACTCTAGAGCTCTACTAAAGAGCACAAAAGATTTGAAAACTGAAGAATACTATTTTTCTGACTAAGATGACTTAGTACAATAAACATGAATTCTTTCCAAGCAAATGTGTAGATATAATACAAACAAAATAAAAATCCTAAGACCATTTTTGATCTTTATAAACTAATTCTAAAGTATATTTAGAATAATAAATGTGTGATTATGCCTTGTCAAGAAGTTGTGTTTTGTTTTTTGTTTAAATTTTTAAAAGTTTTTTTGGTTTTATGAGATGGGATGTTGCTATGTAATTCAGGTTGACCTTGAACCCACTATATAGACCAGGCTGACCTGGAACTTATGGCAATTCTCCTGCCTCAGCCTCCCACATGCTGGGACCACAGGCGTGCACCACTACAAAAAGGTTTAAAAATAAGAAAAATGAGAAAAGACTTGTTCTACCAGACACCAAAGTATGCTGAGAATTAAACAGTTTGTGTCCTGGGAAATTCTAGTCCTTTGCTTTCCAGTTCTGATGATGTTCACTTCTAAAATTTTAGTGTCTTTTAGTCTAAAGCACTTTCCATACCCCATGGGAAAGAAAATGGACAAGCAATAGCATCAAGGATGAGAGCCCTTTTCTTCCTCTCAGTATTCCTCAGCTTTGCCCCCAGCGGAAGACTGAGGGGGAGATGACAGCCACCTTGGGAAACATAAAGAGAGGAGACATCTGCTTGATGCTCTTTCTATTGTCCCACCTCACGGAACTGGTAGAATTCATTTCAAAAGGGCAGATGGAGAATTTTTTACTCTGTCTCCAGTTCTTGTCTGTGTTGCATTAGGTATAGTAACTGTGCCTTTAAAGAGGGTTCAAATGTTCCCCCCAATAATCAAAACCCTAATACCTTTGCAGGAAAAAAAGGAGATGACTTACACACAAAGCTCACTGGAGCATTTTTGAAACAAACTGTAGAAAAAAGAATTGCCTTAAAAAAAAAAAAAAAGAATTGCCTTATATGAGTTGGAAAAGTTGTTTTTCTTCTTTTTTTTTTTGAGATAGGGTCTCACTATGTAGTTCACCTGTGTAGCCCAGGCTGGCCTTGAACTCAAAGTGCTTCTCCTACCTCAGTGTCCCAAGTGCTGGGATTACAGGAGTGCACCACCATGCCCAACAGAAGTTGATATTATTACAAGGTGTTTAGTTCTGGCCGTGGTTCATGGGTCTCTCAACTTCTACCAAAATAGTGAGGTGTTAGTAAAAGAGACAAAGCAGGACAGGAGAATAGAGTCTGGGAACAGACTCAGGAAACTTGGTATTGGTAAAGGTGAAATTGGTGAAAGTGAGATTGTTCTCATATGCTGACTACTGCTTCAAATGTACAATCCGATGTGAAGGAAAAGTTCTGGTGTGCTACACACACTAGGGGGACTACAGATGACAATCATATACTGTACCTTTGAAAAAGCTAGAAGAATGGACTTTGAAAGTTTTTAGCCATGAAGCAATGTTAAATATTTGAAAAAGTAGATATGTTTTACCTATGTACAATCTCTATATTTTTATGTATCAGTTGAAATAAACTTAATTTTTTTGGAGGCAGGGTTTCACTATGTAGTTCAGGCCCTGGCTGGCCTTAAAGTCACAGCGATCCTCCTGCCTCAGCCTCCCAAGTGCTAGGATTACAGGCATGCACCACCACACTGGCTAATAAATATTTTTCAAAAGTAAATAGTATAAAATTCATAAACTAACTCAGAAGCCAACTTTGCAATGTCACTGGGGGCCTGGCTCAGTGATAGCATGCTTACCTACCACCTGCAAAGCCCAGTATTCAATCCCTGGCAATCCAAAACATTTATTTTTAATTGCAGTGTTTATTAAAATAAAGAAGACACTCACAGCCAATGACCCAACAATTCTACTTCTCCATATGTCCCTGAGAAACATTAGTACATGTTATAACAGGTACAAGAATATAGCAATGGTGGGCCGGGGATTTAGCTCAGTGGTTTTGCTGCCTACCTTGCAAGCGCAAGGACCTAAATTCGATCCCCAGTACCAAAAAAAAAAAAAAAGAATATAGCAGTGGGACTGGGCATGGTGGTACACACCTGTAATCACAGCACTTGGAAGGCTGAGGCAGGAGGATCTCCACAAGTTCAAGGCCAGCCTGGATGACATAGTGAAACCTATCTCAAAAAACAAAACAAGGGCCAGGGATTTAACTCAGTGGCTTCACTGCCTGCTGTGTTAGTGCAAGGACCCGAGTTCGATCCCCGGTACCAAAAAAATAAAACACACTACTTAATAAAATGAGGTTTAAAAAAAAAAAATAGCAGTGATTATAGTAGTGAAACTCTAAATGACTGTCAAAAGGGAAGTGACTAAATAAATGAGGCAAAAATCATTCCATACATGTAAGCAAGCTTCAGAATATCACATACACATTGTTATATGCTTAAGTATACATACCCCATGCATCTATGTGTAACTCCTATAGCATGAAAAAAAGATCCTGTAAATTTTCATTAATCTTCACTTTGAACCATACACAAAAATACATTTCTAACGGATTAGCAATTTAAATGTAACACTTTCAAAATTAGTAAAAGGAAATGTAAACCAGGCATGATTACACACGCCTGTAATCCCAGCACTCTGGGAGGCTGAGGCAGGAGGATCTCAGGTTCTAGCCTGGCCTGAGCAACTTAGTGACTGTGAGACTCTGTCTTAAAGAAAAAGTAAAAGGGCTGATGTTGCACCTCAGTGTGAAGCTTGACTCGATCTCCATACCAACAACAACAAAAAAAAGGAAATGTACAAATGTATTCATTTACTCTTAGCATGACACAAAAACCAAAAACCATAAAGAGAATTTATGGCAGCTTTAACATTATGGAAAAATAGTAGCAATAAGCTTATGAATAGCAAAAACTATTGTAACAAAGACCAAAAGAAAATTTGCTGAGGGGAGTTTAAACAGCTAGAGCACCTCTGAAAGAGATCACCTTTAAAACGCATATACCCTGCCCCCAGAAATTCTACTTACAAGAGCTTTGGGCCGGGGATTTAGCTCAGCGTTTTTGCCTCCTGCTGCGCAAGCTCAAGGACCCGAGTTCAATCCCCGGTACCAAAAAAATAAAAAGAAATCTACTTACAAGTCCTTAGACCAAGGAAGTTATTGTCCATATTACCAATTACATGTGCAGAGGGTGTTCAGCACAGTGTTTTGCCTTTATAGTTGCACATAAAGCGGGGACTAAATGTACACCAATAAGCAAATGGTTAAACATATGATAGTGCTTCTGTATACTGGAGTATTATATAGCCATTAAGATGGATATTAGTACTATATCAACCTTTATTAGGTTCCACTGGCAAAACTGAGTTAAATGTATTATCTCAATCCTTTCAACAATGCTTTCAGGTAGCTATAACCAGAATTCTCATTTTAAAGATAGTAGAGCTGAGACTTAAAGAAGTGACCCCAAATCTGCAAGTCTGTCGCTCCAACACTGAAACTCTAGGGTCTGTATGTACTGACATAAAAAAAAGATCCCAGTAAAACACTGATATTAAGCAAAGAAAATTAAATATAGGTGTGTATAATGTCATCACATTGTATGTAAATAGATGGAAAAGTCTGATAGAAGAAGAGAAGTAGTAAATGTTGACATGACTGTCCCTACATCAATAAACCTATGGGTGTTTTCTACCTTCTTTTTACTAACTTGTATTTGTAATTTTTTCAGCAAGGAACACATATTGCTCTTTTAAAAATAAACTAAGTAATTCTAAGACAAAACCAATAATGCTGAAGCAGAGAACAATAAATGGGTTGTGTTTTTTTTGGTACCGGAGATCGAACTCGGGTCCTTACGCTTGCACAGCAGGCGACGAAACCACTGAGCTAAATCCCCAGCCCTATAAATGTTTTTATTATCAGACCAAAGGTAGGTATTTAAATTTAGAATTTTGAAACGTCCTATAGTTTTGCCTAGAGAATACCTTTCTATTAATAAATGCTATATAAATTAAATATGAAAAGGCAATTGGCCTTTTTTTTAATGATCAAAAACAAGAATAGCAATCAGGGATAGTGGTACCTGCCTGTAAGTTCAGAGCCCTGGGAGGCTGGGGCAGGAGGATCATAAATTCCAGGCTAGCCTGAGCTACATAGTGAGTCTCTGTCTCACAGTTAGAAGAAAAGAGAAGAGAAGAGAAGAAAAAAGCCTGAGAATGTAGCTGAGTGGTAGAGCACCTCTAGTTTTACCTGCAGTACTTAAAAAATTGTCTACCAGTTGATATATAAAAATTGTCTCTTATGTTCCAATTATCTAGAAGTTCCAGTCCTGGTTTTTGTTTTTGTCTTGTGGTACTGGGCATTGAACCTAGGATCTTCACACTGTGCTACATCCTCAGCCCTTTTCTTTTTTTTTTTTTTTGAGAGTGTCTCTATGTGGTACAAACAGGTTTTGAATTAAGTTTAGTACGTCAGCTATTAAAGTAGTTTTTTTTTTGGTACCAGGGATCGAACTCAGGACCTTGCACTTTCGAGGCAGGCAGGGGAACCACTGAGCTAAATCCCCAGCCCTTTTTGTTTTTAATTTGTAGATAGGATCTTGCCAAAGTGGCTAGGCTGGGTTTGGACTCCCAATCTTCCTGCCTCAGCCTCCCAAAATGTTGGGGTTACAGCTGTGTGCCACCACACCTGGCTCAGGTACTTTTCTGAAGAATTTGGAATCTGTTTGTGAGGAGGATAACATGGATTGTGGGGTTCCTGACAAAAAGAACGAGTAAACCAAGTTCCCTGAACCCACTCTCTCCTTTGTACAAACACCATCCTCAAGAGGAGACAGCTTTTCCCAGGCAGTGTGCTAATCTGGAGCCCCTAGTTAGAGGGTAGAGCCTGTGTGGCATCTGCTCTTTCATTCACAGGGGTGTGGTTCCCAAGGCAAAATCCCATCAAACACCAACATCCAACCAAACTGAGATCCTGTCCAGAGCCCTACCTCTGTTTGCTTTCATTTTTAAGTGAATTCAGTTTAAAAGTGTTATCAGGAAAGCTCCCATACTGTCAGATGACAGACGTACTCAGTGGTACCCGAGTATCAAATGACACTCTTACTCATCCAGTTGGAATCAAAGCTAGACCTGTGGCCCAGGTCTCCTGAGTCCTCCTGGCACAGAGCTCTCGGACTGGATGGCATCTGACAGCGCTCAGTCTGTGGGGCAGTGTATAGAATAACACAGGTTTTGCCTTGGGGTAGCAGCAAGGGGAGGAGAGGGCGAAGAAACAGAGATGTGAGCTTATTCTAGACATGCTTTCTCTTCCCTTCACCTCAGTTCCCAGAGAATGAAGAGCAATGGTTCCAACACTGTAGATTCCAAGATGCCCACCCTAAGGAAGGCCCATATCTATTTGTGAAAAGCCAAGGACTGGGAAAGAAACAGCACCCGATGTGTTCTCCCTCCCTCTCGTCTACAATTGGGCAGAAAAGATGGCTCAGAGTGGACTGAGACATGCATAGCCCTCAACTGATATGACTCTAGCAAAACAGACCTCTCACCTCCACAGCATGCCCCCGGACACCTGCTGCTGGGTGTGCTATGCCTACCATAAGGAATTACTCTTTTAAACAAAGAATTACCTATATATTCAGTAGTGAAGAAATTGTTATTAAGAACTCATATGCCAAACACTCTTCTTGAAACCTCCTCCCAAAAAACTGATGATAAATAATGAACAGGATCTATCCTAAAGGTACTTAAATATAGATAGGAATTAGACCAAAAAAAAAAAAAAGAGAGAGAGACAACTCTTAAATAAACAGCAATAAATGTCGACATAGGGTTGGGATTTTTGTTACCCAAGAGAAAGGGAAGGTGAGATGCATCAAGCAGTGGCCATAGGTATGGTGCAGCCTAGGGCTGGAGTGATGAGAGATAAAGCCAGAGAGCAGGACAGCCTGAGCACAGGGGCCCTGGTACCCTGAGGAAAGGAGAAGGAGGAGAAAGAGCAGGAGGAGGAGGCTGAGGTGGAGGAAGAAGAGAAGGAGGAGAAAGAGGAAGTGGAGGGCGAGAGGAGGGAGAGAAGGAAGAGGAGGAAGAAAGGAGGACCACTGAAAGGGTTTAAGCTGCTGTGGGAGGTGGGCAGGTAAGGATGGAGGAGAGGTGATGGAGCAATGCTTCTCATTTATGTTTGTAATAGAGAGAAAAATGCATCAGCTCACTGATAAATATTAATCTGTATGACGAGTGTGCTCCACAAAACAATTGTCAAGGAGCAGCATTAAAGAAATCATCTCAAAAAAGGGAAGAAAAAGAAAGAAAAAAAAAGGAATTTGTCCCAGAATTATATTCTTATTGTAAAACTGTGGGGACAATGGAGTACTAGTCTGTTACAAAGGGTGGGTTTGAGTCATTTGTAGGAAAATGGTTGCACCTTGAAAACATAATGTTAAGTGTAATAAATTGGACGTGCAAGCTTGGATACCATACGATTTCTCTCATATGAGAAATCCAAAGTAAAAATAAGGTGTAAAATATAGATAAACGCAAACAGGGAGATCTATCTTTTGCAGATGGGAAAAGGACCAAGAGATGGAGGAGAAGGGGACCCCAGAAAGAATTCAGACTCCGGGCCTGGGATTTAGCTCAGTGGTTCCGCTGCGTGCTTCGCAAGTGCTACGTCCCAAGTTCGAACCCTGGTACCAAAAAAAAAAAAAAAACAAGAATTCAGATGCCATGTACATATACTAAATCCGCACAATGAAAGCAGTCATTGTGTGTCACCACGTGTGCTAATAAAAAAGCCTCAGGTGATACAAAACTAAATAAATAGATGATAGATAGATAGATACTCAAGATGATAGATAGATAGATGATAGATAGATAGAACAATGGGGGAACCCTGAGGTATAAAATCTTGTCAAAATTTATAATCTATTTGATTTTTTTTTTTTTTTTTTTTTTTTGGTGCCAGGGATTGAACTCGGGTCCTTGTGTTTGCACAGCAGGCAGCGAAACCACTGAGCTAAATCCCCGGCCTATAGTCTATTTGAGAAGTCAACTCCCTCAAACGCGCACACACACACACACACACACACAATAGAGTACAGGTGTTAACTTGTGGATTAGAGATTTCAGTGATACGGCAGTGGTGAGAAAGGGTGTGCACCGGAAGCGACTGCACTGTGTCCTGAGGCCTCGGGGAGGGAAGGACAGAAGGCTTTCTGAGGACAGCGCAGCAGCAAGGGCCTGCTCAGGGCATGAGGGTGGGAAGTGGTGGCTGGGGATTGGCAAAGGCAGGTGACACTCATTTGTGAAACGTGAAGCAAGCCCTGGGCAGGTGCTCTTGATGTGTAGAGAAAAAGAAGGTAGAAACACCTGTTGCCTGGGCCTTTGGTTTAGCCCTCTTGTGAGAACAGAGAAGACACTGTTCTATCTGGAATAGATTTGTTGAAAGGGTGGTTCAGAGCAGAGGAATTGTGTGTGTGTGTGTGTGTGTGCGCGCGCGCGCACATTCATGCATGGGTGTTGGAGTGAAGACTGGGGGAAAGGGACCTACATGGGCAAGGAATGACTTGATAAATCTTGGGGAGTTGGGTAAATAGAGAACTCCAGGAAAATATCGCCATTTCTCAGCAGAGTACATATCCTGCTGATGCAAACACACCCATCCCAGCACACGCATGCCTACACTCATGCACACTGTGTGCCTACCGACTGCTGTGTACCCCAGAAGTAGGTACAGATTGCCCTTAGGTGAAAGATTCTGCTCTGAATACTTAATTATAATGTGTTTGTATTTTAACTAGAGCTGCCTTTCAAAGAATGTATTGCAAAGAACCAATCAAAACGAGTGCCCTTCTTTGGAGTGAACAAAGAAGCTTGGAAAAAGACGCCCTTAGGTCCTGTGTCATCTAGTTGAAGGTTGTTTTTTATGTAAGAAGTGGGTGTTCAAGTCATACCAAGCATCTTGGACCTTGGTTTAAAGAGTCTATTTTCTACTTAGAAAATCATTACCTATTTGTTATATTAAATGTACAATGTGCAGAAAAATACTAAGGGAAAAATTCACAGTTGACCATGACTAATAATTACATGTAGTTCCTTCCCACTGTATTTGAACCAGTTGTTGCATTAGAAACTAACCTTGAGGGCTAGGGATTTAGCTCAGTGGTTCTGCCACCTGCCTTGCAAGCACAAGGTCCCGAGTTTGATCCCCAGTACCAAAAAAAAAAAAACTAACATTGCTATCCAGTGGACACCTCACGTTTCTCCTCTGGCCACAAAGCACACAGGACTCTGTGAGATGACCCAGATTCCTGAGCTGCTGACCTTAAAGCCTTATGTTTGTGCTCAGGATGACACAGACCTCAAGATTTGAGTTGCAAGGAACTTTGGAGATTGCATTTATTACCCTAAAATACTGGTTCTCCAGTTCAGGCTCCAGACTAGCAGCGTTGGCTGCACCTGTGAGCTGGTGAGAAATGCAAAACTTGAGTCCTATCCCAGCTTGCTGCGATGGCTCCCCAGGGATGGGACCAGGAAGGAAAGCTTCCATATGCTTCTGGGGAATCCTTGACACATTCAAGTTGAGAATGCTGGAGAACACACAGCAAGTGGTGCTTATGAAGCCACAGCGGGAACAGCAGTGGCAAGTTCTGCAGGGCATCCTGTGACCCACAAGAGCACTGCCTCTGAAATGTCCCCAAACATCTTCCCATACCCTCTGGATGGCACTTAAATGTGTCTCTAAACCAAAAACTCTTTTTCTTTCTCCTAGAATTCCCATTGGGCCCTACTAAAAATGACCAAGTACCACTGAGGTTTCTTCTTACCTTTGCTCATTTGAGGGCTTTGCTACTCAGGCGTGAGCTGTAGGCCAGCAGCCTGGCATCACATGGGCACTTGTTGGAAATGTAGTCTTGCACCTGAATCCAGACCTGCACATTAGCAAGATGGGGGGCACAGCCACGCTTGAGCAGCACCACTCCAGGAAGCCACTTGCTCTTCTTCTTGCTCAGATGGATTTGGTAATAATAAAATTCAGTGTTCCACACTACCCTATGTGATGTTCATTCAGCAGCCATTTCCTGAGCACCTGCTACTGTGCAAAGTGGCAGAGAGTGAAACACAAAGCTGAAGAAGACCTGGCCTTGGACTCTTTGAGGACTACAGAACTAATGGAGGAGGCTGGGAAGACAGGCAGGATGCGAAAGACTGTTCTGCAGGCTGTGAGGACTTCTTACCACAGAGAGGGAGGAGAACATTTCCTACCAGGGGATGGCTGTGATGCCCCTTCCATATGAGAGCAGGTAAATAAGTCACTGCATTGGTAAATGTGGTGGCTCTTCTTGCAAACGCATAGAATAGAGTAAAAGAGGGTCCTCTGGAGAGGCCTTGGGGAGGTAGGAACCCATCTATACTGCTGGTGGGAATGTAAACTAGTACAGCCACTATGGAAATCAATGGAGATTCCTTAAAAAACTAAAACTAGAGAGGGCCAGGGACTTAGCTCAATGGTGCCACTGCCTGCCTCCCAAGTGCAAGATCCTGAGTTCGATCCCTAGTACCAAAAAACCCCAAATGGGCTCTCAAAATAGGAAATAAAGGTCTGGGGACTTAGCTCAATGGTGCCACTGCCTGCCTCCCAAGTGCAAGATCCTGAGTTCGATCCCTAGTACCAAAAAAAAAAAAAAACCTAAAACTAAAACTAGAGATTCCACATGACCCAGCTATTCCTCTTCTAGGTTTCTTCCCAAAAGAGGTCAAGATTTCATATCACAGTGATCTGTGCACACTCATATTTATAGCAGCACATTTCATAATAGCTACATCTTGGAAGCAGCCTATATGTCCCTAAACAGATAAACGGATAAAGAAGATGTGGTATTTACACACCATGGAGCACTACCCAGCCATACGGCACTATAAACTTGAGTCATTAGTATGAAAATCAATGTACCTTGAGACTGTACTGCTAAGTGAAATAAATCAGACACACAAACTTAAATATTGCATGGCTTCTCTTATGTGAGAAACCCAAACTACAAATAAAAAGCAAAATAAAAGGTAGATAATAGGAAGTACGGAGATAGATCTTTCTCAGATGGGAAGGGGATCAGGAGAAGGGAGAAAAAGGGGATGAGAAATTAAGGTAAGATGCGCATGTACATATATATAATCATTATGTACTGTAAACATGAACTAATAAAAAAAGAGGGCCCTGAGTTCAAATCCAGATAGCTAACCTTGAGAATGTTAGATTCTTTGAAGCTAACTACCTTATCTACAGAAGAAAACAAGCACATGTGCAGCACCTACAGCAGTGTCCGGCCCAGTGAGCGGTGTGACTGTTGCTAGTTGCTTCCTGAGATTCTCTCTGACCTGGTCCCCGTCTCTCCTCATCTCAGGAACGCAGCAGGGGCTGACTGAAATGGGGCCACTCATTAGTTCCAGCCACAGTTCCTCCGCACTGTTCTAACTTGTAGCACTTCCTTCATATTTCAGACTCAGGTGGTGCATAAAACCTGAAAATTGTATGCTTTTCAGTGAAAATCAGTCAGGAATCTGCACAAAACAAAGAGGATCTCATCAAGCCAATTTATGTTTGCTCAATGGTGTAGAACTGGATATTTTGAAATATCTTGCATCTGGACTGAATAGGAAGTTAATTTTTATTTAAATGATTGGCATTATGTAGACATGGTCTCCATTCCTCTCATTCCATCTAGATCAATTTGAACCTGAGCTCCTCTTGTGTCAGTTAATGTCAGAAGCCATCAGGCTCCAGAAACTGAGAATAGGTCTCATTTGCTCTCCTCTCTTTTCCCCTTCCTCCTCCCAACCCTCTTTTCCTTCACCTCTCTTCCTCTCTCCTCCTCCTTCCCTCCCCTCCCATTCCTTCCTCTTTTACTCCCCCTCCCTCCTTCTTTATCTTCCTCCCTCTTTCTCTCCATCCCTCCTTCTCTCTGTCTTTTAAATTTTTCATTCATTTTCTTTAGTAACTGGGCCTTATTCTAGCTCTGTACTAATAAGTAAATGACTAGATCGGCTTGACATTTTGTGTAAATGCTAAGGCAGACAAAATATTGGTTCAAAATAGTGGTTGCCTAGTATCCATCTCAAAGTTCTTAAGCAATCTTCAAAATCTTTAAGGGATATCTGAAATCTTCTTTTAAATGTTAAAGATTCAGAAAATGGTTGTGTTTCTCCACCCACCCTTCTTGAGGAAAAAAGAGAATGAAGGGGGAAAAAATGTCCCATAGCCCAACAGATTCTAAGAAACACAAAGACAAGGGAAAAAAATCTCAGTAATTAGTCTTAAACACCAAGGTTTAAAGTTCAGAATGTCTGATTTTCCAATGGATATAACTACACAGAAGGCCCACAAAATCAGCGTCATCATATAGCTAAGCTGATCATTATACCTCATCACTGTAACTCTTTTAAAAATTAAAGAGATGGTACTGTATGAGCCAGGAACAATGACAAGCGTCAATAATCCAGCCACTCAGGAGGCTGAGACAGGAAGATCACTTGACCCCAGGAATTCAAGACCAGCCTAAACAACATAATAACACTCCATGTCAATAAATAAATAGTTATTAATAACTATCCTAATTATTATGATAATACCATAATGGATGGTCCTAAAAAACAGGGATGTGTAATTCGCCTGCCTAATAAAACATGCAAAGATAGGAAAAAGATTTGGAGTAATGGTAATGATAGGTAAGAAAATGTGGACAAATACTTTTCTACAGTTAACGAACAATATTTGATGCAATAAGTGTATTTGTAAAATCTGCTGGATACAGCTAGATGGGACTTTGTAAATTACTTCAAAACCTAATTTATTTTATTTATTAAGCAATCTCAGTTCCGTGGAATGTAGCTTAGAACAAAGTCTAAAAGCTAAAGCACTGGGTTAACATTCACATGCCTGAAATACGTGAGAGTTGCTCCTCAAAACTTACCTGTGAGCTCCTGAACCCTCCTGAAATGCGGCTTGGTAACACATTTGGTTAAGAAATCCCATTCCAGGGCCAGGGATTTAGCTCAATGGCGCCATACCTGCCTCTCAAGCGCAAGGTCCTGAGTTTGATCCCCAGTACCTAGAAAAAAAGTCCTAGAAATAAGAGGTTGCACAGCAGGAAACAGAATGAGCCTGGTGCACTCAGGAATGCAGAGGGACACCTTTATCTATAAAGTGTGAATAGTAGTGCTGCCTGCCTCATAGTTTTAGTGTGAGAATTAAATGAGTAAAATATGTAAAAGAGAGTCTGGCACATAGTAGATGTTCAGTGTATCTTAATTACTCTTATTGCCTCTCATTTGCTTGACACAGCCATTTAGATTGTTTTTGATTTCTCACTATTATAAATAATTTTATGATAAACATCTTCATAGTGAGTGGTTTATAAAGATATTCTTTACAATCCAAACTCTCTAGCCCTTGATTTATTTTTATTTGTTTAAATTGTTTGTTTTTATGTATAAAGCAGTGGCTAAACAGATTCTACTTGTCTGGAACAATTAGCTTTGTTGATCTTTTTTTAAGGAAGAATAATATATATTTCTATTGTTTTCTTTCTTCTTTTTTAAACTGTGATAAATACACATAAAACTTACTACTAGTGACATTTAGTGCCTTCACACTGGTGTGCAGTTTGCCAATATGTTTTCAGGCCACTGATCCCAAAGATCCTCAAATATAATATATAGAATGGAGGAAAGGAAAAAGAAACTTCATTGGACATAAAATGCCACTTATTAAAAAGAAAAGAATATGCTTTCTTGTTCTCAGATTTTATTAGAAAACTACTGTGGCCAGTCTCAAGTCCTAGCTGCTTAAATCTTCACTGGAACATCACCACTCACCACTCACTAAATCTTCACACCAGGTGTGGTGGTGTACACAAATGTAGTCCCAGCACTCGGGAGGCTGAGGCAGGAGGATCACTTTGAGTTCAAGACAAGCTTGGGCTACACAGTGAGTCCAAAGCCAGACTGAACTATTACATAGTGAGACCCTGTCTCAAAAATAAATAACTACATAAAAAATAAAACTTCGATCACCCATTTCTGCTGGGTTTGGAAGAGAATGGAGGAAGGACTGGAAGGCAAGGAGTCCATAAGAAGTGCAGCTGTAGTGGAAGGTGGTTCACAGTCGTCACCTATTCAGGCCTTACAAAGATGGCAAATTATAGCTGTTGTCCTCCTTACTACCAATAAGGAAACTGAGGTTTGGAGGTGTGAAGTAATTTGTCAAAATGCACAAGGCTACAAATCACAGAGATGGGACTCAAACTCAGCTCCACCTCTCCCCCAAGTCCACATGATTTCTGCTACACCACACTGCTTTGGTGAAATAGATGTGCAGTAAATGTGTAAGAGAGAGTCTCTGAAAGCTGTGAGAGCAACTCCAATAAACACCTACCTAGAAAACTGCGGGTCAACAAACTAGAGAAAATTCGGAAAACTGAGCCTTGTGGTCTTAATCATATTCTGGCCAAAGCCTTGTTTAGTTTTGTTTTGTTTGCTTAGTACAATGAGTTTGCCATGATGATCAATTTTTTATTTGCAACTCAAGAAAAATTGAAACTTATGGCTCTGGGGCATATAAAATCATGTTCATTGAGTCCTTTGGTGGAAAGTGTTAGAAAAGTGTTTGTGGCGGGTGTGGACCCCCCAGCACTGCACTAAGCACAGTAAAAACAAATTTGAGAATGGTGTGGACACCAGCTCCCCTCATCCAGCCAGCCCAGAGTGGATTCGTCTACTGTGGTTGTTCAGCTCAGCTTCCCAGAATAATGCATCTGGGCTCCAGGAGCACCCTATAAGTCACAGTGGTGGGAGCCGTGACAGTGTTTAATACCTGCACCTTGAGTAAGTGTACCTTCCTAGCACCCAGCCTCTCCATTCCTGTTCATAGTGAGGCCCTGCTCTACTTCACCTGCTAGAACGCACTTCCCTTGCATGGCTCCCTCCTCCCTCCCACCCATGGCTACATCCTCTGAGGCAGTGTATCATTTTCCTGAGATCTTCTTAATCTTGTACAAGAAAAAAAAAAAAAACAGCTAGCAAGCACTGTAAATCTTTTTTTTTTCTTTTTTCTGGTACCGGGGATTGAACTCAGGACCTTGCGCTTACAAGGCAGGCAGCTGCACCACGGAGCTAACTCCCTGGCTAAACACTATAAATCTTATGGGAAAAAAAAAAAAATGTTCTTCTCTAGAAGACCTCAAGTGACCACCCTACTGCTCAGTCCAAGCAGAAAGAACTGATTTTAAGCCAATCTTCAACCTTTAGGTGGGGCCACAGTTCCCCATCTGGTATTTAGTTCAGTGCTTTCTTTTGGGGGATGTCATTGTGTATCCATACAGCACAATACTTTCCTTCAGAGTGACATTCATCTGCCTAGACAAAACTAACTCTGTCAGCAGGAACAAGTTCACCAAACAGTGGCTGTGCAGATTCACAATGAAATCTCCATTAAAATCTAGAATCTTCCTGGGGCTTTATTACAAACAAAACAAAACTATGAAGAGTTAAATTTCTCTTTCTTTTTCACTTTCTTGTTCTCTCCCTATAAAAAAAATCAATATTTAAAAAAAAAATTTTAAATCAATATTCTGTGTATCTTGGATATTCCACAGCTTAAATGGTAAAAAGGCCATGGGATGTTACTCTTTGAATAAATAAGAGAAAAGAAAGTGTTGGAGAGGCATCTTATAGTTTTCAAGAAAGGAATAATAGTAACCAACTATTATAGCAAAAAAATGAGGTTATCATGTAGGAATTCCTAAGGATTGCCCCCAATGACATATGAAAGTGGTGATCACTGGGTATTTGGCCTAGTAGGACACATAGTGCTTATTAAATCATTGCCAAGATACTTATTATGAATGGTAAGATGCAATTTTCCATAGAATGACTATACAATATAAGCAACTTATAGAACAGTTTGAGTCAAGCAAATTATTAAGAAAGTATAACTGGAGCCAGGAATGGTGGCACACACCTGTAGTCCCAGTACTCAGTAGGCTGAGGCAGGAGGATCACTGGAGTTCAAGGCCAGCCTGAGCTACATAGTGAGACTCTGTCTCCAAAAGCCAAAAAAAAAAATTTGTAAGCAAAAATTAGTCCTGAGGATGTAGCTCGTTGATGGAGTGGTTGACTAGCAAGGCCACATGTTCAATCCCCTAGTACTACAAAAAGAAAAAAAAAGTAAAACTTATCTCCAGAAAACTATACAAGAAACTAATAACATTACCTGTGAGGAGAAGAAGTAGGTGGCAGGATGCAGTCAAAGATGGAAGAGAAAATTTTCTAGATTTTTTGAATTTTGAACCATAAGAAAGAGTCTGGTCAGATCAAAACAAGTAGTGTAAATGAGGTTTCAAAAAGTAACACCTTATATGTTAAAACAGAAACACTTAATCTGCAGGAAGATAAAATAGGTAAAACTCTTGAAGACAAAGTTTAGGCAAGGACTTTCTGAACAGAACCCCAGTTGTATAAGAAATAACAGCAACCCACAGTGACAAGACAGGAATGGGCTGCATTTCAAATGCTGATTTCTCAGGCTGGGGACTTTGCTCACTGGCACCACGCCTGCCTTGCAAGTGCAAGGTCATGAGTTCGATCCCCAGTACCAAAAAAAAAAAAAATGCTGATTTGTCTGCCAGAGAAAAACTTAATTTCCCTGCGGATCCCACGTCCCATTTGTCCTTTCCCTTGCTTCTTGGGCTCCCTGGCAGGTGTCACCTGGTTTCTTCTGCTTCCCTCCCTGTCCCATCTGCACTGTCACCCCCACCCCCACCACCGCATCTACCTCCCGGAAGCCAGTCCTGCATGCTGAGTGCCCTGCCTCCCCCATTTATCTCAGCAGGGCTGGGGGGGGGCTGGATCTGCCCCCGCCCCAGCCAAGAGGCACTAGGCAGCCAGGCAGGCGTGAACACGAGGTTGCAGCTGGACTGCGTTCGAGGTTGCCCCTGGAGGTGGCGTAAGGACGGAGGCTGCTCACACTGAGCTGTAGCCCCACTCCCTACTGGCTCTGGCGCAGTGGGCAGGCCGGGCTGAGGACTCATCTGTCCCTGGTGCTCCCTTGAGGGACAAGAAGGGCCAAGGCACCATTGCTGCTGTACATTGTGTTTGGTAAAGACCTGGAGGAAGAGGGGTGGCGCGCCTGGCCCAAGTGGGCACCAGCTCTCAGCCGGCTGGAAGGGAAGCCCCTACTGCAACCACTGCGACCTCCTCAGCGCCCCCGCCCCTCAAGCCAAAGCGTGGCCTGGCTTTTGTCTTCTCATTCAGTTGTCCTTTTCTCTCCCCTTTTATGCTTAATTTATTAAAATAGTTGCTGTATCATTTATTTTCATAAACTATAAGAAATGACTAAATGGTTAAAATAGACTCGCAGGCCAGCCTTAAATGGGGTAGGAAGGTCTGAGGGCGGGAGGGAGAGGGAAAGATGTTTTGACATAAGACAAATGCACTTTGGGTGTGTTTCGGTATTTTTCTGGGGTAGAGGGAATTGGGGATCCCTGTAGATTAGTTCCAGAGCGGGCTGTCTGTACATACTGTATCCATAAGCATGTTGGTTAGCAACTGCTGCAGGTCCTGTTTGGAAACCCCATGTACAATTCCCGGTTTTCGTAAGTGTCAGTGCAGGAGACATTTGACTCTTGTGT
>NW_004624730.1:59515641-59531307 GCF_000247695.1 Heterocephalus glaber
CAGCAAGAATTCACAAATAGGATGATATCAAATTAAAAAGCCTCTGCACAGCAAAGGAAACAACCAACAGAGTGAAGAGAAAACCTACAGAATGGGAATAAATTTTGCCAGCTATATCTCAGAAAGAAGACTATACAAAGAACTCAAAAAAATTAGGTGCTCCCAAATAAAGACCCAATCAAAAGTAGGCAACTGAAATGCACAAACACTTCTCAGAAGAAATACAAATCCCCAATAAATACATGAAAAAATGTTAAACATCGCTGGCCATTTAGAGAAATGCAAAGTAAAGCAACACAGAGATTCCATCTCACTCCAAAAAGAATGACAATCATCAAGAAATCAAAGACTAACAAACGCTGGCACAGCTGTGGGGAGAAAGGAGGGCTTTCTGTATTGTGGGTAGAGATGTAACCAGTACAACCACTATGGAAATCAGTATGGAGATTCCTCCAAACACTAAAAATAAAAGTTCCACTTAACCCACTTATCCCCCACCTAGCTATCATCCCAGAAGAGTTAAAAACATCATATTACAGTGATACATGCAACTCCATGTTTATAGCACCACAATCCATGATAGCTAAATCTTGGAAGCTCCTTATATGTCCTTGATAAATGAATGGAAAAAGAAAATGTGGTAATTATACACAATAGAGTACTACTCAGCCATAAAGAAGGATAAATTTATTTGTAGGAAAATGGATGCACCTTGAGACCATAATGTTAAGAGAAATAAATCAGACATACAAGCTTAAATATTGCATGATTTATCTTATATTAGAAACTCTAAATGTAAATAAAGGGCAAAATAAAAGATAGTGCTGGGCATAGTGGAACATGCCTGTGAGGCAGGAGGATTGCCACAAGTTCAAGGCCAGCCTGAATTACAGAGGGAGACCCTGTCTAAAAAACCAAATCAACAACAACAACAAAAGATAGATAATAGCAAATAGAGAGATAGATTTTTTTCAAATGGGAAGGGGACCAAGCCATGGAAGGAGGACACAGGGGGAGAAAGGAAAGGGAATGAAAAAAGAATTGAGATGTGCTATGTGTATGCACCAACTCCTCAGAAGAAATATAATCCTTATGTGCTGCAAACATGGACTAATAAAAAATTAAAATTGAAATAAAACAAATGCGAAAAAGTAACATTATAATCCATGTATTGTTCAAACTACTTTGCAGAAGAAAAACTACTATAGATATTACTTATAAATACTTTCAGACACCAAGATAACAAATTTAATTTTTTTAAACTAATGAACAATTAAGAGGCTTTCATTAATTATATAATTTACACACACACTACAATGTAATTTTTTGCCTTTCATCTAATTGTAATCATCTCTTATAGGCCCTACTATTATTTGATCAATTAGGAGAACAATGACCATTCTTTACTCTCTTGAATATTTTTTTAGGCATCTACAAATTACCGACTGGGTTGGGTTAGCATTGTATAAGACAGACATGGTCTCTGACCTGGACAAGTTCTAGTACTTAAGCTTTTAAAGACAGAAAACAAAAAAAAAAGTTCCTGTTTTAGAAAGATACATGCAACACTCAATAGCTTCTTTCCCAGCTCAGTATAATAGTAAACATTCAAATGTGAAATGAAAACAGCTGGAACAGCTGGGTACAATTTAACTGTACATGAAAAAGTCCTCAGGCATAGATTACTTATTCTCTCCAAACACACAAGTAACTTCTGCTCTTCTGAGTGGAGAAAACTCTGCTCCTCCTCTATCTTCCTCTTCCTCCTCCGAAAGCCCACATTGCTCAGCCTGGAAAGAGGAAAACAGGGAGGAGGCTTTGAAGGAGGTTACGCAGTTTGTGCTGGTTGAGATGATAGCAGGCTGGACCTGAGCTGTTTGTGCGTGCGGTGTGCACTCGATTTTTAGGGCGTTTGTTTGTTTTTAGTACCGGGATCGAACTCAGGACCTTGTGTTTGCGAGGCAGGTGCAGTACCACTGAGCTAAATCCCCGGCCCCCTTAGGGCGTTTAACACTCGTGGGAAAATGATTGTGCGTCCGACTAGGGTCTCATTAGCATCCCTGCCTACTCCTTTGGGTGTGGACGTGCAACTGTTCGTCTCTCCCCAGCTAGCAAAGCACATGCTGCTGGGAGGTGGCCCAGGGCGTGGTTTGCCCAAAGCAGCGGAAATGCAGAGTGGAGGGCAGGTGAGGAGAGCGACTTCAGCCTCACATACTTTCTCTGCACCAGGGAGACTTTACGTTAAGAAGGAAGATGCTGTTCCACATGGGACAGCCTGAGGACACCGCACGTGGGAGAACAAACCCTAGGCCAGATGGGAAGTCCTGCAAGTCTGGGATTTACTAAGCCCAAAGCCCACTTCCTGGGGACACCGGGGCTGCCAGGGTGGTGAAGCAAAGCCATAAATGTGACGTGGAGAAGGTGTTGAAAAGGGAGACCTCGCTCACCACTGACGGTGCCATAAAGTCGATGTCCAACTTGGCTTCCATGACTTTTTCATCGCTCCTGCTGGACATCCACACTTACAAAGGGATGCACAAGTTGCACCTCCTTCAGAAGAGCAATATATTTTAAAAATCCAAGTTCCTCCCCTGAAACAAAGATTTTTTTTTTTTTTTTTTTTTTTTTTTTGGTACCGGGGATCGAACTCGGGTCCTTGCGCTTGCGCAGCACGGGGCGAAACCACTGAGCTAAATCCCCGGGCCCTGAAGAGAGATTTTTAATGTGCTTCTGAGAAATGTTTACTATACAGAGAAAAGGAAACAGCCTCTATTTCCATTACACATCACATTCCTTTTGGCTACCAGAATAGTGGATGTTTTTGAACAACTATATCCCACTAATTTTATGCTGTGAAGAATTCTAATCCTCCTCATAGTTTGCTAGGCCACACACTTGCGAATGTCTGGGATGCACAACAGAAATAATTAGTGAGGGCCAGGGATGTAGCTCAGTGGCACAGTGCCTGCCTGGTAAGTGTAAGATCCTGAGTTCAATTTCTGGTACCAAAAAGAAAAAAGAAACCACCGAGATGCCAACGCAATTCTCTTATGCCAGTATCCCAGGAAGGGTTATCATGGTGATAAGTGAGGAAATTAAATCCTGCAAAAAACCTGAAGAAAATTGAAAGCTAGAACTTGTATTTAGTCATACTTCAGAAGGCTAATCTGGCAAAATGGCTAATTTTTATGAATGTTCCTTACTAAATTTTGACTGAACAAAGAACATCAAAGAAACAATAGCAAGCACTTTGGGTTTTTTTTGATGATTACAAGCAGGCAAGGGACCAGGCTGATGCAGCATAGCCCAGTGTGTCTTTGAAACTTAGCACAGACAGGAAAGGAATTCTCCTTGCAATCACTTTTCAATTTTATGAATGGTAATTTTAGGGAGGTGATAATGATTTTAGGTCAAGAAATATATAACTGTAAATGAAATTCCTTACATGAAGAAAAAAACTCTAAAGTTTTAGAAGTTCTATGGGATGTAGGACTATTTTAAACCACAAAATCTCATCTTCAGGTTGTAGTATAAATACAGTAGTGGTAGCTCACGGGCAATATAAAATCCTTTGAAACGAATGATTTTGAGTATCACCATTCATATAATAAGCAGTGAAGCAATTGATAACAAATAATATGTCACCCAGATTAAAAGAAACCTTTTGCAAGGCAGGCAGCGAAACCACTGAGCTAAATCCCCGGCCCTCAGTTCACCTTTTTTATACACAGGTCACTGCTGCTTTTCCAGCAGCTACCTTCTCTCTTTTCTCTCATGTCCTTCACTTACCAAAAATTTATAGAGACCTGTTGGGTACTAGGATGAGAGCAGCAAATGAGTCAAAAATTCTGGTGTGGAGGTTTAATTACTTCTGGCCCTTCATTAATGACCGGACCATTCTTAATCTACCAATGCTGCAAGTTAACAATTCTCCTCTCTTTAGTCCTAGATTTATTTGACTCAATATAAAATCCCTTTTTTTTGTTTGTTTGTTTGCTTAAAACAGGGTCTTGATCTGTAATTCAAACTGGCCTTGAACTCACTATGTGACCCAGGCTGGCTTTCCAACTCATGGCGATCCTCCTGCCTCCGCCTTCTGAGTGCTGAGATTATAGGCATGCACCACCACACCCAGCTCTAAAATCCTGTTTTTTAAAGCCAAGTCCACGACATAATGTCAGAGTCATGGCAAGTGTGATCTCCAGTCTGTTAACTTCCTTAGCCATCCACCTCAGGCCAGGATTGCTTTTTGTGCCTTTTTAAAATTGCCCTTTTAATAATAATAACAGTAATAATGTGTATTTGCATGAAAGCTCATAAAATTTTAAGAAAATAATTCTGTTATGATTCATATTGCCCTAATGTGTAGGATGACCATTTTGAACTAATTTATCCATTAATTTTTGTATATAGTAGACAATATTAACTATTAATTTAAAGCAAATGTCCCACTGCCTTGATGAAAAATGAAATATTAGGTAAATTCACTCATTTCTGACCTTTCAATTTTTATGTACTGTTTTAATGTTGTGTGAAATATAGTTCCCACATTTGTAGATTTGAAAACGAATAAAACTTCCCCCAAATCGGGCCAGGGATTTAGCTCAGTGATTCCACTGCCTGCCTTGCAAGCTAAGGACCCGAGTTCGGTCCCCGGTACCAAAAAAAAAAAACTTCCCGCAAATCTAGAGACATCTACCGAAAGCTTCTACTAAAACAAAAAAAAAAAAGTTCAAAACAAACTGTGACCTATAGCCATGGTAGTAGAACAAAGATTATAAACATAGAAAATGACAAGATTGCAAGTAAGAGATAGCCCTGATTTTTTATGTGGTTGGAGGGAGATATGGGGAACTAAGCCCCAGGACTTCAAACTGAGCTACATCCGTGGACCTTTTGCTTTATTTTTTTATTTTGAAACAAGATCTCACTAAGTTACTAAGTTGCCAGGCTGTCTGGGACCTGCAGTCCCACTCAGCCCCCCAGGGCGCTGGGACTTGGCAAGTTGGCGCCACCACACTCAGCTAACGATTGTCCTTATTTGAATCAAATCAACCTGATGAAAAGTCACAGCATTCTCCAAATGTTCCTATCTCACCACAGCGGGGTAAATGTTCAGGGCCAGGGATTTAGCTCAGTGGTTCCGCCACCTGCCTCACAAGCACAAGGACCCGAGTTTGATCCCTGGTGCAAACAAAAAAAAAGTAAAAAATTCAGTCATCAGTCACCGCTGAGCAACTGGTACACACAGACACGGCCAAGTCTAGACACCCAACTATTTTAGGAGTTGTGCTTGAAGGATACTTGTAAAAATATTGCTGCTTTTATCTTAAATTTACAGAAAATCTATTAGAACTAGATCTTGCTGACTACAGTAAGTCCAATTTAAGACGTGTTAAAAATCTCACCTCTGCTTCTAGGTGAGGTTTTAATGAAGTTAATTTGGAAATTAGGAAATTTACCCTACTTAAAAAAAAATGAAAGCAACTTGCCAAGCTGTGTGGCACATGCCTGTAATCCCAGCAGTCAGGAAGCTGAGGCAGGAAGATCGCTATGAGTTCAAGACTAGTCTGGGCCACATAGGGAGACCCTGACTGAATCAAGCAAGCGAGCGATGTGCAAGAGTTTCCACCATTTCTCAAGATAAAGCATTTGGGGATTTTCAGCTGTGTGGAAGAACTTTGAACATCTGATGCAGTAAGGCCAGGAACCGGCTCTGTAGGGCAGTACAGTAACTGCTACCTATTCCATAGTTTGATGCATGCACGCTCTCCAAAACGAATTCCAGGTGAAGAAGTCACAAGCTTTCCATAAACATACTCAGGCAAACAGATAAGGTAACTTTTCTGTTAATAATGAAAAACATCTTTGACCGACCACTGAACCACTCGGCGGCCACGTTCCTGCTCTGCCTGTGTTCGAACAGGGGCAGGCACTGCGAAGGAATTCTCATTCCAAATCTATGTGAACAGAGCCACCGCCTCCGAGTTTGAGCCCATGCCATTGTCAGACACTTCTGTGCCATGCAGTGAAGATCAAAGTGGGTTAGACACCCATCTGAGTTATTTCTGATCTCCCTCTAGATAGGAAGGCTTCCCTAGGGGGTCGGGGGTTTAGCTCAGTGGTTCTGCTGCCTGCCTTGCAAGCCCAAGGTCCTGAGTTGGATCCCAGGTAACGCAAAAAGAAAGGCTTACCTCCCGCCTTTCCAAACCCAACATTTAATTTGAAGTAAATATGAAGCACTTTAATCTCATCATGCAGGGTAAATTTAGGAGGATGTTAATCTTGATTTTATTAAAGTTAAGCATCCTCACTATAATAATTTTTTCTTGGAAAGTAAAGAATAATTTAATAATGAGGCACTATTTCAAAAATGAATACTGTAACTAGAATTATGTTTTTTATAATTATGCATTTTTATCAAGACCCCTTTTTCATCAGTGAAAGCTTTTTTTTGGAAGTGGTAAATTGCCAAGCATGGTGGTGCACACCTGTAATCCCAGTGCTCTGGGAGGCCGGGGCAGGACGACCACAAATTCGTGCCCAGCCTAGGCAAGTTAGGGAGACCCTGTTTCAACAATAAAATTTTATAATGGGAGTAGGGGGTTCGGGATGTAGCTCAAGATGAAAGCCCTGGGTTCAATCCCCAGTACTGAAAAAAAAAAAATGTAAATGAGCCAAGCATGGTGGCATACATCTGTAATCCCAGCCCTCAGAAGGCTGAGACAGGAGGACTGCCATGAGTTAGAGACCAGCCCACTACACAGTGAATCCAAGGCCAGCCTGAACTACACAAGGAGACTCTGTCTCAAAAATAAATAATAATAATAATAATAATAATTTGTATTTGCATGAAAGCTCATGAAATTTTAAGAAGATAATTCTGTTATTACTCATATACATTAAACATATATTTTATATTCTATTACATCAAATATACATTTTTTTCTTTCAGTTTTTTGAAACAGGGTCTCGCTGTGTACTCCAGGCTGGCCTTGAACTCACACAAATCCTCTCGTCTCAGCCTCCCGAGTGCGGGGACTCCAGGTGTGCACTACCATGTCCAGTAGAATATATTTTTTGATTTACCAAATTCTTAGTTCTTTTATGACCTTTTCTATCTGAAAAAGCAATTGACTGTTATGGAAAAGTACATCTATTCAGGAATCAAAGGATCAGTTCTAAAATCTCACACAGCTCACCAATCCAGCTTCTGTTTCTGTGAACATGGGAAGTTTTCATTAAACTTTTCAATGTTCCTTTTACTGGGGTTATGGTGGGTGTAATTTCGAACCCCTAGATCTATCTCAGCTGGGTGCTGTCCTTTCCCACGAGGCTTTCTCCAAGAGCATCTTAATTAGGTGTGAGTGGTGGAGAAGGAGTGGAGCCTCAGGTCGACAGGAAGAAGAGGAGGAAGAGAGTGAGGAAGAAGGAATCGACAGTACCCCGAGGAGGAGCAATGGTGGGACCAGCAGTGGGCTTCAT
This sequence comes from Heterocephalus glaber, assembly GCF_000247695.1. The sequence goes on from NW_004624730.1 coordinate 59,523,127, forward strand.
CTCTCGCGTGTGCTGCCATCACGGAAGCTACCCTCTTGCAAGGCAGTGTCATTGTTCATTTGTTTCATTCTGCCAGTGGATTACAGGGGTGAATATTTTCATTTCATTTCCTAAAATAGATGGGCTCAATCTAAGAAAAGTAATGGGTAATGGATTCAAAAAAGTTAAAAATAAAACATATGGGTGGGTGGGTGTGTGTGTGTGTGTGTGTGTGTGTGTGTGTCCCCTGGCCCTGTCCACAACATGTCTCATTCTCCTGGCTCCTTCAGTGTGTAACCACTGTTATCAGTCTCTTACTGATGGGCAGCTAATTGTTTCTAAACTTTCACAAATGTAACCAGTACATAAAGAGCAATAATAATAACTTTGTTAAATTCCATTTCATATATATTCATGTGTAAGTCCACCATAGGAAAAAATTCCTAGAAGCAGAATTGCTATGGCAAAAGTTAATTTTTAAATTTGAAGATATTTCTAAGTTGTCATCCACAGGAGATATACCAACTTATACTCCTACTTGCGATGTACAAAATTGTATTTTTCCCTATAATGTTTCCAATATGTTGCCAAGTTTAAAGATTTTTGTCAGTTTGATAAGAGATGATATTTCATCATAAGTGTAATTTGCACTTACAAAAGAGTGGGGTTGATGGCCAGGTATAGTGACACATACCTGCAATCCTAGCACTCGGGAGGCAGAGGCAAGAGGATCTCAAATTCCAGGCCAGCCTGGGCTCCATAGTGAGACCATAAAACAGAGTAAGATTGAGCTTCTTTTCATATCTTAAGGAGCCATTCATATTTTCTTTTCTGCAAAATATGCTCTATGTTTCATCCATTACTGTCTTAATCCAACAATTCTTTACCTATTAAGGACGTCAGTCCTTTAAATCACAAATGCTTGTCTCTTTATGGAGGGGGGGGGGTTGACACACAGAAGTGCTTTCAAAAAATGCAATGTATTTTTTTCTGTATAATTTATGTGTGAGTAGTGATACTAGTAATTCAACCAGGGCACTCTACCACAGAGCTACATCCCAAGCCCGTTTATAAAAATGTTATATGACAAAGATATATGACAGACATTGTAGCAAATTTTGAGAGCTTGTTTGGAGGTTCTAGCAGGGGAGCGCAGCTACTCGTACACCCTTGACTGAGAAAACGGTCCTCCTCTATCGGGGGTGGTCGTCCTCTTCGACGGAGCGTGCAGCTTCGGGAGGGACGCACGTGGAGCGGTGAGGGAGGAAGGGGATACCCGCCTAGCCAGCCAGATCAGCCGAATCAACCCTGGCGATCAATGGGGTGACAGATGTCACAGCCAGATCGCCCTCACATCCTGTAGCAAATTTTGAAATGGCAAAAGACTGAAAATGACCTAGATATTGTTTGGGTGGTTGCTATTGTTGCTGTTGTTGTTGTTGTTGTTGTTATTGTTAGATTTTGAAGCCCAAATGCACAAAATCAACAGATTGGTTTAACTGTTACCTTAATTTCTCAGTATTATTTCTCATTATCACTGGCCCATGCAAAATCCCTTTCTTTACCTTTATTTTGCTCTTTTTCCAATTTCCACTCTTACTTTCCTTATCTGAATACCCACCCAGTTTAAAGAGATGAGTATGTATTTTTAAATATATGTGGCATTATATAAAGTATGGTTATTTTACAAGGAATTCTGTGTTTTCCATTTGAGTAAATAGTATTGGTGCCTCTGATCACAGGTCCTATATTTTCGTTCATGATCATTTTTAAAATTTCTTCATGAACCTTTAATTAATTTCTTACTGCTTCCTAGCATCCCACAGTATGCTTGCACCAAAGTTTACTTATTGCCTCAACTACTGATGGATACGTTAGATGAATCTCACTCCCTACTTCTACTAGTGGTTAATATATAACATCCGTAAGTATGTCCCCACTCAAACTTTTGTTAGTTCTCTAAAAAACATATCCATGAATGGGATTGCTATGCATGTTTATGTAAATATTTCCAGCTTACTGTCAGAGTGATTATACAATATATAATCCCAATGGCAGTGCAGAAATCTCCACTGCCCTGTTTAGCTTCAATACTTAGTATTATCCACCTTTCTAATCACTGCCATTCAAATACTTGTAAAGTGATATCTTATGGTTGCTTTAATTTGCATTTTATCTCTTTATAATGAGCTTTAGCAATTCTTCATGTATTTGTTATTCTATGAGATTTCTTCTGTGAATTGCCTACTTAATCACTTAGGAATTTTTCTCTTGGGTTTCCCATATTTTTCCTATTTATTTAAAGAATTCTTATATACTTTGAAAATTATCCCTTGCAAGTTTTTTTAAAGTTTTTGTTTTTATCAGTATGTGTTTACGGAACATAACGATCACATTCATTGTGGGGAGTTGGTACATGCACACAATACCCTTGCAGGCTTAAAACATTACAAATATCCTTTCCTAATTTAACATCTGTTTGTTAATATTATCTAGATTATACTACATTAAACAAAAATCTTTCATTTTGATATAGCCAAATTCAACCACACTTTTTAACTTATAACTTGGTTTTAAATTTTTGTTTACAACCACTATGAAGATTAGAGTAGAGATTTCTTAAAAAGCTAAAAATAGAATTCCATTTGACCCAGCTATACCATGCCTGGGTATATTTTTAAACGAATTAAAGACATCATACTATAATGGCCCATGCATACCCATGTTTATAGCAGCACAATTCACAATAGCTAAACTCTGGGAACAACTTAGATATCTGTCAAAAGAAAAAAAGAATAAAGAAAATGTGGTATATATATATATACACGCAATGGAATATTATTCAGCCATAAAGAATTAAGTAGTATCATTTGCAGGAAAATGGATGGGACATGAGATCATAATGCTAAGCAAAATAAGTCAGACTCTGAAAGTTAATTACTGCATAGTTTCTCTTGTATGAAAAAGCAAAAATATAAACAAACTAATTAATTATTAATTTATTAAAGGTGAAATGGTAGGAAATAATAAAGCAGGATTTTTGGAGGTGGAGATGGCATTGAGGAAGAGGGATGCTAAGGAAAAGGAACAAAAATCATCAAAATATGTTACACACATGTACCAATCCCCAGAAACAATATCACTATTATGTATTACAAACATACACTGATAAAATTAAAAAAGAGGATCCTTTCTCTACTCCTTGGTTACAAAACCTTTACATGACATTTTCTTCTACTATCTTGACAATTTATCTCTTATATTCAGGTCTTCGATCCATCCAGAGCCTTTGTGCAACTTAAATATTTGTATTTTCTCCATATAAAGACACAGGTAATGTAACATCATCTACTGCATAATTGTCCTTTTTCAGTTGCTTTTTGATATGAACGAACATCCATCATATAGCAAGTCACCACATACACACTGTTCTGTTTCTGAGCTCTTGATTCTATTTCGTTGGTCTATTGCTGAGACAATGAAGTTGTCATCATTTCTGAAGTCAGTACCTGACAAGTGATACCATCTGTTTGCCACATCCCCTCCTATGCTTTTCGTAAAACATTTCAAGCCTTCAGTCTTCCATATAAATTTTAGAATTTGTTGTGTTCCTCAAATATCCAGCTAGAATTTTTATTGAAATTTCATTTACATTGCATTGGTACTTGAAGAGAATTTATGAAGCTAAACCATAATAATCATAGACATGGTATTTTTCTCCTTTTTTTCAAATCTTATTTATGTCCTTTCTGATTTTTACTAAAAGGGAAGAAAAGAATAAAGACATATTTCTCTTTCATAATTTTACTTTTTTTTTTTTTTGGTACCAGGGACTGAACTTGGGTCCTTGCGCTTGCGCAGCAGGCGGCGAAACCACTGAGCTAAATCCTCAGCCCATCTCTTTCATAATTTTAATACACATTTTTATTTAAAAGAGGTTCCAGTTGGATGTGTCAGGCAAGTCTATAGGCTGAGCTACTCAGGAGGCTGAGGCAGAAGGGTAACTTGAGTCTAAGAGTTCAAGTCCAGCCTAGGCAATATAGTGAGAGAAATTTGAAAAAAAAAATAAATCTGTATGTGGTGACACAAGCCTGTAATCCCAGCTGTCTGAGAGGCTGAGGCAGAAAGATTGCAAGTTCAAGCCCAGTCTAAGCAATTTAGCAACTTAGCAAGACCCTATCTCAAAAAAACAGGTGATGAGTCAGGGATTTAGCTCTGTGGTTTCGCCGCCTGCTGTGCAAGAACAAGGACCTGAGTTCAATCCCCGGTACCAAAATAAAAACAGGCGAGAAGGTCTCTGGGGATATAACTCAGTCCAAAGGCCCTGAACTCAATCCCCAGTACATTGAATAAATCATTCAGTCCATCAGTCAGTGATTCAGCAGAGAGCATATCTGGTTACATCAATTTCAAACACCATTAAGTAGTACTTTTTTCCTCCTAAAATTCACACCATAGTCCCTAATGGAGATTATCATACAGATAGAGCCCTTAGTAAGACCCTTAAGAAAAGATGAAAATGCTATTCCATTATTAAACCATTTAGAAGGAGCCAATGTAACACAAAAGGAGAAAGGTCAGCAAAACCAGTTCTGGGGTTACAGTTTACTTTTACTTGTGTCTTCTGAGTGTGTGTGCTTTATGTGAGTAAACAAATTTGTCTCCCAGTAGAAACCACGGAAGAATGCTAAAATCAGCTGGTAAGCCTGGAAATACTTAGTATTTGTTGAATGTATAAAGGAAGAAATGAGGCTGGGGATTTAGCTCAGTGTTGCCACCGCCTGCCCCACAAGTACAAGGACCCGAGTTCTATCCCTGGTACAAAAAGAAAAAAAAAAAGAGTAAGAAAGAAATGACAAATGATTGACCTGAGAGGGAGTTACAGTTCTTTTTTTAAAAATTGTGCATGTTAAGAATATTCAGCATACCTGGGCATGGTGGCACACACCTGTAATCCCAGCGCTGGGGAGGCTGAGGCAGGAGAATTGCCACAAGTTTGAGGCCAACCTAGGCTACATAGTGAGTCCAAGGACAGCCTGACTACACAATGAGAAACTGTCTCAAAAAACAAAACAAGGGCCAGGGATTTAGCTCAGTGTTCCTGCACCTGTCTCACAACCAAGTTCAATCCCTGGTACCAGAAAAAAAAAAAAAAAAGAAGAATATTCAACATAAAACCTATCTTCTTAATAGATATGTAAGTGTATAATATGTTATCATTGACCATAGATACATTGTTGGACAGCAGATCTCTAGAGCCTATCCGTCTTGTTTTGCTGAAGCTTTCTGCCCATTGATTAGTAACTCCTCTCCTAACCCCTAAAAACCCCCATTCCACTCCTTGAGTCTATGGTTTAACATTTTAGATAACTCATATAGAGGGAATCATACAGTATTTGTCTTTCTGTGACTGGCATATTTCACTTAGCATAATGCTGTCAAGGTTTAGCCATGTTGTTACATATTGTAGAATTTTCTCTTTTTTAAGGTTAAATGGTATTTCGTTGTGTATATGCAGTGTGTCAAGTTGTCTCTATGCATTTATCTGTTGATGGACCAGGTTATTTCCACATCTTGGTTCTTATGAATACTACTGCAGTGATCATAAGAGTGTGTTATGGCTTGTGTCTAGATGCCCCCCAAAGCCTCATGCAGTCATAAGTGGGGGTTTTTCAGAGGTGTGGATCTAGAGTGTGTGATACTGGAATTGATTCATGGTACAATGCTAGGATCAAGGGCACTAGGATTAAGAGACAGAAAGAAGTGCAGTTTCCTTGTTTGCTTTGTTACCTTCTGCCCATCATAAATTGTTTCTCCTCTGTGATGCCTGTCTGCCATCCACCCTGCCTTGGAAACAGCTGATTATGGACTAAAACCTCTACAAACTGTGAGCTAAAAAAACCTTTCCTCCTTTAACTTGTGGGTGTTGGATATTTTGACTCAGCCATGAGAAAAGTAACTAAAGCACAGTGTTAATATTTCTTTGAGATCTTGGCTTTAATTCTTTTGGATGAATTCCCAGAAATGGAATTGCTAGATTGTATGATAGCAGCTACACAATTTTACCTTCTTACCAAAAGTATACAAGGGTTCTAGTTTCCCCACATCCTCACCAACACTTGTCTTTTGTTTTCTTGTTAATAGCCAGTCTAACAGATAAGAGGTGACAGCTCATTGGGGTTTTAATTTATATGTCCCTGATTATTAGTGAAGTTAGGCACTTTTACATATATCCATTGGCCATCTGTATATTTTCTTGGAGAGATGTCTATTAAAGTCCTTTGCTCATTTTTAAATGGAGTTATTGGGGCTTTTTTATATACTGAGTTCTTTATATGTTTTAGAGATCAACCCTCTATCAGATATATGGATTGCAAGTATTTCCTCTCATTCCGTATGTTGTGTTTTCATACTATTGATTGCTTCCTTTGCAATATAGAAGGTTGTTAACTTAGTGTAGTCCCATTTGTTTTTGTTTTGTTTTATTTTGCTTTGCTTGGTCAATTGGTTGATTGGTTGTAGTTTGTTGTTGCTGTACATCCATAAAATCATTTCTAAAAACAACGTCATGAAACTTTCCTCTACAACTTCTTCTAGGAATTATACAGTTTTACTTCTAAGGGTCTTACATTTAAATCTTTTATCCATGTGCAGCTTTTGTGAATAAGGGTCCAGTTTCATACTTTTACATGCAGATAGTCAGTTTTCCCAGCTCCATTTATTGCAGAGGTTTTCCCTTCCCAGGTGTTTTCTTTGGCACACCCTTGTCAAGACCAGTTGATTATACAAGCATGCAACTATTTCTGTACTATTTATTCCATTCCATTCCTCTATCTTTATGCCAGTATATACTGTTCCAGTTACATTAGCATATATTTTGAAGTCAAAAAGTGCAATGCCTACAGCTTTGTTCTTTTTTTCTCAAAACTGATTTAACTAATTCATAGTCTTTTGTAATCCTATATGAATTCTAGAATTTTTTTCTGTTTCTGCAAAAATTGCCTTTGGAATTTTGATAGAGATTCCAGAGTCTAAAATACATGTGCTTTGAGGATAGATTTACATATCTTAAAATAATTTTATTTCCACTATATGAATAAACTGACTACTGCAAAAAGGAGTGCTTTTTGAGTGAGTTGCATATTTCTTTCAAGCTTGAGCTGTTTTTACCTTTCATAGTATGTTGATTCTCTTGAATTTTTAATATAGTCATATCATATGCCAGTAACAACTTTTATCCCTTTTTATCCAATCCCAGCATGTTTTATGCCTTTATCTTGTCTTATTTATTTATTTATTTATTTATTTATTTATTTATTTTGGTACGGGGGATTGAACTCAGGTCCTTGTGCTTGTGAGTCAGGCTGTGAAACCACTGAGCTACATCCCCAGGCCCCTTTATCTTGTCTTAAAAGACAGAAAGGGTCATCAATATTATGTTTAGATTTTAGTGGAAATTCTAAACATTCTTCTCTTCTGTTTCAATAGAAATGTTTCCAAAGTTATTCCAGTGAGCTGGTTTTATATTTTAAAAATTTCTAAATAGTCCAGAAATTTCCTTGATACTCTTAATATTCTGTAAATTTTACCTTAAATAAGTATCAATATTTTATTCAGCATATTTTATCATAAATAAGGTAGCTTATTCTGTGTTTCATGAAGTTATCATGTGATATTTCTTCTTTGGTTTACTAATAAAATGAAATACATTGATACATTTTCCTGATGTTTATCCTTTCACTCTTGGGATAAATACTACTTAATCAACATGGAAACTACTGAATTTGGATAGCTGATATTCTATTTAGGTCCATTACACTTAACATCCATAAGTGAAATGGATTTATGCTTTTCTTGTCTCATAACTTCCTTATCTAATTTGACTTTCAAATTATACAAGCTTCACACAGTTTGTAATAGCTGAAACTTGGAAACAGCCCAAATGCCCATCAACTGGAGACTGGATAAAGATAAAGTGTTTTTTTTATAAAATGGAGTACTACTCAGCCATAAAAAGTGAGAAATTAAGAGACATTTATAACTAAATGGGTGCACATTGAGGCAATACTCTTAAGTGAAATAAATAGGACACGCATGTTTAAATACAGAAGTTTCTCTAGTGTGAGAAACTAAAAGTGTAAATAAGGACTAAAAGGTATAATAGATAATGTGAAATAGGAAGAAAAGGGGCAAAGGGGAAGG
>NW_004624730.1:59543970-59636940 GCF_000247695.1 Heterocephalus glaber
AGTAAATAAATATTCACACTCTTGATGGGCTGGGGATTTAGCTCAGTGGTGCCGCCACCTGCCCTACAAGCTCAAGGACCCGAGTTCAATCCCCAAAAAAAAAAAAAAAAAAAAAATTCACACTCTATTGGCCTTTTACTGAAACGCTCCTTGTGGTTACTTCCTCTTCAGAGACAGTACTATCAAAATCTATTTTATGGCATTATCATTATTGTATTTTTATAGATAACTTTATTACAAATAAAAAATAAATATGATCTTTTTGGTTGTCAAAAATTGAATCATTAAGTGACAAGTTCATATTAGACGCTAAGGGCCGGGAATTTAGCTCAGTGGTTTCGCTGCCTGCTGCGCAAGTGCAAGGACCCGAGTTCAATCCCCAGTACCAAAAAAAAAAACAAAAAAAAACCATATTAGACGTTAAGCTTTGATTATGTATAAAACCAAAGAGAAACTGTATTTCAAAGCTGGAGTGATACAGGTGGTCGAGTACTTGAGTGTGAAGAAAAGATTAGCTATGTTTATTCATTCATGTATCCATTCGTTCAGAAACCTATACAGTGTGCCAAGCACCATGTTAGGCACTGGAGATATTAAGGACAAAGATGTGATCCTTTCTTTAAAGGAGAGGCAGAACTATAAACAAATTGTGTGCACCAGGCATAGCATTATTGCAGAGGGGGAAAAAGTTGATTTTTACAGTTTCATCCTTGAAAAACCTTTGCTAATCTGGCTTTCTGTAACTTACTGTAAAATATCACCCACTGGACAAAACCAGAAATAAAGAATATATCATAAGAGGTTAAGTATTTGAATAATTTATAATGCTTTTACTGCTTGGAAAAACTTCAATTCATTTTGGCAACATGATAAAATTACTGGTCTTACAGTGAAAGATAAAACATAGCATTGTAGGGCTTAAGAAAGGACATACAGAGCCAGACATGATGATACACACCTATAATCCTAGCACTTGGAAGGCTGAGGCAGGAGGATCGCCAAGTTTGAGGCCAGCTTGACTGCATAGTGAGACCGCCATCTCAAAAAAAAATATATATATATATATGACATACACTGTAATAATTTAAAAGCAAGTTCTTGGGGCCTGGAGGTGTAGACCAGTGGTACAGCATTTGCCTACTGTGAGGCCTTGTGTTTGACCCTTACTGAGAGAGACAGACAGAGAGAGAGAGAGAGAGAGAGAGAGAGAGAGAGATCTAGCCATTATTTTCCATGATCAGGAAGGAAATGCTTTTTTACTTCAGATTTTAACAGCACACTTACCTACTTTAGATTTCTTTTCTCTGAGCTAAACAAGCCATTTTACTTTCAAGCACAGCTACAAGTATTATTTCTCAAAATATGTATTTAATTAATTTCATTAATTCCTTATTTACTTGACTTTCTCCTTGCTATACTGGAAGCTTCTTTGGGGACAGAAACTATTTCTTATTCATTTTTACATCTAATGGCCTAAGCACAATTCCTGGCACATAGCAGACAATAGATACTCATAGAAAAAAATATAAATCCAGACGCTTACATCCTTGCTAACAATATTCAAGTTTTCCAGTGTCCATCCTTGGCACATTTTTCTTGCCCTCATCCTCTTGATAAGAACAAATGGAGGAGAAAGGTTTCCAAATAGCTTAATACATAGTTTATCAATGTTCCAATAAATTCAAGCTCCAAGACTTACCAAGGAACTTTAATTCTCAAAAAAAGAAAAGAAACTTTCTATTTCCACTCACACTCCCATTGTACATGTCTTGAAAGTGTTCCTCGTGTTGGATGTCTGTGAGACACCTTAGCAAATAAAAACCTGCACACATGGCCTTAAAACCCATCTCAAATTATTGCATTTATTATTTTGATCTTCACTTTGGCTGTCGTTGCTGTAAATGGCTTGGAACATGCAAAATATGCTAAACAAGAAACCCAGCCTGTACCTGAAGAGTTAGCAGTTGAAAGGCATAAAGAAGCACAATGAATTTAAAAGCCTCTTGAAGAACAGCCTTTTGCTGCATAGATGCTAGGCGTGACAGTATGTGGCAGGAAAAGAGTTGGGGAAACTGCTTTAAAAACCTATTAACTAGGAATGTGAAAAAGCAAGGAACAATCGGGAAAGGAAGGAGATGCTCACTGTTTAAAAGGCTTTTAAATGTGACCATATTTTTGTTGGCTTTTTGCCTGCAACATAAAATGAGGATGGTGCGCTGAATGGTGAGCAGACAGCGGAAGGCAGGATGAATGGAGGCTGAGTGAAGAAGTCAAGGCTGAATTCTGAGATGCCCCAACCCGGACCATGTGCAGCTGTTGAGACACTCTGGGCGATGATTTCCTGAAGTAAACACAAAATTCAATCCGCCAGCTCAATCGCCCTTTCATTCTTGTGTTTTTCACGCACCCATAAATATTTGCCTGGGCCGTCTTTACTGCGGGTATTAAAGAGTTAATAAATGAGCCAGCCAACAGGCAGGAATAGAGGAGAGCCACAGAACTTGGAATTGAACAGCTGACAGCAGATGCTGCAGGTGCAAGAAAGCAGCCAGCTCTGCGGGTTCCGTGGAGCAGTTTCCTCCGTCAGGCCTGTGGCCTCATTCCCTGGCCCCTTGAAGAAAAATTGAATTAGGCAGCAGAGAACTCCAGAGGTCTTGTTGTACAAGTCCGTGCACTCTCACCTTTCAGAAGGAGGCAGTCTCCTGTGTAGACTAAGCATCTTACATATTGATGGTGGCCTTGTAAGATTTTGCTTTCATGTTAGGAAAGAAAACTGCTTCAGATATTTAAATAAGAAATGGTGTGTTAAATTTCACAGCACAATGCCTCAGCCTCCTGCAGTTGGGTGTCAAGAGGTGTGTGTGTGTGTGTGTGTGTGTGTGTGTGTGTGTGTCTATGTGAGTGTGAGTCAAAAGGGACCACAGCTTGTATTGAATGTGTTATGTGTAAGGACCATGGCAAATAACAAGGTCATAACAGCAGGGAAAGGCGAGAAATGGGTTGCACTAAAGTGCATCTTTCTAATAGACTAATTTATCGTATTCTTCTAATCATCTATTTTTGAAGCTACATTGTACATTGTGGCAGATCTTCCAAATCTTTCTGGCTCTCTAATAGTAAAAATATTCATTATGTAACACTACAAATGTTTGCTAGGATCCCTTGATTAAGAAAACATTCCAGGACCAGGGATTTAGATCAGTGGTGCTGCCATGCCTGGCTCACAAGGGCAAGGTCCAGAGTTTGATCCTCAGTACCGGGGTGGGGGGGTGGAGGGAAGAAAACATTCCAGGGTTTCTTCTGTAAAAAACTTTAGGTTACCTGAAAGTGTGAGAATGAGAGTGGCTGATTGAATTGATAACAGGAAAATTAACTTTAATTATTATACACTGGTGAATACGGCCTATGGATCCAAACTCTGACTAGGGCGTGTATTTGTAATAAGATGGAAAAACTAAGAAAATTGAGATTATTTTTTCCAAATACTCCAGGAAAGACAGACACATACCTTCTTCAGTTAGCAATAGTTAACATGGGAACTAGTACCTATATTAAATCCCAGTTAGGGTCCCTTTTTTCTCTTAGAACTAATGTAGGTCCCTAGCATTCTGTTCTTCTAGTTTTCCCTCCTAAAACTGAAGATCCTATGTTTGGATCATAAAAGAGTAGCTACTTTCAGAGACACTACCTTTGCACTAACTTGACTTAGAAAGGTTTGGAAAGGTCTCCCAATCCGAAAATGTCTTCCTCAGTCATTTTTGTGAACACCTAAAATGCCACCACTAGAAATTTTAATATTTAGAGTGGTTCTTTGTTCCCTAATGACAAAACTCAGTTCAAAACATGGTAAAATTCAATAAACAGAAAAAAATACAAAAATATAGTTATACTATAAATATGATTTTCAAGTATTTATAGACCAACGATCAGAAGGGAACACAAAGGGGTTTAGCTCAGTGGCACCACACCTGCCTGGCAAGCACAAGGTCCTGAGTTTAATCCCCGTACCAAAAAGAAAAAAAAGGGGGGGGGACACAAAGAATTTAAATCACTTATGGTTTAAGACGGCGGTATAACAGATTATATTTTCCTTTTAAAGTTTCCCTTTAACATGGTTCTCATAAAAGTTGATGGGGAAGCCAGGCGTGATGGCACATAGCTGTACCTCCAGCCTTCTTGGGAGGCCAAAGTAGGAGGATTGCAAGTTCAAGCCCAACCTGGGCAGGTGAGAGACTTGGCAAGACCTGTCTCAAAATAAAATAAATAATAATAATAATAACAAAGGGCCCCATTACCATGAAAAAAATTTTAAAGAAGAGAACAATAAGAAAGAAAAACAAAAAGAAATCAGTGGGAGGAAAATTACTATCACTTTTAAAGATTCTGGAGCATTGGGTCTCTCTAGTTAGTGGAACCTAAAATTAATAAATTTTAAAATCAAGGAATGTGTAGCTAGGTTTAGGGCGAAAGACAGAGTACTCAGCAAATATTCATCCACAAGATAATAAGTACAACCGGGAAGGCATTCTGATAGGGAAAGAGGGAACAAAAACTACCAAATTCTGCACCCTTCCTTGGAAGACCCAATGGCAACCCACTATGAACCCTGAGTCTAGACCGCGTTGTTATTGTCGGGCATCCGGGCATTTCTGTGCGTGCGTTTATTAGCCAAGCGTTGCAGACTTTGAAAAGCGGAAGGATGGTGCATGCCGTGCACTACCTAGAAAGGTCAGCCCGGATTAAGACACTTAATGAAGGAAGATGAGGACAGTGGGACTCGGGGACAGGCGACAGCACAAAGGGAGAGGAGAGTGAGAGCGAGCAGACTGCAGGCACGGCACAGGCCTCGTTCTAGCAAATGATTTTCAACACATAAAGTGAACCTAACAAAGTATTATTCTTATAAGCCAAGAAATGGTCTTTCATAAATCAAGAGAGATATTTATAGCAAACGTGCCCTCATATTCACCGTGGAAACCCTTAATGGGGATGCCTTTCCCTGTAAGCCCCACTTGAGTAAAGATTGTTTTAGTCCAGTCATTTTTGAAGTTCACGCGAATGAATTTGTCACAGATATTTTTATTCCATTATTCTTTAAAACCTGATGCAAAAAGTAATGCCTTTAAGAAGTCCAACTCATCATTAAAATGTTTTCCAAGATGTTTGAAAACTAGTTTGCTTTTTCTTTTCTCCCCTTTTCTGGACCTCAAAATACACTGATGTTTTTCCTCACCAGTAAGGACATATGAACTGGGCATAGTGACACACACCTGTAATATCAGCAGTCGGGAGGCTGAGGCAGAAGGATCACAAGTTCGAGGCTAGCCTAGACTATGGAGTAAATTCGAGACCAGCCTGGAATACATAGTGAGACCCTACCTTAAAAATAAGTAAATGTGGGCCAGGGATTTAGTTCAGTGGTTCTGGCACCTGCCTTGCAAGCGCAGGGTCCCGAGTTTGATCCCTGGTACCAAAAACTAATAATAATAAAAATAAGTAAATGAAATACAGTAAAATAAAAATAACATTGACAAGTATCAAATGAACCTACTTCAACAGGTTTCAAACCCATACTACTAGCCTATTATTTTTAAATATTTCTCTTCCCAAGAATCGTTTTTTACAAGTGATTATTCTCTTCAGAAAGCGCCAGCATGCAGGCCCTAAATTTTAATTCAATCCCCAATATTCCATTTGGTGATCAATGTCCTCTTCTGCTCCTCCTTGCCTTCTCAGATAGCCTTAACCTCTCATGATATCTATCACTTTTTTCCATTTAGTCACCTTCATCATTCTTAAAACTTCCTTCTGGACTAACCTGCCTTTTATGTCCATATTTACTTCCTCCTCCTCTTTCTCATTTAACCCTTTCTGGACCTTTCTCCTCCACTACACTGTCCTAAGAAAACATCGTGTTAAATATCTACAACCACTGCCCAAATAGACATTTGATTCAGCTTCCTATGTGTTAAACCACATCCAAGAACATAATTTCCTGCTCTTCATCTTATTGCGTGTTCTCTGCGACTCTGCGTTATTCTACCATTCAGTCACAACATGGAGACTTCAGCTCTCTGCGGTCCAGGCTGAACTGCACATAGACGGTGGTAACGACCTTCCGACCTCACAGTTCTTCCTGGCCGTGGGTAGAATTGATAGCACTTTTTCAATTTCTCCCTTGTCTTTGCTTGAACATACTGGAATTACAACCTCTGACAAAGGTAGCGTCCCTTTTGTAGTGGAAACAAAAGGAGCGTGTAATGAATTGGTTAAAATTACATTGCATGTTTAGATGATGAAATCCAATTGCAGCTCAATTCCTGTATTTTCTCCACCTGGACCTGGTCTCTCAATAAGGTAGTATTGACTGGCAACTTCCCCAGAACAGGTACTTTGGAATACAGTCTTGCTACTTTGAGTTCTGTAGGGTGAAAAACAGCCACAGTACAGGTCAAGGGAATCTGATATGAGACACTAATGTCCAGGACCTTAGAGGGGCACTTCAGATGATCCATGTGCAGATGGTGCAGAGAGAATGAAGAGTACTTGGATTTACATGAGGTGCTAACCCTTTTCAAATTAACTGGAGTTACTAAGGTGGCAGAGTATGAATTATAGTTTTATTTGCCATTTCTATGCAAAATTCTAGGGTGAGAGGAGAAAAGAGAGAAAATTTTTAATAATTCACCACCATAGATTGTGCTTCAGTGGCACTATAAAATGAGTTTTTAATTTTGAAGAAGAAAAAAATTAATTCATGCCACACTTGTGTGGCATTAGCAAATGATATCTTTCTTTTTTTTTAATCACAAGTCATATCACTTTTGGTTGCTCTGAGTGACAAATTGTTGCCTCCTTCCTTTTCCCTTATTTTGCTTCTGTTTGTGGTTTGTCTTCTCAAAAACAAGATTATTTACAATTTTCACTTTTTAAAATGATATATACCCAAATTGGCTACAGAAAATATTAAAACTGTGTGCTTTTCAAAGACTGATCAAATCATTTATTCATCTTTTAGATAAAAATGATTATATTCATTTCAATTATTTTTGCCAAGGATTGTAACACTAATTTTACTTTCTAAAAATTAAAATAGCAAACAGTTTATACAAGGTGTTGATAATTACCTATATTATTGTACTGCTGTGACAGATGTTGGCAAAAAAGCCTAAAATGCCTACAGCTGTGCACTCCATGACATCTAGTTTATACTCAGACAGAAGGCTAGCAGATGTTCTGAACTGTCACTTTGCCTAAATGTTTTTAAAGTCTGAGGACCTGCTTTATAATTCACCAGGGTCTGGTTTGGCTGCACAGAGGTCCTCAGAATTCCCATCTGTGACAATTAATGTTGAAGGCATTGATAAATCAGTGCTCATGTTTTCCCTCTCCTTTAACAAATAGACATCAGTTTATATATGGATTGTAGATGATGAAAGCTGTTTATATACATCCTACTTGTAAAATTCTTTTCCATAGATTTGGGTTACAAGTATACATAGAAATTGGTTTGAGCCCAGGAAAGGGAAAAGAAATCACCTGTTCATTTTGCTAAATTTTGTGTTCCTTGGGCATAAAATGTTAACAATTTCCAGTGATGATTTCCGAAAGTTGTATTTTTTTTTCTAATGAATAAAAGAGTGTTTTGGTATTGTTATATGGTATTTTAACAATTCAGCTCCTAACAGTGCCTTACTGGTGCACCCCATTAGAGTAAGGGAAGAAGAAAATAAATGACATTCAGAAAGTGTACAGCACATCTCCTCCAGCCTAAACCCTAGCACTTCCTCTTTCCAAACATACCTTCAGACCCTTCCTGCAGAATTCCTGCCCCGTGCAGAGACCATCAATACCTTATTTGCTGCTGCTCTTAATTTTAACAAGCTGGATTCCTGTAGTACACTTGCTTAATAGTTTAAACATTCTGTTAACAATCAGGTGTTTGGCCTATCCTGTTTCTCCTCCATTCTGTACAGAAATATAACTCCAAATAGTACATCTTTCTGGGTTTGTTTCTAAATTACTCCCCACACTTAATTATGAGGATGAGAGGGATGCGTTATTCCTCTTTGTTATAGGCTAAGCTCTCAGTAATCCCAAACAAAAGAGCCAGTTCTGGAAGATATAGGATTTGCTAGCAGGATTATGGTCTCATAGATAATGATGTGCAGTCAGCAGAAGCAAAGCTTTATTTTAATTCAAATAAGCTAGTAAACAAACCACTGACAAGTCTGCTGGTGAGAGTAACTGGCTGCTGTAGCCACACTGGCAGCTAAATCATAGAAAATCTATTATACCCTGTTCACCATATGTTTAATTTAATACAAGATACAAATTAAACTATCCATAGTGCCTATTAAAATAACAATGCTTTTTTATATCTGAATGTCTTAAAATAATTTCTACTGACCTTTTAAAGGGCAGTTTTGATACAGGTGATTACCAGGGGGAAAGGTAGTTAGCAGAAAGCATAAAAACTTAATTGCCTTTATGAGAAAATAAAAATATAAGTGCTCACTGGTTTCCGGTTGTTAATAAGGTTAATTAGCAGTCATGTGTTCTGTTATTGCTGTATTTCCTTCCCACCCTTTTGGTTTCTGAGGCTGATGTTTTAAGACTGATACTTGTTTTGACCTATGTTAGTCTCAACTCGTGAAATCAGGACCTGGCTCAGCCCAGCCTACGGGCATCCATAGACTTGATCCCAAGTGAGATCTATATTCAGAAAATTGAGTGCAAACTCTAGGCCCAAGTTTGGTACGGAAAAAGGCATGGACTACTATCTCCCTGCCTCCAATTGATTTCTCCACAGTCAAAAGAGCCTTAGGAGAGCCAGAATTCAGGGTGTCTTCCAGGAGAGAAAGACAAGACCTTTCACACTTTTCACAACCAGTTTCCTCTTATATCCACCACAGCAACCAGCGCTGCTGAGTCAAGCCCCATTTGAAACCCAAATCTACCATCTCACAGCTGTGAAACTACCTGCATTTAAACCAGCTGGATCTCCCTTTACTCTACTGGAAAAAATAGGGGGAAGGAGGTGTGATAATTCCAATTTTATAAGATTATTATGAGAAGTTTTAAAAAAGTGAGAGAAAGTACCTGGTACATAAGAGATACTCACTAAAGATTTCCTTTCTCTTCCACCCTCAAGCAAATAGGATATTACTGTCTTTCGAGGGCGAAGGGAAAGTGCTAGGGAGAGAACTGGAAGTGGAGGTATAAATAGAAATCCTCCCAGGAGTCAGTTTCCCTGGGTCATTAACTCCTTCCAAACAAATCCTAAAATGACATGCTACTTTCCCCTCAAAATTTCCCACAACACTTGTGCTCTAAGAATTTATCTGTAAGCCACTCACACCAACTGCCTACCCTTGAGCCTAGGCAATAGAGAAATAAAAATAATCGCCACCCTTTGGGATGCCTTTTCAAACTTTTATGTACAGATATTGTACTGGGCCTGCAGTTGTGTTCATGGGATTATACTGTGTGAATTAGGTTCAGAGTTACGTGCCTAACAGATCCAACTATGTCCTGATAACTACTATAGTGCAAAAGGTACACATTTGGAAATTATCTTCAGTTTACACTATTCTTGAAGTCCAACGGATGATATTATTTACACCACAAAAGGTTAATTTATCTGGGCCAGGGATTTAGCTCAGTGGTTCTGGTGCCTGCGTCGCAAGCCCAAGGTCCCAGGTTCGATCCCCGACACCAAAAAAAAAGGTTAATTTATCTTAGCTTGATTCAAGATGCAATTTCCAAAGCATGGTACTGGGGAGGCTATGCCAGAGGGACATAAAACAAAGATCCCTCCTTCTCTTTCCCTCTCTGTACTGACCTGTTAGGCAGAGGTTAAGAGGCTGGAGACATTTCCACTTTTGGAAACACCGAGTGTAAGGATAAGTTAAGAAAACAAGGGCTGGGCCGGGGATTTAGCTCAGTGGTTCCACCGCCTACCTTGTGAGGGCAAGGATCCGAGTTTGATCCCCGGTACCAAAAAAAAAAAAAGGAAAAGAAAAGAAAACAAGGTCCTGAGCTCGATCCCTGGTACCGGAGGGTAGGGGGAATAGGACCACAAAATTTGTGGCATATTTTAAACACTTAATGCTTTAAAATCAATACTTTCACCATATAGAGATAAAAGTATGGTTGTGTGTATAACTTGGATCCCTAAATAACAGGAAAATTTAAAGGAGGCCGTTGATGAATGCTCCCCATGTCCTCCCTTTTGCCTCGGAGTTCTCGCCTGGTCATGAAGCACATCTCTCCGTAAGCCCCTCCCGTGGCTCTTGGCCTCAGAGGGGCCTCGGAGAGTTTCAGAAGTATGAGATGAGCGGAAGGAAGACCATGTTGGCTACATGGCCACTAGGGCAGGCCCCTTCCTTCCCCTTCGACGCCCAGATCCCAAGCTCGCTGACCTAGGAGTAGCCTTCAGGTCTCACACGTTCTCTTGGTACCCAGCTAGCGGGCTCTACGTTCCTGACTTTTCCATCCCAGATGTCCGGGTACTCAAGACCCAGTCCTCCCTGGAGCATCTCCCGAGTTCGCGAGAACAAATCTAAGTGTCCATACTCTTCCTTCCAAAGTCACTTCGGCATTTGAGCCGAGAGTCCGGGAGCTCTCCCCCGCCGCCCAGGCCTTGAAGCAGCCCGGGGGCCCGCGAAGGTGCGTGGGAGGGGTGGCCCGGAAAGCCTGGGCCTGCGGACAGCCGGGATCCAGACCTGCGCGCCCTGTGAGCGCCTGGAGAGCTGGGCCGCGCGGGGCGGCCGGCTGGGGGCGCAGCGAGTGGGGGGGCCCCAGGGAACCCCGCCCGGCCCAGCCCAGACTTTCCAAGTCCCGCGAAACTGGATAAGGCTGAGCATCCCGCAGTGTCCAGGAAATCTAGAAGGCCGGCCCGATCTGAAAAAGAGCGCGTTCAGCCTCAGCCCCCTTTGCCCTCGAGTTTGCAGACCACACAGAGCATGAGGGAAGCCAAAACGCTGAACGCTGCAGTGCATGCTAGAGGCTTTCAAACAGGAGGTCTCCGGGCCCCTCGCGCGCGCGCGCGCGGCCTTGGGCTCGATTTCAGAATCCGAGTTTGGATTTGACCCCGTCCTCGTCGGGCTCCCCAGGCATTTCGAAGCGTGCGTCCATCAGGCCGCCGTGTGGTTGGGTTGGAGAGTGTAGGGTAGGCTGCACGCTCATAATCCCGTGGCGGGTTTGAAGCACCGCGGCCCCAACGCCGCTCAGACGCGGGACGAGCTCGCCCCCTGGATCCGACCCGCGCCGCTCGTGCGCCCGCGCCGGCCGAGTCGTGCTCCGCTCCACGTGGACGGGGTGCGAGGGGCCGCTTAGGGGACGGTGCACTGCTTAGGGGAGAGAAGCCACGGCGCTCGCTACAGCGGACGGCTGGAGCCTGGCACGAAGCCACCTCCGCACAACTCTGATTTGCCTGGTCGTCGGTTCGCTGGACCCTGCAGACCCCGATCGTGCGTACCGCGTTCCCTCAGAAGCATCCTCGCCGATTTAGAGCCAAGTCCCCGTGTCCCTCTTTCTAATTCCCTCTGCCAGGAGCCTGCTAAAATGCAGTTTGTAAAAATCCCTCTCTGCCTTTCTTGCCTCCGTTCCTCCCTCCCTCCCTCCTCCCTTCCTTTCTTCCTCCTTCCTTCCCCAGTCTGGGGGGCTCGGGCTGAGCGCCGTTCACTCCCCGGCGCCCCATTCTGAGGGTGTGGGGAGCCCCATCCCCCACCTCGTCTCAGGAAGACTCGCGTCTGCAAGACTGAGGGGTTCCGCTTTGGCCCTACAGCACCCTTGAACGGCCAAGTCCCCAGTTAGAGCCACCTCGTAGTGTCCATAAATCGGTTCCAGGCACTCCCAGCTGGGCCAAAGAGCCGTTTGTATAACCACGCTGCGATGGGTGCAGAGCGTTTGCTTCAGCCAAGTTGACCCCTCCCTACAGAAAGTTGTGTGGTTGTTGTTGTTGCTGTTGCTGTTTTAAGTAGCTTTCCAGTTGCAGAGGGCTGCTTCCTGATTCTCTCACCCACCAAGGCAGTTTGTCACTATGGCCCTTCACCTGACATGACGCCTGAATTTCTGAGTTAAACGCTGAGGTCTTCTCCTTTGGCAGGTGCAACGTCACTGCAGCACAGTTTTTGGCACAATGTCGTTAACTTATCTTTTAAATAAGGGGAAAGGCGGGGGGGGGGGCTCTTCTTGATCCCTCAGAGGAGACTGTGGCCAACAGATTGGAGACTTCCCTGTGGCTGGGGTGGGACAGACTCAGTTAATAAGCCCTGTGGCTTCCTCACCTTGAGCCACTTCAGGCTGCTTCCGAGGACTCCCCACTCCCCGGCAGCCCACACCCCACCACGGAGAGGACAGCAGTTCAGCTTCTTCTTTCAGTGAATTGTGAAAAGGAGAATAGCTTTTATCCGGTTGGGGCGTCCTTTATAAGTCCTGATATTCAAAAAAATAATATGACAAGGGAGGCAGGAAGGAATCATTCAGTTATTTCAGTAGCTACTTTTTTATGAAAACGCTGGTGAACACACACATGTGTTATCTTCACCTTTTCCCCTTCCACCTTTCGTTGCAGCAAATGTTTCTACTACTGACTTTCAATTTTGTGTAATACCCTTCCCTCTTTCATAAGCCATGAGTTACAAATACACACTCCTTAGACTGTTCTTTTAAAGGTCACTGTTGATTCACACCCCTTCCCCTCCCCCACAACACACACTCACACAGACACATCTCTCTGGTTCCAGTTCGTTGAAAAGTGCATAACTTTTCTTTTAGTACACCCTGACTCATGCTTTTCAAATTGATATTGGGCTGTTTATCTTGAAATATAAAATGAATTATTGAGAAACAGGCTTCTGAGAAACTGTTTAGTTTTCTACTTGGTAATCTTTGTTTTTCAAGTTTCCTACCAAGGGCTTTAATTAGGGCTTATGTTATCCCCCCAAATCCTTCTTTAGATGACCAGTTGTAAAACAGTAAAATAATTGTTGCCAAAGAGGAAAGCAGTTGAGATCGGTTTTGTAAAGGGATTCATGTGAGCATTTATCTTTCTTTTATTTTGAACAGTTTGTGGGAAGAAAGGGAAGAATAGTTTGGGCAATGGGGCAGGGGAGCAAAGATAGAGAACCCATTGAAAACTTGTTTTTAAGATGAAAGGCAGTTTTTCCAGACTATTGTCTTGCTCCCAATAACAACACACAGAGCAGAAGTCATGAAAGTGGATTACTGTCACCCTGGGCTTTGGGTGGCCTGGAGAGAGCTGGCCTGAATTCCTGTAGAAAGGTAGAGGAACCTAGTCAGACAGTAACAACTTCCCCTGCAGCGCCCCCATTGCCCGAGTGTTGGGGGCTCACCGGAAATTGATACACACCTAGCTGGGTCTAGGTTGTAGGCCTTCCCCCTGCCCCCCAAAAGGAAGCAAGGCAGGGGTGGACCACAGAGGAGTCAGCTGGGCGGCTGTAGGGGTGGCCAGAAGGGATGGGGCGCTGCACCTCAGGACTGCGGCCAGCAGACCACCCCCACCCTCTGCATGGCTGCAACCACTGAGTCAGAGTGAGCTGGGGTGAATGAAAGAGGCCCAGGATAAGGCCTGGTGGGGCTAGAGACTAACCTTTAGCTTGGCCCACTCGCCTTGGGCTCCCACCTGAGGTTTCTCAGGATTGGAGACCATGGCAGAGGGAAGCTGGACTAGTGGGAGCTGGCAGAGATGAGGATAAAACAAGACAGCAGATGAAACAAGTCCTCAGTGGTCTGCATGTTTGGCTCTTCCAGTTGTGCATGGCCAACCAGGGAGCAAAGGAGAAGAAATCCTCATTTTCTTCACTCACTCTAGCTGAGGTTGCTGGTCTCCTCTTCCCCCAGCCCTCTGTGTCGCCCCACCAGGACCAAACAGAACTGAAACTCCACTGCCTTTGCTTCTACTGAGCCTAAAAACTCCGAATTTGATAACGTTACTGCACCACTGATACAATTGCAGATTTGTGGCGACTCCTGCAAGAGACAAATGTTTGGGCTGATTAAGAATTAAGGAGGAAACCTGCAGCTGTACCAAGGAATAATCTATTGGACAAATATTTTAATAAAAAATATGAAGAGATCAGCCTGACCTTGCAAGGTCTTCTGCTTTAAAAAAAATCTTTATCAAACCCCTATTCTATGGCTTCAATAAACAGCACCCATTACCTCACGGTATCTTTTGTTGGCCCCATACAAGAGAGAACAAAATGGTTATTCAGGGGAACGCTTTCGATTTTTATTGTGGGTAGTCTGCACAAAGAGCCGTGTTATTGTATTTAAAAGAACCATCTGTAGCAGAAACAATGGCATCAAATTATCTTTGAATACCCACTGAAAAAACATAAAGCTTTTTTTTTATTCTTCTTCTGTACGGTGGGGGGGGCAGAGCAGTGTTAGGATAACTGACTTTTTTGTTGTTCTCTGGGTGCATTCTTCTCGCTCCCCCTCTCTCTCCCCCTCACCCTCTCTCCTCTCTCTCTCCCTCTCCCTCTCTCTCTCTCTTTTTAAAAATCAGCCATTTGGGGTTTTAAGCCATAAACGATTTTTCTTGTTGCAGGGGATCGCAGTGGCAAAGCTAGGCTAGGTCTGGAGGCTGGTGTGAGAGGCGATGCGGGCGAAGGCAGGAGGCGGATGGGGAGAAGAAAAGCCGAACTGGATTCACGGTGCCTCGGATGGAGGCTGAGAGGGGAACTGCAAGCTCCTTCAACTCGTTCTGTCCGGTGAGAAGCGATCCAGCTTGGGCTGACAGGAGGCTCAGGAAGCCCTCACGTTCTTTGCTTTTTTTACCTGCCAATCAAACTGCTACAAGACAACACCCTGATCTGGCGTGGACATGTAAGTAGCTTGCAACCCAACTTTGACATTCACTATAGCTCACTCCCCCCCACACACACACACACACTTTCTTCCCCCTCTCGTTCTGGGATTTTTTTTTTTTTGACCTTTAATAGATCTAGAAATACATCCTGTGTGGCAATCATTTAACACAGGCAGGTTGAAGCCTGAAAGAGTTAACTTTTGGAATTAAATGCTAATCGAGATTTAAAACAAAAAAACAAAAAACAAATGCAGATTGAAATGAGGTGATTTTATTCCCCTTGAACAGTTTTAGGCCTGAACATAATCAGTTGCCTCGCAAGGATGAATGTGTTTCTTTTTCTATGAAAATGAAGAAATGGATTCGTGAGCCTACAGAAATAACCCCAATAGTGAAAAAATCCAGGCTTCCATCTTTAAAAAAAAAAAAATGTTAAACTCTGGTATTTCACTCCTACAAAAAGAGCCTTCTCCAGACCAGGGTTTCTTAGACTGGAAAGAGCGAGCTGATTGAAAAGTGCGTGTCATTGAGGGCTCGCTGCTTCTTCAACCTGCTTCTTCCTGTGTCGGAGTGTTTGGAGGTGGGAGGGAGCTTGCAAACAGAGGGGAAGGGGACATGGCGAAGTCTCGTTCTTCAGGAAAGACTAACAGAGAGGGAGCTAGAAACGCAAGGGGGCAGGATACACAGGAAATCCTACCTGGGAAAAGGAATTACAGAGCACGGCGAAGCTGCAAACTGGGAGGGCTTGGGTGGGAAGTTGTGTGAGGGGCGAGGGGGGCTTGCTCTCTGGCGCCCTCTAATGGCAACTCGAACAATGTTTACTTTCGTAATTCAGTCCGGGGGAAGGCAGCTGGGTTTTTGTTGTTGCTGGATTTTTTTTCCCCCTTCTCAGACTTTAAAAAACAACAACAAAAAAAACGAACTAGAGACTCTCAGCAAATTGACTGTTTTCAACGTATGAACTTATGCATGTGCCTTCAAATCCTCCATGTTTTCTCCCCGAACATCCCTTCCTCTCCCAGAGTCTTGTTAGACTGAGGAGAGCTTCCTTCCCCGCAAATTGATTTATGAAGGGTGGTCCACGCCCAGTTAGGAATTCGGGCCCAGAGCTTCGTTTCCTACCTGAACAGCATTCCGACTCTCGGAATACACTCGAGAGGTGCGAGGAGGTGGAGTGGGAAGAGATGATTTGGAAATTGCAGATTCTGACACAGGCTCATTAGAATACAATTTAAAGGGGGCTCTCAGGACCCTGTGCGGCTGCGACATGTGGTGGTCAGGGGGGTTTCCTTCCCGCCTCCTTTTTCTTTTTCTTTTTTTCTTTCTCTTCTTTCTTTTCCTCATTTTTTTTCTTTTTTAAAAATTTGGTAGATAAAGGTTAATCTTGGGCTGAATGGTAGAGCTCTGATTGACAGGAGAAAAGGTGTCGAGGGCAGGTCGCGCTGTCTTATTTACAGCCCACTGCTTGCTCAGAGTCTTTGTTAGGACTGGAAAGCTAATTTAGTGCTGATCAAAAGCACCACAGAGTTAAAGGACTGGTAATGACTGCTAATTTCATTTCAGCCTCATGCAAGCCCAACTGCTGTAATTAAAGACACGCTATTTAAATACAGGTGAAGGGTTTTGTTTTTTTTTTAGGTTGGGGTGGGGGGTGAATGGATTACAATTTTATTTAGATTTCTAATATTTGGGTGTTATGTGCTCCGACAGCAGATTTTTTTATTATTATTATTTACAGGTGCTTCTTGTCATTTATACCTGGCTTGGCAGAACTGGCAGTATGAAATGTGTCAGTCACACACACACACAAAGACCCTCCTAAGGAGGTAGGGGAGAAGGATGCAGAGGAGAAACTATTTAGGAGGCATTTAAATATTTGGGTCTCTCTTTTTCCCCCTTGGATTTAATGGAAGGGCCTTCAATATAGCTAAAAGTATTTGAAACTTGGGGCAGGGTGAACAGGCCAGAGAGATCAGTGTCAGCTTTTAAAGTACTCTAAAAAAGATCATGTGAACAGACAGGAAAATATATTTTAATTAAATAATTTCCCCCACACTAGAGCTGCAGTATTGGCTCAGAAACCTTGTAATTTCTCAACTGATAGGAGTTTCTTTATGAGAACATCAAAGGATAAAAAGCTCTACATTTTCGTAGTTGGTTAAAATTGATAACCACCCCCCATACACACACGCACATGCACACACACAACCCCCAAAAAGAATTTAGCCTTTAATCTCTTTTTATCCACGAAGACTAAAGCTCTGTACTCGACCCCTTGAGCGTTTCTCGCCTTCCGGGGCTGGAACCCAGCTCAGATGTGAAGCGGCGCTGAGCCGCCGCGCAGGTTCGTGCCCAGCGCCCCCTGTTGGACACAGTAGGCGCTGCGCAGCGCCAGTCCTGGAAATCGCTAGAACCTGGCTCTGGGGTTACAGAAAACTCTTTATTACCCTCCAGAAAGGAAATAGGGCGCGGAAACAAGTTTTTATATCCTTAAAAGATATTTTAATTCAATAAACACTAAAAAGGAGATAATACACTTTTAATGCAATAAAAATAAAAGACTCATTCCTCCTGCTCTGCTCCCAGCCAGCCCCCACCCCCACCCCCCCACACACCCTCACCCCCGTTTGGTTTTGGGATTCCCTGGAAAGGTTCTTGGGACCCGACCGTAAAACAGGTAGAGAAACACGGCGAAAGACAAAACAGCAAAAAAATCTTTCCCGAGGCCACGAAGAACCAAGCAAAACTACTTTCCCCGTTTTTTTCCGCACCCCACAAAAAAAAAAATAGAAAGAAAAGAAAAAAGGAAGAGAAAGGGAACGATGCACTGCTTGCTATTTTGACGTTTGTCAGCAGCATTTTGTGTTCTCTCGGAGGTCCTGGGTGTGTTGTAAAGAAGCCTCTGAGTAAACGAAGTAACTTGTTTCTATTTGTGTATTTATGTCCAGGGGGCAACTGTCAGCGCAGCCACTTCCCTAAACGTTTCCCATCCCCCAAAACAGTCTTGCCCAAACTTTTCCTTTCCTGTCAAGAGGCTGAAGCCCAGATGCTGTCCACCTAACAGGTGCCTGACATCTTGTCTTTTATCTCGGCCTGGGATCTCCGGGAAGATCTGCCAGTGGTCAAAGAGCATTTTCTTTGAAATTCAGCATCTCACTGACCAGGAATCCAAATTATCCTAGGGAAAGGGTAGTATTTTTTACACTTCTAAAAAACTACCTGCCTACATAAGAAAGGGTTTTAACTTTCTTTGACCAGCAAGGGAAAGCAAAGGGTCCTTTGAATTATTTCAGAAAGAGAAACTATTTTTTAATGGAACATTCCCTAAATTTAAGACAATGAGGAAAAGTGTGTTTCTTTAGTTGTTTCAAATCAAACAGAAACAGTTCTGGTGATAAATGAACAAAGTGGGGAGTTCCATCTTCGGGGATATGCTTCTGATTTTAACTTTTAACCCTGAAAAGTTTAGGGCCTGCTTTTTTTTTTTTTTTTAAGTTTGCTCATTGACGGAAACTAGCCTAGTTTTTCATAGCAGAATGGCCTTTTTAAAATCGTCAACGCTGTGGCAATGAAAGCTTCCTGTTGTCTTGTGAGTGTCCTCCACCTCCCCTAATTAGCGGCCCGAGGTTGCCTTTTTAGGGAAACTGCCGTCCATGCGATGAGACGCCTGCTCTCCGATTCCAGAATCGGATCTCGGCTTGGGTATTAACTAAGTAAGTTCAGATGCAATGTTGGGGAAAGAATCAAGCTTTTGATAAATCTCTACCCGGAATTCTACTGAAATGACAGGCAGGCAGGATTCCCTGGCACGGCTTCCCGACCAAGCCAGACAGGAGTCGGGCTTGGGGAGCCCGGGTCGGCCCGGTGAGTTTAGGAAACCAGGACAGCGGAGGTCTAAGGCTTCAGCCTTAGGGTGAGGGGCGAAGGGGCCAAAGCCAGCACGTCCAGGAGCGGCAGGGAAGGAGGGCTTCCTGTTCTTCAGAAGTGATGGAGAACCTGCAGTAGCAGAGTCCCGGAGATTTCAACCCGGGCCCATTCTCCAACTCGTAGGGAGAAGACTTGGGTGCAGGCAGGGGATGGAGTCGCACCTGGCTGCTGTCCCCAACTTTCCAAGGCCCTTGCACAAAGCACAATCCCTGGTGGAGGAAAGAGAACTGAACAAGTGGGTGGCCCAGGCCACCCAGGGCCCCGGGGCAGTTATTTCAGGGGTCCCCGCGCCAAGGCGGCCCGCAGGAAGGGAGCCCCTCCGCCTCCGGGGCGGGGCCGGACAGCGGTGAGGACCCTGAGGAGCAGCGAGGCCGCAGGCGCTGACGCCCCGCTTCTCTGCCCTCGAGGGGCGGGGCTGCGCTGTGGGTCTCTGGCCCGGCGTCCAGGCCTGGGCCTGCGGGCTTGGCTGGGCGCCCTGCTTTGTAAGGAGCCAGCTTTGCCCGCTTCTGTGGGCGAGCCAGGCGGATGGGCCAACCCGGCTTAGGCCCCTGGGTCAGTGCCAAGTCCTCAGCCCCTTCTTCCCTCATCCCTCACGCTTTCCTGATGACCCCAGGAAGCAATCTGCATCCTCCACCCCAGGCTGAGGGGTCTGGAGCTCGGTGGGGCTGTTTGGAGGTGGATAAAATGACTCGTTAATTCCAAGGTTCAGGGAGATGAGCCCTCGTTCATTAGGTGTACTCTTTTAGTTTGCTTTTTAACTCTGGAAAACCTTTCACCCTGACGAGCCAACCCTAAGACAAATGCCCCAGGGAGAAGGCCCAGCCGGGCTTGGGGGAGCTGAGGTAGAGGCAGCTGCTCACCTCCCTGGCTCAGCCCAGTGCTGCCAGACTTCGATCCTAATCCAAGGCCCAGCAGCTCCGTGGGTCGCTGAAGGGTGTTGAAACCACAAGTACAACTTGACACCATTGAGCCCACAGCGCTTGTCAATAATCTGTGAATTAGGCGCCGAGATTGTCAGCGTAGATCATAACAGTTTCTGAAGGACTCATTACAGCCTATGGTGTCAGTGATCTCCAAATTAAGGAGGGGGTGTGGGGTGAGAGGGAAAAGGAGTGGGAGAGCCAACAAAAAAGCCAAGAAGGGTGGGAGGGAAGATAAAAGTCAGAACTCAGCCCCTGGAAAGGAGCCTTTAAAGATTATCAGGCCAGTGATCAGAGAGCTCCACTGGGACGGATAGGGAAGCCCAACTCCACCTGATCCACCTGAGCCACCCTGGAAGTGGAACGCTAGGGGGCAGGCAGAAGTGGCTCTCAGACCTTTCTTTTGAGGACAGAAGAGCTTTTGGAAGAGGGCCCACATGTCAACGGCAGGCCCCAAGATGCCCGCCCACCCAGAGTGGGAGTACACTCGGATTTGTGGCATGTTCAGGGCCGGCCACAGCTGTACGTCTGTGAGGAAAAGTGGTCACTGTTTCCATTAGGGCTGATGGTGATTGTTAGGGTGATTTCTTTTTCTAGTGGTTTACTTTAACTTCCATTCACGCCACAGGTGAAGGCTTTCTTCCTGTTCCTTTGAGAGTTGTCCCACCCTTCCCATGTTAAGCAAATCTCATTTCTTTCCCCCACTTGTGTTTTGGGGT
Source organism: Heterocephalus glaber (assembly GCF_000247695.1). The sequence goes on from NW_004624730.1 coordinate 59,564,379, forward strand.
GCCAAACGCCTCAGCCCCCTGAGATGTTGTCGCTTTTGTGGTTTTAAGTCCAATTGTACTTTTGAAAAGGGACCTTTGTGTGACACAGGATCAGTATGTACCATGAGGTGTGCAAAAGAAAGAAGACCGGCTTCCACGTGAGCACCTTGGAATGGTCCAGACCAAGGCAAAGAGGTCCCCTCTGCTTGTAGATAGCCACCGCCCAGCCACCGCCCAGCCCACACTGGGGTGTTACTTAATTCGGCCCTGAGAAACCTTAAGGAAGACTTAGGTTCAATTTTCTCACAAAAGTTATACTCACAACTAAATGAAATCATCACAATGGGAGAAATTAAAACAGCAGCCTTTCCCCTGAAGTTAGGGTAACAACCCTAGCCATTGGAAAATTTTGGATTGTCGGGAAGCCCTATTGCTGTGGTATGATTAATCCCAGAAGGTGGTGTGGACAACCAGAGAGATGCAGTCAGTCTTCCAAGCAGTGATTTAGAGGTGCCGAAGGATCAGCTCTTGGTGATCTGTTTGCCTTTTTTTAAAATCGTCTTCGCCTAATTTTTAAAATCAAAATCATAAGCTCAGTAGAACTGAAGACCAAGGGCGGAAGCTTTTTTAGTTTGTCTTTTTAAAGGGGAATTTCTATTTTACAATAATCTGGTCACTTAATGAGCAAATCGTATTTTCCCCTGGACAACAGCTGCAGGGCAGAAACACAATCTTATGTTAAAATTGCTTGATAATTCAGAAATGAAATAGTGAAGTATGAATTCCTTTCTCCAGAAAAATGGTTGAGCTGGAATATATGCAGGGTGCACACATAATGTGATCCTGTAAGTAACATGATGATGATACACAGCCCAGAAGCTAGACGCAAATGGTTCTATGTGACTTTTGTTGGCTCTCATTTGAAGGGGAATAGATTTAGTTTTATAACTGTTGAGTTCTTTTAAAAATGTATTTATTTCATCAGTGAGAATCAGATGAAAGAGAATGAGTAAAAAAAGGGAGCTGAATGCAAAGCAGCTCTGCATTCCTTAGGTTTCAAGGGTACTTACAGCTCTTGAGTGAAATTATTTGGTGAAATTGGGTCTAGACTGAAATAGCATTTGTTATCCCCTTGTTCATTTGTTATGTGTAATACCACTTCTGGAAATTAAAGGCAAGGTGCTGAAGAGACATGCAAGAAGAAGAAAATATGATTAATTTTAAATTGCCAATCTACCATGCATCCATATGCATATCTATGTCTCGGTAAAATAGAAAGGGATGGAAGTATATGTTTGCTCTTTGTGTTATTTTAAACTTTTATTATAGTTCATTATCAATAATCATTCACACTTCCAAAACCTGAAAAATTTGGCCTAGGAAGAATATAAGAGGAAACACAGGTGAAAGAATTTCTGTTATTTAAAAAACAATTGTGACATAAAAATTAAGGTGTGCCCAGGAAGATTTCCAGTGAGAGATCCTTCACAGTCTGAAGGAAATGAAGTTTGACAATGGTACAATTCATTATCTAATTTTTGCTTCTTACTTTCCATATCTTAACTTTTCCCAGCTTACTCTTTGTTGGTTATTTTTGGCAAGTATGTGATGCTTTTTTAGGAAAAAGAAATCCTCTAACGCATTAATTTCTTCTTTATCTTCATTTATCTGTGTTTATTTCTTCAGTCCTAAGGGACCCAGCTTTGATCACTCTGCAAGTCTTGTGGCTCCATCCTGGAGTGACTGAGGGTTTGGGAGACTTAAGAGGGAGAAAGAAATATTTTTAAACTTAGCTAATGCCAGTGTCCTGACTTTGTAATGCTCAGTTTCCTTGTATTAGAGGATAGAAATAATGGAAATTTTACCTCACTAAATTCCGCTAGCATTATCGTAAACATCTGACATTCCCTTTAGCTTTGGCTTTTGAAATCAAGAACTTTTCTGTAGTTGTCATACTTTACCTTTTAAGATTTATTTGCCTTTAATATGCCAGACTACTGTATCATTTCTTTCACTGACATATGATTGCTGCTATCTACAATCACTTTCAGATGGCCGAAGGGTCAGAATCAGGAGAAAACAGGGAAGAAAAAAAACCCCTTCATTTGGCCAAATGTGGCTCCTAATATATTTAACCAGTTTCCAAATTAGAAAGCCTTTCTGTACATTTTCTTCTATTTTTCTCGCTTTTTTCCTAACGTAATGAAATTAAAACTTTTGGAGCCCACAGTTGACATTTTTCAGAAAATTGAGTTATCAAGGCAGTAATTATTTCACAGGGAGATAAAACTCTCATAGCCCTAACTGTCAAATAGGGCCCTTTTCAGATTTTAATTACAAAATAAAATTAGTCTGCTCTTCCTCAGGATGGTTGGTGAGTGGTTAAACAGAGCTTTCCCCCAATACTGGTGGTCGTCAAACTAGCTAATTAGCAATGCTGAGAAATTCCAGTTAACAAGGGCATTCTCCAAGACTCTGCTGGTTCCCTGCCGTTTGCCTTCATTTCCATAAGAAGATTAAGAGAGGAGGGGCACACACTCAAATGCAGATACAGAAAAGAAGCGTTTTTTAACAAGCATCATAATAGTAAGATGCTTGGCTAGTTCTCACCTAATTACTGCAAGTTAAACCTCTATTTGCCACTAAGAGGAAAAAATAAGTCTACAGTCCCCCATCTCCACAAAATTGTTAGTTGGGTGCAGATATAATACTTGAAGAGGGATAGGGAGAGTGAAATTAATGTAAAAGATTTTTAAATAAAATTGAGTTATACTTAGCAGTTAAGGATTTGGGGCTAGGGCCAACAGAAGAGCAAAATCAAATCAGAATATTGCAGGAGTTATGATTGGTTTCTAATTACCAATGTGGCTCTAAAAGTGCGATGCTTTTTGCTGTCCAAGGAAGAGAAGTGTTACATTCTCTTTAGCTTAAGCACTTTCAATTTTCACAAATTGTACCATCAGCAACATTTTAAAATTCCCTGAGGATGCAGTACCCTGTTCCAAGTCTTTTTTTTTTCTTTTTGATTGTTAGTCAATGGTGTTATGTTGCTACTACTGTAACCATCTATTATAAACCTAAAACAGGGTTGCTTCTGTCATCTATTGGGTTATAGCTATTATTACTATTATATTTAGAGAGAGTGAAGGTGCTGTATTGAAATTGAGTGGCCGATGATCTGATTTTTAAAAAATACATAAGTTCTTTAAAAATCTAATGAGAAAATTGTTCCTGCTGTCACCATCTTCTTTAATCTTATTTTCATAGCACATTATTATGCATAAATGGCAGCTACATTTAGTTTATTGTGATAAGTACAGCAGTCTTAATTAAAATAAAGCTGTAAATAAATGCAACCAATGATAACACAATTGTAATGTATTTCCATAGCTTATTTATATGATAAAAGCAATTAACAAAAGACCCAGCCAGCCCCTTTAACCTCTTAAATGCGTTATTACAGAGCACAGCCACAAGCATATGAGAGTGTGTAAATGCTTTTACATATCATCCCAAGGAAAAATCTGTCTCTTACTCCTGTCCCTTGACGGAAAGAAAAAAATTTCCTTCTATAACTACCCATTATTAATACTTATTTTAAAAAATAGACACCACTGTTATTCACATCAACTCCCTCCTTTTTTTTCTTCAAACTTAATTATCCGTAAGCTCTTTTTTTTTTAAGTTTTGGAATAATGCTATTAAGCGCAGACCAATGCATACCCAATCATAAAGTGAATGCTTGGTCTGCCCTTAGTGGCGCCTGGACAATCATAATTCATTCATATGTTGAATGTTATAATTTGTACCTATTTTTCCCCGTGCTTTAACCTCCCACTTATCTCGAGGTTGTATGTACATTTTTAAGTTAAGCAAATTAAATACGATTCTTATGATTTGGTTCCACAGTTTATATGATATGTTAACTTTTCTTTTGTTTACATTATATGTAATTAGTTTGCTCTTCCATCCCCCCTCCTTTTTTTTTAACTTTATTTCCAAACACCTTTTTTTAAAGGTAAAAATCGTTAATCTTGGAAAAGCAAATTCACCACCAGGGGGCGCACCAGCCACATCCGTGAAACCAGCCGCGCTGAAAAGTCGGTGGCCGCCTTCTCCACAGCCTCTCAACCTTTTCCCTTTCCTAATCTCCAGAGATCCATGTTTAGCTTAATATAACACCCCGATTAAACGGGAAACATTGCTTTATTTCGAAAAATATTGAATATTTGCGTGCTTGGAGAACATAAATCTCACCCTCCCCGGGTTCCCAAAATCTAAAGCAAACCATAACCTAAGAGCAAAGGGAGAGCCTGCAGGGGGGAGGGAAGGTCGATTGGAGATAATTTATAATTAGGAAAAGTCTGCAGGATTCTTTTTCACAACTTTTCCAGGTCTCCACTGGGCATCCTCAGGTTGAACTGGACAATAACGGACGGCCTGGGAGGGCAGGAACTGGAGGGGGGGGGCGTGATGGTGGGAAGGTTAGGAGCAAACAAAACAATGCAGTTTGTAAAGATAATAAATGGAACGTGGCCGGTGGATACTATTCAGCCCATTTTCTTAGGGTAAGGGGAGACCAGGGGAGGAGGGGGCGGAGAGAGTGTTACAGAAGAAAGAAAATAAGTAACTCCGGTGGTTTAAGCCCTTTCTAAAAAAGAAATGGCATCAGGTTTTTTTTCTCTCCCCACCCCCCTTTGTAGTCAAGTGCATTTTAGCCACAAAGATCCCAACAAGAGAGTGGAAGGAAACTTAGACGGGGCTTTGTTTGACTCCGTGTAGCGACAACAAGAGAAACAAAACTACCTATTTGTAACGGACGTGGTACCATTGCTCTGCGCTTTGAGCGCCTACCTATTGAAATCTTTAAGTCGGGACAATGGGAGAGCGGCTAAAATTACCCTCTTGGGTCCTGGGCGGGCGAGATTCCTGCGGCCCTGCCCCGCCCCCACCCCAGCCCGCGCAGCCCGGCCCGGCCGGGTCCCCGAGTCCCCAGCCGGCGCCTCCACTGCACCTGTTCCCGGGCGCGCGGCCCCCGCCTCCCTGGCAGCCCGCGGCCCGGCGCGGCAGCCGGGACTCCGGGTGGCCCGGGCTTGGCTGCCACCACCGTCGAAGTCGGCGGCGGGGGAAACTCGGGGCTGGCTCCGCTCGGGTCCTGGGAACTCCGCGTGGGAGGGAGTTTGCGAGAGCGCCCCAGATGCCACCTCCGGGCCGCGCGTGGGAGGCCAGCGGCTCCAGCGACCCTCCCGGGGCCCGCACGGTGCAGCGCCCTCTGGGCTCGGTCTTCGCTCAGCCCCCACTGGGACCCGGCGCCGCGAGACCCTTCCGGGAGGCGGGGGAAGAGGGCCGAGTGGCGAGGTCTGCCCTTGCACCGAGGGAGGGACAGGGCCCGGCGGCCTGAGGACGGGTCCCGGGTGGCCACAGCACAGTGGCAGCGCCCGGCAGGCTGCACGGACGGGAGGAGGCTGTGACGCCGGGGGCCTCGGTCTCCTAACTTCTGGTCGGGAAGCGCGTGGAGGCAGGGAGGGCGCCGGGAGGGGCCTGGCGGGGGGGGGGGACCCTGCGGCGGGGCTGGCCGCGGGAGAGCGGGCACGGAGGAGGGGGAGAACAATGACCCCAAGTCCCGCGCCGCCCGCTTCCTGAAAGACCAGTTGGACAGTCGCCCCGAACCACCCACTTTGCTCTGCCCCACCCCCACGCACACCTGGGGGCGGCCCGCGCCCCTTCCTCATTTCAGCACCCTGCACCAAAAAAGTAAATCCATATTAAATTTAAAGAGGGGAGGGGAAACGGAGTCTTAGCGCTGTTTACCCACTTCCTTCGAAAAGGCGTGTGGTGTGACCTGTTGCTTCGAGAGGGGATACAAAGGTTTCTCAGTGGCTGGCAGCCGGGCTGCGGGAGCCGCCCCCTCCCCCCCCCCGGCCTCTCCTCCCCCTCCCCCAGCAGCCCGGCGGCGCGGCAGGCCCCGCCCCCTTTCATGCAAAACCCGGCGGCAAGGCTGGGCTACAGTGGAGGAACCGGCGCGCGCTGATTGGTCGCGAGAAACCCATTTATTCCCTGACAGCCCCCATCACATGGATGGTTGTCTATTAACTTGTTCAAAAAAGTATCAGGAGTTGTCAAGGCAGAGAAGAGAGTGTTTGCAAAAGGGGGAAAGTAGTTTGCTGCCTCTTTAAGACTAGGACTGAGAGAGAAAGAAGAGGAGAGAGAAAGAAAAAGGGAGAGAAGTTTGAGCCCCGGGCTTAAGCCTTTCCAAAAGATCATAATAACTACCATCGGCTGCTGCGGGATCTGCCGGAGGAGGAGGGAAGCGCCTGGTTGTGGGGTTTTTCATTTTTGGCTTTTTTTTAAAATCCTGATTCCAGTTTGCTTCTCTCCTCGCTCTCTCTCGCTTCTCTTCTCCCCCAAATTGCTCCTCGCCTGCTCCCCGCGCGGAGCCCTGCGCTCCCGGCGCCCCCGCCCGCCTCCCCTCCTCCTCGCCCCTCCCTGCCCGCGGGGCCCCCAAGTCCCGGCCGGGCCGAGGGTCGGCGGCCGCCGGGGGCCGCGCGCTGCGCCCCATGTACAACATGATGGAGACGGAGCTCAAGCCGCCGGGCCCTCAGCAGACTTCGGGGGGCGGCGGCGGAGGCAACCCCACCGCGGCGGCCGCGGGCGGCAACCAAAAGAACAGCCCGGACCGCGTGAAGCGGCCCATGAACGCCTTCATGGTGTGGTCCCGCGGGCAGCGGCGCAAGATGGCCCAGGAGAACCCCAAGATGCACAACTCGGAGATCAGCAAGCGCCTGGGCGCCGAGTGGAAACTTTTGTCCGAGACGGAGAAGCGGCCGTTCATCGACGAGGCCAAGCGGCTGCGAGCGCTGCACATGAAGGAGCACCCGGATTATAAGTACCGGCCCCGGCGGAAAACCAAGACGCTCATGAAGAAGGATAAGTACACGCTGCCCGGAGGGCTGCTGGCCCCCGGCGGCAACAGCATGGCGAGCGGGGTCGGGGTGGGCGCCGGCCTGGGCGCGGGCGTGAACCAGCGCATGGACAGCTACGCGCACATGAACGGCTGGAGCAACGGCAGCTACGGCATGATGCAGGAGCAGCTGGGCTACCCGCAGCACCCGGGCCTCAACGCGCACGGTGCCGCGCAGATGCAGCCCATGCACCGCTACGACGTGAGCGCGCTGCAGTACAACTCCATGACCAGCTCGCAGACCTACATGAACGGCTCGCCCACCTACAGCATGTCCTACTCGCAGCAGGGCACCCCAGGGATGGCGCTGGGCTCCATGGGCTCGGTGGTCAAGTCGGAGGCCAGCTCCAGCCCCCCCGTGGTTACCTCTTCCTCTCACTCCAGGGCGCCCTGCCAGGCCGGGGACCTCCGGGACATGATCAGCATGTACCTCCCCGGCGCCGAGGTGCCGGAGCCCGCCGCTCCCAGCAGACTGCACATGTCCCAGCACTACCAGGGCGGCCCGGTGCCGGGCACGGCCATCAACGGCACACTGCCCCTGTCGCACATGTGAGGCGGGCTGGACAGCGAACTGCAGGGGAGAGGTTTTCACGGGAAAATCGAGGGAAATGGGAGGGGTGCGAACGAGGAGAGGCAGAAACGGCACGGAGAAAAACCTGGCGCGCTCAGAAGAAAGAGCAAACGCGATCTCGTCACCCACAGCGAATGACGGCTGCGAAGGGGAGGCCGATCCCATCCAAACTCGCGCGGAACCCGCGATGCCGACGAGAAAACTTTTATGAGAGATCCGGGACTTCTTTTTGGGGGACTATTTTTGTACAGAGAAAACCCGGGGGTGGGTGGGGGGCGGGGGATTGGACCTTGTATAGATCTGAAGGAGAGAAAACTACGCAAAACTTTTTAAAAGTTCTAGTGGTACGGTAGGAGCTTTGCAGGAAGTTTGCAAAAGTCTTTACCAATAAATATTTAGAGCTAGTCTCCAAGCGACGAAAAAATGTTTTAATATTTGCAAGCAACTTTTGTACAGTATTTATCGAGATAAACCTGGCAATCAAAATGTCCATTGTTTATAAGCTTGAGAATTTGCCAATATTTTTCAAGGAGTGGCTTCTTGCTGAATTTTGATTCTGCAGCTGAAATTTAGGACAGTTGCAAACGTGGAGAGAAGAAAATTATTCAGATTTGGACATTTTAATTGTTTAAAAATTGTACAAAAGGAAGAAATTAGGATAAGTACTGGCAAAACCATCTCCGTGGTCTTGTTTAAAAGGGCAAAAGTTTTAGATTGTACTAAAATTTTTAACTTACTGTTAAAAGTAAAAAAAAATGGCCATGCAGGTTGACATCGTTGGTAATTTATAATAGCTTTTGTTCGATCCCACCTTTCCATTTTGTTCAGATAAAAAAAAGACAAGGCAACATGAAATTACTGTGTTTGAAATATTTTCTTATGGTTTGTAATATTTCTGTAAATTTATTGTGATATTTTAAGGTTTCTCCCCTTTATTTTCCGTAGTTGTATTTTAAAAGATTCGGCTCTGTATTACTTGAATCAGTCTGCCGAGGACCCATGTATATATTTGAACTAATACCATCCTTATAACAGGTACATTTTCAACTTAAGTTTTTACTCCATTATGCACAGTTTGAGATAAATAAATTTTTGAAATATGGACACTGAAATTATGCTTGAGTGTTTCATTTATTTGGATAACACTGATTATACATAACTTCTGGGAATGATATTGTATTCAGCCATGAGAGCAAACTACAAAAAGCCTTAGTATTACTAGTCCAGCAACATGTGCTATTGTTAACTACAAAAAGAAAAATGAGAGAGAGATGGCTGGATGATTAATCAGTACTCTGGAAAAACTGAAATGCTTATGTCATTTCTAAAACAGAAACTAGAGACATATATTGTAAATCCACCCCCTCCTTTTCTAAGCAGCATGAATAAGCATGATGGGGACTTATACTTAAACTGATTTGTGCCACTTGTTGCCAGGAAGGAGCCAATTCTGAAATTTTTCATGTAGTTTAGCAGATCGGGGATTGAGCCAAATCAGAACCAGGTTGGCTGGTTTTATTTTCATTTTCTGCACAGCACAATGGCCCTTTGAAACTTGCTCACAGGGGAAAATGATGCTTCTTGTATCGGAATAATTGTAAACCAGACATGCGGGGTGTTATCTGCCGGGTGGGTGTTTGGATTACTCTGGCCTTGCTATTATTGTCTGAGAGGAAACAAGTGGTTTACTTTCTTTGTTCCTTGACTTCGTAAACTTTCTCCTCTACATTTTCCTGTTTAGGGGCAAGGGAAAGCAAAGAACATCTTGCAAAATTCCCTGACTTATCGTGGATATAGTTTTTTTATTATTTATTTTCTCCCCCCCTCCTTTCTCTCCCTCCCGAATTCCATTTCTTAAATTGGCAGCGCGGGTCCAAGCCTGTAGCCCCAAATCGGATAATCTCTGCAGCTGATAACAAGCAAAAGAGAAGCCAGGCAACAGCCATATTAAAGAAGAAAACAATCAACTCTGAGGTAGATATTTTACTTTGTCCAGTCTAATCACATTTGGAGATGATTATGCTTTTGATCTGTTAACTGTTTTACTACAGTAGTAGAGAGGTGGGGGAGGGGAGGGGTGGGGAAACAAGATTGGATTTGTTGTTTTCTTTGGCCCTAGGAAAGGTAAAGAAAGGCTTTAGTTGTCCTCGGTGGGAGCGGAAAAGTTGGGGAAATCGCCATGGTCTTTGAATTAGCGATGCTTCTGCCTCACAACCGAGAAACTGACCTAGTCGGGGACTTTTCGCTTCTGCTTCTTCTTTTTTTTTTTTTTTTTTTTTTAAATAACGTGTTTACCTCATCCTCCTCCACCCAAGGGGACCGGGAAGCAGAGTAGGGCATTCTTAAGTGCACGATTGCTTCCCACGATTTCAAGAGTTTGCTGTCAACTTGCTACAACTTTGGAGAAGTTGGAACCGGGCAGCTTTTCTACCCTTGAGTAAAGGACCTGCCGCAGCCACTGAGTTAGCTCTTCCCGCAGTTTTACACCCTCCCGTCTGCAGGAAAGTCTTTCTCGAAGTGTTGCTAGTGTTGGTTCTTTGGTGACCTAGTGAATATTCACTATCTGTATTTTTATTTATTCTGGATTGCTTCATTTTAAGCGTGTATTGGTTTTTATTTACTTCCTCATTTTTTAGGGTACTCTTTTACTGGGAAGGGAAAGGGATTCGAGTTCCCAATTCTAAGCAAGGCATTTCCCCCCCTAATTAATGCAGAGACTCTAAAAGAATCCCCCCCCCCGCTCGCCAGCCATTGTAATGCACATACGGATTATTCACGTGGTAATGAGCACATTCGCCAGTTCTTGCTCACACATACGAATAAAAGAAACTTTGAATAAAGATCCAAATGACCACGAAGGGGGAGTGGGGAGGATATTCCCGGAATCTGAGCCAATCCACGACATAGGATTATGTATTTGAAAAATAAATATACAGTATATTTGAAATAGACATAAGAGCTTAGAGTAAGTGCACTATATTAAACTTCCATTAAAAAAAATAAAGTCCACAAGATCAGACTAAAAAGCAATGTTTTGGCAAAATGTGCAGCTTCAGATATTTTCCAAGGGGAAAAAGCACAATATTTGGGGAAGTTGAACTGGCTTTAAATAATTGTCACTGTCTTAAACAAGAGAACTTCCATTCCCCTTCCCAGCCTGCCATATCTCCAAACCAAATAGCTGAAAGATAGAGCCAAAAATTTTTGTTTGTTTGATTGCAAGTACAAATGCTTTGGGTAAACTGCTTCTGAAGAAAATGATACATTTCCCATTGCATCCTTCGATGGAATTAAATGGTTCTCCATGTACAATTTCATGGCTAGCTTAATACTGAGCATATAATATTTTGATAATGTGATTTACAAGTAAGGCTGTGAACTCATAAACTTGCCCAGAGATGTTATCTCCTGTTGCTGAAGATAGTTGTTGAGTGTTTCTTTCTTTCCTTGGGGTATTATTCTGCTCAATGAAGCCACTTAATTTTCAGTCAAAAGGGGTGATTTTAAATGTTTCATTAACCTTAACACAGAATAGAAATATGCGAAAGGATGAGATTATATAGTCTATTCTCTTTACAGTTTTTTTCTCTCCTCACACTTGCTTCCCCTATACTTTAAATAAAAAGAGTTAAAATATTTTGCTGAGCTGTAGTAGATTAGCAAGGTTTCTTTGCCAGTGCTGGGAAGCTGGTATTACAGACTGTCCCAGGGGAAAATGGCTCACATTAACCACTAAATGAATATTTGACAAGGGCTCATTCGGAGGTATTATTACTATAAACGTGTCCCTACTGGACTTTTCAAGGGTCAAAGAGCAACGCCTCAATTAATTATTTAGACTGCTAGTAGATTTGGTTGTAATAGCTGTACTTATTTCTAGAAACTGACACATTCTTACAGTAGGAAAATCTCAGGAGAATCTTCCCCATCAGCAACCCCTTAGAATGAAAATCACACAGAGCTCTGGCATTCTAAAGCTGACTTTTCCATAAAACCTTTTCATGGGCTGGGGGAGGGAATTATGGTCTCTTTTTCTATTCCCTGTCTCTTTTGGGTTTAAAAGAAAAATAATCAAAGAACATAATAATTTATCTTAATTTTCACATCATGTCTGGCAAGGTCTTTTAGGGATTTGCAGTATGGGGAGGAGGAGGAAGGAGTTTATTTATAATCTTTTGCCTTTCTAAGTAGTGATGTCACAGGATTTCAGAGACCCAGGCAGGCCCTGAATTTAGGCAAGATACATATTACTGTTTGGCAATCAAATCCAGGATTTAAAATGTCAGGCTCCATAGGCTAAGTGCACTGAGTTCTAGCGGTGTTCTAGTTCTAGCTGTGTACTAGTAAATTGGGGTGCAAGGTATCCTTCCTCCATCCCGCCTATTGATCTGAACACTGTAAGGTACAGGGGGGTGAAGGTGAGCATAGCATTTATGCCAAGTCATAACTTCTTCCAAGGCCCTAGGTAAAATGGTAAAGGAATGATTTTGAGAGTAGGATTCCTTGACAATAATATAAATTGAATGAATAAGAGATAAGCTGGGGGGGGTGGAAGCAGTAATTACAAACCTAATTCATTCAGCTTTTCAGAACTTTTGTTGTGGGTGCTCCATTGACTGGTTTTGAGCTGCCAGTTTTCTCACATTAAAAGGAACTGATCAGCGCCTCAGGGGGACGAGGAATACCGCTTAACTGCATAGTGATGGGGTCTTCATTTAAAACCATTACAAGAAGAAAATTAAACAGTGCTTTTGTGTGCACAAGGTTTACTTTTCAACTGCTAACAGTTTATAGCTAACTGCTCCAAGATTGAAATTTGACTATGGTTTGATCACTTGCTAATTGGCCCTGCTTATTTATTTATCTATCAGTTGTAATTGAAAGAGCTTTCCTTCTATCCACCACCACCACCACCCCAACTTTTTTTTCCCCTGCTCTTGAAGAATTTTGAGAAACAGGTCCTCATATTTTTCTTTGTGGAAGAGAAGTTTCCCTTTGCCATGAGCTCATTTAGGAAAGACTTGAGCTCATGTTCCAAAACCATCCCCCCACCCATTATTGGTTTAAAATAATTTGCATCTCTTTTTTTTTTTTTCTGCTGCCTTTCCTTGCTCTTCAAGATGAGGTTTCTTTTCAGCCTGCAACTGGGGTTGTGCAAGGGGGTTGACTTCATATTCTTTGCTTTCTTTTTTGACCTAAGTTGGAGGATGGCTGGGTGGATCTCCCTGGGGCCCTTGTCTATGAGGTGGATCCCTTAAAGAAGGGAGAAGGGGGAGAAACTGTGACCTTTCCTGTGAAAATCTGGATGGAGCCCAAAGGGACAGAGCTTCTGAAAGTCTAGAGCATGAAGCTGTGGAAGCAGCTTCCAAAGCCAGGGAAATCCCTCAAGCCAGAGAACGTGTTTAGTGTCTTTCACAGTTATTTTCTCTTAAAAAAAAAACTTTCCTGGTAACCTCACGTGATGCTACCATAGGAAACTTGAACCCTCCCCTCTCCCTCCTGGTGATGCTGTCCAGTTTTACAATTCTTGTTTTCAGCTTTTGTATTTTGCTTCTGTGGCCTCTAGGAAATAATGGACTTGACTCTTGTTTTAACTAAAGGGACTTCTCGTGGGAAGGGTGGAATATTAAGATAAGTCCTAAGATTTCTACCGCAGAGAGCTCTCTGCGTGCAGGTCCAGCTGGATTTTCTGTTCTGTGTTGGTATAACGGTGATGTTTCTGATTCCCTGAGCGCGGAGCTCAGTTTCTCACCCAAAGCAAGGAAAACGTCCTTTCATTTTGGAACGCAAAGGTGTCCGCGGCTTCCAGGCGTTTGGACTACAGATGCTTCTTCTATTGTGCACAGCAATCTCAGGCGATTTAACAGCTCAGAGGAGTCATTTGTTTCATTACCCTCATCTGCCTGCCTGACAGGATGAAGTGCGCAGCGTTTCAGAAAGGTTTCGAGCTATCAAATCTGCGTCCTTCCCCGGGAGCCGACGCGGGCGCGGGGCTGGAGCGCGCCGGCCTCCCGCAGCCGCCCTGAGGAGCGCAGAGCCCGGGCCACGGGTGACGAGCGACAAGCGCGGGGCCGGTGACCTGATGGCACCGCGGGCCCGGCCACAGCCCCCAGGGGCTCCCCCGGGAAGGTGCGGTGTGGGCGCGAGTTCCCGCTGCCCAGGGTGTCCCCCAGAGGCCAGAGCGCCTCTGCCCACGGCCCTGCGCCGCCTCGCCCCGTGCAGGTCTGGAAAGTTGTTGGGACTCAAGCCGCCCAGAGCCCCCTGCCTCCTGCGACCTCCTGACCCCGGAGATGGCCCTAGGCGCCCAACTTTCCAGATCGAGTCCTGCTTCTTGCCTCTCACCCCCTGCCTTTTCTTTTAAAGGGTTGTTTGTCCCTGTTTGTGGCCAACTCTGAACCTTCAGAAGCGTGGCTTAGTTCTTCGCGGTCAACAGCCGCGGACTGGCAAGGCTGAGAGCGGGAGCGGCGGGCTCTCCTGGGACGCTGTGCTCCCCTAGGGTCAGAGCAGGCAGGAATGGGAAGGTGCAGCCGCTACACACTCTCGTTTATAAAATTGCTGTGCCGTGTACTAAACTCGCAGGGTATGAATTCAAAGAGCCCGGCACAAAACAGCCTTGATTCGGAGCTCTGACGTTTTCTTGTTGTCCCGCGGAATTAGGTGAGAGGGAAGTGGGGGCGATTCTCCTGTTAGGTTCCAGAGACAGAGACAGAAATTCTGGTCTTTTCTCTGCTTCCTGATCCGGGGCAATGAAAGTGGCCTTGTGAGACCAGATTTCCCTTGGCAGTGCTCTTTCTGGCTTAGGGTTGGCCTGGGAAGTTGTCTTGTAAACTCGCCAAGGCTACTGGGTGTCTTCCTGAAGGGAGGGATACTGGCATTCCGGGCAGGGGCCGCCCCCACCAGCAGAAAGCAGAAAAATAATTACTGTATTAAAAGGAGCGGAGAATTCTTCCCTAGGGTTCTTATCGCTGGCGGCCAGGCCAGCAGCGGGGCTGCGCCCCCACCCCCACGCGGTGACGTCAGGGATGCAGGATTCGCGAGTGTTCCAGAAAGGCCGACGGAAGGCTCCATGGAAGGCTCGCCGGGCCGGGCCGGTCAGTGCGGGCGTCTGCAGCACCACTGCCCAGCCCAGCTTCGGAGACTGCTGGCTCCCCAGAGCATAGCCCAGTACTTCAGCGCGTGCAGTCACACACAGTGGGCGCACGCTTCCGGGGGTGCCCTTTCCCCGTATATATGATTCGTTAGCTAGAATTTGTGGTGAGATCTGAATGAGTGGGCTTTGTTGTGTTTATGCTGGTTTATTTTCAGACGCTGGAAAAATTACACCAAAAGCCTTTACAGACTGCACCGTAGCTTTTCATTGACCCCACCTGAGTGTAGTGATTTAAGATTTGGACTTGGAAGAGTTTCCCGGTTTTGATATCTCCATGTTTAGAAGCCGGTTGCTTCTGGCTTACCACTGCTATGCCATTTCCATTTTCTCTTTCCTCTCCACTCTAATAATCTGTATAGCTTTTAGTAACCTCTTTAGAATCAAGTACTGCTAAAAGAACTCCTCTGAACTGTTACTTAGATTGTAGGTGAGAAGATACTTGGTGGGTACAATGTGCGAAGGATGGATAAAATTATTTGTTGGTAGAAAGCACCTTGGCATTTCTTGGAAGATGAACTTCCCAAGTTTTCTTTCTAACCCTCAAATCAGTTTAACTCATTGAATGCACTTCCAAAAGGAAGGATCCGGGAAACTAGGCCTTCTGTTCTGATATTGGTCCAAGATCTCCCAGTGTAACGATGTAGCCAGAACTTGCCAATATTTTGCATGCAATCAGTTAGTATTAATTCACATCCAGGTCGATTTGACTATCACACTTAACAGCTCAAGTCTGGGTTATTGCATAAGATTACAGCTCAGTCATCCTGAAATGCTAAGTGGCAAACCTGTCTTCTTGAGGCCCTCCTCCCTTCCTGTTGCTCCTTCCTCCCACCTCCAAGGCAAGTATCTGAAACTCCTTTCCCTGTGAGTTTGTTTACTCCAACTTGTGTTGAAGCAGGCTGACATTCTCTCATCAGCTTTCTAAACACTCTCTCCTCAGCTTTGTGAAATGGTGCAAAACATCTTGGAATCCAAGACGGCAAAATAAACCTGAGCATATGGGGGAAGACTTGGTTGTTAGGAAATTGATTTAAATGTTTAGCTCACACTTCAGCCTCAATGCTTCCCTCACTCCTTTTTCCTTGCTCGCTGGCCACCCTGGTCCTTGGGTACTTTCGCTCTATTAACAAGCTGGTTCCCCAGCATAAATTATGAATGCATATCAAGTAGGCCCTTCTGATAAGATAAATCAGGGCCTATTCTCTTTTGCAGGTTTATACTTTTATTCCCATGGAAACTTCTCTCTGCCCCACGAACAGCATCTTTCTACAAACTTACTCTCCCCCTGTAAACTAGAGAGTTATATTCTCAGTAGGAAAAATCAGGTGATTTTTTTTTTCTTCTCCAAGAAGCCTTACAAGTTAAGGATACAAAATATTTCATGGTTAGTTGTATGAGCTTCCAAATTAGCTGCATATAAAGTATTTTAAGATTTTTTTTTTGGCTGTCACTGGCTGGCAATACTCATTTTGTGTGTGTGTGTTGGTTTGAAAAGCAGGAAGAAATGTAATGAATTGAGTGCTGTCAGAGATGTCTTCTGTTTGAACAATCTTCGATGGGCTGAATGGCAGGGACTCTCTCATCCAGTGCAGGTGCAGTGGAGCTGGGAAAGGGGGAGGGGGTGCGCTCTGTTCAGTCAAAAAGCACCATTCTGCACAATAGACCACACACTGACAGCCAGCGTGACATCAACTCACACTTTCATACTTTTTCCCCTATCCATAGTTCTGAGTTCACAAAGTGGCCATACAGTAGCCTTGGTTAGGTTCCTTTAATGAACATTCTGTGGCTCCTATGGCCAGCATTGAAATCTGCTGAGCGCTGGAAGGAACAAATAGATTTTTAATCGTGAGTCCCAAACCAAAATGGATAGATAGGTCTAGATATGAAAAGTAAGCCGCTCTCCCCTCTCTGTCCCGACACCGGTGCTCATTCACACCAGCCCCACAGAAGCTACACTCTCACAACTCTGAGTTTAAAAAGTTCTCCCAAGACTACTTAGGTCCCCAAACCTTGTCTCCCTTGTCCTGAGAGATCAAACAGGAAGGGAGAGAAGGCATGAATTTCATGTATTTGTTTAAATGTAAAAGGACCTCTAGTATTTTATTATGCTGCGTGAGAGGGCTAATCCTGCAAATGATCGGACATTAATCTCGTAGAGAGTGGTTCCATCCCCTTTTGAATCCTGGGCGAGGGGTGGGAGGAACAGAAGCGAGTTAGTAAAGACGGCTACTGTTTTTAAAACTCTGGACAAAGAAGTGACCACCCTTTGGCTTCCTGGGCCCTACAAGAGCCAGACCTTCGAAGATTTCGTTTTACACTTTTAAGTAAACCCAGGCCTTGGAGTCTCAAGTCTTAAACAGAATTATTCAAGCAGGGCACGCAGCTAGAGGAACTGCTGCCTGAAACCCCCACCCAGTGTCAGCTCCCCCACCACTTCTCCACTTAGCCTGGGATCTGGGCTGGAGCAGGATGGGGAGCAGAGAGGAAAGGTCCCCGCGGACAAGGACAGCACCTCAGAACCTCTTCGGGCCACCAGCCCCAAGTCCTGGGCCCTGGCTGATTTCTCCCTGAGCGATGACTTGCAGAAGCGTTGCGCTCAGGAAAACTGCTCCCTGTTTCTTTACTCACACACAAAATCAATCAGCCATATACATTTTACATATGGCAATAAAAACATCAACTTTCCAGAATCCCACCCCCTAGCAAAACGTTTCCATCTTTGGCCTAAATGGCCTTCGGCTGGTGGGGGCAGGAACAGGCAGGCGTCCTGGGACTGCGGTCACAAGACCCCTCCGCACACCCACCGCTCGGAGAGAGGTCCCGCGGGGTGGGACTCGGGTCGGGGGATTTGATATGCAGGGCGAGTAAAGGCCAGATTCTTTAAAACCTCAAACAACACTGGAAGAGACGGGTGAGAGCGCTGCGAAGCCGCTGGGTGGCCCGCGGCCGTATGCCTAAGGCGCCTACTAAAGTCTAGGCCCAGGGCAAGAGGCGTCCCCTGCCCTTCGACCCGCAGCCCGCTGCTACTTGATAGTTAACGCGTCTTCCGGCCGGTACACACCCACAATTAATCTTTCTTATTAAAGCCTCCATGCAGTACCCAAGGGGCGACTCAAACCTATTTAGATTTCCTTGGTTGGCTGCACAAATTTAAGTGGGCAAAGAGTTATAAACCTAATAAGAGAGGCGCGCGAGAGAGTGATTGGAGTAGAGAGGACCCGAGATTCGCTAGGGGTGTAAGGATGCGGTGGGCCTAGCGGACCCCGGCATCTTCCTGGGGTGCACGGCAGGCTCTAGGAAAGGCGGCGAACCCCACACCCCCACGCACGACATCCACGCGCGCACCCACAAGCCTACCGCTCGCTCCCGGGACGCCTGCTTCACGATACCTCTCCCTGGTTTCTTAGAAACCCCTCCCAGAAAGGCGGAATTTTCAGAGTATCCCGAATCGGGGAACTTGCAGGGAAGGTTTGCACTGTTTGGGATTAATTGAGAATAATTAACACCGGAGACGTTAATCACCACTTTGCTGCGCTCTCTCTCCTTTCGGGTCTGCGGCGTCTGCCTCGTTGGCTCCCGCAGCCGACGCGGGTGGGTTTTGCTGGTGAAAGTGAAGACGTCGCCGTAACTGTCACCCAGTTCGGCTGTACTTTTTTTTTTTTTAAAGCTCGCATATTGTTTGATTACTAATTCGAGTTAATATGATCTTTATGGCAACATAACAGTGGATAATTGGCCTTTTTTTCTGAACAACAATGTAAATCACAATCGCTTTATTATTTAATAACGTCAAACGCTTCGTTGGATTGGCCCCGACCGTGAAGACCTTTTCTTTCTACACAGTGTTGTGGAGGAAGAACAATGAAGATCTAATTGTGGAGATTTCATAAGTTGGCTCCCGTAAATGAACAGTTAGATATGGAAGTTCCACAGATGTGGACTCCATTCGCTGTAGCAGCTCCCCCCACCCCTGTATCCTCAGTCCAAACATTCTATGGGAGGGTGTGTGTGTGCTGATGGTGGTCCTCAGATCCTAGCAACCACCTAAAGTTTCCAGTAGTAATTAGAGCTTTTATCAGGTTTGCTCTCCAGCTCTCTCTCTTGCCGATGGAGTAAGAAGTCCACACCAAGATTCCCAAATAGCCACAGCCGCTTCTGGAACCCCTTCAGTCACTTTGGTTGTTGGAGGCCGATAGCGGGGGAATGGGTGATATTTTAGTTTGGATTTGGGGGGTCTTATTTTGTTTTGATTTAATTTTTTAAACGGAATCACTTTTGGCAGCAGCTGGGAATATACTTGCTTCAGGCAGAGGTTTTTTGTTTTGTTTTTGTTTTTGGCAAGGGACCCGAGCCATTATTCTGCAAAGACTTGGTAGAAACCCCGGAGACCCCCTCAAATGCAAACGACCAGGTTTGGAAGGAAGGAGTCCCCGCCGCTCGAATGAAGGATTAATCACCTTTGCCCCCAACCCTAATTCTAACGGTACCCAGTGCCTTTGGCCGGCACTGCAGGACCGCTGTCTCGGGGTCTTGAGACTTGGAGTTCTGGCAGATAGGAAGCCCCCACCATTTGGAATTTGGGTCGAGGACGGAGTCTTGCAGCCTACAGCAGTTTTTTTTTTGTTTTCGCATGTGCCCGCCTTCCCATTTTATTCTACTTCTGCCCCCGTCTGGAAGCAGAACAATTTTCACCCCACCCAGCCCCTCCGCCCGGCTTCTAAAATAAACCCGAGGTGCGAAATGCTTCGCCTGCACACGCGCCCTGGGGGCCCCCTTTTTTCTTCATCCCCCTCCCCACCGGCCGGGCAGCTGTCCCCGAGCCAGAGCTGGTAGAAACATCGCCCTTTTCTCGTCCCACCCGCATTTGAAAATCATCGCCTTGACCATGCTACAGCCATGTTCCCATTTTCGGGCCTGCTCGCCGCTGGCCAATTTCTTCCCAGTCAGTTCCCTTTCTGAGAACCTAAAAAAGCGAAAGGTTGAGAGACAGGGAGAAGGTGGTGGATTTTCAAAGTAGTCTTTTACCACAAGGGCTACAGTTGGGAAACTTTCCCCAACAGGAGTTAGGCGCGGTGTTATTCTTCTGCAAGGGTCCGCTGGCCTCCTGGCCCCCGCCGGACAATGCTGTCTTTGAGGCCGGTGGCCTGCAGGCCGCGGGGGCCGGGGCCGGGCAGCCTCTTCCAAGGGGCCCGCGGCTGGGGGCGCAGGCAGCGGGCAGGGGGCAGGCGGACCACGCAGGAAGGAAAACCATAAAAGTACCATTTCCCCAAACCCTACACAGGGGCCGGCTTTGAGGGCCTGGGGGCTGGGCTGTGGGGGTGGGGTGGGGAGGGGCGGCGAGAGGGCTTGTGTGGGTTTCTCCCCTCATCGTATTTTGGCACAGAATTATACACTATGGGGTTTCCAACCCTCTTGCCCTCACTCTTAAGAGCCTGGTCTTTGCTTAATAATATCCCAACCCCAGGGCTTCAGCGCTCTGACAGACCCCAGCCAGGTGCCAGGCTTTGTCTTCTCCACTTCTTCTGCCACCCCCACATCCAGAAGTCGGGGTGCGGAGCAGCGGGAAAAGCCCCCTGGCCAGAGGCTCTGGGACCTTCCTTTAACGGGGGTGTTTTCGCCCCTGGAGGACCCCAGCACCTTCCCCGTCTAGCAGAGGCCCTCCGCGGTCACCTCGGGGTGACCCTCGCGGTGGGCGCGTCGGCCTGAGGCTCTCAAGTGAACCCCAACCCCGGCGTCAGGGCCACGTGCTGTGCCTTCGAGCAGCCGCCGGCGCGGGGCGGAGGGGGCACTGGGAGCCACCGCGAGCGTCAGAGCCGGCGCGGGCCGCGGGTCTGCCGCAGCGCTGAACGGAGCGAATGATGTGAGCGTGTTTGATCTGGGGCTGCGTCGTCAGCTTCTGCTTTATTTGTTTGTTTGTAATCTCATATTTAGCAACCCAGGCCGGTGGCAGCGAGGGAGAAAGGACGGGATGGAGGAGGGGCTTCGCGGTAACCACACCCCTTCCTAATGAGTTGATTTCCATATCGGCGTCTCCCGCTTCCAGCGCCCTCTTTTCTTCCCCCCCCCCCCCCCCCCCTCCAGAAGCTCCGGTGCTGTTGCATCTTGCGCGGCGCAGACACCTCTACTTTGCATTGAAACAAACAAACAAAGCCAGCGGAGAGAGCAGAGCCCCGCCCTTGGACAGCCGCCCCCGGCCCCGCGCAGCCCACGCTCCCCACCCCACGGGGCTGACCCCCGGGTGGCCGAGGGTCGCAGACGCCTCGGGCAGACAGCGGGATAGAAACTGACGTCGCCCCGCCCTCCCCGCCTCCAGCTGCCCGGCCTTCGATTCCCTTTCTTTTTTACCCAACTGGAGTTTTCCCCACCTCAAGGTGAAGGCAGGGAGGGCAGAGTCCACCCGGAAAGCGGGGAATAATCCCCAGCCAATGAATCAAAGTGAAAGTTTCAAAGTCTGCAGTGCGGGCCCTGGTGGAGAAAAAATGTAGCTTTGCCCAGGAGGGAGGGAGCTAGTCCGGGGATGGGTGCTGGGCCCGGGGAGGGGACGTGACAGCCAAGCAGGGGAAACTGAGGCAGCGAGGCTGCGTCTGTAGTGTGGGTGTGTTAAAAGTTGTGGCAAAGGCAGGGAAGAAGTTTTGGAAGAGCCTTCAGTGGGAAACTCCAGGCGGGTTTTAGCTGTTCCTGACCTGGCTTCCTTCACACCGGGGGTAGATTCTGCTCGGGAAGCTGGCGAAGGACGCAGACCTGCCCGGCTGCTGCCGCCCCTGCCCTCGCCACCCGGGTCCCCGCGCACCGGGGTCCGGTCTGCGGCCGGAGCTGCGAAATCGCTGGCTTGTCAGCCGCGAGCTGTGGCGCTATCAAAGTGCACTGTCCCGAGTAACTCTCGTCTAGGAGCTAGGAAGAAGCTTTAATGATGATTTGTGGCTCGGCGAGGGGCACGGACAGCAAACACCCCGCAGGTGTGTGCCGTAACACCGCCATCCGGACTTGAATGTAGATTACTCTGGCCCTCGTTTGATCGGCGCTTTGAAACCCTTTACAATTGCCTGTGACGAACGGCCAGTCTTAGTTTTTCTCTGAATAATGCCTTGAGGGTAAGTCCTCGGGCTTTAAAAGAGCTCCACTATTTTTTTTTTAAAGAAAAAGAAAATCGTTCGATTTTCATTTAGACCTCAACTTTTAGTCGCTAAAAGGCGTCAGTCAAAACTTAATGACTGTTACCTTTACCTTTGCAGTATTCCCAACTGCCATATGTGCATGTTAATAACTTTGTTATGCTTTTTAATAATTCACTTTATGTGTGTATATATGCATACCTACATTGCATTAGTGAAAAGAACAGTTATCAATTTACTTTTCTTTAGTCCCAAACTGCACTGCCTGTTTATAGATATTTGTGTGGATGTTTAGTATAAACAGGCATTATTATTATTATTAATACTATTGTTAAGCTCATCTTAATACCCACTGTGTTCTCTCTAAATTACATCTCTTCCGGGAGAGTTTAACTTCAATATTAAACTTTTCCCAAATCAAACCCGGGAGTTTACACCTCCAACTCCTTCACACCAACCTCCATCACCAAAATAAAGAAGGTAGTGCTGTTCGACCTTTAATATTGACTTAGAATATTTACACAAGAGGAGGAAAATGAACTTTTGTCTGAAACGTACAACAGGCGGTACTTTGATTTCGTAAAATAAATGTCAACAACTGCAAGAGCTTATCAAACTAGGAAGGGGGTGCGTGCGAGGCTGGGACCTCGCATGAATGAAAGGCCGGTTCCTGCTGCTTCAGACTCGAAAGGGTTACCCAGAAATAAGGGCCAAATTTGCCTGTTGCACAAGTTTTCTCTGTGCTTTCTAAGTCACAACAGGGGAGGGGGAAGCTGTCGATTGTTATCCAGCTCTGGGCAGGAGCAGACCCCAGTACCGAGGGGCTCTTAGCTTGGGCCAGTAGAAAAGGGGGGCCTTTCAACAGCAGCCCCCTTTGTTCTCCAGATCTCTTTTCCAATGTCAAGCTTCACTTGCACATCCCAAGTTTGTGTGTTAATGACGCTATTACCATCTGGCTTGCCCCACTTTCCAAAAGATATAAATCTCCCAGCTCCTTTGCCCACATTATCATTTAAGTGCCACCATAACCAGAAGAAAAAGATGCTTTCAGGCCTCCCGATTCTCTCGCACTGACTCTGCCTGGCCTGACTCTTCCACTGTGTTTATAGAGTATACAAAGGGGGCAGGAGGGGGCCCCCCAGACCTGATTCCCTAGCTCTGTCCCTCCAAGCCAAAGAAGGCTTGTTACTCGGTGCAAGGAAGGCTTCCAGTGAATTTCCCCTGAAAACATTTTTGTTTTATTTGCAGCAGGCAGAGTATTTGCACCAATGTCCTTCCATGGGCCTCTGCCTCCCTCCACAGTGTAGGTTTGTAAAAGTGTCAGTGCACATCCCAGGCAGTGAGATGTGCCACTCAGCAGCCCTGTTTGCAGCCGCAGAATGGGCCGGTCGCTCTGGGAATGGGGGCAGGGGTGAAGGGAGATAAAAAGAGCTCTGTAGAGCAACTTTTGGGAGCTGGGCATCTCTTGGAAATTCTCACTTTTAACAGTTCCTGCAGAGGCATCCTGTGATTTACACACTTATAGCTGTAGCTTGAGATCCACCTTTCCCATTCGACTCTTTCTTGGTGAAAGTAATCAGTGATTTGCGTGTTTTGGGCACAAAAGCTGAGAAAAATACAACTAAAGGAGTGGGGCCGGCTTGGGCACGGCTCCACAATGACTCCATTTATGTGGCCGGGTCCCAGTGAATAGAGCAGAGCAGAGCCTGTCTCTCAACGCGTGGGCTGCTGGTCAGGCCCCCGGCGGACTTAAGCAGCTAATTCCCCTTGCAATCTCCCAAACCGAACTGCCTGTGCTTCTAGACCATCCTATCTAGGCGCATCTTTCTTCTTCTGACTCCGTCCCTTTTCCCCAGTTGCCCTCCCTCCCGGAGCTGAGTTCCTCTCAGAGAAGCCAGACCAACAGGTTGGAAGAATTGGAAGTCTGAACTTCCCAGCTCCCTAAGACACTGTCCAAATCAGAAGTTACCTGAGCAGCCCCCTGCCTTCACAAGTCTTGTTGGCCAGAGAAAGCATCTTTAAGGGAAAATAAATTCTTTCTGAGGAATGAAAAATAACTTATTGCATATTCCTAATTCTTTGTTGAACTGAGCACAGACAGGGCTTATATCACACCGTTGTAGCTGTTTGCAAAAGCTACATTTCTCTTTCCAGTTCACTTTCCTGCTTTTCTCCTCCAAACTTAAGCAAGATCTTGTTGAGAAATTTGTACCCCTGCTTTTTCCTCTTGAGAACATTATCGAGTTGATATGAACAAATTGCAGGGGATACACCATTTAAGTAAGATGCACTTTTAATCACTGATCATTAAAACGGTTATGTTAAATATACTCAATTACATGCATGACTTCACGCTCACAGTACCTTCTATTCTCCCAGCTGCTCGTGTATTTCTTAACGATAGTCTGGGGCAGAAACTTGATTACACCGAATCCATACATTTCGATGGATTTCATCAGCCTAATTAATGCCTCAGTGTGGTCCTGGGGTCTGAATGAACCTTTCACTGTCATTCGAGGTTAAAGGCGGTGTTGGAATGTAGGAGTTTCTTCTGTGCTCGTCACTCTGGAAACTCGGGGTCCCCTTAAGTGAAGTGGACAGAGGTCATTAAACAGAAAGACTGTGAAACAAGCAAACCTTTCCAAAGAGAGACTAGTTCTCCACCCTGATTTCCACATCAGTTTTTTCAATGCCAACGACAACCTGCAAATATATAGTAAAGTGGAAATGAGCACCCTTCTGTTACATCTTAAAACTGCACGGAAAGGGAAAAGTTGAAAATACACGTAACAACCAGTGTGTAATTTAGTTTTTTTTTTTAATTTTTTGACTCATCAAAGCTGTCTCTGCTCCTTCCCCTCTTCCTGCTCCCCTAACTTTTAGACCTAGGTTCACCTCCATTGCAACTTTCATCTCTCACAAGGAAGCCCTCCTGGCCCGCATTCAGGAGGAACTTGGGTCACTCCAAGAGTGGTGACTACTTTCTGCCTTTTCAGGTGTAAATTAACATCTGAATACATCTCAACCTCCCTGACCCCGACCACCCCTGCCTCCCCGGGCTGCTGCTGATTGCACCTCTAACGACTGGCCCTGCAGGCTGAGGTCAAGCTCCCAACCTCCCCACTTCCTAGCAAGACCAGCAAGTGCTTGCCGTGCCTAGGAGAGGAGCCCTGAGGCATGTCCACATCTAATGAGACCCTGAGGAAGAACATCGTTTAAGACATCCCTTCTTCATGGTCAAGGGAAGAAGAGTACAGAAGAGGAAGAAATATCTTGATTCTCTAAGAAATGTCCTGCCGGACTGGGTGGCATATGTCAGTAATTCAAGCACTCGGGAGGCTGAGGCAAGAGGATTGCCTTGAGTTTGAGCCAAGACCCTGTCTCAAAAAAAAAAAGTCTTAATTTGGGCAAATGAGACTTGAAAGTTTTCCTTGGTTTTGAGTGCCTTTACCCCAGAAATTCCTTACTGTAGGGGATCCACTGACCCGGATCTCAGGTGAGGCCGCCTAAAGTTGTAACCCAACCCTGATCTGATGGAACAGGAAGGATTTCTGATCTATACCACACTAGCACTTTGGAACTTTGTGCTTGTTATGCTAATCCAATGACTTCTGTAGTAGGGGTATGTTTCAGCTTTTGAAATTAGCTTTTTATAGTGCCTTGTGTAATGACAGACATTACAGAAGAGAAAAAAATGTACCAGCATTGGTGGCACAATACTCCTGGCAACCCTTCTGGGCCATTTAAACAGATGAATGGAGACCCAGATATGTTTGTAAAGTGAAGCTGTGAGTGATCTCGTGATCTCAGGGAGCGGGCGGAGGCAGATGCTGGCGGCCAGACCCTTGTGAGGGTTAAGATGTGTTCACCACCACCCCCCAACCCTGCTTTTCTCTCAGACTGAGATGGGATCCAGTCATTTCCCATAATTGTAAACAAGGGGAATTCACACACTGATCAAATATCCCAGAAGAGAACTTCTTTCATCGGTTATCTGTCTTTGATGGACATCAGAGCTCGGTCATTCCCAGCCTGGCCATTGTGAGCCCGACTCTTCCCTCCCTTCCCCCTCCACAAATGACAGTGGCTTCTGAAGCCAGTGGCTCCGGCATGGGCTGGGGGCTCTTCTGCATGACACAGGCTCCAAATGTCAACCTGCAGCTATGGAGAAGCCTGTGAAGGGTGATGATGAATAAACTCGACTGTGTTAACAGTCCTGTTTGGGACAAAAGCAAATCTGCCAAGAAATAGCCCTCTGAATGGGTTGCCAGCTTCTGAGATCTTGGGCAATGACACCGATTGGAAATGCTGTTGGCTTTTTCTTCCAAGTTGTGCCATTTTCTTCTAGAGGTAAACAGGAGCAAAATACCTGGCTGGATACAGTGGCTCACTAATGCCAGTTGAACCAACTAGAAGTGGTGTTTCTTCATTAAGACCAGAGGTCTTAGTGAAGTGCAGGCTCTGACAGCCTCACTTTTAGAAAAGACAAATTTTGTACATCCACACTTTGAAGTTACAAGCTTCACCCAGCTTGGTACTGTTTGATTCCTCCTCTGGTATTTTTCTTTGCATTTTTGGGTCCATGTAGGCACAGAATAACTATAATATTCAATACACAAACTCTCTAACACAGCAAATATATGAATCAGAGATTTTTTTTTCCCCTTTGGTATGTAGTATGCCAAGGTCATGGATTTTCTTAACAAACGTCTGAGAAAAATCAACATTTTTGTTGTTGCTGTTGTGTTTTCTTTTTTGCTTGTGCCTTTGAGACAGTTTCATTATTAGTTCGGGCTTCTCTTGAACTCACTGTATAGCACAGGCTCACAGCAATTCTCCTGCCTCAGCCCCTCAGGTCTGGGATTACCAGGGAGACCACACCCTGCTTCAAAATTAACATGTTTATCATTTATCACATCATCTAATCTATCCAGTGGGGTAGATTCCGATTCCACAGTAAATCCATCCAGTAACATCTTTTTTTTTTTTTTTAACTGGGGATTGAACCTATGGCAGTCATACTGAGCTACAGGTCCAGCCCTTTTTATTTTTTATTTTAAGACAAGGTCTTGCTAAGTCCCTAAGTAGCCATAGCCCAGGTGGACTTGAACTTGCAACCCTCCTCCCTCGGCCTCCCACAGTCATACTTTCTAACAATGCCATCTGTAGAGCTGGTGTTTGAGTTGAGTGTAGAGCAGCATACCCAGGATAAAGGTGGAGCGGATGAAGCAGGGTCAGTCTCGCTTCTGTATGACACGGCAGCATTGCTGGGAGGAAGCTACAGTGCCAAGAGGCAGTGACTCGGAGGCAAAGAAATGGCTTGCTGTGACTTTATGGCTGGTGTTATTTATTTATTTATTTATTGGTACCGGAGATCAAACTTGGGACCTTGTGCTTTCCAGGCAGGCCCCGGAACCACTGAGCTAAATCCCCGGCCCATGGCTGGTGTTATTTATGATCTGACGTGTTTGGTTATTTTTGAGCTGAAGGATTTATAGACTGATGTTGATGGAGATGATCTAGAGCTGATGAGGACAGGCTTTGAAATCTCTGGGCGTTTAGTTTCCACTTCAAAATCTAAACTTAAATTGTTCATTGGTTCATGTCAGAGAACATCTCATTTGAAATTCTGTTAGAAACTCTGTGACAGCAACCAAACTTAGATGAGTTTAGAAATAGCTTTGACTCTCAGCAAACGTCTGAGAAAAATCAACATTTTTGTTGTTGTTGTTGTGTTTTCTTTTTTGCTTGTGCCTTTGAGACAGTCTCATTATTAGTTCAGGGTGCTCTTGAACTCACTGTCTGATCCCAGTGTGTTAGCTCTCCTACTTATTTAGGAACCAAGCAAGAAAACGCCTGGTTTCCAACCGGGGGAAAAGCTGATTCTCAGCACTGGGTCCTCAGCCCTCGGAGAGACCATGAAATTAATTTAGAGCCGTCTGAGCAGTCCTGGCCTCATGGCCTCCAAATGGCGCATTTTCAAACTCAGAAATGCCAGATCTTATTATTTCTGTGGCCAGGGTTTGCTCAGGATCTGTGACAGCCGAGTCTCCTATCCATTATGTGGCAGTGCAGTTCATTTACCGGGTTCGGAGAGAAGAGAAGAGCCTCCTGTTTAAGAAGAGGAAACTTCAGTCAAGGGCTATGTTGTATTTCAATGCAGAAATCAAAATTCAAGCTGGGGAAAGTGGAACAGCAAATTACATTTTTGAACCCAAACTTTTGTAGTTAAATCAACCTCCTACAGGGCTGTGGCTGGTCATTTAATTTGAAGGCTTATGATTGGGATAGAAGCACTAACCCATGAACAAACAGCTAGATGATCTTTTTCAGGCCCATCTTATATTCTTAAATAATTTAATATGCACTTCTCATTCTAATGCATCCATAGGTAAAAATTATCTTTTTTGTTTATTTTGGTTTTTGAGATAGGGTCTCACTCTGTAGTTCAGGCTGGGTTTGAACTCACTATGTAGCCCAGGCTGGCCTCAAACTCACAGAGATCCTCCAGCCTCAGCCTCCTAAGTGCTGAGATTACAGTCGTGGACCACCAAATATCATTTTTTATTTTTGGTACTGGGTATCGAATTCAGGACCTTTGGCTTGCAAAGCAGGCGGTGGGACCACTGAGCTAAATCCTGGGACCCCAAATACCATTTTTATCTCATGTCAATTCCTGATCATTTTCTGCATCACGGGTTACAGGCAGGTACATAGAACTATCTAGAAGTCCAAGATATTTCAAAGACCCGGGATTTCAAACAAAAGTGAACCAAGTACCCCAGCTGTAAAGCAGTGAGGGCCTGTGAGACTAGGGAGCGGCACGCCCAGAAGGGCTCCCTGGAGGTGGGCAGGACAAAGTGTCTGTGGGTGGTGCCAGGTCAGGGAGAAAATGGGCAGAGTGAGAGAGCGAGCGGCGAAGGCCAGGCCCCTGCGTCCGTCCCCACGTTGGAAGGGGGCGGGGCACCCTAAACTGCATCCCGGCTGTGGCCTGCACCCTGCCCACCTCACCAGCAGCTCTGCTGTATTTGCCTATCTACCGCCTGAAAGCCTTGCTGCAGGTGGGGCATAGGTATCAGTGATTTGTCAGCCTGAATGTGTTGTGGGCAGTAACTTTGCATGAATCTTCACTCCCAGGCTTTTGTATTTGGGGATTAAGAAATTGATGGTGGAAAAAAAAAAAAAAAGAAATTGATGGTGATCTGGATGTGGCGCTGCATGACAGTAATCCCAGCATGAAGGAGGCTGAGGCAGGAGGATTGCCAGGTGTTCAAACCCAGCCTGGACTACAGAGTGAGACCTTGTCTCACAAAAACCTTATGTGCATTAGACTTGGACCATGAAGGCATTAAGTGCTGTGTTTTACTTACTTTCTGTTTTCAATTTGTGGGTGTGGACATTAGTGACTCCCAAATGCCCAAGGCCAGGGCCTCTGAGCTGACACCTTGGCCTTTTTGTCCCTCCCTCCCTGTCCTCTGGTGGCCACGGGCAGGCCTGTCCCTCAGATAGGAAAGCTGGGGCACCTGGTCAGGGGCAGCTGCTGCGCCTGGCCCTTCTGACAATCACTGAGTTTCGATGTCAACATCACTGCCTTCCCAAGTTTCCTGAAGACCTCAGAAGGACTTCACAGAGCAGGCCTCCTTACCCAGCGGTGTAGGGCAGCAGACAGGACCTGCTGGGGCTGTCCCCGGCTGGCCTGGCTAACAGTGATCCCAGGACAGCCTGGGGCTTGGAGCTGTGCACACAGACAGCTCCAAGGGGCCTTAGAGAGCCAGGGGAAGTGGGCACGGCCACCTGCACTGCCTTTCTCCAAGCACAGTCTGTCTGGTCCCCGTGGAGCTCAAGGCAAGCCAGAGAGAAACCTCAGGATTCCTGACTCTTCTTTTCTCAGCTCAGTGGTTTCTCATCTTTGATTCTAGAAAGAAAAATAGCACTCTGGAGGCTGAGGCAGGAGGATCACTGAGTTCGAGGCTAGCCTGGGCTACATAGCAAAACTCTGTTGCAAAAAAGAACAAGGAGAGAGAGAGAGAGAGAGAGAGAGAGAGAGAGAGAGAGAGAGAGAGATTTGTATATTTGAATGAGAGTTGCATTCTAGCAGTAAGCCTGTGGGTGGAAGAGGGACTGTCACCGTGCTTTAGAGGCAGCTGTGAGCCAGTGAGGCAGTGGACCCCAGCTCTGTGTTGTAGAGCAATCGTTCTTCACACCCAACCTCAGAGTGCTTTTTTATTTCCTGTTTTTAAAAAAACACACTTTTTTTTTTTTTCAGTTTTGAAGATGGAGCCCAGGGCCTTTGCACTGAGCTCCATCCCCCAACCCCACACCCCTTTTTTTCTTTTTTGTTTTTTTGAAACAGACGCTGTCTGTAGCCCAGCCTGACCTTAAACTCTGGCAAACCTTCTGCCTCAGCATTGTCCAGAGCTGGGGTCTGGGGTCTGGGGGGTGGGATCACACGCCCCGCCCCTTTTTAAATTTAACTCAGGAAGCTGGGCCCACTGTTTCAGGCCGGTAATCCCAGCTCAGCGGAAGCCTGCGGCAGAATGATCGCAAGTTGGAGGACCGCCTCGGCAATTTAGCATGACCCTGTCTCGAGTAAAATTACAGTGTACAGAAAGGAGCGGGGCACGGAGCACAGGGGTAGAGTGCCCCTGGGTTCTGTCCCCGGAACTGGAAAAACGGAAATGTGATGAGAACCGGCGATGTCTCCTTTGACTAACACCCACGGAAAGCAACGGAAGGAACACAGAAACCCTCCGAACTGGACTCCTCACACCAAACTTCCTCCACACCAGCTCCTGCCTGGAGAGCGCCGGCCTCCCTCCTCCCAGCATTCTTACTGGGATGACCTCTCCTCTCCCATTGCATCCCTCACCCATTTCTCCTCTGGGAGCCCAAGGCGATTTTTCAGACTTATCATAATCTTTTCCCAAATACCATGACAAATTAGAAGGGAAGCTTCAGGATAATAGCCAGTATGAACTATGCAGACCCTAAATGTGGTGGTCAGGGTACCAGCAATTAAGAGCACATATTTCTTTTTTTCATTTTTTGGTTTTGTTTTGTTTTTGGTACCTTTGGAACCGGGGATGGAATTGGGGAACTTGTGCTTGTGAGGCAGGCGCCGGAACCACTGAGCTAAATCCCCAGCCCCTCATTTTTTGGTTTTTTGAAACAGGGTTTTGCTATGTAGTTCAGGTTGGCCTTGAGTTTACAGTGAATCTCCTGCTTCAGCCTCCCCAGTGCTGGGTTACAGGCATGGGCCACCACCTCTAGTTTTATTTTATTATTATTATTTTTGTTTTGTTTTTTGCGGTACCAAGGATTGAACTCAGGGCCTGGTGCTTGTGAGGCAGGCGCGGTACCACTGAGCTAAATCCCCGGCCCCGTATTATTATTATTATTATTATTATTATTATTATTATTATTATTATTTTGGTCTTTTGAGACAGAGTCTTGCTGTGTAGCTCGAACTGGAGTTGAGCTCACTATGTAGCCCAGGTTAGCCTCAAACTCACAGTTATCCTCCTGCTTCAGCCTCCCAAGTGCTGGGATCACAGGCATATACCACCACACCTGGCTCACTTGAATGAGTTTTACAATGAATTTGTGTGATGGTCCCAGAATGACTGTTTTCAAGGCTCTGAATGTGTCTACTGGGGTGGGCTTTTCATGTTCTCTACCCCAGTGAGGAGGCCACATAGGCTGGAAATGCCTACAGGATCTAGGTTCTAGCTGAGACATCTACAAATCTGGTTTGAGACAGTTTCTGCTTCCGAACTTCAGTCTCTGTAGTGTGAAGTCTAGGACTAGATATTCGCTCAGGTCCAGCCCAGTGAATTTTCACCATGGAAAGTGATCCGGGCCTTCTGAGTTTCCTCTTACTTCATAGTCCTTTCAGTAAAAGTTGATGAAGAAAACTGGCAAAGGCCTTTTCGGTCTTCAGGGTGGGGCGGGTATCCTGGGTGTGACTGGAGGGACAGTGAAGGCTCTCGGCCTGTTTCCGTGCACACGGCGAGCCACCCCTCCTACTTTGCCTTTGTTTCCCTTTTCAGATCCAATAGAAATAATGTTTACTCAGGATGAGTCTCGAGGTCAGGAGACGCTGGCCTGGCTGGCTCCGTTCTAGGACTCTGGTCTTCGGTCGTCAGAACCCACAGAGGCCGAACTTCCTGCTTGATGCTCCTGAGGCTCTGGAAGGAAGCTGCCTGGAGGATATGAAGCCTGAGTCCTGCAGAGGAGGAGTGAATGAGGCTGCTACGGTCACTAACCCACCTGGCTGCTGCTGTGTAACCAAGGGACCACAAGTTACACACGTGTGGCTGGGCAGGTCCCTCTCAGGCCTGCTGTCCGACCTCTCCTTCTTGTGGCCTTTTCAACGAGAAGACAAGGAAAAAAGTGACTCCTGACTTGTGTGTGTGTATATATATATTTTTTTTTTTTTTTCTTTTTTTTTGGTACCAGAGATCGAACTTGGGTCCTTGCACTTTAGAGGCAGGCAGTAGAACCACTGAGCTAAATCCCTGGCCCTTTTATTTATATATTTATTTTATTTGAGACAGAGTATCACTATGTAGCCCAGGCTGGCCTTGAACTCTCAGCCTCCTGAGTGCTGGAATCACAGATGTGTGTGACCACACCCAGCTCTGGATTATATTTTTTAAAATTAAGATTAATAAATTGTTTTATGTCCATTCCAGTACAGGAACTCAATGGCAGTTACAAAACAGTACAAATGGGTCACAGAAAAAAATATGTTCAAGATTAGGTTAAACCATTTCTCTGAAATGCCTGCATCCATTTTTGGGGAGACAGCTACTATATTCCTGTGATTCATCTTTTTTGGAGGAGGGGCTTAAAATCAAGATGAGAAATGATATTTAGACCGAAGATATTGTTTTCTTATATAGCCATTATTTTTTAAAAGATTTCTTTTTTCTTTATTTGATTTTGTTAGTACATGTTTACATTCCTTGTGGGGAATGGGTACCTGTACATGACACATCTGAATTCCTTTTTCTACATTTTAAAATGCAAATCAACCCTGTCCTCACAGTGCTTCACCATATCCGTGTGTGTGCACGTGCGCATGTGTGTCTGCATGTATGTGTGCATGCACGCCTGTATACATTCATTCATGTGTGTATATCTTTTCATACATATGTATGTGTGTGTGGAGGAGGTCTTTTCAAACTTCTAGAATCTGGATCTTGTTAGAAGTAGGTGAGAAAATTAAGAGAGGTCCAGAATAATAACAACAATAAAGATCAGTGGTTTCATTTCACAAAACCCCTCGCCAGGCATAGTAGTGGCACACAACTGCAGTCCCAGCAGGGGAGGCTGAGGCAGGAGGATTGAGGTGAGTTTGAGGCCAGCCTGGGCTACAGAGTGAGACTGTGTCTCGTAAAAAACAAGCAAAAAAAGAAACAAACAAAACAATGTCAATGCTCATTGTATAGTATTCTTTTTTTTTTTTTTTTTGGTACCGGAGATCGAACTCAGGTCCTTGCGCTTGCACAGCAGGTGGCAAAACCACTGAGCTAAATCCCTGGCCCAGTTGTACAGTATTCTGATAGTTTTAAAAGTACTATGATTGAAGAATATTATACTCCTAAATTATTATGATTCTTATATAATTTCAAGCAACACATAGGAACCACTTTAATGATTTTTTTTTTTTGCTTCCATTTGTTTTAGAGGGGGTAATTAAAGAAAAAAATTTTTTGAGACAGATGCTATGTAGTTCAGGCTGTCCTTGAACTCACTATGTAGTCCAGGCTGGCCTCGAACTCAGAGTGATTCTCCTGCCTCAGTCTCCTGAGTGCTGGGAGAGGAATTAAGTTTTAATTCCTAGTATTTCTGTTGCTGTGAAACATTAGGATAAGATAGCATTTGCTATTCACATGGAAGATAAACTGTGGCTTATTAAAAATTTTGATGTTCATTGCTGTAAAATAAAGTGCATATTGTATTTTTTCCTGAGTGTTCTTTTATTATATGTACTAAATTTTACAATGTTGTTTTTAATATACTGTTTTATTAAGTTATTTTTTACAAGATAAAATACATAATAGTAAAAGAGTTCCTTGCTTTTGTTCTAATTTTACTGTGTCAAGTCAAGCAAAGTGGACACATCTCTCAAGAAAAAAAAATCCTGAGCATGTTTTTGAATCAAAATGATTATTTACAGTATTTTTTCCTAATAGACTAGCATTTATTGTGGATCTTATTTCAAAGCTGATTATTCTCAAAGAAAAGCAGAGGTATTAGAATTTCCAAATAAATTACATTGTTTAAAAGTACATTAATGCATTATTCATACTGTTCTCTGCAATTGGCTAAAAATGCAAAAAGAGAAAAGATAAAAAGATTAATTTAAAAAACACAGTCCGTAGTATCCTCTAAAATATCAAATTTGGGGATTTGAAAGAACTTACAGATTCCATTTTGGGGGAAAATAGTGGAAATTTATATCCAAGCCATACACAATTTAAGTCGACCCCCCCTTAAAAAACATTAACCATGATAGGCATCTCGGCAAGGTAGGTTTTAACATATTTTTTCCTAATTTTCCCCCCTCCATTCAGTAAGAAGGATAAGCTTTTCCAGTAACCAGTCACCGTGGTAACTGCCAAAAAAATTCTCCTGAAGTTTGAAGAGGTCAGCGGGCGGGGTCAGCAGCCCAGCCCTCCTGCCGCAGCCCGGGCCTGCGCTGGGGGTGTGGGGCTGATCCGGCCCTGAGAGGGGACCCTTCCGCCTCTGATATAAATTTTTTAAGTCAGTTCGTGGCCTAGACTCTCCAGGTGGCCTCCGAAATCGATTGTGACCCCCTGACCCTGTCTCGAGGAGGAATAGCATCCACCCTAAGCGAGGATTTAGCCAGGAGTGACAGCTATCCGCTGAGTGTTATTGGGGACAGGATAAACAGTTCGGGAGCTCGGAAGGAGGTGCGAGCCAGACATCATTACAAACACATTAGGGCATAATTAAGAAATCTGTTTAAAAAAATTTTTTTACTGAAAAATGTGTTTGTGTTTTGTTACAGTATTCCTATGTGATCTATGGGGTCTTTAAATGGAAGTTTGTATTCTAAGCCACGCTCCGGCTAGCCTTTTATGTACTTTGTTACAAATAGGCAAATGAGATAGGCAGATTTGCAACAATAGAAGTGTAGTGTGGAAGTAGTAAAATGTGTAGAAAAGGGAAGCTAATTATTACAAATATCGATAGGTGAAGAGTTTCCAGTATTTTTCAGTACTAAAATTGTGTGTATCTCTTGAAGTGTTTAAAATGGAAAAATAAGAAAAAAGAAAGCCAAATCTAAAATGGGAAAACAAGGAACTTCGACACCCTCCCTGAAAAAAGCGAGAAAAAGTCAAGAATGAAGATGAACTTGTTGCACTCCGGGTCCTTTGCTAATTTGTAAAACAAATACCAGTTCTTCATTTGGATACAAATGAGAGGAAAAAAGAAAAAAAAAAAAACATGGAAAGAGACATTAGGGAGGAGAAAACGTAAAAGTGGCATCTCTGAGTAGCTTCCTATACTTTCAACAGTTTGAAGGTATCAAAAGCTTGGAAAATAAAACTATTATGTACAAATTCTCAATGACTCTTTCTTTTCCCTCTTTTTCCAGGAGGCCACTCTAAGTTTTATTTTCCCAAGGAGCTGAGCTGTGGTCCTAATGCGGCCTTGAGGGACAGCAGGGAGGGGGGTGGGCCCCTCCCGCGCCCCCTTCAGGGGTATTTACCGCACTTTCCCCTTCTCTCAGCTCCGGTGGAGCAACATGCAGGGGAAAAACCGTGTCCTCTGCATCCCGCCGGCCGCCGGGAATCAGATGCTCAGGGAGGATTTCCCTTAGGGAGAGCAGCCGGTGGGTGACAGAGGACAGGGAGGGGACCTAGCCCGAGACCCACACATGCGCTTTGTGTCGGAGGCCTCTGTCCCGGCTTCTCACTCCGTTAAATCCCTATTATAAAACTTATCTTCGCAAAGCCTATTATAGTATTCTCAGGACAAATTGGACCATGAATAACTTGGTTGGAAGTAGAGAGTATTTTCTACTCAAGGAAAGTTGGAGATGACAACAGCTTAACTGAA
Organism: Heterocephalus glaber; assembly: GCF_000247695.1. The sequence continues at coordinate 59,600,249 of NW_004624730.1, forward strand.
AGAATAGTGATTAATCTTAAATAGATGGATTTCAAAGTTTCACTCTTCATAAAGAGAACCTTTGATAGTTCCCCCTCTAGACTCACGTTTCCACTTCCTTTGTATTAAGAATTGGACGAGTGATTACACTGTCTCCACTGTAGCGTGGCTCTAACTGTTGATTAATTTCTTCTGTGTTATTCCTCTGTCAGACAGGCGCCCACTCTGCTTCCTGCGAGTTGAATCTATGCTTAGACACAAACTATGTGATAGTAAAGATATCTTGCAAAAGTCATAATTCCCTCTTAGATACAATGTAAAAATATTTAATTTAATGTCCTATAGTTTTGTTGGGTTTTTTTTGGTCCTGGGGATCGAACTCAGGACCCTGAGCTTTTGATGCAGGCACTGGAACCACTGCGCTAAATCCCGGGCCCTACGTCCTATAGTTTATAAAGCACTTAATTCATAACTTTGTTAGATCCTTGAAATATTGTTATGAAATAAGAAACATCAACCTCATCTTACCCAGGGTAAGATGCACATTGATCGACCTAATAAATGCAAGAGCCAGATACCAACCTCATTTTATAGTTTATGTTTCAAGTGATTAACTCACAGAAATAGGCTTGTAATTATTTTTGTGTTCTAATAATCCTAGAACATCAACATTTTATATTAAAGAACAATGTTTTCATAATGAGTTGATTGATGATTGATTGATTTTGAGACAGGGTCTCACTATGTAGCCTAGGCTGGACTTGAACTCAGGGTTATCTTCCTGCCTCAGCCTCCCAAGTGCTGGGATTATAGGCATGTGCCACCACACCTAGCTCATATTTTAGATTTTAAAAGTTTTTTTTAAAAAGACAAATGTTGAGTATTTAGCTCAGTGGCACTCAATGTGCTTAGCATGCATGAAGCTCTGAGTTAAAAAAAGAAAGAAAGAAAGAAAGAAAGAAAGAAAGAAAGAAAGAAAGAAAGAAAGAAAGAAAGAAAGAAAGAAAAGTTAGGGCCAGGGATTTAGCTCAGTGGCACCATGCCTGCCTCACAAGTGCAAGGTCTTGAGTTCGATCCCTGGTACCAAAAACAAACAAACAGAAAAAGTTGAAGGACATACAATTGGGAAAAATTACATTTGCATAAAAGTGAATTTTGCTAAATTTTTCGGTTGTATATATTTTAAAATGGTCTTTCATATGTGAAGATCAAATTTCAGAAGTTGCCAGGCATGGTGGCTCACGCTTATAATCCTAGCACTTTGGAAGCTGAAGCAGGAGCGTCCCTGTGAGTTGCAGGTCAACCTGGGCAACACAGTGAGTTCAAGGCCAGCCTGAACCACATAGTGAGACCCTGTCTTGGAAAAAGTGTGTGTGTGTGTGAAGGGGGGGCATTTCCAGAAGTCAAACACAGGCAACCCCATATAAATTCATTAAATAACTACCTGGAAATACTGTGTGGTCTGGGGGATCAAGCCTTCCACACAGTAGGCAAGTGCTCCAGCATGATCCCTTTGATTTTTATGGACAGCTGTCTTTTAACATCTTAGGAAGTATGGATAAACAAAGTTGTATAAAGCTACCTTTATTTCTCCTGGGCTTTTCCTCCTTGTATTGAAAATGTTTGCAGAATATTGTAGGAATAATAAATAAAAGGTTTAGTTTACCTGTATTAATAAAACCTTTCTAAACACACAGAAATCACCAAATAGGTGGCATACACCTGTAGTCCTAGGACTCAGGAGGCTGAGGCAGGTGGATTGCCATGAGTTTTAGGCCAGCCCAGGATACATAGTGAGTGCAAGAGCAGTCTGGACTACATAGTGAGACCCTGTCTCAAAACAACAAAAGAAAACAAAAACAACTAAACAGAAAGGGGTGGAGATGTAGCTCAGTTAGAAGGCTCTGGGTCTAAACTTTAACATTGCCAAATAAACAAACCAAAACCAAAAATTAACAAAAACTTTCTTACAACCAAAATCCAATCCTGAGACATCAACTTTCATGTCTGGGGATTTAGCTCAGTGGTTCCACTGCCTGCCTTGGAAGTGCAAGGTCCCGAGTTTGAACACCAGTATCAAAGAAAAAAGAAAGAAAGAAAGAAAGAAAGAAACCCCTGAGAGATCAACTTTCAATGTCAGAGTCTAGCAATTTCTTTCTTTTTTTTTTTTTTTTTTTTTTGAGCCTGGGTCGTGCTATACAACCCAGGCTAGCCTCGAACTCAAAGCAATCCTCCTGTCTCAGGCCCCTGAGTGCTGGGATTACAGGCATGTGCCGCCATGCCCAGCATTTCTCAATATCTTTATAGTCTTTCTAAATCATCTGAACTATCACCTATTGCTTAGTTTTCATGTTAGCTTCTCACATTGAAAAAAAAGAAAAAGGATGTTTAAGAACCTAATCTGAGCCAGGTGTGCTAGTGCATGCCTGTGATCCCAGCACTTGGGAGGCTGAGGCAGGAGGATCACTGTGAGTTTAAGGCCAGCCTGGGCTACACGGCGAGATCCTGTTTCAAAGAGAAGAAAGAGGACGAAGAAGGAGGAGGTGGGGGAGTGGAGGAACAGGAGGAGAAAGGACCAATGTTCAGTATGTTGTTCATAGTAAATGCATTTTCAATGTATGGTATTTTCAGTTTAAGAGGAGTTTATTGAGACACAACCTGGTCATAAGCAGAAGAGCACCTGACCTCTGATACCTTGTGGTTTGGGGACTTAATTTATCAGCAAAACCTGGAGCTGTGCTGCTTGTGTCAAGCATTGTGAGTTATCTACTTTTCATTGCATCAGGGCAACTGAGACTGTCTACATGCACCAGACACTTCTAAGACACTCAGAGCTGGGAAGACTAAGCAGCCACCACAGAAGCTGCGATGTTGTATAGGGAAGGAAGGACTGGAATTTAAAAATACCCAAAAAAGTCCTCAAAATTGGGTCCCAGCTCTCCCCAAAAGAGCAACTGGCACATATAATAAGCTGGAGAGAAGCTATGAACGTGCCCACGTGGAGGAGCCTGAAGAGGGACTGTGACAACAGCAGTGCCTGCAGAATGGGTGAGCCACCTGAGGTAGAGGGGTGGCCATGATCCAGGCTGCCGGGCAGGCAGGTGAGCCCTCCGAGCGTTGCACAGAAAAGTATGTATTTTTCATTTCTTTAATTTTAAATTTTTTGTTTTATTTTGAGACAGGGTCTCACTCAAGTTCAGGCTGGTCTTGAACTCTGTGTGATCCTTCTGCCTCAGCCTCTTGAGTGCTGGGATTACAGGCATGTGCCATCATGCCTGGCTGCAAAGAAATTGGTATTTAATAGTTTTAAAAATAAAATTTCTAGGATCATACGAAGTAGGGCTGCTGCATATTATCTATCTTTGTATTTATTGAATTCAGGGAATGTTACCTATTCTATTTCATATATATATATATATATATATATTTCCCCCCCCCGGGGGGGGACGCATGGAGGGGGCGAGGAGGGGGCGGGGCAGAGAGCCATTACCTATTTTAATAGATCACTCTAAATCTTTATTCATTCAGGAAATAGAGTGTCATCATAGGTGTTATGAACACATTTTACTAGAAATACAAATATTTACTTTAGAAAGAGTTAAAGCCAGGCATGGTGGCATATACCTGTAAGCCCAGCATTTGGGAGGCTGAGGCAGGAGGATCATCACAAATTTGAGGACAGCCTGGGCTACATAACAAGACCTTGTCTCAAAAAATAAAAACATATGGAGTTAAAATTCAGTGATGATGGGGTGAGGATTTAGCTCAGTGGTTCCGCCGCCTGCCTCGCAAGCGCAAGGTCCCGAGTTCTATCCCCAGTACCAAAACAACAAAAAAAATCAGTGGTGATGAGTAAATGTTGTAATCCTAGTATTTTAGCCAGTATTTATGGTAATACATACTTGTAACTCCAGTACTCAGTAGGCTGAGGCAGGAGATTTGTGAGTTTGAGGCCAGCCTGGTCTACATAATGAGCTCAAGGCCAACCAGGACTAAATAGTGAGACCCTATTCCATAAGATCAAAACCAAGGAAAGAAGCAAGGAAGGAAGGAGAAAAAAAAGAAAAGGAAAGGAAATAAGGCACAATAATTTTTACAAATGTGTCTTTCTTTTTTTTTTTTTTTGGTACCAGGGATCGAACTTGGGTCCTTGTGCTTGGGCAGCAGGCGTCAAAACCACCGAGCTAAATCCCCGGCCCTGTCAGTCTTTTTAATATGAAATCTTAAACCAAATGGAAACTAAATCCTAGAAAGTAAGCTTAGAGATAGTGACCTAAGTAACATATTTTTAAGGAAAAAATGGATTAAAAGATATTGAATACTAAAGCCAAGCATGGAGGAGCATGCCTATTAATACTAGCATTTTGGGAGGATGAAGCAGGAGGACCACTAGTTGGAGCCCAGCCTTGGCAATTTAGCTGCTTAGCTAGACTGTGTCTCAAAATTAAAAATAAAAAGGGTTGGTGATGTAGCTCAGTTCAAAGGCCCTGGGTTCAATCCCTGGTACTGCCAAAAAAAAGGGGGGGAAAAAGCCATTCAACATCAAACTGGAATGAAATCTGAGGCAAATCATTTACCTCTGTACAGGGCCTTAGGAGGATGAAAGAAAGATGTGTTGTCTGCACTTGGTTGATCAAGTTGGAAAAAGCACTCATCAGGTCCAGAGTCTCATATTTCATCCCAGTTTGGCTTTGCTCTACCTGGCCTCTAACTCTACCTCAGCCCTAGTACAAGTCTTTCACTTAGGACTCCATTTAATCAGGATATAAAACTTTTTTTTTTGAGACAGCGTCTTGCTATGTAGTTCAGGCTGCCCTTGAACTCACTATATAGCCCAGGCTGGCCTCGAACTTGCAGCGATCCTCCTGGCTCAGCCTCCCAGAGTTCTGGGATTATAGGTATGTGCCCCCATGCCCAGAAGAACAGGAAACTGTTGCGTGCAAGGGACGATGTGGTCCTAATGAAGGAAAAGATCCTGTCACAGAAAGAAAAAGCTGTCAAACCTCACGCCCACAGAGAGTAGAATAACATGAATATGTGAGCCACCACCCTAAGGACCGCCTGCTCTGACGTTTTCGCCCACGCCCTGCAGACCGCTGGAGGAGCAGGCCCGCTGGTGCCTCCTGTGTCATCCCGGGAAGATGCATCCACTGCAGCTCACGAAGGGGGTGTCTGAGTATGTGGGTATCCAACAAGAGGGGGAGACACAAGAGGGGTAGATAGGGACTGGGGAGATGGACAGGGAGAGAGAGGGAGAGGAGAGGGAGAGGGGATAGATGATATGTACATAGATACATAAATAAATACATAGATACGTAGATAGATACATAGATAGACTCATAGATACATAGATAATGAAGAGCATAGATTCTGGATCTAGACAGTTCAAGTTCAGGGTCTACTCCCTCCATATGTATGACCTTTTATAATTTCTATAAGTAGGGATGATTATTATCAGAATCAAGCAAGCTTATGCATGAACATCCTACAGTAGGACTAGGAACACAGTAAAAATTATGTAAGGGTAAAAATTATGATTATTATTATCTTCATCCTTTTGAGTCAGGGGTCTCACTATGTAGCCCAGGCTGGTTTCAAACTTGCAATGATCCTGTTGCTCAGCCTCCTGACTGCAAGGATTACAGGAGTGCATCACCACATCTGGCAATATTATTATCAATACACATGGGTGATTTTTAAATTTTAATTTTTCTTTTGGCTTTTTGAGACAGGGTCTTGCTATATGTAGTTCAGGCTTACTTTGAACTATGTAGCCCAGGCTGACCTCAAACTTATGGCCATCCTCCTATCTCAACCTCCAAGTGCTGGGATCACATGCATGCACCACCATGTCTGGCAATATTATTATGAATACACATGAGTGATTTTTTTAGGCAAATGAGATTTTGCTATATAAACTTTACAGTACAGGGAGAACATCCCGGTAAACAGACCGATTTAGCTTACTTAGCCTTTGTCATATTCTGTGTAACTTCTCCCAGTAGATAGCATTCATTTAACTGTTCTCCTACTGGTGGCATTTAGGCTAGCTCCAGAGTTTCCACTTCAAAGCAAATGCTAACATCTTAGGCTTGACTATAAAACAAGGGCTGCAGAAGGGGCAGGTGTATAAAATAACCCATTTTATACACCATTATTAATGATCCAGCTGGGTGTAGTGCCATACACCTATAATCCCAGTACTTGGGAGGCTGAGGCAGGAGGATCACTGCAACTCCAAAGCCAACCTGAACTGCACAGTGAGACCCTATCTCAAAAACAAAAACACAGCCGAGGATTTAGCTCAGTGGTTCTGCTGCCTGCCTCACAAGCAAAAGGTCCAGAGTTCGATCCCCAGTACAATAAAAACACAAAAAGACACAACAACAAAACTTTATTAACAAATGCATATAAAAGCCAATTATATTGACTTTAAGTTATTGTTCTGTTAAAACAGATTGCCCATTGGGCCAGGGATTTAGCTCAGTGGTTTAACCGCCTGCTGCGCAAGCGCAAGGACCAGAGTTTGATCCCCGGTACCAAAAAAACCCCCCAAAAAACAAAAAACAGATTGCCCATTGATAATATGATAATACCTCATCCAAGCACAGACCTTTCTCTAGACAGTGGCTTCCAAATGCACACAGCAGTTGAATATGGATGAATACACTTTTGGTGCAGGCAGAGTTAGTTTAAACCCAATCTGAGTGACTAAGCAGGACCCTATCAAAAACATTTTAAAGGCTGGTGTATCAGTCAATCTTTACTAGAGAAACACATATGACATAAGATATACACCTCTCTAAGAATTTACAAGATTGGCTTACAACGGCCAGCCGCAGAATCGGATGAGGAAGACTGCAGAGGGTCTGTCTGCACACTGGAGACCGAAGGATCCAGTCGAAGGCCTTGTGCTCACCACAGTGTCCCTTGTGAGCCTGTATCAGGAGGCCAATGGGCCTGTGATAGAAGGCTGAAGAATCTATGCTGGAAGCTGAAGGATCCACACCAGAAACTGCAAGGTCTGCACTGGAAGTCAGGATGTCCAAGGTGAAGGCAAAGACTGGAGCTCCTCTGAAGAAACGGAACCAAATCTGTCCTTCTTCATTTCCCCTTTAAAACCCAGGTGACTCCAGGGTGCAGAGTTGCTGAGCCAATTTAGTTGAGCTACTCTTACTCATGTGGACACAATCAGCTGTCCATCACAGCTGGGGATGTAGGTCAGTGCAAAAGCCCTGGGTTCAATCCCCGGCATCCCCCCTGCCACACTCAGCACAGCACAAGGTTTATTCTGGGAATGCCTGCTGATTTGTTTGTTTGTTTGTTTGTTTGTTTGTTTATTTATTTTGCAATAGGAGGGATCAAATCCAGGGATGTTCTGCCATGGAGCTCTATCCCCATTCTTTAAAATTTTTTTAAAATTTTGAAACAGTGTCTCACTAAATTGTCCAGGTGGGGCTTGAACTTGTGAGCCTCCCTCAGTGCTGGGATTACCAGCCTGCCCTGCCTTTGGCAGGAACAAGTTTTTTTTTTCTTTTTTCTTTTTTTGGTACCAGGGATCAAACTTGGGTCTTTGCACTTGCATAGCAGTTGGAGAAACCACTGAGCTAAATCCCCAGCCCACAAAAATTAACCATCTTTTTTTTTTTTTTGGTACTGGGGATTGAACTCAGATCCTTGCACTTGCGCAGCAGGCGACAAAACCACTGAGCTAAATCCCCAGCCTAGGAACACCCTTTTAAATAATCCTCCTCTAATTCCAGCACGATCTGAAATCCAAAAACAGAAGAAATTTTTCTACTTGTATCTATAGCTGTATCTATACTTATAACTGTACCTGTATCTAGATAGATAGATGATAGATAAGTGATAGCTGGATATTATTACTGGACTTCTCTCATTCCCACATGGGGAAAGCATAACACAAAGCTAGAAAGTTGAGCTTTGATTTGACTCTCAGCCAGTCATTCAATGACTTCTGAGTGCAGGCAAATGACTTCTCCAAGTTGAACTTCCCTTCTATGCAAAAAAAGATTTGTGGGTCTGTTTTGTAGGGGAACAGGTGTCACCTGATTGTTGATGTTCATCTGAAAGTTTGAAAATGCTGAGGAGACACAAACTGTAACATTGTGCTCCAAGGAAAGAAATGACAAAATTTAGAAATGTGAAAGACGCTGCAGCTGTAAAGCAGAGGGTGGAAAAAATGAAGTATTCAAGGTGTTTTAAAAAGATGTGTCTTAAACCAGGTGTGGTAGCACATGCCTATACTCCTAGCACTTGGGAGGCTGAGGCAGGAGGATAACTATGAGTTCAGGCCAACTTGGGCTACACAGTGAGTTGAAGGCCAGCCTGGATTACATAGCGAGACACTATCTCAAAAAAAAAAAAAAGTAAGAAAGATGTGTTTTAGATTTCACTGTCACTATATTTATCAGTCTTGTTTACTTCCGGCTGCTGAGTTACACCATGTGAGAAGTTTACAGTAGCACATACCAAGATCAGGGCGACACAGTGTAACAGTGTAGCTCCACACCGCACATCTCTGAGTGGCTCATAATAAATTGTTCCAGCTGGGTTTCAGCTGCAGACCTGGTTGCGCCACCCAGACTCCACTAAGGTCTCCTGGCCACCATTCCCACGGCTACGCCCGCCGCCCCCACAACCCCTGCGGCGTCCTGGCGAGAACGAAGCCACCATAGCCGCTATGGCATCGCAGCCCCGACCAACTCCGACAAACCCCTTGGCATCTGCTGTTTCCAGGAGGACGGTGGCAATGCCCTGCTGGGGACCAGTCACCTCCGCTTGGGCTTGGTGCCTCCTGGAAGGAGGGCTGGGCAGCCCCTCTATCCAGCTGCTGGGGAACAGGACCCCCCCCCCGCCCCCGCCCCGGGCAGCCTGCTCCGCCCCATTCTAGCCGTGACACACCAGGGCCCATCTACCCTTACGTTTAGCACTAAATTGTTAGCCCAAGGTCTACCACTTTATTTTTCCCACAGAATGCTCTCTTTACTTTTTGATTTTTTTTTTTTTTTTTTTGGTATTTTTGAGACAGGGCCTTACTATGTAGCCCAGGCTGTCCTTGAGCTTGTGGTTATCCTCCTGCCTTGGCCACTCAAGGTCTGGGGTGACAGGCATGTGCCACCACACCCAGGAGTAACAGAATGCTTTTACGGAAGACTTGAAAAATATTACCAAAAAACTGACCCAAAAATACTACCAAGCAACCGAAATTGTCAGATGAAAGGGATATTTTCCTCTACCAAATGGATTAATTTATATATTCATTTGTTTGCTTATTTCATTTGTGGTATTGGGGATCAAACACTGGGCCTTTTGCCTTGAGCTACATCCTCGCCCTTGTTTTGTTTTTTGTTTTGGGTAAAGGGGATTGAACTCAGGACCTCGCACTTCAGAGGCACGCACGGTACCACTGAGCTAAATCCCCAGCCCTTGTTTTGTTTTTGAGACAGGGTCTCACTGTGCAGTTTAGATTGGCCTTAAACTCACTATGTGGTCCAGGCTGGCCTTGAACTCATGACAATCCTCCTGCCTCAGCCTTCTGAGTGCTGGGATTATGGGCGTGCACTACCACACCCGGCATCCCCAGACCTCTTTAAAATGTTGAAACAGGGTCTCACTAAGCTGCTAAATTGCCCAAACTGGGCTTCAATTTTAAATCCTCCTACCTCAGCCTCCCAGAGTATGGCATTACAGGTGTGGGCCACCACATCCAGTTCTAACTGATAACCTTAAGACTTTATGTGGCCCATTTTTTATAGTATTGGTGTTATGAGGGTAATGCTTCAGATGATACCAGCTAAAATGCCCGCAGTGGTAACGTTTCTCAGGAATGAGCTATGCCTCTGCTTTAAAATTAAAAAGTCTAAAGTGGGCATGGTGTGGCATGACTGTAATCCCAACACTCAGGAGGCTGAGGCAGGAGGATTGCCATGAGTTTGAGGCCAGCCTGGGCTACACAGTGAGACCCTGTTTTAAGAAAAGAAAAAAAGCAAACAAATTAAAAAGTGGGCCGGGAATTTAGCTCAGTGGTTTTGCCGCCTGCTGCGCAAGCGCAAGGACCTGAGTTCGATCCCCGGTACCACACACACAAAAAAATTAAAAAGTCTAAACTAAATTTTATTTTTATTTTTTGACTATTAAGTATCTAGAAAACAGTACTTTGCAACAGTGCTGCAAAATTACCTAAACCAAAACGTGGGAGGCAATTCAAAAGGAGACAGTATACCTGCAGGGTGAGGGTGGAACAGCAACCTCTGGAAGGCCCTTTTCTCGAAGGATGGGCACCCTCCATCTGAAGGACTCACCTGAGCTTGCTCTCAACGCCTTCCGGAGGCTGCCCTGGGCCCAGCTCTCCTGCCCCTGCAGCAGGTGCTCCCGGCTGCAATGCTTGGTGCCCGGCGCTGCCCGTCCATGGGGCGAGGGCCCTGCGCATCCTGGGCAGTTTCCCTCTGCCACTCTGAGCCTAGGGTCAGCAGGAGCCTTGGGCAGAGGAAAAGGCACACCAGTTGTTTTGGAATTCTTGCAGGTGTTGAAAAAGCAAAGGATTCTTTTCCGAGCCACATCTGCATTTGTCACTTGCCATTCTGCTAAAGCCCATGGTGTTTTTGTTTGCAGGTTTGACAGATTGATGCATACTGGCCAGGCTGCAAGTCCTTTAGGAATCAGCTGGCCTCTATCACTGTGTTTTCTCTCTGCTGTCAGAGAGAAATGCATTCTTTCTGTGCTTTTCTGGCCTTTTTCTTTGCCTTTCTGATTTTTTTTTTAAAGTTACATTGTTTTAACCTCTAAACTAGGATGAAATAAAAACTTCTATGAGATAAAGACATCAAAAACCAGTTTTCAAAAACAGGCAGTCCTTCACACCTTTTTATTTTTATTTTCTCTTGGTATTTTGAGATGGGGTCTCACTAGATAGCTCAGTCTGGGCTTGAACTCATCGTGTAGCCCAGGCTGACCTTAAACTGCATATGATCCTCCTGCCTCAGCCTCTGAAGTACTTGGATCACAGGTGTTCACCATGACACCTACCTTCTCTCACTTTTTTTTATAGGTACCAGGAATTGAACTCAGGACCTTCAGCTTGCCAGGTAGGCGAGGTGCTGCTGAGCTACATCCCCAGCAACCAGGCAGTCCTTAAAATTTATTTAGAAATAGATCAGGAGCCGCCACCTGCCTCGAAAGTGCAAGGTCCTGAGTTCGGTCCCCGGTAACAAAAAAAAAGAAAAGAAAAGAAAAAAAAGAAATAGACCAGGAGATTTGTGGCATTTAAATAAATATTGGTATATATTTAAAATTTTAACATCTGTGTCAGTGATGAATGAAAGAACTTGGTAGATAGGGCAGGGGATTTAGCTCAGTGGTTTCACCGCCTGCTGAACAAGCACAAGGACCCAAATTCAATCCCCAGTACCAAAAAAAAAAAAAAGAAAGAAAAGAAAGAACTTGGTAGAGAGAACAATCACAACTTAAAACTTTTTAACATTAAAAAAAGCTAAAATAAAATTTCCATTTTGAAGCTCTTTCCTTTTGCTTGTCAATTAATATCATTCTTTTTTAAAAAAAAATTCTTAAATGTATACATAAGTACTTGTATTATCAATCATGTTACCACAAGACTAAGTAAATATATGGAAAAGCAAACTCCAGGACGGCATTTTATTGATAAATTGAAATCAGAAATCTTCATTAGCCTTCTCCATAAGAGGCAGTGTCTCATGGAATTAAGAATTCAAGGGCCGGAGATTTAGCTCAGTGGTTCTGCCATCTGCCTCGCAAGCAGAAGGTCCCGAGTTCAATCCCTGGTACCAAAATAACAGAACAAAATAAGAATTCAAAGCTCCTGCTTTCAGTATTAACTTTACTATGATGTAAATTTCTGAATTTTGTTATTCTTTAATTTATCTATTTCCTCTTCCTGTCCTTTCCTCTCCCTCCCTTTCCTTCTCCTTCTCCTTCCTTCATTTCTTCCTCTTCTTCTGTGTTTGTTTTTTTGAGATAGGGTCTCACTGTGTAGTTCGGGCTGGCCTCGAACTTGTTCCTTGCCTCTCAGGTCCTGGCCACACAGGCCTGAGCTCGGGGCTCCTCCTCCGGACGCTTCCACCCCGGTTTACCTTCTCCTGTGGTGCCTGTGTGATGTAAATGCTATTACATAACCGCACTCCTGCCCCGGGTCCTCTCCTCCGCCCTTTAATATGAATGACTTAGAAGGTGATTACATAGCTTCATTTATTTCTCTGAATGCATAGGTTTCATGGTCATTAAAATAATCACAGACTCATCAGCTCTCCCCAGGCTTTAATGAGATCAATACAAACCCGAACGAGAGGCCTCTCCACTCCTCCATTCACTGGGGTTTGTCTCTCCTTCTCTCCTTCCCTGTCTCTGGGCCCTTCCCCTCTTCCCACCCTGCAAGGCGTGTAGAAAGGAGCCCACGTTTTCAGGCGACCTTTGAGGAGTGAGTCCCGGCATCTGTCTAGCTGTCCCCCAGGCCCTGCGCCCCGGGCTCCGGAGTCACGGGATGGAGCGAGCCCTGCTCTGTGGGATGCTCCGGCCGCGCCAGGAAACGGTTAATGGGATGAGCGAGGGCTGTTTTTAAGTCTGGCCCACACTCCTGAAAATCCAGCCCGTTCTGCAGAAACCCTAAATTGCAGGGCCTGCACCCCGCCGCAGCTCCGCGGGCGCTGTAAGTCAGCCCAGCGTGGGCAGCGAGGAGGGCGCGGGCCTGGGCCATTGTCACCGAGGACGAGACCCGAGATCCCGCCGAGCAGGAACACTGCAGCCCTCGAGGCCCGGAGAAGCAGACCCGGACGAAAGCTCTGTTACATGGTTGCAAATCACCCCACCGCTGTTATTTTATTTACTGTGGTCTGCAAGAGGATTGTTTTCTCTTTGCAAAAATTGTAAACTTCATGGGTTTTTCTCCTCCACCACAGCAATCATTTATACCACAGTGCCGCGTAGAGACAGGCTTCCTGTTCAGCTCGCAAGGAAAAGGGGAAAATCCTGCCTGTTCAGGTTGCAATAGTCCGAGAACAAATCGATGAGGTTCCAGTTTCCAGGCTTCCCTTTCTTTTCCAAGGATTCAAGGTTGAAAAACTGTATATTTTTAATATTTTATTTTATTGAGACGGGGTCTCGCTGTGTAGTTCAGCCTGGCCTTGAACTCACTATGGACCCTGGCTGGCCTCAAACTCACAGAGATCTACCTGCCTCAGCCTGCCAAGTTCTGGGATTACAGGTGTGCGCCACCATGCGCACCAGAACTGTGTATTTTGAAGATGACTTATATTAGTTCTTTTTTCTCAGAACTGGAGATTGAACTCAAGACTTTCACAATGAACTACCCTCTTGTCTCAGGCCTTTAAGTTTTTTATTTTGAGACAGAGTTTCACTAAATTACTAAATTGCCCAGACTACACTCAAATTTAGAACCCTCCTGCCTCAGCCTCCCAGAGGGCTGGGATCTCAGGCGTGCACCACCACACCTGGCTTGTTCTATCTGTGTGTTTTTGTTCTATGTTTTCTTGGCATTATTTGATTGTTTTTCAAGAGTTCCTTTTTAGAGAGTTAGAAGAAAGGCTAACAAACACGGTTATTTTAAGATTGAAATGGAAAGAAATATCTGTGAGTCCAAGTTCTCTTTTATACATGTTTCTTAGGGTATTTGTAAAAGGGGTTCTTGCTTGGCTTATTGGAAGACAGAGAGAGAGAGTGAGAGAGGCCTGAGAAAGAAAGCAGCTTGTTTTTCTGTAGGAAATATGTGACTCTGGGAAATGTTTCTTGGCCCAGAGTGGCTGAGGAACAGTAAAGTCACCGAAGTGACCAGGGAGGGGCCGTAGAGTGCGCCCATTTCCTGGGCTTTTATTGTCATGGCTGGAAAGTTGAAAGGGGAACTTGGAATAAGTGTGTTCAATTTAAGTAAAATTTAAAAACTGAAATTTTCCTATGGCAAATCCATGGAGATAGTGGGTAGATGTTGGAGTGGGTAATTAGCGCCCAAACCAGGGCTCAGGAACTCGTTCTGGTCCCTCATGGAGAATAGGTAATGAGCTGCCGAGGGCCTGATTTTCAATGGATGGTTTCCCCAGGACAATAGCCCAGCAGAGCTGGGGAAGGGACTCAAATGGAAACACAGGAGGGGGGGGGCTACTTCCCAGAGGTGATTCTGTCCCCTTCCCCCAGACCCTGTGCCTTCTTCCCCTTCTCTGCCACTTCTTCCAGAGCCTTTATAAAACAGGCCTGAAACCTACAACTTCTGGGGCCGAGTCGGGTGAGGGTAAGAGCTTTGCCCTTAAAGGAAATAGTTCTGGGCTGTTTCAGGCTGAGACCTTTTTATTATTATTCTGGGGGCAGAACTGAGGGCCTCAGACTGAGCTCCAGCCCCCGCCCTCTATATTTTATTTGGTGACAAGGACTCACTTAAAATGCCCAGGCTGGGCTTGAATCTGTAATCCTCCTGCCTCAGCCCCTCGAGTGCTGGGATTCTAGGTGTGTGTGACCATGCCTAGCTGAGGCTGAAACTTACATGACTGCCAATTAGCTGACTTTAGTAGGCTTTATTGTGGAGTGTTCTTACTGGAGCTGTTCATGGTTTTGTTTTGGCTTGGTTTGTTTTTTGGCTTTTTTGAGAAAAGGTCTCACTATGTAGCCCAGGTTGGCCTGGAACTCGAAAGGATCCTCCTGCCTCAGCCTCCAGAGGGCTGGGATCACAGGCCTGCGCCATCACACCCAGCTGTCTGGACATCACCTTAGTGACTAAGAAATAGATTCAGAGAAGTCAAATTACTGCCCAAGGTTACCCAGTGTCAGTGCTTGGTTCAAAACCAAGATTTCCTGCCAGGGGTTTGGCTCAGTGTTTCTGCTGCCTGCCTCGCAAGCGTAGGGTCCTGAGTTCGATCCCCGGTACCAAAAAATCAAAACAAAACACAAAACAAAAATGGAGGCTGCTCAAAACCAAGATTTCCTAATTCATGATTGTGACTATGTTTCCAGGGCTTTAAACTGGCTTCTCGCGAGGCTGACAACGTGAGGCCAGAAGGAATCCGGCCTCTTCCGAGGCTCCGGCACTGCTGGGATGACGCTTCAGAGCTGTTTACCGGTCTGCGCCGTCGGGTTCTCCTCGGACCCTGCGCTGCTCGGGGATGGCAGGGGGACGTGGTGACTCTGCCCGCGGGGGTACCTTCTGTTCTGATCAGAATCCAGCCCGACGCCGACTCCAGACTGCGCATGTCAACACGGAGTGAGGAGGCTGTTTTGCTAGAGGACAGAGAGGGACTAAAACCCTTGAGGGACTCAGTGTGACCTGAGGCGCAGGGCAGAAGGACGGCGGGCAGGACGCAGGCCTGGACCGGTGGGGTCTGCAGCCACCTGACAGAGCCGGGGTCAGGGACACCCCAGCCAGGAAAGATATGGTCTATTCCAGGCCCACAGGACGGTGAAGTCCTGTCATGGAATGAATGTTTGTTTTTAAAAAATAAATGCTGCCAGGTGTGGTGGCGCACACCTGTGATCCCAGCACTCAGGAAGCTGAGGCAGGAGGATCTCTGTGAGATCCAGACCAGCTTGGGCTACATCGTGAGTTCAAGGCCAGGCTGAACTACATAGGGAGACCCTGGCTCACAAAATAAAAAATGACAGAAGTGATGTGAGATCCATTAGGAGGATCAGTCAGGTTTCACAGCCCACCCTAGCTAGTGTGCATCTTCCTCATTGGATGTGGAGCCAGGGAATCAATTTCTGAGAAACTCTTGGGCTCCTCCTGACCCTAGACTCTGGGCCTGATCATGTAGGTGGGGAGATTTCGGTCTTCGGAGGGAGGGGCGGCCAGCCCAGGGCCTTTGGGACAAGGAGGGAATGGCCTTTGTCCCCTCGGTGCCCTGGGGCCAGGGCAGCTGCTCACCAACTTTCCAGAGGTGCTGCACTTGACCCTGAGGACCTCCAGAAAGGTGGGGGACACAGCCACCCCAGGGTCACCCCTCACTCCCTCCCTGCTTCCAGTCCTGGGGATGGAACCCAGGGTCTTCACGTTCAGCCACACCTCAGCTAAATCACTAAATTGACCAGGCCAAGCTCAAAGTTGCAATCTCCCTGCCCTGGCCCACCACCCCCAGCTCTCCTTGCTGTTCTTTTATTGTTGTCTTTGAGGGTCTCACTGTGTAGCCCAGGCTGGCCTCCAACTCAGATCAACCCTCTTGACTCAGCCTCCCAAGTGCTGGGATTGCAGGTGTATACCACTGAGCCCAGTTCCCCCCAATATTTTTTTTAGTTTGTTTTGTTTTGGTTTTTGGTTTTTTGAGACAGGGTCTCCCTGTACAGTCCTGGCTGCCCTTGAACCCACTGTGTAGCCCAGACTGGCTTTGAACTCAGGACAATCCTCCTGCCTCAGCCTCCTAAATGCTGGGATTGCAGGCATCCACCACCAAGCCCAGCCTCCCTGATGTTCTTGACTTTGGAATACTGTTCTTTCTAAGTGAGATAGAACACTGTTCTTTCAGAAGATAGAATACTGTTCTTTCTAAATGAGATGTGCCAATTATAAAGAATACTTTATTTTCCCACGATTTCTTTGACTATTGTCATTTAGCTCTAATCCTCATAAAGATCCTATCACAGTGCTGAAAATATGTTCAGCTATTGTAGGCAGACATAGAGGGAGTGCCTGTGGGACCCGCAGTGCTGACAGCTGGCTCTGGCTGTTAGCATCATTCCCTTACAGAGCAGGTGCATGCACACATTCATTCTTTATTTATTAATCATTCCATGACATGGCCTGATGCGATCTTCTTGGTGCTGGGGACATAGTGAATAATACCCACAAAGCCCCTGTCTTCATGGGGTTTCAGTTCTAATGGGAAAGATAGACAAGTCAGGTATGATGGTGCAAGCCACTTGGGAGGCTGAAGCAGGAGGATCTCCATGAGTTTGAAGCCAGCCTCAGCTACAGAACAAGACCTGGTCTCAATAAAAGGTGATTTAAAAAAAAAAAATCACTAACCTCTTTCAACGCCCTGGAGCTATGAGTCCTGTGAAAGGGAGGAGTTAGCGTGCTCTGCCTCCAGTCAGCCCTGACTACTCATGACCTTCCCTTGACCTTTAATACCTGAGCCAACTGTCCTTGTTACTTTGAACAAAACTGGTGTGATTGCTTAGGCCTAGTCACATACATGTGAAAGTGCTTTGAAAAGTGACATGATGTACAGGAGGCACTGACCAATGAGGGCCTTCATTTCTGTGTTTTGTTTACTTTTTTTCCCCTAGTACTGGGGATTGAATCCAGGGTTTCATGTTGAGCTATACATCCTTAGCTCTTTAAAATTTCTATTTTATTTTTTGTTGTTTTTTTCTTTTTTGTTGGTACCGGGGATCAAACTCGGGACCCTGCACTTGTGAGGCAGGTGGCAGAACCACTGAGCTAAATCCCCGGCCCCCAATTTTTATTTTATTTGGAAACAGTCTTGTGAAATTGCCCAGGCTGGGCATAAATTTGTGAACCTCCTGCCCCAGCCTTTCAAGTAGCTGGAGTTACAGACACATACCATGGCATCTGGCTAGGTTTGGAATATTAAAACACATACAGTAGTCAGTGGTGGTGGTGCACACCTGTAATCTCAGCATTAGGGAGACTGAGGCAGGAGGATCATCATGAGTTCAAGGCCAGCCTGAGCTACCTAGAAACCCAGTCTCAAAAAAAAAAAAAAAGCTGTAAACTTCTCGATGATGGGTAGACAGGATATTTTCAACCTTCAGTCTTTTCCACCCTTGAGCTTTTGAGACTTATCAAGAGAGAATGAAGCAGTCCTTAGGGTCCTGCCAAGTGAGATGAACTGTAGGTGTCTTCTTTTGTGTCTAATTAAGTTGAAAAGGGGAGAAAAAAGGAGAGGAAAGAAAGATGGAGAAAATCAAGAAAGAAAAATTACTATTTATGTGTGGCCATTTGGCCTTCTGTGGTGTGACTTAATTTTATTTATTTTGTTTTTTTGGCTTTTCTGAGACAGAGTCTTGCTATGTAGCCCAAGCTGGCCTCAGATTCACAGTGATCCTCCTGCCTGAGCCTCACAAGTGCTATGATTTCAGGCGGGACTTACTTTGAATTAGGTAGTTTAGGTCCACTGTGGTTTCACTATGCTCTAGTGGTTGGTAGGTGCTGAATGGAAGAGCACAACTGGATTTTAACTGACAGTGTCCCTGGCAGAATATTTTTTTTTGGAGTGGGGTGGTTTTAGGCAGGGTCTCACTATGTAGTTGAGGCTAACCTCAACCTTGTGGTGATCTTCCTGCCTCAGCCTCCTGAGTACTGAGATTACAGGTGTGCCCTACCATGGCTGGTGCTGGCAGAATATTTTTAAGGTAGTGGGTGCCTCCTTGATGCCCTTACAATGCCATGAAGCTGTCTTTTTAGGTCTGCCCAGCAAGGAGGTCCAGGCGCCTGGCCTCCCGGGTTGGACTTTGATGTGTGATGATCGTTTTTCCTGTGGTGAGAGGGAGGCCAGGCCGAGGGAAGCCCACTTAGGAAGAGCCGCCTTTCCAGAAGGCCATGTAGTCTAACACTGGCCTAGAGGGGTCAGGTAACCTGGGGTGGCTGGAGCCTTCCAAACAGGGCTGGCATGGTACAACTTTCTCCCCTAACTGCGCTTCACAGTTTCAAATGTGTGTGTTTTCCTCCTCGAGAAAACCATGAGCGTTATAGAAAGAGAAGGAAAGAGAATCAAAGTCAGGAGAAACGTCCCCATCGATAGTAATGGTTTAGAATTGAAGAAGGAAAGTTTCCCTGGAAGACTTTCAATGGAAAGGCAGGAACTCGCTGTGTAATAGTACTACCCCTAAGACTGAGAGAGAAATTCATATTGCAACCTCCTCCTCTGCCTCGTTCTCCACTCTTTGCTACTGGGGATTGAACTCACAGCCTTTGCACTGAGCTACATTCCCAGCCCTTTTGTTTGTTTGTTTGCTTATTTATTTATTTAATTTTAAATCTTGAGAAGGGTCATGCTAATTTGCCAGGCTAGAACTTGGGATCCTCCCACCTCAGCCTCCCAGAGTCTGGTGTTACAGACGTACATCACCAAGTCCAGATAACATTTGCCTTCTTATGAACGTCCCCACCTACTGCAGGAAGTCCCCAGTGTGTCTTGCATTCTCCAGTGAGGATCCTTAGGCCCACAGGAAGGCTGGGCAGTGATGATGCAGGTCTGAGACCAGCTGGCCTGGCCTCACTCCCATCCCTGCCTGGCTCCCATCCTAGCTCCGGGGCTGCTGGCCTTAGTCCCCGTCCAAGTGTTCCCATCTCAGTGCCTGTCAGGGTGGAACGAGATTCCCAGGGGGGATGGTGATGCAAAATCGCTGCCATCTCACATTCAGTGAATTAATAATTGTTCATTCCTTTCTCTGTTCCTTCAGCCTTTATTTGCTAAATCCCCATATGTTCCCACTCAAATTCTCCTAAAGAGAAACCTATAGAAAGGAATTTTGTTTTATTTTTTAATTTTGGTGGGTTTTTTGAGACAGGGTCTCACTACGTGGCCCAGGCTGGCCTCAAACTCACAGTGATCCTCCTGTCTCAGCCTCCTGAGTGCTGGGATCACAGGCATGTACTACCACACCCGGCCCAGAAGGTATTTTAATTTGAAATTTTCATAGCTAAATCTTTGAAGCCTCTCACATTTCAGGGTCAAAAGCTAAAGGTAGAAATTTCAGAATGATCATCCATTAGGCCTTAACACTCTTATGTTTGTAAATATTTCTTTCTTATATTTATACAAACCTACGCGTTTTGCCAACAACTGGCTTTAAGTGACATACAGTCTTTATTCTTTCACTTAGTTCTCTTGTACCCTGAAGTGAAGGGTCTCCATTCCCATTTTATTTTCTTGGTTTTTGAGACAGGGTCTCAATATGTAGCCCGGGAAGGCCTTGAACTTGCACCGATTCTCCTGCCTCAGCCTCCCAAACGCTGGGATTACAGACAGATGTGGGCCACACCAGGCTCCCATTCCCATTTCAGAGCACAGAAAACCGAGGCTCGGGCCCTTAAACACAGCCCCAGCCTCGTGGAGACCTAATGGAGAGTAAATAATAACAAGCTGGGGTGGCGTGAACCAGTGGGTCTGCCACAGCTGTGAGTCGCACCCTTGTCCCACACTGGGTCTCGTGGGATCTTCTTCGAACAAAGCTCAGCACTTTTCTCTCCTCTGAGCTTCGAGGGACCTGACCACCTTACCGCCCTGTCCCACAGGATTCCGCCGGCCGGCCGGGTCCCCAGAAGCCCAGCGGGCTCGCTACGCTGAGCCCTTTGGGAGAGCGAGAAGCCCAATGAGAAGACAAAAGATGAAAGTCCATTTTGATGTTCAAGACAGCCTCGGTGCGCTCCTAATCTGGCTACTGCTCATCAACATTAACCTCAGAGAGCGACCTTGGCTGTGAATGCATCGTATAAATAGCTTCATCATCCCGAATGCAAACTGTAGAAATTAAGCAAATTTTTAAAAAGTGTTCGGCTCAAAGGGTTTCCCCCGCTTCTCTCTTCTTCTCCTGCCTCCTCTCCTTCCGTGTCTCTTCTTGCATGCAGGCAGCCGAAGATCCAGGCCCTGAGATTTCTCTCTCCAGAGTGCACTTTACCTTTTGGATGGGACTTTAAAGACTTAAACAGCTTGAGACTTACAGTTTGCCACGGGAACGGGGAGCACATTCCTGCTTCCACTTTTTGAACCTGGAGCTGGGAGTAGAAGAGCCCCGCGCAGGAAGTCGCAGGTGGTGGGAGAGGGGAAACAAGGTCATTTTCCACCATGTACATTGAGGTTGTACCTTTAAAGTCGATTCTAAATTTAATTGAAAGCCAAGGGCAGAGAAGCCAAGATCGGAGCAATGCGGTGATTTATTCTGAAGCCTGTAAGAAGTCGTGCGGCTGAATGTGGGATGAGCGCCGCTTTAATAAAAATGGCACCAGGGAGGCCGGCGGCGAGAGGCGCGGGCACGGAACTGAGGTAGATGAAGGCCCTCGGCCTGAAAGGCAGCGAGCTGCAGAGCAGTGTTTGCCCAAACTCTGCTGTTTTTTTTTTCCGTGATGGACGCACATAAGTCTCCCACATCAAAGGGAAAAACCCAGATCAGACAGAAGCCACCAAGACTGTAGCGAGAGAGTTTTGCATGCAATCATTAAGGTGTCCAAATTGCAGGAAGGCTCTGGATGAGGGGCCGTGCACGCTGGACTGACATTCTGCAGAGCTGAGATTCTGCTGAAGAAAAATGACACGCTGCTTTATTACAGCGCTCCAGGACTTGCCGGCCCAGCTCCCACTCGTTTCTACGGGTGTTCTTCTCCGCTCAATTATAGCGGGCCCGTTTCTGCAGAAAATCCATAACCCGTTCTCAGAATCAAGTCTTTTTTGTTGACAAATGGTTTAGGAATGATCTTTTTTCCAAGTTAAAAAAAAGATAAAGAACCAGGAAGCAGAAAGCTTTCGGCAGATGTTGTGTTAGACAGAGACCTGGGCTGGAACGTGTGCCTCCGGGTTCTGAGCTCGCTGACTGGCTCCTTCCCTTCTGGTGGCAAGGACTGTGCAACCTGTCCCTATATTTTAATGTTTAATGTTGGTGGGTTTTTTCCTCTTTGTTCTTTTTTCTGTTTTTGGTTTTGTTTTTTTGGTTTTTTGAGACAGAGTCTCTCTATGTAGTTTAGGCTGGCCTTGAACTTACCACGTAGCTCAAGTAATCATCCTGCTTCAGCCTCCCAAGTGCTGGGATTATAGGTGTGGGCCACCACACCCAGCTGTAGGCTTTCTAGTATGTATGTATGTATTTATTTATTTATTTTTGGGGTACCGGGGATGGAACTCAGGATCTTGTGCTTACAAGGTAGGTGGCAGAGCCACTGAGCTAAATCCCCAGCCCAGTAGGCTTTCTTTTAGATCAACTTCACCACATATTCAACACTACTAGTAGTACTAATTTTTAGTTTTGTTACAAATATATTAATAATCATTATAGAAAATCAGAAAATACAAAGAGGAATCAAGAACTGAAGCCCCTATTGTAACCTCACCATGTAGAAGTTCCACAACAAATGTTGTGGTCAATGTCCCTCTCATTAAGATGATATTAAGAGGATTAACCAAGTTTTGCTTTTAGAGAAATAGGCACTACTTCCAGATGATGAATAATTGGCACTTTCAGATGGCTATGTGCTAGTAGTGGTGCTTAAAAAATATATATATATATATTTTTTTTTCGTTTTTTTTTTTTTGAGACAGGGTCTCACTATGTAGTGGAAGCTGGCCTTGAACTCACTATGTAGCCTAGGCTGGTCTCAAACTTGCAACAATTCTCCTGCCTCAGCCTCCCAACTGCTGGGATCACAGGCATGTGCCACCATGACACTCAGCTTCAACAACATGATGAACTTTAAAAACCTAAGCTCTTTTCTCTTAACTCCCTAGTACATGTTACATAAAATACAAGGAAGCCAGGCAAGCTGATGAGGACCTGCAGTCCCCAGCCATTCAGGAAGCTGAAGCAGGTGGATCACTTGAGGCCAGGGATTCGAGGGCAGCCTGGGTGACAGAGCAAATCACCCTCTCAAAAAAAAATACAAGGACATGTTGCATTGGTGCTCTCCCCACACTGCAGTGCTAGTCCTTGGGAAATATTCTAACTTCGTGGCCCAGAGCAAGGCCAGGAGCGTCATTTTTGGAGAGGTTCTGTTTGTCGAAGGTTCTGCTTTGAAAAAGCACTTGACAAACACAGTCAAGACAAAGTTTCATTTTACCAACCAAGTGGGACTCGACCACAAACTCTCTGGCTGGAAACAGGGCTACAGAAAAGAAAGTATTTACCAAAAGTGCAAGAGCCCAGCGTGGGCGCTGACTGGGACTTAGAGGCGATGCTCACGTGGTCATTCTGGGTCCAGGGCACTGGAGGGACCCGTGTTCTCTCTCTCTTTCTCTCTCTGTTTTGTTTTTTGAGATAGGAACTCACTATGGAGCCCAGGCTGGCCTTGAACTCATGGCAATCCTCCAGCCTCAGCCTCCTGAGGGCTGGCTGGGAGGACAAGCGCCACCACGGCCTCCCCTCGCAGCTTCCAAAGGACAGAATGGTGGGACTGGGACAAGCACGTGTGAGGCCTGGGGTTCAAACCCCCGCCCCCGCACTGCAAAGCAAATAAAAGCCCAGAGAGGGCCCGTGTGCTTCCCAGGACGAGCGCCGCCCAGCTCCACACACCGGGCCAGCAGCGTGGGGACCGCAGCCCCGAAGGCTCCGGGGAGCAGCGGTGTGACCCCAGCACGAGGCAGAGGCACCAAGGGAGGAGAGGAGGGGGATCCGTCCCGGGTACTGGGACCCAGTGACAGCATGGCGCAAAGTGTTGTCCCCACGTCTGTGGAGAGCTGAGCTCAAGGGCAGGGCTCTGAGTAAGCTGATCAGGCTGGGAGGGGGCTTGGGGGACAGTGTGCATTGTGTAAATATCACCGCACACACACCATGTAGAGAGCGGAAACTGGCTGGAGACCCAAGCCTGCCCCTCTGCCCAACATGTCTTTTTGGTTTATTTTTACCCACCACTCCTTATGAAACTCAGACCTACTTTATTCTTTTTATGCAGTTCAGGCTGGCCTTGAACTCACTGTGTAGCCCAGGCTGGCCTCAAACTTGCATCGATCCTCCTGCCTCAGCCTCCTCCTGAGTGTTGGGATTACAGGTGTGTACCAACATGCCTGGCTTCAAATCAGTACATTTCTTTTTCTTTCCTACAAAACTGTTGTTTTCCCTGATAATTGTCTTCCTTTTTGGTATGCTTTGTTTTTCTATGTGTCTTGTTTGTTCTCTTTTAATCATCAGTTCAATTTATTCTCTTTCGTATTTGTCTTATGTTGAGACACTCAGACATATGGCCTATGCTCCTGATTTTGTCCATCTCTCCCGAGTGCTATAATTCCTAGTGACCTTTGTCATCACCTGGAATCTCCCTTAACCACTTCCTGTGTACAATTCTACTTCCTGTGTCATGGCTGCCTCTTCCTACTTCCTGACTGCATTTGAAGAAGAAACTTTTGTAAACTTGTAATTCTGAAAATAACACCATAATACATGATAAAGCTTAGGTATAAATTCCACATCAACAAGGGTTTTCCTTCAGAATTTTGAAGATTTGTTCCATTGCTCTCAGCTTCCCATGTTGTTTTGAAGAAGTCTCAGAATCCTTTAAAACCGACCTTTTTCCTTCCTCTGGCAGTTTGCAAGGTTTTTCACTTCAGTCACAGTAAGTTTTTATTTTTCTGTGCAGATCTGAGTAGGGTTTATTTTACTTTACTTTTTTTGCTGGATACTCACTTAAGTCCTTTCAACTCTGAAAACTCAAGCTCTATGTTTGAGAAAAAAATATAAACTGTTTCAGTGTAAGTCCTCACCTCTTGTTCTATCCATTCTTTCTGGAGCTCATATTCTTTGGATATTGTATCTCCAAGGCTGGCTTCTAATTTTATCTTTTCTATTGTCTGTCTCTTTGTCTTCTTGCTTTACTTTCTGAAATAGTTTTATCTTCCAATCTTCTACTGCATTTTTAATATTTTAAAATTTCAAATAATTCCTTTTTTGTTTGTTTTTTGAGACGAGACCTCACTATGTAGCCCAGGCTGGCTGGAACTCATGGAGATCATCCTACCTCAGCCTCTTGAGTGCTGGGATTACAGGAGTATGTGCCACCACGTTCTTTTGAACACTTTTCTAAACTGGGGTCCCCAGGTATCTGCTGTCTTCTGCCTCCTGCAGCAGCCATGGCTCTCCAGGAAGGTGGTATGGGCTCTCTCTGACAGGTGGTATAGATTCCTGGCACCTGGCCCACTTCTACCTGAGGGCGGTGACAATGAAATAATTGGCTGCAGTGACACTAATTCTAAATTCTAATTTTCATCAGGTTTCTTCCCTTAGAATAGTGACTTAATGAATATTGGCCATGTTCTCAGATATCTTTTGGATGATCAACTCATATAAAACTTTCAGTTAGTTGTGAACAATAATCACTTACAGAAGCTGGGCGTGGTGGTGCACGACTGTAATCCCAGCACTCAGAAGGCTGAGGTAGGAGGATCCCTGGAAGTTTGAGGCCAACCTGGGCTACATAGTGAGACTCCCTGTCTCAAAAGACTAAAAACCAAACACTTGTTGCAGCCTAAACTAAACAAATTTTTCACAAAAGCATGTCTCTGAAAAAGAGTCACTGAGAATCCCCCAAGTATGCTTTCTAAACTCGTTTTCTACTTTGAACCAAAGACAGTAAATTCCCTCCGTCTCTGAGGAGACACAGGGAAGCTGCATTCTGTCTGCATATAGTGATTCATTGTGGCGATGCTCCTGGGCGAAACAAATGGATCATTGATGAAGATGGAGACCAGTGCAGACTTCCTGAACTCTCTTTTTTCTCTTTTAATCATTTCCTGTCTTGGAGCCAAAGTTTAAAAATATATGACTTACAAATTTAGTAGCTGTAACTTCTCCACTGCTGAGACATAAGGATTGGCTGCAGTCCTATTTATTTATTTATTTATTTATTTATTTATTTATTTATTTTGAGACAGGGTCTTGCTATGTAGTTCAATCTGGCTTGAATTCGCTATGTAGCCTAGGCTGGCCTCAAACTCAGTGATCCTTCTGCCTCAGCCTCCCAAGTGCTGGGATTACAGTCTTAGGCCCCCAGGCCTGGCCATAGTTTTTTTTTTCTTTTTTTTTTTTCCTGGTACTGAGGATCAAACTCAGGACCTTGTGCTTGCCAGGCAGGTACGGTGCCAATGAACTACGTCCCCGGGCCCTGGCCATAGCTTTTATTTCTGGGGCAGACTACACACTGGTTCCATCCTGGAAGAAATTTTGGGCAGCAGCTGCTTGACTAAAGGAGAACTTCAGGAGCTAAACAGAGCATTGAGTTGTCTTTAGCTTTAAAAAATGATTTTGTTTGAACTTATGTGAGCTGAAGCGCAAAATAATACAGCAGGAGCTTTGTGTCTATCAGGCTGACTGACAGATTGAAACTTGCAAAAAATAGGTTATTTTCCCTCCAAGAGAGTAAAGTTTTGGTTTTCAAAGTCAATCAGAAAACTAATAATTTGGACAGGGGAGGAATCAGCTTCTCTTTCTGAGACAGTGTATTTCTAATGATTTTTATGGAGACTATAATAAGGATCAGGAAACAAAGGTTTGATATGGACATGTTTTTAGCTAGCAAGCTGAAAAGAAATAATGGTGTGAAATAAAGTAGTTTTTTTAGATTGACAAAGTTCTCATTTCTTTTATATTGTCTGAAATAAAATTGATAAATGAAAAAAACCTGTAACACTTTACTTCCCCAATACTAGCCGTGCTTTTTTGTGGTTAAGATTCCATCAAGCCGGACAGGGTGTACACCTGTAATCCGAGAACTTGGGAGGCTGAGGCAGGAGGATCCATGCAGGTTTGAGGCCAGCCTGGGCTGCATAGTGAATACTGAGACTCTGTCCCAAAAAACAAAACAAAACAACAAAACAAGCCAACAAATAGAAAACTTGCGTTCATAGTTTGTGTGTGTATGTGTTACGTGCAATAGTTCCTAGGGCTATATATATTTTTATATTTATGGGAAAAAACAAGGAATTTATTTATTTGGTTTCTTTTTTGTTTCGTTTTGTTTTGGGGGGTTTGTTTTGGTACTGGGGATCAAACTCGGGTCCTTGAACTTGGAAGCAGGCAGCGAAACCACTGAGCTAAATCCCCGGCCCTGTTTATTTGGTTTCTTTGAGGCAGGGTCTTGCTATGTAGTTCAGGCCAGCCCTGAACTCACTATGAAGCCCCCGCTGACCTTGAATTCAGTGATCCTTCTGCCTCAGCCCCCGCAGTGCTGGGTTTATGGACTTGCACTACCAGTGTGCCCAGAAAGAAAATACAAGATTTTTAAAACAATTTTACAAATACTCACTGTTTGGAATATATGAATATACAGTGTTCAAATTAAATTTCAATGATAAGGACATTTTCTCATCACAGGATGCTAACTCAAATTCCCTTAAAAGGTGAGAAGCACTGCCATTTATCTTGGTGATGTTGCTTCTAAGTCTAGAGAACGAATTGCTTGAGAAGATACCTCAGGGCTGGCAGGAGGCTGCAGGCAGAGTGTGCATAGAATGCTGAGGTCTCCAGTTCAGTCCCCAGCAGTCCCAGAGAGGTCAGTGAAGATATTAGATTGACAGGCAGATAGTAGACAGATCAACACTCTCCATAAGAAAAGGGAAAACTCCTTTACATAATTATTTGCTTCAGCAGGGCGTGGTGGCACACGCCTGTACTCCCAGCTCTCGGGAGGCTGAGGCAGGAGGATCACCTCGAGTTCAAGGCCAGCCTGGGCTACATAGTGAGTTCAAGGTCAGCCTGAACTGCACAGTGAGACTTTGTCTAAAATTTTAAAAAGGGCCGGGCATGCAGCTCAGTGACAAGGCCCTGGGTTTAATCCTCAGGACCACAAAACCTTAAAAGAAAATCTTGGAAGACAAGCTGTCGCGGACACGCTCCTTTGGCAGCCCTTGGGTGGCGGCGGGACCTGAGCTTCCTGTGCCTCCGCCCCCCACTGGGCCCAGAGCCTCCCGGAGCTGGCTCTGTCAGCGGTCGGGAGAGGCAGCCCGGTCCGGTCCCGTCCCCCCCAGGGTGACACCGTTGCGGGGGTGTGGGGGGGGCTGCGCCCGGCCGGCAAGGGGAGGTGAGGCAGAAGACCGCACAGCCGGTGCCGTCCGGCGGGCACAGTCCTCCCTGGGCAGGCCCTGCACCCTGTGTCTTCGGGTGTCTGGGAGGCGGCACACCCGCGCGGCCAGAGAATCCGTGCCCTGTGCTCGCTCTGAGGACTCTTTCTCCGGTCTTCGCCGGTCCTGCCCCGAGGACCTGTCTGTACCCTCACAGTTCGCAGGGCCGGGACCTTCCTTCCTCTCAGCCCTCCTTGAATGGCTCTTTCATAGATCGCGCCTCCTCTGCTCACTTGGTTTTTCTTGTTGTCGGGGGTGTTTTTTTGTTTTTTGTTTTTTTTGAGACAGGGGTCTTGCTATGTAGTTCAAACTGGCCTTGAACTCACAGTGATCCTCTGGTGATCCTCCTGCCTCAGCCTCCCGAGTCCTGGGATTACAGGTGTGTGCAACGTGCCTCGCAAGATTTTCGCTGTTTATACAAGTTATATACGACCGTTGTAGAAAAAAATTAGAAAGTATTACAGAAAGAAAAAAAGCACGAGGAAGGGGGAACCCCCAAGGCTACCACCCAGGGACACCAGAGTGCCTCTCTCAGCGTGGCCTATTTCCTTGGAGAATTCTTTCAAGCCTATTTTTAAAAATTCTGCTTGCTCTGGTCTGGAAATGCTTTTTTCCTTTTTTCTGCTTCCAGTACTTTTGCCAGCAAAAGAGAATTCTTGTGACCCTGTCTGAATGTGTCATTGAGGGGTTGTTCCCGCTCAGCACACAGGGGCCTCGAAGAAAAAGTGAGTTTCCCAAGTATGGCTGGGAGCTTGCAGGGCTGGGGGGTCCTTCCTGCCTACGGGTGCTGCTCGTCAGCTAGGTCAAGACCATGACATGACATCAAATGCACTGTAGCAAGGCCGACCTGTATAGCTGTTAGTGCACCACAGCTGCTCCAGTGAGGATGAAGAAACTAAAACTAGGCGAGTTTGATGGCACAGGCTTGTAATTCCAGCACTCGGGAGGCTGAGGCAGGAGGATCGTTGTGAGTTCAAAGCCAGCCTGGGCTCCACAGAAAGACTTTGTCTCAAAAAAAAAAAAAAAAAAAAGAGAGAGGGAGAATTGGAATCATTCTTAGGCAATTTGGAAAATATCTATCAAAATTATGGACCTTAGAGAAACGAAGCACAAGTCCCAATACTTCTCTCTAGGAGGAAACTAAAGCCAAGAACCCTTGTGCCATTCCTTTCCTATGTCATCAGCCTGCCACTCTCCTTTGGTAGGAATGAGGGTCCCTGGTAAATGAGAAGCACTGAGGTGAGGAACGTGCAAGCCTAGCTTTCTGGAGCTAAATTCTTTTCTTTGGTTTGCTTTTGGTTTTTCTAGACGAGACTCACTATGTAGTCCAGGGTGGACTGGAACTGGTGGCGATCCTCCTGCCTCAGCCTCCTGAGTGCTGGGATGACAAGTATGTGCTATGCCTGGCAGATGTTTTTCATTTCGATTATTATTTCTGTAATATGACCCTGATGATGTCTTTGAATTCAATTTAGTGACTCTGTTTCACTAAACCCCATTTCCCTACAAGCTTTGTGATTTTTCTTTTTCTTTTCTTTTTTTGTTTTTGGTACCGGGGATTGAACTTGGGTCCTTGCGCTTGTGAAGCAGGCGGCGGAATCCCTGAGCTAAATCCCCGGCCCTCAGTGATTTTTCTTGTACAATTTTGCATGGCATGGCGGCTTTTAAGGACCCGCCTGTGTCACTAAAGTAGAACTGGGTGAGACCCAGCCTCAGGGAGCTTGGGCCTGGGTGCCTGAGAGCCGCTCCGCACTGCTGGGGCTCAGTCTTCGCAGACTCAGGACAGCAGAGGTCCAGGTGGTCCTGCCACCTGCGGTCTCAGCAAACCTTCCCGACAGGGCCTGGTCCTGCTGGAAAATATCTCACAGCTCTGCCAGGCGTGGTGGTGCACGCTCAGCACTCAGGAGGCTGAGGCAGGAAGATTGCAGGTTGTCTG
Organism: Heterocephalus glaber; assembly: GCF_000247695.1. The sequence goes on from NW_004624730.1 coordinate 59,629,931, forward strand.
CCTGGGCAAGTTAAGGACTTAGTGAGATCCAATCTCAAAGTAAGAAATCATAGCAGGGATGGGAATGTATGGGTCAGGCTTCAGTTTACAGTGCTTTTACTGGACTGTACCCTAAGAAGCATCTATGTCTTAAAACTCTAAATCAACCCATGCTGCTCCCTGATTTAAAACTTTCCAATGTCTTCTACTCTTGGAGCAACTTCTAAACTCCGAGCTGTGGCCCAGCAAAGGCCCAGGCCTGGGCCCGGCTTTGGTGAGTTCATTACATGGTGGCTCCTGGTGCCCAGCCTCCCCGAGCGGCCCTGTCCACTCCTGATCCTCCCTGAGTCTCGGCTGCAGGCCACATCCTCGGAGCTCCATCTGCCCTGTGCCTCCTCCCCAGTCCAGCGCTCAGCTCCGCAGCTCTTGCCTTTGTGTATTTGCTTTTTGTTTTGGTTTTCAGTGCTTTGCTTGTTTCCCCGCACTGTGACCCGTGCTCCCGGGGGCTGGGAGGGTCTCAGTCAGCGCTAGAGCCAGGGCTCAGGCAGGACACACTTGTCTCCCGGCAGAGAAGGAGTGAGTGAGGGAAAGCTGTCCCAGCTCACAGGAGGCACCCAGCATGGCCCATAGGTGGGAATCGTGCTGGTTCTGAGGTCATCAGGGTTACAAGTGTTCTGGTTTTGAAGGGAAAAGGAGGCTCACATGCACAACACCCTGGCTTCCTTCCCCAGCACTGAGGAAAACCAACTGTAGTTGGGTGTCGTGGCTTAAGCCCATATCCCAGCACTCAGGAGCCTGAGGCAGGAGGATCACCTTGAGGTAGAGGCCAGCCTGGGCTACATAGTGAGACAAACAAACAAACAAACGCCAAAACAAATACAAAAACCTCTGCTGGAGCAGAACGGAAGCCCAGGATGGCCAAGTCTGTCTAGGACTCTGCTGTTGACAACAGCTCTTCCCTAGCAGTGTGGGGAGAGAGACCCAGACCTTTATTTTTAAAAATTCTTGGGCTGCGGGTGTAACTCAGTGGTAGCAAGTGCTTAACAAGTGAGAATCCTTGGGTTTGTTCCTCAACACCACCACAGCCATCTACTTCAGCCGATTCACACTTTGATAAAATAGGGCACACTGGGGTGAGTCTGGTGGACAGCAGTGCATTCTACTGTCATAAAGAGCTGCTAGAGAAGAGAGCCAAGATTCCCAGCACAGAGCAGTGGGAAGTATTTAAGGACACAGGGCTGCTCATTACCTTGATTTAATCATCACATTGTATACATGTATAGAATCATGCTGTACCCCATAATACATATAATTATTATATGTCAATACTAATTTATTTATTTATTTTTAAATTTATTTTATTCCTTTGGGGGTTTTTTTTGGAGGCAAGATCTCCCTATATAGTTCAGGCTGGCCTTGAACTCACTGTGTAGCCCAGGCTGGTCTCAAACTCCCAGCAATCCTCCTGCCTCAGCCTCCTGAGTGCTGGGATCACGGGCGGGTGGTGCTCCCAGCTAGTTTGGTCTCAGGTGCAGGTCTTCCTTCATTTGCTAACTGGGATGTGTGGGACAGCTCACTGTCACGGCTGTTCTGAAAGTGGCCCCAAGGGGTCTGCACAAAGAAATCACTCCTGAGAATCCCCGCAGAGCAGGTAAGGGCAGTCCCCAAGCCCTGTCCCTCAGAGCCTGGAGACTTTCCACCTGTCTTCGCAGCTCCTCTGCTCAGCACACTGCTTGCCGAAGGAGGGAAGAAGGCCCAGACTCCATGTGTCAGCGCCAGAGGGACACAGCCCACACCGCCTTGCACAATCCCTGTAACACTTGCACAACCCGCAGGAGGGAGCGGCTCGGTGACATTTGCACCTAATCCTTCCAGGGGGCTGTGACTAAGACTGCAAACAGGAGGAGGACAGCACACCGTGTGTGGTGCACGGGGACAAACGGGATGACTTCATAGGCAAGGGACAGCTACAGTAAAAGGGGCAAAAATTTAATTAATTGATTCATTTTCTATTATTATTTTTGGAGTTTTGAGACAGCGTCTCTCTGTGTAGCCGAGGCTGGCCTTGAACTCACAGTGATCCTCCTGCCTCAGCCTCCTGAGTGCTGGGATGACAGGCGGGCATCACCAGAAGCAGAAGATAAATATTTTGAAGGGCCTTTCCCCCAGTGATCCTCAAACAGGGCCACAGTGAACAGCCCAGACTGTGAGGGGCTGTGTAGGGCTGGAGTCCTGGGCCCTAGGGGTGCTGTGGCAGGTGGAGACACGTGGTCACAGGGACGGAGCTGCCATCACAGAGCCCTCCGGGACCTGGCAGGCAGGGCTATGGCTGCTTCACAGGGATGGAGGCTCTTCTCTGGAGAATGTGGCGCTTCCTTGTTCCGGATTGGGGGGGGCAGTGGCTGTGGGAACAACAGGTGTGAATTCAGGACGCAGTAATTCATCCCGATGGGGTCCTTTCTGTGCCGCCTCCATTACACATTTGCATATTTGCTTGTTTGTTTGAAATGGGGTCTCGCTATGTAGCTCAGTCTGGCCTTGAACTCTCGGAGGTCCTCCTGGCTCAGCCTCCCAAGTGCTGGGATTACAGGGGTTTGCCACCACGCTCGGCTCACCCACCCTTCCCTCCCTCCCTCCCTGTGTCTCTCTCTCTCCTTCCTTTACTGATGGTCAAACCCGGGAGTTACATCCATAGTCTTTTAAACTTTTTTTTTTGGGAGACACCTTCTACCTCAGTCATTAAATTGCCCAGCCTGGCCTTGAATTTGTGATCTTCCTGCCTCAGCCTCCCAGAGCACTGCAATTACAGGTGTGTAGCACTACACCTGGCTTGGGTTCTTATGTGAGCCCAAGGTAGCAGCACCTCACTAGCTATTTGGACTGGATGAACCCTCCGGGGTGCTTTTCCTTCGAGCCTGTCCTGTTCATCACACTTCCGGGCGCACCACACCGGCCACCTGCCCACACGCTGCGCTGCCCTGCTGCTTGTCTGGTTACTCAGAATAGAAACAGACCCCAGGCGGTGCCCTGCTCCGAGGCTGTCAACTACAACCTTCAGCAACTTAATCCTTTATGTGTTTTTAACTTCCATCACCTCCTTTCTTTCCCTCATTACCTCTTATTGGAACTTTTTTTTTTTTTTTTACCCCTGTCTGTTCAGTTTGACATCGTTGTCCTCTTTACCTATTTTATTTATTTACTTATTTTGGACACAGTGTTTTGCTATGTAGCCCAGGCTGGCCTTGAACTGACAGCAATCCTTCTGCCTCAGCTTCCCAAGTGCTGAGATTACAGGTGTGCACACCATCACACTCAGCTAGTTTATTATTTTTCTTTTTCTTTTGGTACTGGAGATCAAACTCATGACCTTGCACTTATGAGGCAGGTGCAGTGCCACTGAGCTAAATCTCTGGTCTTGTTTATCATTTTGTATTTCTTTATTTCTTTCTCTTCTTTCCTTTTTTTTTTTTTTTTTTGTGATGCTGAAGGTCAATATGAGACCCTGATCCCCCCCAAAACACATACACACAAAGTGAAGCTTTTTTGAATTTCCTTTTACACCTCCTCTGATATCTATCTAATGAGTTGTCATCTGCTGTCTTTTTTCATTCATTATAAGCTCCTTCTGGTTCTTGGGATAATAAATGTTTTTTATTGAAAATGGGACATGTTCCTGTTTTGAGCTGCTGCATCTCATTTCCATTCCCTGCTGCAGCTGGCTCTCCCTAACATCCCTGCAGGGCCAGAGAGAAGCCTGGGTCACCTCGACGGCTGCTGACCCCTGAGCTGGGGCAGTCCGGTCATGACAGGCAGGGGCCCTGCCTCCCCTAATGCCCAATGGACATTGAAGTGGGGAGGGCCCTGCCTTAGGGTTTAGATATAAAATGTCCTCCCAGATCTTCTGCATTCAGAGGTGGGGCTTTTGGAAAGTGATTGGCTCATGAGGATGCTGTGTTCTTCAGTGGACTCATCCATGGTGAGTTCCTGGGGAAGATGCAGTTAGGAGGCGGGGCCTGGCGGGGCCTGGTGGGTGGAGGCAGATCCTTGGGCACATGGCCTAGAAGGGTGGCTTCTCTTCCCCAGCTCCTCCCTTCTCTGTTTCTGGGCTCCCGCAAGGTAAGTACCTTTCCTCTGCCACGCCCTTCTACCATGGCTTTTCTGCCTTGGAGCCAACCAAGCAGAAACTGAACCCTCAGAAACCATGAGCCACTGTAAACCTCTCCTTCTTTAAATTGAAGATGTTGTGTGTTTTGTTCCCAACCATGAGAAAGTGACTAACATGCTATAGGCTGTGGGCAGATCCTGACTGCGTGAACCTTTCCTGGCTCCCCCGGAAGTGGAGGGAGGAAGGCCACTTTGTCACTGCCAGGCAAGGTCCAAGCCTGGAGCTCCCAGGTGTCTTTGCTGACCCACGTGGATCAGAGCAGAGCCTGTCACTCTTGGCAGGAGAGGGCAGATGTTCTGGGGCCATTTAGTCTGGATCCATGGGCATTTCCAGCTGTCAGCCACCTCAGCTCCAAGTCTGAGATGGGTGAAACCAAAAGAAAACCCAGGAAATTGATACTGTGTCCCCCTGTGGGTCCTATGCTCCCTAGCTGTGACTTCTTTTTCCATCTTTCTGAGTATTCTTTTATTTTATTTATTTATGTTTTGGTACTGGGGATGGAACTCAGGACCTTGAGCTTGTGAGGCAGGCAGCAGAACCACTGAGCTAAATCCCTGCCTGGCCCTCTGAGTATTCTTTTACATATAACATCAAGGGCTTTTTTAGCATCGAATTTTTTTTGTAGGAGGGGGCAGGGTCTCCCTATATAGTTCAGGCTGGCCTTGAACTCACAGCAGTACTTTTTTTTTGGGGGGGGTACCAGGGATTGAACTCGGGTCCTTGAGCTTTCGCAGAAGGTGGCAAAACCACTGAGCTAAATCCCTGGCCCAGCAGTACTTTTTTGTTTGTTTTGTTTTTTTGAGACAGGGTCTCGCTATATAGTCCAGACTGGTGTTGAACTCATTATGTAGCCTAGGCTGGCCTTGAACTCGAAGAGATCCTCCTGCCTCAGCCTCCCAAGTACTGGCATTATTGTACAGGCACGAGCCACCATGCCTGGCAGCATCAAGGTTTTAATTGTATTTTGTAGGAGTAGTAGGAAAAAGTACAGTGCGGACAATGTGTCTAAAAGTGTGCCTTAGTACAATTGTCTTACATGTTTTATATGTTCTTTGGCCTATTAGTCTGGTTTTCAATCTATATGATAATTAACTTTATAAAGTCTTATAAATAAAAAGGAGCTGGGGGAGGGGGAAAATGAAGGGAATTGAAATGTGTATGTACATGTACCAATTCCCTACAGTGAATGTAATCACTACGAACTGCCAACAAATACTAATAAAAGTTCAAAAAATGAAAGAGAAGAACAAGTATATCTATTCCCTCTTTCCCAAAGTGGAAAACACTGTTTTTTGAAAGATTTGACATAACCACTTGAGTGGTTTTAGTCTCTTTGTGCTTGACTCAATCCTGGCACTCACGTTACAAGGCTGCCCTTCTGTATCTTACACAGATTGAGGCCAAGTTGACTTTTCCCGCTACTATTTTATTTTATTTATTTATTTAAGTTTTGTTTTTTGAGTGCGAGACAAGATCTCACTATGGCCTCCAACTCACAATGACCTTCCTGCCTCAGCCTCCAGAGTGCTGGGACTGCAGGCGTGCCCAGCCACGCCCGGCTCCTCCCAGACGTTTAGATCACTTGAGAACTTCGAGTCTCCCCAAAGGCTGGAGGGAAGCCAGAGGTTGCCTATTCCTGCAGTCAGGCGGGCGCAGGTGGGCACGGCCCGGAGTGGCCCAGGGCCCTGCGGGTACCGGGAGATGTGCGCATGCGCAGTCCTTTGCTGAGCCACACCCGACCCTTCGGTCCCACTGACTGGGGTAGGCGGCCCGGGGCGGGAGTGGGTGCAGTTATTTGCATTTGCCATTTTCGTTCGCCCTTGAGACCCTGGCCCGGGGGTTTCCTTGAGCAGGGCCTGTTTGTCAAGTCTGGCCCGGCTTTGGGGACCGCTCGGCCGGCCGAGACGTTGGAGTGGAGGTGGGGCCGGCAGCGGCGCCTCTCCCCGCACAGGTAAACCCTGCACAGGTAAAGTGTGGGGAGCGGCCGCGCTCCGCCCGCCGAGCCCCAGGTGTGCTTGCCCAGCGCCTCTCCATCAGCGCCTGTCAGCCGGCGAGTGTTTACCCAATTTGTCAAGATGATCTCTGCTCAAATAAGCCCGGGCCGGCCCGCATTTCGTCGGGCTAATGTCACTCGATTTCTTCAGCCCTTTCCCTTTAATCACTGTGTCAACTTCGCCCCGGCTTTGAGCAAACTGAAAGTCATTATATGGTCCTGAAGGAGTGACCCGACCTGCGCAGGCCTTCTCTGAGCCGCCTCGGGCTGATCGGGCCTCGGGGAAGGAGCCCGGGGTGGACGCCTGGGAGGGAGGTGGTGTCGCCCGCGGCCTCAGGTTTCCCGGAGACGTTAGGCGCTCTGCAAAAAACCCGCAGGCCTGACACCCAGATGGCGTTCGCCCAGCGCCTTGAGTCTCGGCCTAGCGCGAGTGGCTGGGGCTTCAAACCTGCGCTGCTTCCGTTTCCTTACACGGTTTCCCTGCTGCTGACACCTCGGGCGATGCCGTTTTGTTTGAAAAACAGAAGCACCAAAGGTGACCACATCTTTCTCCTTCTACCCACTGACATCCTCCCACGGAACTCCAGATATGTCCAAAAATAGGAAGCTCGGCCGTCTTGCTATGGATGGTTTCTATTTTTGGGTCTCTCTGCATTCCCAAAGTCTGCGGAGGCTGAGATTCCCCAGGCTCTGCCCTTTGTGTAATTGTGTGTACACACACTCTCGTGTCCAGCAGCCGTTAACAGTCTGGGTTTATTTCACTGACCACAGTAGCCCTTTGCTCCCTTACTCTTTTTTCTTTTCTTTTTCTTTCTTTCTTTCTTTCTTTCTTTCTTTCTTTCTTTCTTTCTTTCTTTCTTTCTTTCTTTCTTT
>NW_004624730.1:59658631-59676534 GCF_000247695.1 Heterocephalus glaber
ATTGACCCAGGAATTAAACTAAAAAAAAAAAAAAATGAGAAGACACTTAAGCAAGATGCAGCCCCAGACTTCCAACTCACCAAAGGCAGATCCAGGAGGCAATGTGGTGAAACAATTTGGAAGCCATTGACCTGGACTGTCTGAAGTGGTAACAGCAGAATTTATGGGACACAATGAAAGCAGTCCTATGAAGGAAATTTATAGTGGTGATTTCTCATATCAGAAAAACAGAGTGAGCTCAAATAAACAATCTCATGTTGAACCACAAGCTTCTAGAAAAAGAAGAGCAAGTGAAGCACAAAGCTCATATGAGGAAAGAAATTATAAAGATCAGAGCAGAAATTAATGCAATGAAGACTAAGAAAACAATACAAAGAATCGATGAATTGAAGAGTTGGTTCTTTGAAAGATTAAATAAAATTGGTAAGCCCTTAGCCAAACTTATCAAAAAAAAAAAAGAGAGAAGACTCAAATCCATGCAATTAGGAATAAAAGGGTGAAATCACAACAGATCCTACAGAAATCCAGATCATCAATACCTACTTTGAGAACCCATATTCTGAATATTCTTTTTTTTTTTTTTTCTGGTCCTGGGGATTGAACTCAGGACCTTGCACTTGTGAGGCAGGCGCAGTGGTACTGAGCTAAATTCCCAGCCTGAGAACCTGTATTCTAATAAGATGGAAAACACAGAAGAAATGGACAGATTCCTAGATAAATATGAATTACCAAAACTGAACCAAGAGATATAAAATTCTAAATAATTCAATATCATTCAATGAAATTGAAGATGTAATTAAAAACCTACCAAAAGCCAAAAGCCCAGGCCCTGACAGATTCACTGCTGAATTCTACAAGAAATTTAGAGAAGATCTAATACTGCTACTTCTCAAACTCTTTAATGAAATTGAAAGGGGAGCAAAACTCCCAAAGTCATTCCTGGAAGCAATCATCACCTTTGATACAAAAACTAGAAAACTAGTTTTTGATACAAAAACTAGAAAAAAATCCAACCTAAAAAAGACCAAAAGGCCAATGTCCCTAATGAACATAGATGGAAAAATGCTCAATAAAGTACTGGCAAAGAGAATGCAGCAAATCATCAAGAAGATCACACATCATGACCATCCCCAGGATTCATCCCAGGGATGCAGGGATGGTTCAACATAAGCAAATCAATAAAGATACCACATCATATTAACAGAGCCAAGGACAAAAACCAAATGATCATCTCAATAGATGCAGAAAAAGCTTTTGACAAAATCCAACACCCATTCATAATAAAACCCTATAGAAAATTGGAATAGATAGTCTTTATCTCAATCTGACAAAAGCCATCTATGACAAACCAACAGCCAACAACATTCTAAACAAACAAAAACTGAAAGCTTTTACTCTGAAACCTGGAACAAGACAAGAATGCCCCACTATCACTACTCTTATTCGATATAGTTCTGGAAACATTAGCCAGAGCTATTAGACAAGAGAAAGAAATAAAAGGAATCAGGATAGGAAAGGATGAAATTAAATTATCATTATTTGTGGATGAAATGATACTCTACATAAAAAACTCCAAAAACTCCATGAAAAGGCTTCTAGATTTATTTTATTTTATTTGAGACAGGGTCTCAATATGCAGCCCAGGATGAACTCAAACTCCTGGTGTCAACCTCCCAAGTGCTGGGATTACAGCCGTGTGACACCACGCCCAGCAAAGACCTCTAGATTTAATAACCAAATTCAGTAGCATAGCTGGATATAAATTCAACATTCAAAAATCAATGGCATTTCTGTGCACAAATAATGAACCCACTGAGAGAGAAATTAGGAAAACAACACCTTTCACACTAGCATCCAAAAAGGAAAGAAAAAAAGAAAGAAAGAAAGAAAGAAAAAAGAAAGAGAGAAAGGCCTAGGAATCAATCTAATGAAGGAAGTAAAAGACCTTTACATTGAAAATTACAGTACTCTGGAAAAAAAAAGGATCAAAGAGGATATCAGAAAATGGAAAGATATCCCTTGTTCTTGGGTAGGAAGAATCAATATAGTGAAAATTACCATACTTCCAAAATTGTTGCACAGATTTAATGCAATTCCAATCAAAATTCCAATAGCATATCTTACAAAATTAGAAAAAAATAATCCTAAAATTCATTTTTAACCAGAAGAGACCTAGAATAGCAAAGGCAATTCTGAGCAGCAAAGGCAAGGCAGAGGGCATCCCAATCTCTCACCTGAAATTATACTACAAAGCTACTATGATAAAAACAGCATGGTACTGGCAAAAGAAGAGACCTGAAGACCAATGAACAGATGAGAAGATACACAAACAACTCCAGACATACTCAACTACCTTATCTTTGACAAAAGAGCCAAACACATTCACTGAAAGAATGATAGCCTCTTTAATAAATGCTGCTGGAAAAACTGGCTTTCCACTTGCTGAAGATCAAAATGATACCCATACCTTTCACTATGCACTAAACTAAAATAGAAATGGATCAAAGATCTAAGTATTAAAACAGAAACACTAAATCTACTGAAATGTAGAATAGGTAGAACTCTTGAAGACCTTGGTGTAGGCAAAGACTTTATGAACAAAACCCCAGTCACACAGGAAATATCACAAAAAATCAACAGCTGGGAACTCCTCTTATTAAAAAGTTTTTGCATACCAAGAGAAATCACCAACAGAGCAAAGAAAGAATACACAGAGTGAGAAAAAAATTTTTGACAGCTGTTCCTCAGACAAAGGACTAATATCTAGAATATATGAGAACTCAAAAAATCCAGACACCCCCAATTTAAAGAACCAATCCAAAAATGTGCATCTGAAATGAACAGACACTTCTCAGACAAAGAAGTAGAAACAGCAAATAAACATGAAAAAATGTTCAACATCACTGGTCATTCAAGAGATGCATATGAAAACAATGCTGAGATTCCACCTCACCCTAGAAAGAATGGCTATCAGGGCTGGGAATTCAGCTCAGTGGTTCTGGTGCCTGCATTGCAAGTGCAAGGTCCCAAGTTCAATCCCTGGTAGCAAAAAAAAAAAAAAAAGAATGGCTATCATGAAATCAACCAATAACAAATGCTGGCAGGCCTGTGGGAAAAAAGGAACCCTTCTCCACTGCTGGTGGGAGTGTAGACAAGTGAAACCACTGTGGAAATCAGCGTGGAGATTCTTCTAAAAATTAAAACTAGAGGTTCCATTTGACCCAGCTATTTTCCTTCTAAGTATCTTCCTGAAAGAATTAAAAACATCACACCACAGCAATATATGCACACCCATGTGTGTAGCGGCACAGTTTGTAATAGCTAAATCTTGGAAACAGCACGAATGCCCATCGATCGATAAATTGATAAAGATGTATTTTATTATACAATGGAGTACTACTCTGCCATAAAGAAGGATAAGCGTGAGACATTTCTAGCTAAATAGGTGCATCTTGAGACCATACTCTTAAGTGAAATAAATCGGACTCATATGTTTAAATACTGAATTGTTTTTCTGGCGTGAGAAACCAAAAATGTAAATAAGGACCAAAAGGTATAATAGATATTGGGAAATAGAAAGAAAATGTTTAAATGAGAATGGGAATGGAGGAGGGGGAAAGGGACAAGAAAATGGTATCGGAGAAAAAAATGGAAACAAGGCTTTTGTAAATAAAGAGGGGAAGAAAGATTGAAGGGAGAGGAGCAGAGGGGAGTGGGGGGGGGGGAAAAAAGAGTTCTAGGCCAGCCTGGGCTACATAGCAAGACCCTGTTTCAAAAAACAAAACAAAACAAAAAAACCTTTCTGTACCCGGATGTTTGCATTCTTGAAGAGTCTAAAGCGTGTGGTCCAACGCCTGTTCTACGCACGCAGCTTTAGAGGTACATTCCCACCGCGGAGGGGCTGGTCTTGGTTGCACTTTAAGAACTCTTTTAACAGGCGAGAACTTTCTCTCCTCATTATCGCCTCATTACGTTGGAAGAACCAGGAAGCCTAGGCTGAGTCTTGGGAGGGTTTCAAAGTGATAATGAGACAGCGCTTTGACCCACTTGTGCCTTATTTCAGTCCTCGGTGTATTTGCTTTACAGTCTCTACTCCAGTTTATGGGTTTCTGCTTCTTTCGCTGGTGTCTTTCTTCAGGGCAGTGCTGAGAGGCTTACGGCGCCAGGGCTTGGTCCTAGCAGGTGCTGGGCTGCACACGGACCTCAGCTGAGCGTCAGAGGCGCTAAGAGGAGTGGAGGGACTCTGCCACCTCGGCCTCAAGGCCCATATTCACGAGGACTGAACCCTCTCTCCGGGATTACAAGGGGGGGCTCTCTTCCTGGGGCCAGAACGTGACTGGGCTTCCAGGACACTTTTTCTGTTGTTGTTGTTTTTTTTCTTGAGAAGGCCCTCACTATGCATCCCAGGCTGGCCTTGAACTCGGAATTCGCCAAGATTCTCCTGCCTCAGCTTCCCAAGTGCTGGGATGACAGTCCTTTGTTGCCACCCGGCTCATATCCCAGGACACTTTTTTGGTGATCTCAGTGTTAATCAGAAAGTTCTTAATAAATGCTGAATCAGAGCCATAGCTGCTGGAGAATTTGTAGTTTTTCCTCTAGGTTTTGGGGAAGCTCAGCAAAACTGTCCTTGCCTCCAGCAGAAAATCCAACTGCCCAGGGCCAGGCACAGGGTCAACCCCCAGGCCCCCACCAACCTGGCCAGCCTTGTTCTCGGATCCCAGGAGACACCAGCAGTGCGATGGCAATGCTTCTGTGGGATTCTGAGAACGCTGCTTGCTATGCAGCTATGAAATCTACGGCACAGCATGGGAGTATTTAACTTGTTCGCTCTGGGGCTAATCATATTTCCTTTTGGGCTCCTGGGTGCTCTCTAATTATGTGAATGTGACTAGATTTAATATAGAAGGTGTAGTGAGCACCTTTTTTTGTTTTTGTTTTTCCACTACCAGGATTTGAACTCAGGACCTGGCGCTTGCCAGGCAGGCATGGTGCTGCTGAGCTATATCCCTGCCCCTTTTTGTTTGTTTTAATACAGAATCTGGCTATGTAGCCCAGGCTGGCCTCAAACTCGTGGGAATTCTCCTGCCTCAGTCTACTGAGTGCTGTGATTACAGGTGTGGCCACCACGTCCGGCCCCTAATTGATACTATATTTACATTTTATTACTTATTTATTTATTTAATTTTATTTTTTCAGTACTGGGGATCGAATTAAGGACCTTGCGCTTGGGTGTCTCTGAGCTAAATCCCCGGCCGTGATACTATATTTAAATTTTGAACCAAGCTTGATGGCACACACCTGTAACCCCAGCACTTGCGAGGCTGAGGCAGGAGGACGCCTAGACTTGGAGGCCAGCCTGGGCTACATCGTGGGTTCAAGCCCAGACTGATCTACATAGCAAGAACCTGTCTCATAACAAACAACAAACAAAAACAATCAGAGGTCTTTGGGTTAGGGAGGAGGTGGGAGGGAAGTAAGGACTAAAATTTAGGGACGAGAAGGAAGGTTTATAACTGGATGGTAGAGAAGTCCCAGGCAGGTTTGATCAGTGTGATCGCATTTGAATTCCTGCCCCTGCCCAGGAAGGGGAGAGGGAGGGGGAAGGGGGAGGGGGAGGGAGAGGAGGAGGAGGGGAGACCGAGGAAGGCAGCAGGACAGGGTCCAGAGTATCGGAGTTATGCATCCAAGACTGAGAAAAGAGCAAAACTGGGTCCAGTACCAGATACAGTATAAACCATGAGTGTTCATGTTGTCCAACCAAGCGGCCTGTTTTAAATAAGAAAACATTGCTCATTTTCACCACAGCAGCTTTGAACAGGGTGAACATGAAGCGGACCAGCGAGGCGGCACCAGGGGAACTTCACCAGGTTTCATAAATGAGTTTCTGCACTGCGCGGAGCACGCAACTTCCTCAATCCAATATCTGATGAAAGGGCCAGGAGAGAGGAATTAATTTCCACGCACTAATTAAAGAGGGGTGGGCACCGTCTACACGGCGAAGGTCTCTGAAATGAATATTTGATAAACAATATCTGGTAAATTAAAAACCTGAAATGTTAAATTAAATGCAAATTAAAAATCTGGAATGTTAAATTAATTAAAGACACAAGACTGCATCAAGTAACATTACAGGTCTCAGTTAAAGTCGGGAAGGATGGGAGCAAAGCGAAGTCACCCAACACCGCATCCTGCCCGCGCACGTGTCTCTCCTGCCTGGAGTCACCGAGGGCCCAGAGCTTCACCTCGATTAGGGAATAAATCAAGCACATCGTGAAACCATTTCTGGGGACTGTTTCCTGTCATAGCGAATATGCTAGACTTATTCGAAATCACTGACTCCATTCTCCATTTCTTTCTTTCCTTTTTTGAGACAGGGTCTGGCTATGTAGCCAACGCTGTCCTCAAACGAACTAGTGGCAATCCTCCTGCCTCAGCCTCCCGAGTGCTGGGATTCCTGGCACGCGCCACCACGCCTAGCACTGAGTCCTCTTCTAGCTTGTGATAAGGATGGATGAATTCTATGCCAGGGATTGCACCAAGGTGGTGAGGCTCCCGTTGCCTGGTGCCTGGCTTCTCTGGTTTGTGGACACGAGCAGTCTGTAGAGTTAGGCCCCAGGGCACCCAGACAGCTGCCTGTGACCCTGACATCACCGCGGGGAAGACCAAAATGTCCCAGTTGTCTCACAGGTGTGAGTGTGGGGGTCTTCTGGACGGACTCGGCCATAGCTCCTTGTGCTTATCGAGGACAGGTGATGCCTAAAGCCATGACCTGCTGTCATCGAACTCTTGATTGGAACCCAGAGCCAAGCCCAGTTTTCTGGTTTGTTCTTGTTTTCTCACCAGGGATGGAACCAGGGCTCTCATAGTGAACTACATCCCCAGCTCCCTTTATTTTTTATTTATTTATTTTAATGTATCTTTTTTTAAATTCTTTTTTTTTTTTTTGATACTGGGGACTGAACTTGGGACCTTGTGCTTTTGAGGCAGGTGGTAGAACCACTGGGCTAAATCCCCGGCCCAAGCTCCTTTTATTTTTGAGGCAGAGTCTTGTTAAGTTGTTGAGTTTCCCAGGCTAAGCTTGAACTTGAGTTGCTCCTGCCTCACCCTCTCCGAATTTGGCATTTCAGCATGCGCCATGACGCCAGGTGGTCCTTTGGGTAGAACAATCTGCCCTGCTCTAAATAGAGGATAGATATTGGGAATTAGGAAGAACTTGTTCAAATGGGAAAGAGGTTTTTTTGTTTTCTTGTTTGTTGGTTTGTTTTGAGGCAGGGTCTTGCTTTGTAGTGCAGACTGGCCTTGAACTCACTAGGTAGCCCAGATTGGCCTCAAATTCCCAGTAGTCCTCCTACCTCAGCATCCTGAATGCTGGGATTTCAGGCATGGACCACCACACCTGGTTTTGGAAGCAGAGCTTTTGTAAATGGGGAGGGGAAGAAGGATTGAAAGGAGGGGAGGAAAAGGGAAAAAAAGAATTAAAAAGAGAGCTGCCTTTTTTTTTCATACTGGGGATCGAACTCGGGTCCTTGCACTTGCGCAGCAGGCAGCGAAACCATGGAGCTAAATCCTGGCCAAATTCTCTCCTTGGGACAGTTTTTTTTTTTTTCCTTTGTACCAGGGATTGAACTTGGGACCTTACACTTTCCAGGCAAGCACCAGAACCACTGAGCTAAATCCCCAGCCCCTAAAAAAGAATTATTACCTGTATTATGTACTCCATGATGAATGTGATCATTATGCATGGCAAATATGTACTAATAAAAAACCAAATAATTGGTTCTAAAATTTTATTTTATTAGTACATGTTTGCAATTCATGAATTTACAATCATCTTGGGAGTGGTTACATGTACACACCACAGCTTGTTTCTTTTTTCTTTTTAATCCCCCTCCCCTTCCAATTCCCCCATCCCATTTTTCATTCTTATTGATATTATTAATCTCAGCTCATGTTGTTGTGTATAATGTTCACATTAGTTGAGGTTATTAGGTTCCTGTGCATGGCACAGCTTTATCCTACTTATTTCCCCTTCCCCTTCTCCTCCTCAGCCCTCACATTTTTTCCCTTGGAGCACTTCCCTATCACAAGAGATCCATCCCCTTGTCGGTTTCTACCCATCCTTTATTATTTTCTTTGTACTTTGCCTCACTCAAATGAGAGATACCACATAGTATTTAAGCTTGTGCATCCTGTTTATTTTACTCAACATCGTCTTTTCTAGGTGCATCCATTTTCCTACAAATGTCACTTTATATCCGAGTAGTATTCCATTATACATAGATACTACATTTTCTTTATCCAGTCGTCTGTTGATGGGCATATAGGCTGCTTCCAGGATTCAGCTGTCACAAATCTTGCTGCTCTAAACATTAGTATGCATGTATCACTGTAGTTGGTGTCTTAAGCTCTTTGGGGAAGATCCCTGGCAGGGGGATCACTGGATCCTATGGAACTTCTAATCTCAGTTCTTTAAAAAATCTCCAGGAGGGCCAGGGATTTAGCAAAGTGGTGCCGCTGCCTGCCTTGAAAGCACAAGGTCCTGAGTTCAATCCCTGGTACCAAATAAACAAAAAACAAAACAACAACAACAAAAAACCCCCCCAAAATCTCCATACTGATTTCTATAGTGCATTCCCACCAACAATGCAGAAGGGTTTCTTTTCCCCACAGCCTCGCCAGCATTTGTTATTGTTTGATTTCTTAGTAGTCATCACTCTTTCTGGAGTAAGAGGAAAGCTTAGCCTTGTTTTAACTCGCATCTCCCTAATGGTCAGGGATGGGGAGCGTTTTTCCATGTATTTGCTGACCATTCACATTTCTTCCCCTGTGAAATGTCTGTTCATTTCTCTTGCCTGTTTCTTGACTGGATCTTTAATTATAGGTGGATGAATATTTTTGAGTTCTTTGTATATTCTAGATATGAGTCCTCTGTCTGAGGAGTAGCTGGCAAAATGTTTTCCCATTCTGTAGTTGTCTCTTCACTCTATGGGTTGATTCTTTTGCTGTACAGAAGCTTTTTAGTCTGATATAATCCCATTTGTTGTTTCTTGCACAATTGAAGTTCTGTTTAGAAAATCCTACACCTAGGTCTTCATTTGTTTTACCTGTTTTATCTTCCAGTAGCTTTCATGTTTGTGTATTTTGTTTGTTTTTTTGAGACAAGGTCTCACCTTGTAGTGTATGCTGGTCTTGAACTCACTATGTAGTCTTGTAGCCTAGGCTGGCCTTAAACTCATGGTGATCCTCCTGCCTCAGCCTCTCAAGTCCTGGGGTCACAGACATGTGCCACCATGCCTGGCTTCATGTGTGTGCTTTGATAGGATTCTTTTTGTGTGTGTGTGTACCAGGGATCGAGCTCGGGACCTTGTGCTTTTGAGGCAGGTGGTGGAACCACTGAGCTAAATCCCTGGTGTGTGTTTTAATATTTAGATATTTGATCCATTTTGACACTAATTTAGTACATGGTGAGAAATAAGGGCCCAGTTCCACATACAGATAACCAGTTTTCCCAGCACCACTTGTTGAATAAGGCGGTCTTTCCTCCAATATATGCTTCTGGACTCTTTGTTGAAATAGCTGAATGTATCTGGGTGTCTTAGTGCATGCCTGTAATTTCAGCATTCAGGAGGCTGAGGCAGGAGGATTGCCATGAATTTAAGGCCAGCTTGGACTGCATTGTAAGCTCAAGGCCAGCCTGAATTACATAACAGGACCCTGTCTCAAAAAAAAAAAAGAAGCTGAATGTGTCAGGGCAAGTTTTAGTATCCTCAGTTCTGTTCCACTGATCCATGTGTCTGTTTTTGTTCCAGTACCATCCTGTTTTTGTCACTATTGCTTTGTAGTATAGCTTGAAGTCAGATATTGCTATGCCTCCTGCTTTGTTCTTGTTGCCCCAAAATTGCTTTTGCTCTTCTGGGTCTCTTCTGGGTCCATATGAATTTTAGGATTGTTTTCTCTAGATCTGTAAAGTTTGCTGTTGGTATTTTGATGGGGACTGCATTGAATCTGTACGGCAGTTTTGGAAGTGTGGTCATTTTGACAACATTGGTTCTGTCTAGGCAGGAGCAGGGGACATCTTTCCATTTTCTGATGTCTCTTCAATCTCCTTGTTCAGAGTACTGTAGTTTTCTTTGTAGAGGTCTGTCACTTCCTTGGTTAGGTTAATGCCTGGGTATTTCATTTTTCTTGTAGCGATTGGAAATGGTATTGCTTTCCTAATTTCCTTCTCATCCCGTTCATTGTTGGTGTACAAAAATACTAATGATTTCTATGCGTTGATCTTCTATCCTGCTACACGGCATAAATACATTTAAAAAAAAAATCTGCCCTGCTCTGACCATTGAGCAGTGCTGGGTGCAGCAAATGTTTTTCCTCCCCTTTATTTTCTCACCTGTGAAATGAAGCCCATAGCTGTTGCCGCAGCAGAAAGTCATCACTGGAGTAGCTGGGCCTCGCAAATGCCTCATTTCGTTCTAACTTCTACAAATGAGCCAGCTTTCAAAAGCTGTCAGAAATCACCACAGTGGGTTTTCTTGAGTTGCTCTAGTCTCTGGATATCTGTGTTAGAAGCTTGAGATGTATAATTTATTTCTGGAAAAAAAAGAATGGAGGTCTATGTAAAGGGTGAGGAGCTTTATAGATTATTTCACCTTTGTCTGGGCCACACAGAGCCTTGTTTAGATCCCTAATTTTGCACTTGTTCTGAGCTGCAATTTCTTTAAACTGTATTAGAATTTAAATATTTATTTAAAGTAACATTAGTGATATATTAAAGAATTTTCTCTAAAATACCACAGGGCTGGGGATGTAGCTCAGTGCTGCAGGCCTTCCCTAGCAGGTGGTTGGTCCTGTGTTCAGTCCCCATAATTGCAAATACATACATGAATACATTTGCATAAAATATTCAAACAATGCAATAAAGAGAAGAACTTTTCATTTTCTTTCTTCTTTTTTTTCCTTTGTTTGCAGTGCTGGGGATCGAACCCAAGGCCTTTGCATTGAGTTACTTCTCCAAACCTTTTTATTTTTTAAATTTTGAGATAAGGTATTGCTAAATTGCTCAGTTTTTCAGCCTGGGCTCAAATTTGTGATATTTCTGCTTCAGCCTCCCAGAGTACTGGAATTACAGGTATGCACCACCATGCCCAAATTTGTTTCCAATTTTGAGCTAACATAAAGTTGCACTCCTTGTCCTGACCATGTGCCCTGTGTATTTCTCTAGAACTGTAGCAACAACAACAACAACAAAAAGTATCTAAACTAAAATGGGCATGGTGGCGAACTCAGGAGGCAGAGGCAGGAGGATTGCCAAGATTTCAAGGCCAACCCGGGCTACACAGTGAGTTCAGGGCCAGCCTGAACTACATAGCAAGACCCTGACTCAAAAAACAAAACAAAACAAAACAAAAAACCAAACTGAGTTTTAGCTGTTCCCTACCTGTGGACAATCTGGTACAAAAAAGAAAACAGTCTAATTGATATCCCTGGAATACCAATCAGACCAAGCAACTTTTATATGTTGATTGGCCACTGTGTTTCGTGATTTGCCTGTTCATACCCTTGGCCTACATCAGCTTTTCCTTCCTTTCTTCCTTCCTTTCTTCCTTCCTTCCTTCCTTCCTTCCTTCCTTCCTTCCTTCCTTCACTGACTGCAGTGCCAGGATCCAGCCCAGGGCCAGTGCTGTGAGGCAGGTGAGGCACCAGCTCCGCCTGCAGCCTCAGATTTGCTTTTTAAACTGAGCTGGGTTTTTCCCTGTTGATTTTTAGTTCTTTATACAGTCTTTGTATTAATCTTGTGTTACAAAGATTTTTTTTCCCACGTGACCAGTATTTTTCCTATATTGTCTTTAAACAGAAAAGCCAGTTGCAATGACATAGGAAAACTTCTCATTTTTATTTGAAATATTTTAGTTTTTGTGCACTGTGGTCACCTGTTTCCATGGCTTCCCTGTGGCGATGGATGCTGGATTTCTGGACCACAGAAGACTGTGCTTTGCCTGCGTCTGTAGTGCTGAATTCTTGACTGGTGCATGCTGTGTGTTTAGTAAATATGGATGAATAAATGAGTGATGAATGAATGCATAAAGTAGTTCAGCAAGGATTTCATGTCTGCAGAAGTCTACCATAATATGATTTGTGACTCTATGGAGGAACTGGCTGATAATGGTACTTTTAGGTACATTAATGCTACTGACATAAAAGACTATTGTGCCAAAGTTTCTATTATTTTCTTTCTTCCTTTTTTGTTTTTTGAGACAAAGTCTCTCTATATTTAGTTCATGTTAGCCTTGAACTCATACTTCCTGCCTCAGCCTCCCAAGTATTAGGATTACAGGTGTGAACCAACACCCCTGGCAAAGTTTCTATTTCTGACTCTTATTTTATTTAGCACTTTAGAAAAGAGTGATTTGAGACAGTCATAATGTCACCTGCTGATAATCTCAGCACTCAGGAGGCTCAGGCAGGAGGATGGGAGTTTGAGACCAGCATGGGCTACATAGGGGGTTTCGGGCATGCTTGGACTACCCAGTGAGGCTCTGTCTCAGAAAAAGTAAATGAATGCTTTGTGTGAGATTACAGAAAGTATACAGAACTTGTAAGACTTCTGGAATATAAAATATAAATATGTAATATAGCCATGATTAATTCAAGAGCCAAAATAATCTTAGCAGTTGGGGTACTGGACAGAGGAAAATACCTCCCAAGACAGAGTGGGATACTGGACAGAGGAAAATACCTCCCAAGACAGAGATTTCTGGAGCAACTACAGTGCTCAGGCATTGTGCTTCTGTGTCTCTCTGGTAAACACTTAAAATCTTAAAGATCCCTCCCTGGTGTTGAGATTCTCTCAGGGAAGTTTCTTTAAAAAAAAAAAAAAAAAAATATATATATATATATATATATATATATATATGAATTTACTTTGGAGACAGGGTCTCACTATATAGTTCAGGCTGGCCTTGAACTCACTATGTAGTCCAGGCTGGCCTCGAACTTGTGGCGATCCTCCTGCCTCGGCCTCCTGAGTGCTGAGATTACAGGCTTGAGCCACCACCCTCATTTTGAGTCTCACATTTATTGAATGTTTTGAAAAGTCCGTGAAAAGTGCATGAAGTGAAGCCAGGGAGAAAACCTAGCTAAGAAGGCGTAACAGGGTGTAAGCTGGAAATTTCCACTAGCCCAGGTAGTTACAAATCTCACCAGATCAGCCCGTCAGCTAACAGGGTTGGCCAGGCTGTGAGACAGTGTTGAAGCATTTGTGAGAGAAGGGGCAGCTGAGTTGGTATTCATTGCATTCAGTTTTTTTTTTTAAAGTATTCAATTTATCCCAGGCAGTAAGCAGCATAAGCCTGTTTTTAAATTAATACATCACATGAGTCTAATGTTTAAATTGGGAAGAACAAGTTAATAATTAAAGCTGGCTCACTCCTTCCACAGAAGGTGAAGATCATTCCCATGCCCTTGGCTACCCAATATCTTATCATGTGCACATGATTTTGTGTGTTACCTACCCACATATGTATGTAAGTGCACATTTATGCGATACACTTATAAAAATAATATTCTATGGGGCATGAAATAGAAAAGTGAACGTGACACAGAGAAGCAAAACCTCAAATGCACGGTAATGCTCCCTGAAAGCCCAAATTAAATGTGATTTAAAGGACAACTGCAAGGGCACCATGTATTTGGTAAGCAACCTTGTGTCAGGAAATAAAACAGAAAGATTTTGGGATTAAAGACACAATCCCTCCCAGGGTATGCACGTTCTCACACGCACATTCACAACTAAAGAATCACCAGATTAATATTAATCCCTTAGCTTCCTTTTTAGAATGAACTCAATTCTATCTGAAGTTTCTGTTAAGGATGAAAAAATATCTCCACAAGGATGCACCCAACCCTCACCCCTGAGCACACACAGGTTACGGGCATGGAAATAAAGTAGCGAGTCCCGGCTCTGCAGCAATTACAAGAGAAGCTTCCTAGGCAGCAGAGCCTTTCCCCGTGGGAATAGTCAATTTCCCCAGCAATAGAAGATATAATTATACTGATGTAAATCACAGGGAGAAGCCTGGGAGGGACTGGCCCTTCACCTTCTTTAATTCATTCAAAGATCTCATCTTTTTGACAGGTACCATCAGGCAGTAGACAGGCGCTGGGAGGCAGGATATTTTTCTGTAATTAATTTGCGTAGAGGGAGCAAAAAAGCATATATTGCAAACACCTGAAAGAAATAAGATCATCCAGCTCTGGCAGAGTTCTCCAAATCTTTTTCTCCCCGCCTTAGTAAACGTCTCTGTGGCTGGGCGTGGTGACGGATTGCCTGTAATCCCAGCACTCAGGAGGCTGAAGCAGGAGGATCACCACTGGATGTCTAGGGAGAGTCTCAGGTGCTGCGAACCCGAGGCTGAAGGAGATGTTGCAGGGCCCAGGGAGGAAATACTGTAAACCAACAGCTGTCCCAAAGTGGTGTTTGTTCTCCGGGCCCCACACTCCTCTTTTTGTGGCAAACCTGGAAACAAAGCTGCAGCTCAGGTGCTTTTCATTCATTTCAGGCTGGCAAACTGGATGTCACTCCACCCCCAGGATGCTGCTTCCACGGGGTCCCAGGGACAGAGGTGCCCGTGTTGTGTGGTCGCTCAAAGGCACCTCTGTTGTGTGGATCGAGGCAGGGCCCAGGTGCACATGACGGCCCGGGTCAGAGGGATCTGATTCGACCTGCGCTGTCCTGGGTGTGATTAGCATATCTGGATAACACACTTAGGTCTGCAAGTACTAAAGCAGGAGTTTCTAAAAACTCTTGCTAATTTTTTTATTTTAAGAAATTGGATTTTGTTAATAAAAAATGGGAAGCATCCAGCGTGTTGGCTGGCACCTGCAGTCCCAGTTACTCAGGAGGCTGAGGCAGGAGGCTCACTTATAAAATTCATTTTTCCAAGACTTTAACAAATTTTGCAATGATTTCTTCCTTTAATTCCACTCTGGTTCTCACGGATTGGCTCTTAGCTTTCCTGCTGGTATAGCTAACCTTCTTGGGAACCGTGCTTATATTTTATGCAAATAAAGCCCCCCAAAAGCACAGTGACGACTGTTTTAAGGCACTAACATAAGCACTGTATGCTCTAGGGGAGAGTGGCTCCTGGACTGCAGTGTCACCCTTCGTGTCTGCAGTGACATGCCATGCACGGGTCACTCTCAGACTTTTTTAAAGTCAGATTTCTGTTCAAATATCAAGCAAAGTTACAAACACTGAGCAGATTTTTTTTTTGAATTCTGCTGTTCAAGTAGTGGAAAGTTTGAGCTCGAACTTACTTGTATCCCAGGCTGGCCTCAAACTTGCAGTGATCTTCCTGCCTCAGCCTCCAGAGTGCCTCCCATCTCATGGTACATTGTTATGTGGGGAAAAGATTATAAAACCATGGTACTATATTATGCCATATTAGAGGGAAGAAAGGGGAAATAAAGAATAGAAGAGAGATAGATACGTATGGTCACAGTAGAAAATGTGTTCCAGTCTTAAGGGCTAGCCTTAGTCATCCACGGCTAGTGGGATGGTAGGAATTTAATTTTCTTCCTTTGATTTATCTGAAACTTAAAATGCAGAGAATGTGTGTTACTTTTTATTGTTGTAATAATAAACAAATGATGGGGAGCACCCAGAAATTCCCTCAGAAGGCCCCAGGCCTCAGCTGCTAGGGCTTTGCGTTTTTAACTAAGGTTGTCCTGGCAAAACTTTTCTACTAACAGAAGGGGAAGAAGGAAACTAACACTTATTGAGACTTTTTTTGAAAAAGAAACTTTGTTAAGAGAGATTTTAGGCAAATGCAATAGAAAAGGATAATGAATCGCCATTTATCCATGGACACAGAGCTTCAAATCATGAATCCTTTTATTTCATCACAGTTTCCCCTTCTCTTTTCCCATGGTATTTGAAGCAAATCCCAGCCCTCGGTCATTTTCTAACATTTTCATTAGTCGATGCTAGCAGTACACCATGAGTACATTCAGGGTGGGGAGTTGGTACATGCGCATAACACATCTCAACTCTTTTTCCTTCCCCTTCTCCCTCTCTATCCCTTCACCACTTTGTCCCCTTCTCATTTGCAAAAGATCTATCTCCAAGTTACCTATTATCTTTTTTATTTTGCTTTTTAATTTATTTATACTTTGGTTTCTTCTATAAGAGAAGCCATGCAATATTTACCCTTTCATGTCTGATTTATCGCACTTAACATTAGTCTCAAGGTACACCAATTTTCCCACAAATGACTTAAGTTTATTTCTTTTTTATGTCAGAGTAGTACTCCATTGTATATCAATGCTACATTTTATTTATCCATTCATTTGTTGATGGATATATAGGCCACTTCCAAGATTTAGTTATTATGACTCGCACTGCTACAAACATGGGTATGCACGGATCACTGTATTTCGATTAGCTTTTTTTTTTTTTTTTGACAAGGTCTTGTTATGTGTAGTTCAGGCTGGCCTTGAACTCACTAAGTAGCCCAGGCTGGGCTCAAACTCCTGCTGATCCACCTGCCTCAGTCTCCCAAGTGCTGGGATTACAGGCATGTGCCACCACACTCAGTTCTGCTGGGTCACTGTAACATGATGTTTTTAGGTCTGTGAGAAGATAACTAGAAGGGGAATAGCTGGGTTGAATGGACTTTTTAGTTTTAGTCTTTTAAGTAATCTCCGTACTGACTTCCATTTGCACCAGCAATATACAAGGGTTCCTTTTTCCCAGCAACCTTGCCAGCATTTGATATTTGATTTCTTTTCTTTTTTGGTACTGGGGATTGAACTCGGGTCCTTGTGCTTGCGCAGCAGGAAGTGAAACTGTTATTTGATTTCTTGCTGATGGCCATTCTTTCTGGAATAAGATGGAATCTCAGTGTTGTTTTAATTTGCATTTCTCCAATGGCCAGGGATGATGAACATTTTTTCATGTATTTGTTGGTCATTTGTACTTTTCTTCTGAGATGTGTCTATTCATTTTGGTTGCCCATTTTTGTTTGGATTTTTTATTTTGGGTGGTCTAATTTTTTGGCTTCTTTATATATTCTAGAGAATATTCCTCTGTCTGAGGAATAGCTGGGAAAAGTTTTTTTCCCATTTGGTAGACTGTCTCGTCACTCTGTTGGTTGTTTCCTTGGCTGTGCAGAAGCATTTTAATTTGATTAGATCCCATTTGCTGATTCTTCATGTTATTTTTTTGTGTAATTGCAGTTCTATTCAGAAAATCCTTGCCTACCAGGCATGATACTACTTTATCCATAAGTAGCTAAGTATCTTTCTTTAAAAAGCAGGGAAGAGTCTGAAAAAAATCTCACCATTCTCATATCTAAAAATATTGACAATAATTTTTTAATATCATCAACAGTGGTACCTTGGTTCATGAACGCTTTTGTTTGCACAATTTGGTTCACAAACAAAAGCATTTGGCAAAATTTTGTTTTTGTTTGCAAACTCTGTGTTGGGAGACAAACATGACTGCAGCCATCTTTCCTGCACAAACACTAATGTGGCCATCTTTTCCAGAATCAGAGAACAAATTAAGTCTGTGAACTATACCTAGCCAGTGTTTACATTTTCAATTATTTCACAAATCTTTTCAGGTTTATTTGAATGACTGTTCAAATGAGGCTCACATGCTGTGATTTTCTTTGGATAGATCTTTTATTTTTATTTTAAACAATGCTGAGATTCCACCTCACTCCATAAAGAATGGCTGCTATCCAGAAATCAACCAATAACAAATGCTGGTGGGGCTGTGGGGAAAGAGGAACCCTGATCCACTGCTGGTAGGAGTGTAGACTGGTGCAACCACTGTGGAAATCAGTATGGAGATACCTCAGAGAACTAGGACTGGCAGTCCCATTTGACCCAGCTATTCC
>NW_004624730.1:59682839-59696553 GCF_000247695.1 Heterocephalus glaber
ATATATATATGCAAATGTATTATATATGACATTTTCTTTATCCAGTCATCCATTGAGAGGTATCTAAACTGATCCTATAACTTGGCTGTTATGAGCAGTACCAAAATCTATGTAGCTACACAGGCATCACCAGAGTATGTTGACTTTGATTCTTTGGGCTCTGTGAGAAGGAAAGGATAGCTGGATATGTAGTAGTTCTAGATGTTTGAGGAACCTCCACCCTGTTTTCCATAGTGGCTGTACTAATCTATATTGCCAATGGTACAGAAGGGCTCCTTTCCCTACATCCTAGTAAGAATTTGTAATTTTTTTCCTTGATGATAGTTATGTTGACTGGGATGAGATATAATCTCAATAAGTTTTGATTTTCATTTTCCTAATGGCTAAAGATGTTGGGCATTTCTCATCTATTTCTTGGCCATTTGTACCTCTTTTGAGAAATGTCTGTTTAGCTCATTTGCCCATTTACTGATTGGATTACTTGTTGTTTTGTGTTAAAATGTTTGAGTTCTTTATATATTCTAGATATTAACCCTCAACCAAATCCACAGTTGGTAAAGATTCTCTCCCATTCTGTAGGTAATCTCTTCACTCTGCTGATTGGTTTCTTTGCTAGGCACAAGCTTTTTAATTTGATGTAATCACATTTGTTGATTTTTGATATTATTTCCTAAATTGTTGGAGTCCTGTTCAGGAAATTATTGCTCATACCAGTATTTTGAAGCTTTTTTCCCATGTTTTCCCCTAGTAGTTTCAAAGTTTCAGGTGCCACATTAAGGTCTATGATTCACTTTGCATTGATTTTTGTAGCACGAGAGACAGAGATTTAGTTTCATTCTTCTACAGGTGGACATCTGGGCTTCTCAGTGACCTCTGCTGAACAGGCTGCCCCACTCCAGTGTGTTTCTGGCCCCTTTGTTAAGAAACTGATGGCTGCTGATGTGTGGGCTTCTTCCTGGGTCTTCTTTTCAATTCCATTGGTCTATGTGTCTATTCTATGCCAATACCTTGCTGTTTTTTCTACAATGGCTCTGTAGTATATGTTGAAATCAGGAATTGTAAAAGGCAAAGATTATACAATCTGAAATCAGGTGTTGTGATGCCTCCAGTCTTGCTCTTTTTGCTCAAGATTGCTTTAGTTTTGGGGATTTTTCTTTCTGTTTTGTTGTTGTTGTTTTTATGTTTTTGTTTTTTGCAACAAGGTGTCATTTTGTAGTTCAGGCTGGCCTCAAACTCTAAGGGATCCTCCTGCCTCAGCTCCTGAGTGCTGGGATTACAGGTATGTGCCATCATACCCAGCTGGTTTTGGGGGATTTTTTCAGGCTTCCATACACATTTTAGGATTGTTTTTTCTAGTTCTGTGAAGCGGGTCACTAGTGTTTTGATGGTTACTGCACTGACTGTGTAGAATGCTTTTGGTAGTAGTGTTATGCCAACAATATAAATTTTCATAATCCATGAATATGGGAGGTCTTTCAGTCTTCTAGTATCTTCTTCAATGTTTTATTCTTTTCATTGTTGAGGTCTTTCACTTCCTTGGTTAGCTTTATTTCTAAGTAGTTAATTGATCCTTTAATTTTTCAGGCTATTGTGAATGGGATTGTTTTCCTGATTTCTTTCTCAGTAAGTTCATAGGTATATAGGAAAGCTACTGATTTCTGTATGTTGATTTTGAGTTCTGCTCTTTTGCTGATTTTATCAGTTCTGAGAGACTTTTAGCGAACTCAGGGGTTTTCTAGGTATAGAGTCATGTCGTCTTCAAACAGGGATAATCTGTCTTCTTTGTTTATTTATAGCCCTTTTATTTCTATTTCTTGCCTGAGTGCTGTGGCTAAAGTTTCCAGTACTATATTGAGCAAGAGTGGTGATAGTGGACATCCTTGTCTTTTTCCTGATTTCAGAGAAAATGTTTTGTTGTTTTCCTATTCAGCATGATATTGACTATGATTTTGGCACATATAACCTTTATTATATTGATGTATGATGCCTCTATACCTAATTTATTAAGGTCTTTTTTATCTTGAAGGGATGTTGAATTTTATTGAAAACTTCTCCTGCCTCTATTAATACAGTCATTTGACTTTAATCCTTTATTCTATTTTTTATGGTGTATTACATTTATAGATCTGAGTGTGTTGAATAAACTTGCATCTCTGAGATGAAACCAAATCGAACATAGTTTAGGAAATTTGTATTGTGATATTGAATTCAGTTTCCAAGTATTCTTTTGTTTGTTTGTTTTTTGAGATGGTCTCGCTATGTAGCCCAGGCTGGCCTCAAACTCCTGATCTTCTTGCCTCAGCCTCCTGAGTTCTGGAGCTGCATCCCCCCTCTTACCATGCTTCTTAATGAACATTTTAAAATATTTGTTTGTGCAGAATTAGCTTATCTTTTAAGAAGGAATTCTCACAATGCAGTTTTGCGGTTCTCTTTGCAACAGTCTCGAGATGAAGGGAGTCTTTGTTACTGCCATTGGCAAGAGGTACCCTGTTCTCAGTGGCTGGGATGCTTCTTACTATTGTGTCTTTGTCATAGCTCTCAGAAGTGAGATTGGCTATCCCCCACAAGACTCAAGAGAAGAAATTGCAGTTCGGAAAAGTAGAGAACTTTTTCGACTTCTTAGGACAAACAGGTGGCAGAACCAGAGCTTGAACCCAAATCCACCTCTGGTTGAATTGAATGATCTTTGATCCTATACCACGCTTTCCTTGAGGGTCACTTTTCAGTTAGTATAACACAAATTAACTTTTTTCTCATTATAAAAGAAACGTATCTTCACCAAAGAGCATTTAGAAATATAGAGAATTAAATTTAAACGATGTCAGACTGTGTCTTTTCACGCAGAGTGCCTAATCTAAGACATTGTAAAGACTATTCTTAATTAGCTGTCTTCCCAAAGATAAAAGCATGGAATTGAAGTCTTGAGTCAGCACTTTTTTTTTTCTCATCAGAAGTCTAGCATTCTGTAAAGCTTAAAGGTTTAACTCATTAAATCCCACCTACCTGCTTTATGTGTGCTCTAATTTCCGGTCTCATACCTATTTCATTTGTTCACTTGGGAAGAAAGCAAATACAACAAAAAGAAATCAAGTCCCACTCTGTCCAATAGCTCACAGAGCGTCTTAAATCAACACAGCCACTGTAACCAGTTCTGATTCAACTAATTATTTTTGTCTGTGGCGTTTTGCATTGTCTCTCCTACCCTAGCTTCCTGATCCTCAGACGCGGAACAATGCCTGGCCCAGATGTTTGCTGGTGTAGCGCTCCAGCTCGGCTTATGAAAAGGAGATGGCCCTTACAGTCCCGGCCCTCAGACCTTCGGAGCCACGCCCTTTCTTTTGACTCCCTACACGTGGTAGCAGAAAGCATTCCTTGCGACACAATGGAACAACTTCACAGCCGCCCCCGGAGCTGGAGTTGGTATTAAGTTACCTTTTTCAGACCACACCGGTTTACCGGAATAGTTGGGACCAGGTCAGGGAAAGTGCGACAGCGTTACCAGCTTCGCTCGGGCCACACCTGGACGAAAAGTTGGATGCAGAAACAAGATCGAACTTGAGTGTGCTTTGGAATTAAAAACAGCAAATCGCTGCAGAATGGAGACTGCCTGGTGGAGCTGTGTGAAAGGGGACCCGAGCCCAGGCTGTGTGGTTTATTTCTGCTGGAACTCCCTGCTGGAGTTCCCAGGGGCTGGCCCCAGCCCAGACTCAGCTGTGCCTCCAGCAGCCGGCAGCTCCTGACCCAGCTGCACATACCCGCCACATCACTCCTCCTGCTGTAGATTCAGATCTACACCAGGTCTGCTCCTGCCCCAGACACAAGTTCCAAGCGGCACAGGCTGGAGAGAGCATAATTAACCTACCTCCCGGTCCATCCTCTGACCGTCGATATTGGTGCAATACAGATCTTCTGCATGGCATTGCACTCCTATTCTAGCTGCTGGCCCGCTGACTGTTTTAATGAAATTTATATCGGGTCTTAGGGGTTGTCATTAGATGAAAATTATGACTGAGTCTGCAGGCAACTCTCAGATGAATTTGGGAACCTCAAGAATTAATTATGTTCAGAGATGCTACAAGCTATATTGGTAATTTCATTTCTTCTCACTTCAATTGAATTTACCAAACATTCATTGCATTCCTACTGTGTACCAAGCACTGTGGTCACAAAAATGAGTGGGATGTGGTTTGAGCCCTAAGGAACTGTGTGCGTGTGTGTGTGTGTGTGTGTGTGTGTGTGTGTGTGTGTGTGTGTAGATTGAAACCAGGCCCTCCACACTAAGTTGCATCCACCACTGCACACCTGGGTACCTTTCTATGTTAGGTTAAACCAGCTTTTCAAGGCTGACCTTGAACTTACCATCTTCTGGACTCATCCTCCCAGAGTGCTACAATTACAGGGGTGTGCCATTAGCTCAGCAGTTCTTGCTCTATCGAGTTTTGGTCCTCCTCATTCTTCTCTCCTTTCCCATACCCAGCAGGGTCTTGTTTCTGTTCTACACTGGGGGTAGGGGGTGTCTCTCTGTTGCTATGGATACAGGCTGCCCTAACCCCTTCCTGTCTTTGCTGGAGTCTTCCAGACTCTTGAGCACTGAAGCTCTGGGTGACGGGGTTGTTCTTCTGGATTTGAAGATGAGGTCGTTTGTCATGATCAAATAAGTGGAACCAAAAGCTTGATGAGCCAGGGATTTGTCAGGGGACAAAAATAGTTATGCTGTGTTTTCTGAGTTATGAGAATAAAAGTGGTTGTGATTTTTAATTCTTCTAAAGCATTTGAAGGTGAGGAAGACAATACACAGAAGACTTGGGCCTTTTATGCCTCTCTCTTGTTTTTACGAGTCCCCTGGTCATTACAGACCACTCTCCCGGTTGAGGATGGCTGTTCAGAAGTTTTAATTGAAAATTTGGCTTGCATTTTCCAGTTTGGACCTACAGATGAGAATCTGCTTTGGGAAGCACAAGAAAATGAGCAATTTGCCTTGAAAATAGGCATATTTTCCAGCTTCCTATGACTAATGGCACATGAAGGGAGCCTAGTAATCACATAATTAGTTTGCCATTACTAAGAAATCATTGCAGGATCTGTGAGATGTGGTTTGCAATAATTTCAGTGGTTCTGCACCAACAACCTAGACTTTGGGGGCCCACATTTGTCGACAAAGACCCAATTTTCATTGATAGAGCGGTGGGGAATTCCTCTAACTGGAGGACAAAGCTGATTTTCTTTGTATGTCCTTTAGAATCCAATCCTTGGACCAGGTTCAGGAAAAAACATCCTCGAGAATTTGTAAATGTTTCACAAATCCTTAGGCTCTACTCCATTCAGATGCTCTGACTTGATTCCACGCTGAGTTTGAGAATTTGATGGATTATATATACGTTGTAAGTTTTCAGCAACTTCTATTACTATCCACCATGGATCCAGAAAGACAAGGCCACTTTTTTTGTTTGTTTGCTTGTTTTTAATGAGCTAAACAGAAGTAAAATTGAGTAGTGCTTATATGTTTGAAAATGTTTCCCGGGATTTTAATAAGAGACACCCAAGTGATCCAACATTACAGGCAAAACTAAAGAGGAAAAAAAATAACCTATAATTTTCTCATCTAGAGTTAATGTTTACATCAGCTATAAGTTAAACATTGTGGAAGCCAGGTGATGGGTATTTGAGGTTTAAAATTCTAATTTTTATATGTTTGAAGTTTTCTATAATAAAACAAAACCTCAATAAAGTTAGACATAAAACATCAAAGAAGGAAAAGATTAATAATATAAAAAAATTAGAAAAAGAGAAAGAAAAAGAGGAAGAAGAGGGGAGAGGGAGGAGAAAGGGAGACAGAGTATGCAGAAGGCTCCGGTCTTTTATTCTGGAGAGAGGTGGTAGGGTAGCTGCTTTATGTTTTCAATTATTAGTAAAAAGTGCAGGGCAATTATCTCTGGAGCCATTGAACAATAATAGTTCATGATAATAACCCCCTAATAAATATTCAATATGAACTAGGACCTTAAGGAACACTGTTACATTTAACCTTTACAGCCACCCTGTGACAGAAGAAACATCAAGATTTATGTTTTTAAAATATAAGCACTGAGGTCGCAAGAATTCCAGTGACTTTCTCCGGATCACAAGTCAGTAGGTGGCTACCAGAGCCCGTGCTCCGCAGCACAATGGTGTTTCAGAGTGGCCTTCAGAAGAACAAAGTCTTCATGCAGGGCTGGGATGAGCACCGCAGCTTGGAGACTTCCGAGCCACCCCTGGGACCTGCTCTGTAGGTGACAATGGTGTGATCTCGGGCCAGAGCAGGTATTGTAGGTCCTAATTCCCCCCTGTGTAAAACAGAGCAGAGGAGGCACAGGAGCACATGGTAGGTGCTCAGTGGCACTGGAGCTGGAATTTTCCTCTTGCTTGGTCTTTTTGGCTGTTGTGGGGTGTGTGCACACCACTCTGGCTGCTCAGGACTCAAGAGACTGCTCCCAGGGGCTTCAAAATAGCTTTCAGCAATGAGAAGAGGCTTAAAAAGTGACCTCCCTGATGTTGCTAGAAGGTGGAGTCCAGGCCTACTTGAAGTAGACTTCAAGTCAGCCTGACTTCTGGCCAT
This sequence comes from Heterocephalus glaber, assembly GCF_000247695.1. The sequence continues at coordinate 59,689,435 of NW_004624730.1, forward strand.
TGTTTAAAAAATACAAGAGCACACAGGGGTGTTTTTATAATCGTCAGTGAGATAGAGGTGACTCATCTTATTGCCACTGAGTCAACCCTGCAGCTGGGAGAAAGATGAGCAAGGCCTACTCAGCCCTGATCCCAGCTTTCCTCAGAAGACTGGGAGTTCTTTGGGTGGACTGGGTTGTTTTCCTGTTCTTCCTGTGAGCCAGAGATGGCCTTGAGGACATGGTGGCACAGTTGGTTACTTGCCACGATGGCTACTTAGACTTCTGGTCCTAAGACGGGGTGGGGCAAGGTGGGGGAGATTGATCATCAATGAAAAGCTAAGTTAATTATAGAAAGTGTTTGAAAGAGATAACTAAAATAATAAAAATAATAACCCAGTAACCTGCAGGCCAGACCAAGGAATGCAAAGTTAACTTGAAGTTCTTAGGTGTGTCATGCTGCATTTGGAGTCAATGCTATGAAAATGAGGAGCCTAGAAAAACAGGACGAAAATATCTAAGTGCAACACACATGTGTATCTACAACATGACAAATCTCTCTTAACTTGTCTTCTTGTCTCATCCACCCCACCCTGATCAGATTGTGTGCACAAGCCTCTGAATTCTTAAATGTCTCACTATACAAGGGTTTTCCTCAAACTCCTCCAAGGAGGCCTTGAAGAACCTATTGTCATGAAATAACCATTTTCATACACTTTGGTGCACAGCCTTTCTGTCTTCCCATGTAAACAATAGCAGTACTTATTTCTTTTTTGGTACCGGGGATCAAACTCGGGTCCTTGCAATTGTGAGGCAGGCAGCGAAACCACTGAGCTAAATCTCCAGCCCAGCAGTACTTATTTCTTTTTGTTTGTTTGTTTGTTTGTTTTTCAGCAGTGCTTATTTCTAAGTGCTACAGTTCATTTCAGCTGAAGAAGTCAGCTTGCTATAAAGTGGATGTGGCCTATGGTAATAGATTAATTACTATTTAATCCAGGTTCGGGTCGTTTTAGGCAAATAGGCTGGTAAAAAATGATTCTCCATTTAAAACAGGCCATTTTTTTTTCAAGAAGCTTTTCATATTGCAAGTCATTTCTGTTATAAAGTGGTTTCCTATTTACAGCTCCATTGGTAAACTCCAGCAGGGTAGCAGAAGAAAGCCAAATAAAATATCAAGTAAAAGCATATGGTGTCTTTTGAATTTTATTTAGTAGTTTTAAAAGTTTGATTTTTCTGAGAAGAAATTCTTTTGGCTACTCTGCAGAAACCACTCTGATTTGTAAATTAACTACATAATATATTTCATGTTTGCAGCTTAATTTAGTAGTTCTTTACTCGATTAAATTCCTTTTAACATCATGGGGAGTTATGTCTAAATAATTACTTCAGAACTGGGCCCAACACAGATTTCTGAATGGCTGAATATTAAAAAATGGATGAAAAAGGTTTGCTATTTTTGTGTTGGGTGGAGGAAAATGAAGTGAAGCTTCGAAGTTTCAGAAACGAATGAACACATTATTTCTGTCTCCATCTGATGGGACTTAGAAATAAGAACAAGGGAACTACCGTGCAGAAGCCGCACCATGCTATATGGAAAAGTGACACTTTGACATGTGCAAAATCCTGAGAATTATCCTGAAAATCTGCTTTCAGAATAAACAGCCCTCAGTCAGGTGCCTGTCCGATACAGGTGGTCTTCCGGCAGCTTTTTTTCTGTGTGAACAAATGAAAAAGTGGAGGAATCTGACTGTTCCATTAGTGAATAAGCTGCTTTGGGGGAAAAATGCAAACTGGATTAAGGCTGGATTTTCTAAGAAAGAGGATAGGATCTAAGACCTGAGACTGGCATTTGGCTTTTGGGTACACAATACCCTTTTAGCGACTGGTCGGACCTTTTGCGGTGGATCTGGAAGGGAAGTCAGGCCAAGCCTTGTCCACACGGGAGAGGACCCGAAACTGGGCCACCGAGCCTTGCACGGGGGGTAAAGGGGGGGCAGTTTGGGGCAGCACTGGCCCAGGGCAAAACTGAAGCAGGGAATCTCCATTTCCAGATGCACCTGGATCTGTCCAGTAATTTCCAGTCCTTTCCTCCTTAAGACTGGTTCACTTGGTTAGGATCCATATTGAAAAAAATGTATCACAAATAACAAAACCCAACAGTGTACATATTCTAAATCAACCATCAAATTCTAATTTTGAATTTTTTTTTTTGAGACAGGGTCTCGCTATGGAGTTCAGGCTGGCCTCGAACTCATGGTGATCCTCCTGCCTCAGCCTTCTGAGTGCTAAGATTATAGACATGTGCCACCAGGCCTGGCTTAATTCTTTTTTTTTAAATTCCAGCCCTTTAAAAATTTTTTATTTTGAGGCCGGTTCTCACCAACTTGCTAAATTGTTCGGGCTGGGCTCAATTTGTGATACTCCTGCCTCAGTCTAGTATTATTTTCAAATCTCTATTATGATGCTTGTTTTGTAATTCTAAAATGTGAATTAAAAAAGAATACTGCATATTCTTAAAATATAAAATGGTTAAAAAGAACAAGTTGGTATCTTGTTATTACTTACAAAGTACTAGTTACTAGTTATACTGGATTAAACTTTTTTTCTGGTACTGGGGATCGAAGTCAGGACTTTGCACTTGCCAGGCAGGCGAGGCAGGCCACTAAGGTACATCCTCAGCCTTGGATTAATTTTTGTATTATGGTAGATGTGGCTTTTCGGATTTTTTTTTGAGACAGGATTTCACTTTGTAGTACAGGCTGGCCTAGAACTCACCAAGTTGCCCAGGCTGACCTCAAACTCATGGAAATCCTTCTGCCTCAGGCTCCTGAGTGCTGGGGTTATAGGCTTGTGCCACAACGCGCAGCCCATGGTAGGTATGTTTCTTAAATATTCTACAATTTATTCCACCATTCAAAACAGGATTTGTTTTCTGTGTTCTGTTTATAGCCAGAGTAGGCGCTTTAGAGAAGATACAACAAAAGAAGAATCTCAATGTAGGGGTTTTGGAGCTACAGCCCAGCCCCAGCAGGGAGAGGCTTATTCTGCAAAATTATTGGACTATTCCTGACTCAATCAGATGTCTTATTGACAGCCACCTGGAGTGTTGTGTGTGCAACTGCTTTTCAATTTCTGGTCCCTAGCAGTGGTATGCGGTAGAACTCTGCTGCTTTTGTTAGTTTCATATATGGAATTCATCGTCCATCCAGTTACACAGCCCAGTTGGGAGCCAAGAAGTAGCTGCGTTAGCTTTTCCTGTGAGCTATCGCAACACAACTGCTCGCCACATTTTATTTTTAGTAAGGGGCAAACATTCATGTCCTTTTTAATGAGTTGGAGCTGTCCAGTGGGTTCACTGTCATTGGAGAACTAAGAGTTTGATTTGTTTTGATTCTAGTAACAGATATCCTTTGAATATGTACATAGAAATAACTTTTTTTTTTGTACTGGGGATTGAACTCAGGACCTTGCGCCTGAGAGGCAGGAGGCAGAAACACTGAGCTAAATCCCAGCCCTAGAAATAACTTTTTGAGGGGTAATGATATTTAGCCAAATGCTAACCTCTCAGTAAATGTCAATAGAACTGAACTTCTTAGACATAAAAGTCCTTCATAAACTGCTATTCTTTTTTTTTTTTGTATATCATTTTATTGGAACATTTTAGGTGTACAATATAATGACATTCATCATTGGAGATATGCACCTTTATGCACTCTCTTGGTTCTTATTTTTCCCCCTTTCCCTGCCCTCCCTTCAACCCCTCCATCCCTCCCTATTTACAAAGACTGTTTCTTTTTTTTCATTTTCTCATATTAATTCCTTTCCCTTCTTTCCTTTCCCATACCCCTCCCACTGCCCCTTCCCTTTTGCCCCTTTTCTTCCTATTTCACATTATCTATTATACCTTTTAGTCCTTATTTACACTTTCAGTTTCTCACAGTAGATAAACTATTTAGTATTCACACATGTGTGTCCTATTTATTTCACTTAAGAGTATCGCCTCAATGTGTATCCATTTAGTAATAAATGTCTCTAATTTCTCATTTTTGATGGCTGTGTAGTACTCCATTTTACAAACATCCACATTTTCTTTGTGTGTGTGTGTGTGTGTCTGTTTGGTACTGGGGATGGAACTTGGGTCCTTGCGCTTGCACAGCAGGCAGTGAAACCACTGAGCTAAATCCCCAGCCTAAAACAAGCACATTTTCTTTATCCAGTCTCCAGTTGATGGGCATTTGGGTTGCATCCAAGTTTTAGCTATTACAAATTGTGCTGCTATGAACATAGGTGCACATATATCACTGTAGTATGATTCTTTTAATTCTTTGAGGAAGATCCCCAGCAGGGGAATAGCTGGGTCAAATGGGACTTCCAGTCCTAGTTCTCTGAGGTATCTCCATACTGATTTCCACAGTGCTTGCACCAGTCTACACTCCCACCAGCAGTGGAGCAGGGTTCCTCTTTCCCCACAGCCCTGCCAGCATTTGTTATTAGTTGATTTCATGATAGCAGCCATTCTTTCTGGGGTGAGTTGGAATCTCAGTGCTGTTCTCATTTGCATCTCTCGAATGACCAGTGATGTTGAACATTTTTTCATATGCTTATTTGCTATTTCTACTTCTTTGTGTGAGAAATGTTTGTTTATTGCAGATTAAACTGCTATTCTTAAACTTCAGTGCAAGTATGTGAATGAATTTATAGTGCTCAGAGGATTGGATTAATAGCAGCATAAATCTACACTGCATGGACAATACCTAAGTGGGATTTTTATCAATGGGTGCAAAAATAGGCTTCAGGTAGACCTGAGGCTTGGGGCTTGTGGGAAGAATACACTGGAGACCCTGGCCTGTGATTCAGTCAAACTATCCAACCACTCTGGAATGCATGAGGCTGTTATTCATCAATTGCTTGTTTGTTTAATTCTATTATGAAAAATTTCAACATAAAAAAGACAGTACCATGAAGCCTTGTACACCTATTATTTAGTTTGTCCCTTCCCACACATTATTTTAAACCCCTTTCTCACAATTTTTCTCAAACTTTGAAACAAATCTTGACCTTTTCACTTTTAAAAGGAAGCAGATAGGCACCTTTCCAAACTCTCTAGAACATTCCTTAGCTTGGGGTTGAGCTCAGGTGGGAATCTTCCTAGCAGAAGCCCCAGCTGGGGTCTTCATTTCAGTCATGCTGTAACCCCTTCCTGTTTTGGTGTCTGTAGGCACATGTGCGTGTGCGCATGCACACACACATACACGGGCACATATACACACAGAGATCCATGTTCTTTGTATTACAGAAACCTAACTTTTTTTTTGGTACCGGGGATTGAACTCGGGACCTTGCGAGGCAGGTGCCAGACCCACTGAGCTAAATCCCTGGCCAGGAAACCTAACTTTTAACTGTATCTACTGTCATTTTTTCCATCAGTGAAGCATCTCACCCTCATGCTCAAGCACTGAGTTATGTGATTAGCAGATGTTTCTCTTGGATTTCTATGTCATTTTCTTTCCATGTTCATTTTTTAAAAATTGAAGTTAATCTTAATACTTTCACTGATTAATTGTACTAATTGTCCTGTCCATTTTGCCTGAAAACTAAATTCACTGATGCTAAAGATGCTAAAAAATACTGTGCCATTGACAGCTAAAAACAGAAGCCTAATAAAGTGGCAGCATAGTTGTATGCATGTTAGAAGGTTTGCCAAAATTAAATACAATATCTAAAATTTTCCCCCAAAAGATATTAAAACATGAAAAATGATAAGAAATACACCTACACACATAAGTATATATGTACCTATGTTCAACAACAATATGGCGTTTTCTCTTGAAAAAAGTTGTTTACCTACGAAAGCAGGTATTAGAAGTGTTGGGTCTTGTGAATTATTACGAAAGTGGTAGAAGGGTTATCAGAAATTAATAAAATGTTGCAACACCAGATGTGCATGGGTGTAGCTTACTGTCCTCAGTTTAGTATTGGCACCGGACACCACAGTTCTGAGGTCTTTCAAAGCTTTAAGTTTTGAGTCCTGCTTTTCTGTCTGGCAGATGCAGATCCTTCCAGTATCTGCTTATAATAGATAATCTGTTTCATCAAAATTTAAATTTTGATACAAAGAATTGTCTTATTCAATTAACTTCTGCATACCAACTGGCTATTTTTTGTAGCTTGCTCAGCTGCATCCACAGTTTCCCTGGGCAGCTGAAAGCTTTAGAACTGTAGGTGTGCTTCAGACAATCAGAGCAGCCACCACTAACCCTAAAAGGAGCCAATTCTGCAGGATTTGGTAATTTGTGTTCAAGGTCTTTGCATACAGATAGCATTTTCCTTTAAGCACGCAGTGCTTAGCATTTTGAATCAGGGTACTTAAGACAAGTTTGGGATATTGAATGACTGTTTATTGAAATAGTTTTAAAAGTCCACGAGATGGAAAAACAGCAAAACCCAACCTTGCAGGGTGAAATGTGCTGTGAATGGTGGGCAGGTAGATGTCAGAAGTGTGTGTGTATATGTGTGTGCATGTGTGTGTGTTTGAGGTGTTCCCACTCATCTTCCCTTGGCCGGATGCGGTTTTCTCGCTTCATCTAACATTTCTTGCAGACAAAACTGGGTGTGAGCAAATGTGCAATTTGAGTTATGTTCAGTTGTTCCGTAATATGTCCATTATGTTGAAATAATTTGTGTTTTCAAATAAGAGATATCAGGACTGACTGCAGTCTGAAAACCACATTTATTACACAGGATGGCCAGGTGGTAGAGATCTGTAATTCCTATCTGCAATTCTGAAATCTGTCAAGCTCTGAAAATTGAAAGCTGTTTTTCTTTTTCTTTTTCTTTTTTTGACAATGTAGCTTAGATAAAACTTGATTCAATTTAAGTTCATTTATCAGCAACCTGGTTTAAACTGACATGAAGTTCTTCATGTCACTAAGTGGGGCTAATATTTTAATATTTTGCAGATATTTTTTATTCTTTAAGTTTATTGGTACATTTTAGATATACAATCTGATGACATTCATCATTGGGAATTTGTACCTGTACATGATATATCTTGGTTCTCATATTTTCCCCTTCCCCTGCCCTCCCTTCAACCCCTCCACCCCTCTCTATTTACAAAGACTTTTTTTCCATTTCTTCCTTTT
>NW_004624730.1:59697119-59732731 GCF_000247695.1 Heterocephalus glaber
CAGCCATTCTTTCTGAAGTGAGGTGGAATCTCAGCATTGTTTTCATTTGCATCTCTCAAATGACCAGTGATGTTGAACATTTTTTCACATGTTTAATTGCTATTTCTACTTCTTTGTCTGAGAAATATCTGTTCATTTCAGATGTCCATTTTTGGATTGGGTCTTTAAATTTGGGAGGTCTGATTTTTTTTTTTAAAGTTCTTTGTATATTCTAGAGAGCAGATCTTTGTCTGAGGAACATCAGAAAAAAATTTTCCCACATTGTGGGTTATCTCTTCATGCTGTTGGTGGACTCTCTTGCTGTGCAGAAATTTTTAATAAGATGAGATCCTACTTGTTGATACTTTGTGCTAGTTCAGGTGCGACTGAGGCTTTGTCCGTAAAATCTTTTCCTAAGCCAATGTGTTCAAGAGTTCTACCTAACCTCTGTTCCAGCCAGGTTAGTGCTTTAGTTTTAATATTTAGATCTTTGATCCATTTCGATTTTGGTCTAGTGCATGGTGAGAGATACAGGTCTAGCTTTAATCTTAGGCAAGTTGAAACCCAATTTTTCCAGCACCATTTATTAAAGAGGCTATCTTTCCTCCAGTGAGGGTGTTTGGCTCCTTTGTCAAAAATGAGGTGCCTGAGTGTTTCTGGAGTTGTTTCTGCATCTTCTAATCTGTTCCACTGATCCTCAGATCTGTTTCTTTGCCAGTACCATGCTGTTTTTACCACAGTTTCTTTGTAGTATATTTTCAAGTTGGGGATTGTGATACCCTCTACCTTGCCTTTGTTGCCTAGAATTGCTTTTGCTGTTCTAAGTCTCTTCTTGTTCCAAATGAATTTTTGGATTGTTTTCTTAGGTTCTGTGAAGTATGGAATTTCGGTTAGAATTGCATTGAATCTATATAGCAGTTTTGGGAGTCTGGCCATTTTCACTATATTGGTTCTTTCTACCCAGGAGCAAGGGATGTCTTTCCATTTTCTGATATCATCTTCAATCTCTCTTTTCAGAGTGCCATAGTTTTCGGAGAAGAGGTCTTTGATTTCTTTCATTAGGTAGATTCCTAGGTATTTCATTTTTTTTTGGATGCTATTGTGAAAGGAGTTGTTTCTCCAATTTCTCTCGGTGAGTCTGTTGTTCATGTATAGGGAGGCTGTTGATTTTTGTGTGTTGACCTTGTATTCAGCTATTCTACTGGATTTGGTTATTAAGTCTAGAAGACTTTTGGTGGAGTTCTTGGGGTCTTCTATATAGAGTATCATGTCAACTGCAAATAATGACAATTTGAGTTCTTTGTTTTCTATCTTTATTCCTTTTATTTCTGTCTCTTTTCTAATTGCTGTGTTTAATGTTTCCAAAACTATAGTGAACAGGAGTGGTGATAGTGGACATCCTGGTCTTGTTCCTCATTTTAGCATGAAGGATTTCAGTTTTTGACCATTTAGTATCATATTGGCTATTGGTTTTTCAGAGATGGCTTTTATTAGGTTGAGATAGAGACTGTCTATTCCAATTTTCTGTAGGGTTTTTATTATGAATCAGTGTTGGATTTTGTCAGTGCTTTTTCTACATCTATTGAAATGATCATATGATTTTTGTCCTTGGTTCTGTTAATATAGTGTATTAAATTTATTGATTTGCGTATGTTGAACCATCACTCCACCCCTGGGATGACTCCCACTTGGTCAGGGTGTATGATCTGCATTCTGTTTGCCAGTATCATATTGAGGATTTTTGCATCTATGTTCCTTAGTGAGATTGCCCTATAGTTCTCTTTTTCGGTTGGGTCTTTCTCTGCTTTAGGGATCAAGATGATGCTTGCTTCCAGGAATGAATTTGGGAGTATTGCTTCCCTTTCAATTTCATTGAAGAGTTTAAACAGTGCTGGCAGTAGTTTTCTCTAAATGTCCTGTCGAATTCAACAGTAAAGCATGAGGACCCAGTCTTTTCTTAGTTGGAAAATTCTTAATTACATTTTCAATTTTGTTGATTGTTACTGGGTTGCTTAGAATTTTTAGGTCTTCTTCGTTCAACTTTGGTAATTTATATGTATCTAGAAATTTGTCCATTTCTTCTGTGTTTTCCATCTTATTAGCTTATAGATTCTCAAAGCAGGTATTGATTATCCTCTAGATTTCTGCTGGGTCCATTGTAATTTCATCCTTTTAATTCCTAATTGCATGGAATTGGGTCTTTGATTTCCTTTTTTTTTTATAAGGTTGGCTAAGGGTTTGTCAATTTTGTATATTCTTTCAAAGAACCAACTCTTTGCTTCATTGTTTTTTTTGATATCATTCTCTTTTCTTCATTACATTGATTTCTGCTCTGATCTTTATAATTTCTTCCCTTGTATGAGATTTGGGTTTGTCCTGCCCTTCTTTTTCTAGAAGCTTGAGATTCAGCATAAGGTTGTTTATTTGAGCTTGCTCTGTTTTCCTAATATGAGTATTCACCGCTATGAATTTCTCTCATAAGACTGCTTTCAGGGCCGGGGATTTAGCTCAGTGGTTTTGCTGCCTGCTGCGCAAGCACAAGGACCCAAGTTCGATCCCCGGTACCAAAAAAAAAAAAAATACTGGTTTCATTATGTCCCATAGAGTTCAATATGCTGTATTGGAATTGTCATTTAATTGTAGGAGCTGTCTTATTATTTCTTTAATTTCCTTTGTAACCCATTGGTTATTCAGAAGTGCATGGTTCAATTTCCATGTTTATGAAATTCTTGCTGTTTCTTTTGCTATTGATGTCCAATTTCATCAAACTATGATCTCATAATATACAGAGGATAACTTCAATTCCTTTGCATTTACTTAAGCATGTTCTAGGAGCGGGTATGTGCTGTATTTTGGAGAATGACTTGTGTGCAGCTGAAAAGAATGTGTATTGATTTTGTGGGGTGATACATTCTGTAAACATCTCTTAAGTCCATTTGTTCAAGAGTTTGAGTTCTAGTATTTTGTAGTTGATTTTTTGTGTATTTGATCTATCTATTTGTGGTAATGGGGTATTGAGTTCCCCCACTACTATTGTATTAGTGGTTATTTGATTTTTCATGTCTGTTAGTATTTGTTTTATATAGTTGGCTACACTAGTGTTTGGTGCATATATGTTTATGATTGTCATCTCTTCCTTTTGGATCATTCCCTTTACAAGGATATAGTGTCCTTCTTTGTTTCTGTTAATCAGTGTTGGTTTGAAATCCACTTGATCTGCAAAGAGGATAGCTACTCCTGCTTTTTGGGGGGTTCCTGTCGCATGAAATGTTGTTTTCCACCCTTTAACTTTCAGTCTATGAGTTTCTTTTTGAATTAAGTGTGTTTCTTGTATGTAGCATATTGTTGAATCTTACTTCTTGACTCATTCTGCCAATCTATTTCTTTTGATTGGTGAATTGAGACCATTGACATTGATGGTTATAACTGATTGACTTATCCTTCTCATGACCTTTTCCTGTTGTTGGATTCTCCCCTTTTGCATTTAATTCCTTGTGTTGACTGATGGATTCATTCTGCTGGGCTTTGTGGGGTTCTGACCCTCACTGTCTTTTCCTAGGATATTGTCTAAAATTTTTTGGAGTGGCAGTTTGGTATTCATGAAGTTCCTCAGGTGTTCTTTGTGATGAAAGTATCTTATTTCTCCATTGATTTTGAAAGTTCTGCAGGGTACATCAATCTGGGATCTGGGTTGGAGATTGTTTTCTTTTAGGGCTTGAAATACTTCACTCCTTTCTCATCTTGACTTGAGATTTTGTGTTGAGAAGTCTGCTTTGATTCTTTGATTCTGATGGGCTTTCATTTTTTTTTTTTTTTTTTTTACTGGGGCCCAAACTTGGGACCTTGCGAATGCAAGGCAGGCACCAGAAGCACTGAGTTAAATCACTGATGGTCTTTCCTTTATATGAGATTTTTTAATTTTCTCTAAGTGCTTGTAGAATTTTGTTTTTATATTGGGTTTCTGGAATCTATGGCTATGTGTAGATTTTTTTTGATCATGGCTAGTTGGAGTCCTGTGTGCCTCACTTATCTGTATGTCAAATTCTGTTTTTGTTTTTGTGGGTTTTTTTGGTACCAGGGATCAAACTCGGGTCCTTGCGCTTCTGCAGTAGGTGGTGAAACCACTGAGCTAAATCCCCAGCCCAGTATGTCAAATTCTTTTCCCCTGCTTGAGAAGTTTTCTGCCATTACTTCTGTGAACAGTTTTTCTTTTTTATGTCATTTGCACTCTCCTGTGTCTTTATGGACTCAGATCATTCTTATGTTTATCTCCTTCATTTCATTTTTTTGTGTGTGTGGGGGTCCTGGGGATTGAACTCATGACCTGGTGCTTGCAAGGCAGGCATAGTGCCCCTGTGCTAAATCTCTGGCCCATTCTTCTTTTCATCATCTAGAAGCTGTGGGTTGATTTCTCACAGTTCCTTACTATTTTTAAGAAGTTTTTCTTTTGCTGGTCACTAATTGCAATCCTGTCTTCTATATTCGATATTCTGTCCTCACATTGGCTCATTTTGCTGTGTAAACTTTCAATGGAATTTTTAATTTCTTGGATATCTGTTTGCATCTGTTTTATGGATTCCATTTGTTTCCTATGCTGGAATTCCGTGATGTTCCTCAGCTCCTCTATTTTTTTTATCTGTGTCTGCTCTAGAGTTATTAGTCATGTCTTTCACTATGGACACAATCTCTGTTATTATCTGAGAAATTATTTCTGATCTTAGTTTTTCCAGATCTTCTTTCATTGCCAGTTCAGGGAATCCAGGTTGTTGAGTATGAGATTGTTTCATCTCATTACCGCCTGGGGTTGCCTTTGGTGATCTGGAAGTCTGGTTTTGAGTCTTGTTTACATGTCTTCTCATTTCAACAGATGCAGTCTGCTGTGACTTTGTTGAGGTGACTCTTTGCTCACTCAGTGGGCTTCAATTCTCAGGAACCCACAGAGAGGCCTTTTTTCTGCTGCTTACCACTGTGCCAATTTATGGGTTCAGAATGATGGCTTTCTATATCCCTGGGGTGCACTGTTGTCCAGGTGGGGTTCTGGATGGGGCCTGTGGACACTTACCAATGATTTCTAGGCAGGCCTCTGGTTGGGGCCTGCACACCTATGCAGCTGTTTTCCAGGTGGGCCTTTGGCTGGGGCCTGCAAACCCAAGCTGCTGGTGTCTGGGAGGACTTCTGGTTGGGGTCTGCATGTACTTACCAATGGTTCTCTGCAGTTATTATTTTGAATTTTATAGTTACATGCTGTCCCAGACAGTGACACATTGGAGGTCTATATACAGGCTAAGCAGCTTTCTAACATTCCCAAGATTCTAAATTCTGAAGTAAACATGGGCCTGATAGTTTTGGATAAATGAGTGGAGATGTAATGGTAAAAAAATATATGGCCCGTTTCAATTAACACATCATATTTATATTTTAACAAAGCTCCTCAGCACTGTCTAACATTTAATGTTGCCCATGATAGCAAGTCTGGTGGGGACAGTGGCCTGGTTGACCAATTCCTCCTTTGTGGATACTGTCTTCTTTGACTCCAGTACCTCATATTCTGGTCTTCCCATCTCATCTAGCTCTTCCTTCTTAGATTTCAGTAAGTGTTTCTCTTCCCGGCTAAAATCAGTGTTTATAAAAGTATGATCCAAACTATATCTGCATCAGAACCATCCTAAGACCTTGTTCAAAATGCAAACTCCTGGGCATTGGGCCAAACTTTGTAAATTAGAAATTCAGAGTGTAGAGCTCGGAATACGGTTTTTTTGTTTATTTGTCTGTTTTTTTTAACAAAAAACTCAGATGCATTAAAGTTTGGGGTTTACCACTGTAAACAATGGTATCCTTCAACATCCTTTGCTGTGCTCCCTCCTGGGTCTCACTTTGTTCTCTCTGTGTCCATGGCCACATATGTGGTGACAACTCCACCATTAAGCTCCACCCTTGGGCTTCAGAATCTTGTGTGCAAATGTTAAGTGGCCACTGGTGACTTGAGTGTCACACACATACTTAATCAACTACTAAATCAGCAAATTCAAAACTAGACTCATTTTCCCTTTACATTCCAACAAATGGAACCACAGGTATCCCAGGTTCCCAAGCTAAAAACCTCAGCTCATCTTTGAGTTTCCTTTCATTCTCTACTTCCATGCCCTATCTCTGTTTTCAAAATATATCCAAGCTGGACATAGTGGCACACCAGCACTCCAGGAGGCTGAGGGAGGAGGATCAAAAATTTGAGCTGAGCCTGGGCAAATTAGCAACTTAAAGAGAACCTGTCTGAAAATAAAAAAATAAAGAAGGGGTGAAATGTAACTCACTGTGAAGGCCCTGGTTCAATTTCCAGCACAGATTTAACTTTCCACTTTTCTCTTCCCTTAACCTCAGCCATGCTCATCTCCTGCCTGTGATGCTACCTCAACGTGATTGTCCCATTTTACCCTATCCTTCTCGAGTTCACCATCCACAATGGAACCTGATGGGTCTTTCTAAAAAGCAAATCAAAATATGTCACTGTCCTGCTTTAGAACCTATCAAAGCTTCCATGGCACTTGCTAATGTCCCAAATCCTTATCAGGACTTGCAGAGCTCGGGTTGGCTCTTTGTCCCCATCAATATGGGCCTCTAACCTGTGACACTCAATCTTGCTTCTCCCATTTTATTAATGTGCCCCTGCTGCACACTCTCTGTCAGGGCTCCAATCAGACTGGGTGGAATTATTTGCTTCATTATCCATCTTCATCATCATCAGACCCTAACCTCCACCATAGCTGGGACTTGACTGTCTTGTTTGTTGCCGAACATTCCTGTGGAAAACATGGAATTAATATCTGACACACACATGAGTAAGTGACTGACATTGGCCCATTAGATGTGACAGCAGTGGCAGGGACTTTCCTGCTGCTTAAGCAAAACCAGTGAGGGTGGCTGGCCACTTCAATTTAGTTCAAGACAGCTCAGTGTATCAAGCAATTATTATCGAGCATTTATTATGCTCTATTGGGCATGTCACAAAGTCAGAGAAGGCAAGGGTTTTGCCCTCCAAGACGGTTGCTCTAACCTAACCTGTCACTGACTGCCGTCACACTGTTCAGGGAAGATGGCTAGAAATCACAATGCTACTGATGCCTGTCTCAGGATGGGCCATATGCCTCCTCGCCCCTCGTTGTCCCACCTACCCCACTTCAAGGATTTGCCCAAATTATGCCCAAATTTGCCACACTCGTTAGGATGAGAAAGGAAACTGCAATGAGCAGACTCTTTAAAGGACATTCCAGGCCCCTTCTTCTTCATGCCCTTGGCCATTGAGGAGCAAGCAATTGTCACATAAGACTACATTGATGAGAAGGTATAGTAGAAGTAGGATTTAGGCAGATGTTTAATAATCAGTTGACCTTGGGCAAGTTTTGATTTTTACAAATGTAACTAGACATAATAAAGCCACCTTATAGGTTTTTGTATGAAAGCTATTAACAAACATAACAGCTAAGATTTATAAGATGCTTCCCTTTATTTGCATTTTATTACAGTACATTGAGCTATTTGTCAGCCTGTGATTCTGTAATAAAGTTTTTAAAAATATATTTAAAATTGTTATCAGTGCAATACAGTGTGATATTTTAATACATGTACATAAGGTGTAATGATCAGATCAGGGTAATTGGTATATCTACTACCTTTTTTTTGGTACCAGGGATCGAACTTGGGACCTTCCGCTTTCAAGGCAGGTGGTGGAATCACTGAGCTAAATCCCCACCCCATGCTTTATTTATTTATTTATTTATTTATTTTGGTACTGGGGATTGAACTTGGGTCCTTGTGCTTGCACAATAGGCAGCAAAACCACTGAGCTAAATCCCTGGCCCACATGCCTTAATCATTGATCTTTTTTGTGTGTGTTGAGAACATCCAAAATTCTCTGTACTAGCTATTTGGAAATATATAGTTAATTGTTGTCACTCATAGTCACCTACTGTGCTGTAGAACATTAGAAGTTATTTCTACAATCCATCTGCACCTGGGACCCATTAACTATTCTCTCTCTATCCCATCCCCTCTTCTGCCCTACCTAGTTAACCACTTCGCTACTCTCTACTTTTTTTTTTTTGTACTGCTCTCTACTTGTATAAGATCAACTTTTTAGCTTCTATGTGCCACGTGAAAACATGCAGTATTTTTCTTTAGGTACCTGACTTATTTCACTTAATATAACATGCTTCTGGCTCATTCATTCATGCTGCCATGAATGATGGGATTTCTTTCTTTTTATGACTAAATAATATTTCATCATGCATATAAACCATATTTTTCTTACCCATGCATCCATGGATAAACATCTATGTTGATTCCATATTGTGGCTACTATGAATGGTGCTGAAATAAATACACAAGTTCAGGTATCTCTTTGACGTACTGATTTCTTTTTCTTGAGCTGTATACACCAGAATGGATTTGCTCAGTCACATGGTAGTTCTATTTCTAGTTTTTTGAGGAATCCTCATAGTGTACAGAGTCCTTTATTAGTTACTTAGTAAAGGAGCCGGCCAGTTTAGCAGTCAAGATAATCCTTAAGTTTAAAGGCTGTCTTCAATCCAAATTTTTGCTCTATATAATCTATTATTATCTTGATTACATGGTATAACTGAAGTAATTTTACATCCAGATAAGAATTTTTAAATAAGTACTTGCAAGCAAACAGTGACTCTAAAGAAATATTATAGTTTATTGTGTGGTCAAAAGAGAATTATACTAGTTTTTTTTTAAGGCCTTCATTCATTCACAGATTTATACATTAGCTACTCTGTGCTACTGACTTCTAGGCTCCAGGAGTTTTGGAATGCAGAGGGTAGAGCTAGTGACTGACTGTGACTAACATCCACCATTCTAAGGTGTTTCTATGGCCTAACTTCCACAGGTTCTGAGATTTCTTTGTATAACTTTAGGGTTCTGCTATGATGAGACACATTTAGGAAGATAAATATTCAAGTTAGAAGTCCAGTCTTTGGCACACTGAGGTCAAATAACCAAATTTTCTTGGCATTCTTCCAAAGAGAGTGAATATAGTAGCAAAGAATATGAACAAATGTCTTAGTTACT
This sequence comes from Heterocephalus glaber, assembly GCF_000247695.1. The sequence continues at coordinate 59,706,186 of NW_004624730.1, forward strand.
TCTCTCGTTGCTGAGACACAATACCTGCCACCCACAACTCTGAGGAGGAAAGGTTTATTTTGGAGGTCACTGTTCATAGAGGTTTCAATCCATAGAAGGCTGGGTAGCTTGGCAGAGCAACATCACAGAGGAGAAATAGCCTATCGTACAGCAGTAGGAAATGACAGAGAGAGAGAGAGAGAGAGAGAGAGAGAGAGAGAGAGAGAGAGGACCCTTCCAGGTGATCCACTTCCTCCAATCAGGCTTCAACTGCTAATATCACATTTAACTATAAACTAATTCATATCCACTGATAAGTATCATGCTCCGATAATCAAATCACCTCCTAAAAGCCTGGCTTATGAGCTTATGAGGCTTTGGGGGACATTTAGATACAAACCATGATAACAAAAATGCTCTGACTTCATGAGTGTATGGATATTCACATATCTATGCACATTAGAGAGTGTATTAGAATATGATTCGTCACAGTGTTATGGTTTGGGTGTAGATGTCCCTGCAAAGCCTCACGTGGTCATAGGCTGGATCTAGAGTGTGTGATGCTGGAATTGACTCATGATGCAATGCTAGGCTCAAGGGCACCAGGATTAAGGGTGTGAGTGCTACCCACCCTAAGTAGTCTGAATAAATTAAAAGGTACAGGGAGATGCTGTTAAGGCTCCCTGTTGCCTTCACTACCTTGTGTGTGCCATGTTGTTTCTCCTCTGCGATGCCTGTTTGCCATCCCTGTCTTGGAGCCAGCCGACTACAGACTGAAACTTCTATGAACTGTAAGCCAAATAAACCCCTTCCTCTCCAACTTTGGGTGTCGGGTATTTTGTCTCAGTGACAAGAGTAAAGTAACTAACACACACAGTAAATAAGTCTACTAACAAAGGGTAACTTTTGTGAAGTAGCTGCAGCCTTTAAAGAGGTTAAACACTTTGGTTCAGTCTTTCTTGTTGCTGAGACAAAATACCTGATGCCCAAAGTTAAGGGAGAAAAGGTTAATTTAGCTCATAGTTTGTAGAGGTTTCAGTCCCTAATCAGCTGGCTACACGGCAGGGTGGCACATGGCAGAGGGGCGTTGCAGAGGAGAAACAGTTCGTGGAGGCCAGAAGGTACAAAAACAAACTATAACATTCACTTTTAGGCTTCAACCTACTTGAAGGCAATCTAAAATGTAGACATAAAACTTGAAAATATGTGAACACACATAGGCATTAAATAAATAAGATGACAAATTTAGTGAGATTGAGAGTAACATTTTAGACGAGTGACCTTAGAGGAATATAGGCAACCTGTAGCACCAACGATGGAGAGAAAATGTCTCTCAGGTAATGTTATGGGATGAATTCTGTTTCCTGAAAATTCACATGTTGATGTCTAGATACCAGCACCTCAGAATGGGATTGTGCTTGGAGATAGGGCTTTTAAAGAGGTCATTAAGTTGAAATGAGGTTACTAAGGGGAATCTTCATTCAGTATGACTAGACCCTTAAAAGAAGAGGGGCTCAAAGCTGGGCGTGGTGGTGCACATCTGTAATCCCAGCGCTCAGGAGGCTGAGACAGGAAGATTGCCATGAATTCAAGACCTGCCTGGGCTACATAGACCCTGTCTCAAAAAATAAAAATTTTTTTAAAAAAGAAGAGATTCAGGACACAGACACACATGGCAGGAAGACATGAGAAGACTGGGAGAAGAGGTCACCTAGGAGCCAAGAAGGAGTCCTCAGGAGAAACTAACCCTGCCCACACTGCGACAGAAGACATACAGCTTCAAGAATTGTGACAATCAAATTCTCCTTTAAAGCCACCCAGTCTATGGCCCTTGTCATGGCAGTTCTAGCATATGACTACACACGGTGTTACCACTCCCCACTCTTTGATCCTCCTGGCTGTTTGTGAAGAGACAAATGTTGTTTCAGCTTCTGCTTTATTCAGCTTTGAATAAGATGCGACTCTCAGCATAGCTGACAAGTCACCGGCATCTCAGGTCTGCACCTGAGTGTTAGATGAGTCAAGTTAGTGGGCGGAAGACCCTTGAATAGGAACAAAGGACAAATGTTTATTATATCTGTAGATGACAAGAAACCAAGAGCACGCAGTCCACCCAACTCATTCTGACTGGCTTTACAAGGAGCTGAACTGAAGTGGAGGAAAATCCAAAAGAAATAAGTGGAAGTTCTTAAATCTAAATTCAAAAAAGTCAATTGTATAAAGGGCCAAGGGGGAAGAAGTCATTAAACAGTATTATGTAACTGGGTGTGGTAATGCACACCTGTCATCCCAGTGCCCTGGAAGGCTGAGGCAGGAGGATCACAAGTTGGAGCCCAGCCTGGGTAACTTAGTGACCTAGCAAGACCCCGCCTCAAAATAAAGAATAAAATAAGGCTGGGGATGCAGCACAGTGCAAAGGCCCTGGGTTCAAGCCCCAGTACTAAAATGAATAAATAAATAAAAAACCAAAACAATAACAACAAAACCAGCAGTACATGTTAAAAACAGTATGAGCTGGGCCGGGGATTTAGCTCAGTGGTTTCACTGCCTGCTGCACAAGTGCAAGGACCAGAGTTCGATCCCTGGTACCAAAAAAATAAAACACAAAAAAAACAAAACAAAAAACAGTATGAGCCAAATGCATGATGAGAACGCCCCCAAATTCTAGTTACCTAAAACCTATTATTTATAGTATTCTTCTTGCATGGTTGTCTGGTAAGAAAATAAGCAACTTTAGTACTGGTAGGTAGTGTGGGTTTCTCATTGCTGGAGGAATTCAAGTAGTGACAGGGCAACCACATCTCAGGAATATGGCAGAGGAAAATTTGAACACACACCCAGGGTGGAAGTTAAAGTCACATTAACTGAGAAACTAGAGACATTTACAGCTGAATGGATGCACATTGAGGCCATACTCTTAAGTGAAATAAATAGGACACACGTGCGTAAATACCAAATAGTTTCTCTAGTGTGAGAAACTGAAAGTTTAAATAAGGAATGAAAGGTATAATAGAGAATGTGAAATAGGAAGAAAAGGGGCAAAAGGGGAAGGGGAAGTGGGAGGGGTAGGGGAAAGGAAAGAAGGGAAGGGAATAAATATGAGAAAATGATAAAATGGAAACCAAGTCTTTGTAGATAGGGAGGGATGTGGGGATTGAAGGGAGGGCAGGGCAATGGGGAAAGAATAAGAACCAAGATGGATTATGTAAAGGTGCAAATTTCCAATGATGAATGTCATTATATTGCATACCTAAATGTACCAATATAATTAATAAAAAAAATAAAGTCACATTAACCGTTGCCCAGGGAATTACAGACAATCTGCCCCTGCATAATTTTGAGGTTTTGCCACTACTCTCTTTTAAATAATAGTAATGAAGAAAAGTGGGGGAAAACTCTAGAGCCAGTCCCAAAAGGCAATGATATCGATATTAATTTATTTTTGTCTCAATTTACTTGTCTTTTCCTTTGAAGAAATCATTTCTTTAAGTGGGGATTTGGAAGCAGCCATCTTTGGCTATCTTGACAGTATTTAATCTGGCAACTCCAGATATTGACTGAATTTGATTTATTCTGAAGTTATTGTCTTAAATGATGGCATGTTGATCTCAGTTTCACCTCCAACCTCCGTCGCTTTTAAGATAACTAGAAATAGGTTGATCCATAAAATATATGTTTACCTGTGGAGACCTGTGAAATCTTATGCTGGGAAAAGTCCCTATTTTAATAAGCTTTAAACAAAAAATGCTACCTTAGGTGCTAATTAGAATCTAAATTCAGGTGTTAACCTCTTTGACTGAAAGTGCATGTTGAGTAATTGCAGGAAAGGGGCCAGTTTCAGGCACAGCAGTAATTACTGAATTAGTAGAGAAGTTCAAGTAGGGCTTCAGATTTCAGATCATTACTGAGCTTTCTGAGGAACAGCTAATCCCGGAGCAACTGGGCTTCTCACACCTGTGTGTGTGCGCTTGTGTGTGTGTGTGTGTGTGTGTGTGTGAGCTGAGTGAGTGTGAAGGGGCACAGCTTAAGTTTCACAGAAGCAGCCTTGGTAGTTTATAACCACCGCAGAATTATACACTTATATTTCCTGTTGTTTAAAAATAGAATTTCACGAACTCTGATTTTTAATGCTTTCCCCCTCTTTACTTCCAAGATAAGAAAAAAATGTTTTATTTGACAAAATGGTTTCATTCTTAAAATTTAGTCTTCAGGATTGGTTGCTTCCCTAATGTCCTGGGACCAGCCTAGAAATGGCACTTCTGACACATTCTGCACCCGGGACGTCATGGAATTCAGTTTTTGCTACAAGTGGAAAAAGTCCTTGTGGTGACACTCTACGAAGACTCTGAAGAGGAAACGTGTGGCATGTCCGGTTGCCAGCTTCAGTGGGACATGGAGAAATGTTGGGTCGTGACACTTTCCCCTAACTTTAAAGTTGAATGGTTCCAAACAGAAGCAAAGCCCAGGACTTGAACCTTCCCAGGATAGTTTTCAGGGCTCAGAGTAGCTCATGCTCTCCTTCACTGTGGCAACAGTTTCTTTGATTGTGAGCATATTCTTAAGTATTAGCTATGATTTACAGAGTGCTGAGTGCTCTGTAGCCTTGTGAAGAGTTTTGTGCTTATACTAGCAGCAACGATGAATTATTAGCATCCATTCACTGACCTGAAAAGTATAACTGTGGAAATTTGCAGCACTGAAACTGGATCTGTGCATTTTTCAAGGAGACCTCGAATTGGAGGCCACAGTGGACACCATCATTGAATTATGGATTCGTTTCTAGAGCTTCAAGTGTGAGATAGGGAACTTGCAGTGGGCTGCATGCCTTAATGGAGTCACTGTCAGATAAATTACAGATACATGTAAAGTTACATAGCAGTACCAACTAGGGGCAAGAGAGCAGAAAGGCAAATAAACTGAAATATTCATCAGAGTGGAATGTGGTGAATAAATAGGGAACAGCCAGATAACAGGATACTTTGTACCATTAAGGAAAATTATGTAGTTGTTCATTAAAGCATTGTACACAAAGAGCTTCAAGGTATATTTTAAATATAAGAAGAAGGTGTAGAATAATAATAGCTTAGAGTTTTCTCACTTGTATAATTTCCAAAAAATAAATGGATATTGATAAATATATGTGTATACTTAGATAAGCATCAATGTTTTAAAAAAAGTATTTGTAAGAAGTATACCAGTTACTTTTTGGGAAATAGGATAATTATGAGAGCATGGGAATGTATAAATATAAAAAGAATTACTTTTACAGTGTTTATACCTTTTAGCATTTTTGGCTTATTCTTACCATATATATATATATATATATATATATATATATATATATATATAGACTCTTTTCTTTTTCACTACTAGGGATCAATCACAAGTCTTGATATATGATAGGCAAGCATTCTGCCATTGAGTTACCCTTCAGCCCTGAATATATCAATTCTGTTTTTAAGATATAGGCAAAATTTGAAAAGGTGTACAAGTAGCAGACTATTATTGAAAAATATAAGGTGTCATGGTATTCATTATCAAGTGAAGATTAGAGGCAGTGGGTATCACTTGATGTTAAATGGAGAGAGAGGCCACTAGATGAGATTCTGAATCTTTATTATAATTCCATTGATGACAATGAGACATTGAGACAATATTTGATATATTTCCATTCATTGCATTCATTATCCTTCTCAATATTTAAAGTGTTTTTTCTGCCATTGGAAGCCTCTTCAGGTTGTGTGCTGAGTCCTTTGGATAGCACCTCAAATCATCTTTGATAGCTTTCTTTTTTTCTGGTATAATTAGGTTCTCCAGAATCATCTTCTACATTTCTTACTTGAGACTGGAAATGGTCATTTCTCCAAAGAACTCTTTTCATCAATTTTGCTGGGAAATGGCATTTTTCTCATATACATATGAAATAAAATATATGACTTTATACTGGTACTCACTGTCAGTTCAAATTCAGGATTGTAGAATTTTTTTTACCATCCTTGATCTTACATATATAACACCTTTTTTTTGGTACTAAAAATTCCAGTTTTCAAAGACCCCAACATAATTATATAACGATCTCAGAGTAACAATATCAACACTGCTATTAATGTAAGTTCTGAAAATAATTGTAATTACTGAAATTAGTTTTTTTAAGAATATATTCCACTAGGCGAGTTAACTGTGCTGCAAAAGTCATTTGGAGCCAGGTGTAGTGGCCCAAGTCTATAATCCTAACACTCGGCAGGCTGAAATAGGAGGATTGCTGGGAATTTGAGATCAGCCTGGGCTACATAGTGAGTTCAAGGGCAATCTGAACTACATAGTGGCACCCTGTCTCAAAAAAACAAAAACAAAAAAAGTCATTGGAACAGTTCCTGTTGGTGAGGTTATGCCATGAATTGGCTATACATTGAGGTTCTTTGCTTAATTTAATTTTTGACTTTCAGAAATTGAATTTTATTTTTTAAAAGAATGTTCCAATTTATTATTTACTTTTAAAAGTTGACACATAAAATTATCATGTACAACATGTTTGTACATATATTGTAGTATGGTTAAATCTGGCTGATTAAAATATGTATTACCTTTAAAACTTATCAAAACTTTCCCATTTTAAAGAATACTGTACCAGAATAGGTTAATAGCATCTTTAGCATCCTGGTAGCATTTTTCAGTAGTTAAGTAACACAACATTAGAAATTGCATTTTAAACTTGATCTTGTTTAGTAATTATGTAAACCGTTAACTTGGTCTCAAAGTCAAACCTATAAAATAACATATACTCAAAAATATATACCTATTACTTCCCTTGATAATCTTTTAAAATTTGGTTTTATGAACTGTCTTTTCCTTGTTTTATTTTTATTAATAGCTAAATAACTGTTCTTGGAGAAATAAAGTCATTTAGCATAGCAATATATCCTAGAGATCGTACCACAATAATAGGTAGTGATATATTTAATTTCTCTTTGTAATATCTTTAATAACCTTTCTCCTTGCTGAAGCTAATAGTCCCTCCTATTCACTTTTTTTTTTTTTTTTAAGTTTGGCTTTTTAAAAATGATACCTATCTGGGGCCGGGGATTTAGCTCAGTGGTTCCGCCGCCTGCTTTGCAAGCGTAAGGTTCCAAGTTTGATCCCTGGTGCAAAAAAAAAGATACCTACCATCAGTTTATTTTCACCCAGTCTCCAGCTGTCTCAGTCTCTTCTTAGTATGAACACATCAGGTGCTCTGCCGAGTTCACCTTGGATGTATTCTCCTAGCCCTGCCGGCTTGCTGTGCTTGGAGATCTCCCGCGGCTGCAGCACCACCGCTACCCCTCTTTACGATCTCCCTTCACCGTCATCCTGGGGCTTTCCTCTTCTTCACTGAGAAACGTCATGCCCTCCACAATTCTCTCTCACGCTTACTCCCTCGCCAGCTCCTGTAGCGTGACACTGCGCGAGGCTCATGCCTCTTATTCTTACACTCAGTCTACCGTCGCCCAAGGATGGCGCCATCACGCATGGTCCCAGGGACACGCCTTTGCCAAGTGTCCAGTGACATCCTTTCAGACGGTCTTAAAGTAATATACAAATGTTTCACAACCTGGTTTGGATTCTCACTCCAGTAGGTCGTACCGTGAGGGGGCTTGCATGATAGCTCATGAGTGAATTATCTGCTCTACCTTGGGTAGCTTCTTTCCCTGCTGCTGAGCACTTTCTGGTATGATAGACACGTCGCCTGGAAACAGGAGAAAAGGACTCGAAAGTTATTGTGTCTGTGTGTGTGTGCAGAGTAAAAGTCTAAAATGCACCCTAAACAAAATTTAAAAAGCGCCAAAGCTCTCAGAGCGTGGTTGTTACGTTAAATTATCCGTGCATCACGAGGCCAAGACTATGACAGGCACGGTACCTTAGTGCCAGTGAAGCATGATTTTTACATATATGTATAATTCCCAGAATAGGTTTAAAATGATGCTTAAGCTACGTATTGAAAGCAAACAAGCAAACCCAGGATACCATTATCTAGCAAAACCACTTTTAAATGAGAAATGCGTGATGCATGCATGAATGGATTCTACTGAAAAAAGAGAAGTTCACTAATTCACTGACAGGCTGTTGGTTATGTGAGCAATGTACAGGGTTTGTGGTTTTTAACATCATCGAGTTGTACAAAAGCATTATATCCCTTAGAGTTGTGCAGTTATCTCTCCCTTTCTCTTTCTTTTCTTTGCATACAATGGGGGATCTAAGTCTGGATTCATGCCCTACCCGGGACATTTCCTCTTTGTGGCATGTGAGCCTTTACCAATGCTAAGATTTACCGCTTTGGGAAAGGTTCAGAACAAATGTTTCAACCAGCCGTCTGCCTCGGGCAAGGTAATTTTGGACAAATTCAACAAGACTTCAAAGGAAGCTACCTACTACAATGCTGAAGGAGGATAAAGACCTGATTTAAATAAATGTATTGCAATTAGTGGGTATTTACTTTATATGTTGCCAAATTCTGATAGCTTTCTCTAACCCTCAGGGAAATAATATATATGTCTACTCCCGGTGAGCTATAGAAACGGGATATGTGCTTCCCAGAGAGACAGGTGTTGTGAACATACCCAGATCTAAAAGAGAGAAAAGATAAAAAGGCCACAAAGGTGGAGACAAAAAGTAAATACAATGTTTGTTTTGAAGGTTTTTTTTAAAAAAAGGTGCATAAGAAGCCTGTTTTCCCTCCCTAAGGAAAAAGACCCTCTGTTGTAAAATTATTTTCTCTTTGAGAATAGTCTGTATTAACTAAGGAAAGTAAAGGTGAGGCGACATTTAATATTGATGACTGTAAAACATTTATCAGTGAAGAGAATCTGGGGCCACAGAGCTGAGTTGCGTACATTGGGAAATGCTGTGTACTTAATCCAATCATTAGGAGAGACACGTTCTAGCAGCAGAGGAAATGAAGGATTAAACGATGGTGGGAAGAAATGAGAAAACGAGAGGTTGGATGCATAGTTGGAGCGGACTTTAATCAAATCAAGCCAGAAGCAGACCAACACGGAAATCGAATAGCTCAGTGCTCTATATTCATTCCAGACCTCACAAATGAGGCTTAGTGTGAGAATGGGGCAGGGAAAGGTTGGCTTGGTCTCCTTTCTCAACGAAGGAATGTGGAGCAGCTTAGCCCAAATCGAATCAACAAGCAGTGCACAGGTTCCCCTCTTTTTAATTTGTAATTTATTTTTAATCGACACAAAGCCATTGCATATATTTATGAGGTACAGTGTGATTTTTTTTTGTTTCTTTTGTCTTGAGCCACATCCTTGGCCCCTAGATATTTTGATACATTTATACAATGTGTAGTAATCAAGTCAGGGTAATTAGCATACCCATCTCCTTTAACTTTTTTTTTGGTACCAGGGATTGAACTCAGTTCCTTGAGCTTGAGCAGTAGGCGGTGAAACCACTGACCTAAATCCCCGGCCCTCCTTGAACATTTTTCATCTCCTCAAGGTGAGAAAATTTTGAAATATACAATAAGTTATTGTTAATCATAGTCACCCTTCTCTGCTACAGGACTCTAGAGTTTATTCCTCCTATCTGACTGTAATAGTTTACCCACTAACTTCTGCAAAGAGACTTCTATTTGGGGCAGGAGGGCTAAAGAAGTTACATGCCAAGCTGCCTTCTAATCTGATATCTTATTTCTCTGAAAAGATTCCAAAGAGAGAAAGCTAAGTACAGTTTTATCTGTGTTCCTGTTTACTCTAGACAGTACACAAACAAATAAACTCTCACTGGAAAATCTAATCTGAGACACAGATTTCAAAGTAGGTTTCAAAGGAGTAGACAGACGTCTGTTCACCAGAAGCTTGTCCTACTCAGATTGTAAAATTTGGTTATCTAGCTAACCCCCAGCCTTCTCTGCCATGCCTTCACGGTGCACACCACTAACTTTTTCCTGAATTTTGAACTCAAAATTATAATTGGATATTTAGAACTTATGTAGTGATGAAAACACTTTCTAAAAGGAGCCTTCAAAATCATTTTAAATATCCTTTTGATAATGTTGCTAACTGAATCTTTATTATGCAATATTTTATAAGCTAGATGAGTGTTTCATGGTGACATAGTTTTTCCTTGATATTCTGTGCTATTCCTAGTGCAGAAATTTTTCCACTGCCTCTGTCCTTTTGAGACTTCTGAGACTGCTGCTATCTGATTACAGGTATTTTCGAAGGAGTCGAAAAAAGAGTGAAAACCTCACGTAAGGGTGGGGAGTGAGGCTTCTGAGGGCATGAGACTATTTGTTTGAATCAATCTTAAATGGCTTTGACATGTGCTAATGGTTGAAATGTAGGTATCTGGTAGGTGTGTGGCCTGGGGTTCCTCTCCCGCTGTTTACTCTAGTGGCTTGTCTGTTTGAAAGCAAGGATACCACAAAGGCCCTGCAGGGTCTCTGAGCATGATGCAGCCTGCAGACAACAGAAAGCAGCCCCCAGGGCCAGCCCTGGAAGCTGCTTTGGTAGGGTAGGACAGGAGGTGCTGGCAGGTAAGCCTTGCTGGATCAACAGTGGGAGGGGAGCAGGTGAACCAGCCTGCCTTCACCTAGCACCCTGAAACAATTAGAAAACTCCTGTCCTGAAAGGCTCTTCTTTGGAAAGATAAAGGAAAATCTGTTAAGTTACTATCCTCACATTCTGAATTGCCATGGGATGCTAATTTTTCATTTCCTGGACCTGCCATTGCACCCAAATCAAATTTTGCTCAGCATCCTTGTTAACAAGGTAGATCCAGTTGATTGGTGGCTTTTAAGTAAGGAAGCTTTCTAATTTTTAAAAACACATTAGCAAAGGAATTTATTCTTAGATAAGGACTAGTGAAGTGGCAGTGTAAACACAATGGCCTAGAGAAAGCAGCCTTTAAGCTGTACACAGACACACACACACACACACACACACACAGAGGTAAATAAGAGACATGAAACAATCAATTTCTTCATTCTGGTAGTCACATTTTAGTAAATAAGTTTTTGCCTTGGTTTTCTAAAACTATTACCTCTAACAGAATTTAAATCGTTTATTCCCTTTGATAATCTTGCATTTTGATCATGTAAGTCATATGTAAATATATTACCGCCAAAGACTCAAGGAATACTTCCATCACCAGTTTGCTGTGTAGCTTTTCAGTCCACTTTTGCCATGTTATGTACAAATGCCTGTGCTTTGGAGGTTGTAAGCAACATAAATGGAAATATATTTAGGGTTTTTTTGGAATTTCCTTTAAAATTTTTTTCCGACTATTTTTTTTGGACCTTGTGCTTGCAAGGCAGGTGGTGGAACCACTGAGCTAAATCCCTGGCAACTACTTTGTAATTTAGTGCTTGTTTGTAGTACGTATTGATTACATTCATTGTGCAGAGCTGATACAGGTACACAACGTCTCTGCTTTTGACTTCCTTTTCCCCTCCCTTTTCTCCCTCCTCCCTTCATCTCTTAGTTCCCTTCCCATTTGCAAAAGATCTATCTTCCTTCAAATATGTCTTGGGCATTTTCCAAGTCAGTAGATATTTTACTCTTTCCATTTTTCCCCCCTGCAGTCTTGGGCATTGAACGCAGGGCCTTGCTTGTGCTAGGGATGTGCTATCCCACCGGAGCCATATTCCCAGTTCCTTTTTTATTTTGAGACCCTGGGGCAGGGGGCTCACTGAGTTTTCGAGCCTGGCCTTGAACCTGCACTCTTCCTGTTTTAGGTTCTGAGAAGCTGGGATTACAGTTGTCTGCTACCTTCCCAGCTCTCTATAGTTTTCAAGTGGCTGAGTCCTATTTTTGAGGTGGAATTAGCCGAATTCTTTACTTATTCCTCACGAACACTGAGTTGATCTCTTCTCTTTTTTACAGCTAAACTTGGAACATTGTTTCTCCTATGCATGTCTGAGCATAGTTTTTGCAGAAATTGGTAACAAGCAGAATTATTAAGTAAAAATGTCAATTACGCTGTCCCTTTCCAAGAAAACCTATCGTTTTATTGATAAATCAATCACTAGCCTATATTGGATATTTATTCTGTGCCTGATGCTAGCAGAAGTGTCTTAGCGGGGAATGTGGCTGATTCCCATCTGAGGCCTGGGCCTTTTCAAATAACAAGAACTTTTTTTTTGGTACTGGGGATCTAACTGGGGACCTTGCACTTTCGAGGCAGGCAGCCGAACCACTGACTAAATCCCCGCCCCAAGAACAACTTTTTAACTAATCTTGGTTTCTTTGGTCACAAGATTGTCCTCTATAGTAACCAGAGGCTTCAGGCTTTGCTATTTATTACTATTCAAATAGGCTACTTTGTTATTATCCAAAAGTTTTCTATTTAGGACCTTATGCTATGTTGTCACTGAACACTAAGTTATTTATTTAGAGACAGGGTCTCCCTGTGTAGTTCAGGCTGGGCTTGAATTCACTACGTAGCCCAGGCTGTCCTCAAACTCGCAGAGATCCTCCTGCCTCAGCAGCCCCAGGGCTAGGATCACAGGCGTGCGATTTGAAAGGACTGGCTACAGTTTTGCTTGGTGATTCCCAGCCCCTGATGGCACCCATCCCCCGTAGTCCTGACAGCCCAACGCCACAGTACCTGGGAGCCGGAGTCCCCTTAGGCCAGGGCTCCGGAAGCCCCGCTCAGTGCCCAATAGGGATAGGGGCAACAGGTATGCGTCCCAAGAGACTGCAGGAGAGCCGGAGGCACACGACACCCGCTGCGCGGGGAGTGACCGGCCGGCAGGTACTGAGTAGCACAGCAGGCACTGGGTTCCGGCCGACCCTGAGCATGCGCATTTAAGCGCGCGGGGGGGGGGGGGGTACCCTGCGGCTGTTAGTGCTGAGAAGACTGGGGAGCGTGTGGGTGGGCCTGGAGGGCACTGCAGGGCTTTCCGGAAGGAGCTGGGAGGAAAAAGATGAAAAGCAACTCCGAAAGGGAACAATTCTGAGTAAAGGTATGAAAGGGAAAAGCGCAAAGTAAAATCCTTAATAACAAGGACAGCCGTAAATGGTAGCAGCAAATTAACTTTACTAATCATTCCTGTGGACTGATAGTCTGCTCAATTCCCTTTTAAATTGTATTTGGCCTGTACTAAATTCTGATGAGATAACACGATTACCCCCTTCCCTCTGCGGAAACGAGACGGGCCAAGGGGGAGAGGATGCGATTGGACCACGCTGGCCCTGAAATCAGAAGGACCTGGGTTCAAATCCTGGCTCTGCTACTCCGTAGTTTCCAACGCTTTGCTGAAAGTCTGTTCGCTAGCGTGAGAGCTCGGTGGGGAGTGACTGCGTCTTCATCTCTCCGTGTATAAAATGGGACTCGGCGCATCCACCCTGGAGGTCCTCCTTCTCCCAAACCAAAGACTTATGAATAATCCGGACTCTTTCTGTAGAGAGAACTTTGTGATTAAACTGGGGGCGAGAGTAGGTGATTCCTTATTTGTTCCTTTAAAAAGTAACTTTTCCTCTTTATCGAAATAATCCACGTTTATTTTATAGAGTCTGGACAAATTCAGAGAATTTAAAAAAGGTTACTGTAAGAGAATAGTTTTCTTACTTATGTTTTAGGCAATTTTCTTTCAGGGTTGTTTTTTTTTTTCCTGAACATTTATATTCTATGCAGTAAAATTGTGATCATACTGACTATAAAACTTCCTAACCTACTTTATTTATTTTTGAGACTGGATTTCGTTATGCAGTACAGGCTGGCCTTGAACCCACTATATAGCCCAAGGCTGGCCTTCATACTCGCAGTGATCCTCCTGCCTCAGCCTCCTGAGTGCTGGGATTACAGATGTAAGTGCCAGCATGTTCGCCTCTAGCCTAGCCTACTTTTTTAAAGTGTCATTTTTACCATGAGAATTTCCCCAGAACTTAAATAAATTTGCAAATACGATTGTCTATAAAATCCCATTATATTGACTTTCTTTCTGTGTTAAAACTGTTCTTATTATTGTACAGGCACTTGGTTTGCAGTTTTTAGTATCCTAAGTGTCATAACAATGAACCTCCTCCCCAGTGGTGCCCCAAGGTGGGTTCCCTTTAAACCAGAGATTTCTGCTTCCCACCAGGAGTTTCCTAGCAGTAGCTTTCAAGGGAGGGAGGGAGATTTTAAGAAAAAAGGAGTGAGACTTTGCAGGCCATCATTGTAGACCAGGAACCACTGATCTTGAGTTTTCTGGGGACCAGCCTCTCCTCAGCTGGAACCCTCCTGCTCATAGTACCTGGCACACAGTAGGTGCTCATTAAATATCTGCTCAGTGAATTGGTAAATCTAATATTCTCCATTGTACTCTTGGTTCCTCTTTCCTACAGACTCTTGAAGGGAAATTACTGAGTTAAAATTTTAATGAAAAAAGTCTTGATGGTACTTTTTATACTGTTTTAAAAAATATCTTTAAATCTGTCTCTTAAAGTTGTAAGGACAATATAAGTTCATAATGTAAAATTTTAAAAATACAGGAAAGTGGAGTATACAGTACAAGTTTTCAAATGTTCTATTTTATGTATTTATTGCTTTTTTGAGACAGGGTCTTGCTATGTAGTTCAGGCTGACCTTGAACTTGAGGCAGTTATCCTGCCTCAGCCTCCCTTGAGTGCTGAGATTACAGACATGTGCCAGCACACTCTAGTTTCTTTTCTTTTATCATTCAAGTTTCCCAAATGTCCTCTTTAAATTGGTGTCCACTACTTAAGCAAAAGATTTAGGAAACAGAGTTAGGGACAGGCAGTTTTTCTGCAATTCAGATTTGATTTGCAAGCTTTGGCTGGCTTGGAGCAAGGTGTTTAACACATGCTCTCTTCAGAGGAACTTGGACTGTGAAGAAAGTACAAACACTGGCCAGGCTGAAACTGCAAATCTGGTTTCTGTTGCTTGCACACTTACTGCCTCATTGCTGCTTTGTTTGCATTTCCTCTGCTATAGTCTCTGTTCTCTATCTGCCAAACTCCTCTTCTTCCTGTAAAGCCCAGCTCAAATACCCCTTCTTCTTTGGAATCTTTTTCTCCCTAGCCTTTGATATCTCCAAATTGGGCTAACGTGGTTATTCCCATCTTTGTGTTCCATGATGCTTTGTTCACACCTCTGCTTTATCACCTGTTTTGCTTTCAGTTAAGTGTGTGTGAGTCTAGCTTCCTGAGGGCTGGGAGGGTTATGATCCTCTGTGTCTGGTATGATACATGACCTAGGGTAGGTTCTCAAGAACTCTGGTATTTTTAAGGCCCTTTTATTCAGCATCATCAGCTGTAAACACACTTGAGTCCTTTTTGTTCTCAGTGACTGCGTAGCTGAATCCGTGATGATTTCCTTTGTCAATGGACTCTGTGGACTGGGAGGCTTCCCAGACATCCACAGCCCATTGTTGAACCCCAGAAGAAGTCGCTATGGGTGGGCTGGGGTGGGGATCCCCAGGCAGACACTGTCCTCAGCCTCTCTCGACATCTGCCACTAAGGATGGTGGCTTGCCTCTCACCCACTGGTCTACCAGACCCAAAAGTGTTTAATCACCTACAAGTACCACTCATTAAATGTCCCTAAAAACAATAATTAGGTACTACTGTTTGAAAGTGAAGTGATCCGTGTTCCCATTGTTTCCTCTGCAAAGTGACGCTCCCACTGCTGGTATTGTGACAGCTAAATAAAAAGGCCAGGAATATGTGGGTTTCTGTTTTTTGTTTTGTATTTTTTTTTTTTACCTTGAGGAAACAAAGACTCCCCTGACGTAATAAGATACTAGGACTCTCAAAAGAGACAAACAAACAACACAGAAAAAAAAAAAATATATATATATATATATTATAAAGTCACCAAGAAGGAATTACTCAGCAGTGAGATATAGGAGACTGGTTATTGTTAGAACGTTCAGCCCATCTCTTAGGGGAAAAGCAAGCTGTTCAAAGTAACCTACGAGGAGTGGCTGGTCGGAAATACACAGAAACCTTTGGAGTTGACACTGTTCAAAGGCAGACACGAAGAAGCCACACCAATGCTAGGAAGAAGCTCCCCTTGCACTGTTTCAACAGAGCGCTCTAGTACTGAACCTAATTTTAAAAAAGAGACAAATGTCTTTATTTAAAAAGTGTTCTGCCAAGGGTTGCCTTATATAACTCAACTTTCAGCCCCCCACTAAAAAGCTAGCTACCCTCATTTCCCAGGAACACCTTCATTGCTTAGGTAGAGGCTCTGGATTTTAGTTCATTGGCTTGAGAAGTCAGCCCTCTCCTGCAAAGGATCTTCCCTGTTTTCCAGGTGGAAAATCTCTCTCATGACTGCATGTAAGTGCCAGCGAGCACTCAGGGTGGTGAAAGGGCATCTCACCAGCAGACTGCCAGCTGCCCAGGTACACTGTGGGAGAGAATTTGAACACATTTGGCAGTTGGGATTTAGGTCTTGACCGTTGTAACTGATGGAGGAGGCTAAGGGTACTACGGATGCAAGTCCAATACTTGATAGAAAAATGACCCAAAGTAAGGAGTCGGGCACTATAGACTAGACATAGCAGCAGGAATGGCTATTGGAAAGACGTGATGCTGCCAAGGGCTGGCACTGGCACTCAGACCCATGTAGACTTTGTAGAGGGACTTGTGTCCATGTGAATGGCAGAGTTAGGGGTAGAGCAAAACAAATAAGCCCCAGGTATCATTTGAGGCCTCAGCCATTTGAGAGTTGGGCACTAAGAATGTTTCCTTGTTGGGTCAAAAGAATTGTTAAGACTGGAGATGAGGAAGAAGATACAGCCAGGAGGAAAACAGAGCAGGGCCATTGGAGGTCACGAGGGCCCTCTGAGTTCGCCTCACATTATCAGGCACTGCTCTGAGGGCTGTGTGTAACTCAGACTCAAATCAGAAAGTTCTAATTTTAAAAAAGAACCAAGCTATGCAGAAAGATAGGGCATACTGACCAACAATAAAGGACAGTAGCAATTTAAAATAGTACCTACAGTAAGAGCACTGGTAATTTAGAGGAGAAAGGGATTCCTGGGAAAGAGGTTAGAAGGAGCTTTAAGGAGCTTTTAAATGAAGAGCCTTCAAGAGTCAAAATCCAAGTATGCAGTTGGAGGGAGAAATGCTGGGGGGGAGAAACTTTCTTGAGAGCCAAGATGTACTTTGGTCCCATCGACGCTACTGGGCAACTTTGGCATCTGGTCCTTCCTAACCATGGTGTTTACTCTGTGGGGTTTTCTAGGATTTGTTCTGAGGGGCTCTGACTACCTGGGGGATTCCCAGAGAGCCCGTCGCCCTCAGTGCTACCTCATTACCATGCTCCTCCAAGGTCTCCACTCCCGAGGAGAAAGAAACATCCCCCTTGGCTGGCCTCACAGAAGATACAAAAGCAAAGCCCACCAGCACCAAATTGAAATTGACAGGCAAGTCTCGATCTGGAGTAAGAGTTATATCTAAAGTGAAGTTATTTCTTTGAAAGGGGCTGAACTTTCTGAGTTAGCAAGGCACTAGTTAGTGAATTTTACCAGTTGAGTATTTGTATAATGTGGACACATTTTATCACCTGACATGAGTATACTTACCTTGGTTCACTTTGGGCTCTAGCTTAGTATAAAGTATCCGTTTTCTGAAATGCTTGACACCAGCAGTGTTTTGCGTTACAGATTTTTAAAAAATCTTGGGATATTTGCATGTGCCTACTGAGATATCTTGGGGATGGGACCCGAAGTCTGTTTATCAAATCCGTTTTGCTTTGTATAGACCTTACAGCCTAAAGGTAATTTTGTATTTTATGCAGTAGTTTTAGTGGGCCTGTATTTTGACATTGACCCTTGGGATGAGGTGCGGAATTTTCTACTTGTAGTTTCATGTTGGCACTCAAGCAGTTCCCTATTTTGAAAGATTTGAGATTTTGATTTTTTTTTTGGTGGTACCAGGGATCAAACTCAACACCTTACACTTGCCAGGCAGGCATGGTGCCACTGAGCTATATCCCCAGCCCAGAATCAGTATTCTAGGGAGGCTACTTCCAGTTTTCTGCTCAAGCTAGCAGATAAGAGTTTGCTGGGCAATGAAAATAATTTTCTCCCAGTGCTGTCTTCGCTTCTGGGCCAGGTATAGTGAGCGGCAAGTGAGTGGGTAAGAAGTGGTGAGGAACATGGCTCCAAAGATAATCTGTTGTGAGGCAGCCTCGGGCCGCCACAGCACCCTGCCCTGGAAGACTGTCCCTCCCCATCATCCATGGTGAGTCCAGCGCAATGTGAATTTACCAATTCTTTGCCCAAACAGCGGGTGATGTAAGTGTGCCTTCTGTAGCAAGCCTCTCTCCAATTGCACTCCCGGCTTGGCTCTGCTTCTGCGTCTGAAGTTTTAGCAACTAAATATCAGAGATGTTGTTAAGTGACTATTTGAGAGATTTGGCTTCCTGTTTGGTCCAGTACATCATATTTGAAAGAATAAGTGATTCTCAGAGCTTTCTTTTTTTTGGTACCGGGAATCGAACTTGGGACCTTGTAATTGTGAGGCAAGTGGCAGAACCACTGAGCTAAATCCCTGGGCCAAGAATAAGTGATTCTATTGTGATTTTTTTTTAAGATAAAAATGTCACTGTCACCATCCCAACTTTGTCTGTATCCACTAAAGATCACTCCAAAGTGGGCTTATGGGATTTCCAGGCAACTGGTTTATCAAAGATAATGCCAATTTTAAACTTCAAATTATTTTGATTAATTTTCTACTCTTTAATTAAAAAAAAATATTCACAGGAGCCCCTCGGTTATGTTCTCCTGGGCAGCATCCTGTGATCACTCAGCTTGAGCTGATGGGTCCCATTTCAGGCGGGCCACCCCGGGAAGTACAGGTATTGGGAGGATATTGCTTTTCTACTGCAGCTGCTCCTTGGACTTAACCTCCCACCTCTACTTTTCATTTTCAACCCATTTCCATCCATTGCCTGATAGGCAGAAGGAAAACCAGGAGTCGAGGAGGAATTAAATCTTTTGGTCCCAGAGCAATCATCAAGAGAAATGTGCCCCCAAATAAATTAGGAGTCTCTGAACATTATGGGCCTCAAAGAATTTAGGAGCAGTGACTCCTCATGTCTCTGAAATGCCTTCCTCCTCTGGTTTCCAGGAGATGGGTGGAGTACAGTGTGTGGATTTGTCAGCATCTGCGTGGAGTCTGGAGCTGCAAACTTCAACCTCTGTAGAGAGCCAGAGGCCTGGGGGCCTGGTGGTTGTTAAAGTACTCAGTGAAGCAGGCAGTTTAATATGCAATGAGGAGTTTCACCTACATCTAGAGGAACAGGTATTGATAAAAGATCTGACATCAGTAAACTAATCACAGCTAAATGGTGAGATGATGGTTGGCTTTCTTGTCCTTGCCAACCCACAAAGAGCACATGGTACTTTTATCAATAGAGTTTTTTGGAAAAACCTTTAAGAAGAAATAATGTAGGGGTAGGAGCTGTGTTTCTTTTATTTCACAGTTGCGGTTAATGACTTCTGGAATGGACACCTGGCCTCGCACCTGGGATGTGCTTCGGCAACATGGCCACCTCAGGTGTGTTTTAGCGCTCCTTAAACACAAGAAACAGAAAATGGGCCCCAGAGTAAGTCCCTGAAGGGAGTTCCTAACCTATGGGATTCTGTGGGCCTGCCTTGGTAAATCAAGCCATGTTGCTGGCTTGACAACTTCTATAATAAAATCATAAAGTTCTAGACCTAAAAGTGCCTTGAGGAAACATTCATCTCTTTAATTGTCTCATTTTTACAGTGTAATTAAGAAGAGAGCTTGATAGTAACAATATCCCATCTTTTAGTAAGCATCCACTATGTGCCAGGAATGGTACTACTTTGTATGGGTTACATTTTAATTACACTATCAAGGTAGTGGGGTATCCAGGTAGTCCTACCTTGATTTTATGAACAAAGAAGTTAAGGCTTGGCAGCTAAGTAACTTACACCAAATCACGTGTCTAGTAAGAGTCCATGCTAGGTTTTGAACCCTTGTCTGTCTCTTTTAAAACTGGCTCTCACTCAGCACAGTTCTGCCTTTTTATTTCCAGCATACCCAGACTCACAGCTTCATCACCTCTCTCCACATTTAACACTCAGGTTTGTGTTTACTGTGTTGCCGAGTGAATCCACCTGGAGATTTCATCTCTGTTGCTGGGTTAATTTGCGGATGTCATGAAGAGCCCCATTCCCAAGTGTGAAGGCCCACCTTTGCGCTTCCTCAGAACAACGCAGTGGCAGGCCTTGAGCTGAGCATAGACTTGCTTTCACTCACTCACCTATGTCCTTTTCAGTGTGAGGGTTTCCACTCACAGGCTGTGGGAAGGTGTGGCCAGAGAGAGGGCCTGATGACCAAGAGGCTGGTACTCCCGTCCCAGCAGTAGGAGGGGCGAAGAGGGGCACAAGGCCCAGCATGCTCGGGCCTCTGCTGCTGGTGGCAGATCCTGTGAGGTAACCTCCTCAGGACCCTTCAGCCTCAGGCTGTGGGAGACCTGCGGTCACCTGGGTCTGGGTAGGGGAGGGGATTTTGGGCTCTCTGAGGTGAGGCCTGAGGGGAGGCAGGGCTGTCAAACATTTTCTCTTTAAGACTCTTAAGTCACAAAAGAGATCGACTTGGAGGAAGTTCTTCGCAGCCTGGCCAGAGACCTCTGGTTAATCAGATATTCTTAACAAGAGTAGTCACATGAGCTCACCCAGCTGAACTCTCCTTCAGAGATTGCAACAAAGCATAGGTAAAATTCAAACTACACTAAATATAATTAAATCTTCCTTTGATGATTCATAAGATCTTCAGGATCCTGAGGTGCCTCAGGGTCATCATTATGTTTATCACCTTTGATGAGGCAGGCAGCTGAATAAAAATACCAGATAGAATGATAGGCCTCACCCCCACCCTACCTACCTGGGTGGCCTTTGGTAGGGACTTGACCTTTCAAGCTTCAAAGTCCCCTCCAAAAGAGGGGTGGCAACATTACCTCACAGGATTGTCATAACAGAAAACTGTGTGCATCAGGATATTGTTGTCATTATTATCATTACTATTTGCTAGAAGGACATCACACTGCTGGCTGATAGAGAATTCTATTATATGTCTTCCAGCATGTTTCAAAGTAATTTATTCTAGCATGTTTTAAAGGAAAACATGGCTTCCTTAGCAGCAAGGATTGCTGAGAGGTGGTGATATTTAGTTAAGGACTAGGAAGAGTTCTTAAACATTGTATTTAACCTTCAAGAGTAGTATGTGCTTATTGTGAAAAAAATAATACTACAGAATATATTAAATAATAAAAAGTCTCCTTCTACACCCATTGTCTGAGTCTTCCCCAGAGGTAAGTAAGCCTTTTGTAGTTCAGTATATGTGTGAGATTTAAATTATACTGTTCATTATTGTTCGATGACTTTGCTTTTTTTTCTCCTTGACAACTTATATTGGGGATCTTTTCTTTCTTTTTTTGCAGCTGCATCTGCATAGTCTTTCATGATGTGAATGTTACCTTGTGTAAGCATTGCCCTGTTGACTTATATTAGGCTATTTCTAGTTTGTGTGGCACAGCATAGTATTCATGTACTGAGCCAGTTGTAGCCAATCAGTAACGGATTTTTTTGTTTTGTTTGTGTTTTTTTTCAACTCACACTTCCTAAACCAACTTCTCCTCCTTTCTTTCTTTCTCTTTCTCCTTCTCCTTTTTTTCTTTTTAGTGTGGGGATTGAACCTAGGGTCTTGCGCATGCTAAGCACATGTTCTACTACTGAGCCTACTGAGCCATACCCCTAGCCCAAACATGTGATTCTTTTTTTTTTCGTACTGGGGATCAAACTTGGGTCCTTGAGCTTACGCAGCAGGTGTCGAAACCACTGAGCTAAATCCCCGGCCCCAAACATGTGATTCTTGATCTCTGTTCTTGTCAGAAGAGAGCATATCAAAATTAAACAAAACAAGCGATTTTTGCTAGAAAAACTCAATGATAAGAGTTCATGCAGGGCATGCAGTAGGCCCTGGATTCAATCCCCAGCAACACTGAAAACGACAACAACAAAACCCAAAACAAAATAAACCAAGGTGTTTTTTTCCCCAAGGTTTTAAAAAATAATTTGGTAACATCTAATATATTTACCTACTTGTCAACTATCACAAGCCAGTTTTTGAGCATTTCTAACTCCAGAAAGTTCCCCGTACCTATTTACAATCAGCCTTCATACTCGGCTTGGCTCCAGGCAAGTAGCATTGTAATTTGTCTTCATAGTTTTTCTGTATCTAGAAAGTTCATATAAATGGAATCAAAATATGTAGTCTTGGGCTTGCTTCTTAACAACATTTTTTTTTTTTTTTTGAAGTTCAACCATGCTGTTGGAGGTATCAATTATTGATGAGCTATGTTCCATTGCATACTTGGGCCACATTTTTTTGTTCATTTGGATTGTTTGCAGCTTAAGGTTATTTTCAGATGTTGCATATTATGAAATTTCAGTTTATGCATGTTATACTGTGAACGTTTATGCATGTTTTGGTATGGACTTTTAAAAAATTTCTCTGGGGTAAATAACTAGGAATGGAATTACTGATAAATATATGTTATCTTAAAAAAAAGCTGCAACTGTGTTCTGAAATGCTGGTTTCATTTTACTCCCATCAGTGAGGTATGTGAGTTTGTTTCTCCACATTTTCACCAACATTTGATCTTGTTAGTCTTTTTCATATTGGTATTCTAGTGGTCTCACATTATTTTAATGTGCATTTTCCTAATAACTCATAATATCGGCTACCTTTTCCTGTGCCTATATTCATCAATCTTTTGTCTAGTTTTATTGGACCATTGCCTGTTTTTAATGTGAGAATTCTTCATAGATTCTGAATACAAATTGTGTATATATGTAACTATATGAAAGACATTTATACATATACAGATTTACAGATAGATAATTTACAAATATTTTCTCTAAATCTATGGCCTTTACTTACTTTTTTCGTAAATTTGAAGAACAAAAATATTTAATTTTGAGGAAGCCTAAATTTGTCAGTTTTTTCTGGGATGGATCATACTTTGAGTATCACATCTAAGAAACTTTTGCATAACTCAAGATCACAGATTTTATCTTACTTTTTTCTAGAAATTTTACAAAACCCAAAGTGATTTTATAAAAGACTTTTACAGACTAAGTGAAGCTAATGTTCTCTGGAGTTCCTTCCTCATCTGAGATCAATGGGACCATGGGTTAAGTCTGCATTTCTGACTCCTACCTCTTCAGGGTTGCTTTCAGAACTTGGGTATATTGTCTGTGAAATCAGTGGGAGTGGTCTTTATTATTGGCTCCTCAAAAATTTTCCCAAGGAATAATGTAAGATTATGTTCATTTAGAAGGGTTAGGAAGCATTGCGTTTGAGGAAGACACATATTTTCTAAATCATGAATAGAAAGTTCTCTTGATATTATTTCATTGAGCAAATGGAGAGAAATTTCTACCAATTAAGGAGTTTAAAAAAGCATTTCCCATTTACTAATGGCTTTTACATGGGCATAGTATCATTTTCTTGTTTTTCCTAGTAGCTGACTTTATTTCTCTAACTAATGAAATCTCTCTCTTTCTATCCCCCCCGCACTATAACAGGTACCTCTATATGGCTGTCAGCTTTTTAAAATATTTTTTTATTTTTAATAGACACATCATAATTGTCCCTATTTATGAGTGCAGGGTGACATTTCAGTACATGTACTCAGTGTGTAATGACCAGAACAAGGCATATCCATCACCTCAAACATTTATCATTTCTTTGTGTTGGGAACATTCAAAATCCTTTCCTCCAGCTATTTTGAGATACTCAAGAAATTGCTGTCAACCATAGTTACGGTATGGAACACTAGGAGTTATTCCTCGAGTTCGCCTGACCCTTGACTGTTAACTCTCCTCTCTCCATCCCTCCCTCCCCTCTTACCTTCCCAGGCTTTGGTAACCATATTCTACTCTTTACTTTTTTTAGGTCAACCATTAGCTTCCACATATAAATGAGAACTTATGGTATTCGACAAGACTATTATTTTTCAGCCCTTACTAAAGTTCTTTGACTCTGTGTGTGCTCAAGAGCCACCCTGCCCCTGACCACTGGAGGAAAGTGAGTGATTTCCTTGACACGTTCATTGATCATAGCATCTGTAAGTCCTCACTCATTTTTAAAACTCTTAGAGCCCAATGTATTTTAATATTCATGTCTCCTCCTCCTCTTCTTCCTTCTTTTTTGGTACCAGGGATCGAACTCGGTCCTCGTGGTTGCACAGCAGGCAGTGAAACCACTAAGCTAAATCCCCAGCCCTCTTCTTTCTTCTTTTTAAAGAAAGGTAATACAGTGAATATTCTGAGTCTAATAACCCCACAAAGTCAAAGTTGACTAATATTTCATAATGTGGACATACTAATCTCTTTAAGCATGTAGAATATTCACAGTATAGAAAACAATAGTTTCATATAGTTTGGATCAGGCTTTTTGTAATTGTTGGTTTTGTCTTTTTTTTTCTGAGATGTGGTCTCACTGCTCAAGTTGGTCTCAAATTCTTGGGCACAAGCAGTTCTGCTTCACCCTCCAAGTAGCTGGAACTACAGGCATTTTTTTTTTCCTGCTTAATTGGGAGAAATTGCCCTCCACTTGTTCAGTGAAATAATGTTTTGAATAATATCCAGATTTTTAAAATACTTGAATTCAGGGTAGGTCAGTTTGTGGAGGGCAAGTAAGTCACAAAACCCTTTCAATCAGGAGCCTTTTTGGACTTCCCAGGTGAGAGTGGTCCGTGAGTTTGATCGCCTTTCCCAACATCACCGTGCCATGCCCATCGTGTGCTGGTTTTGTAGCCTCAGTGGCCACTCTGGTTCCCCATTTGGAGCCACCCTGAGTGGCTAGAATCTTCCAGAATCTTCCAGAATCTTCCAAGGGAATCAGAGGCTTTGGCGAGCCTTGGTGAGGCTTTCAGCCTGAGAGAATTTTCTGAATGGACATTTTGAAGAGAGAATTTCCACAGCATACAGAGCTGTGCTGTATATTGTTCTTTTCTACAGGGAAGATATTCTGCTATTCGAAATCAATATATGCTTTAAAAAGTATTTTCTTATCTCCTACTCATTCTAGTACAACCACGACTGCATGATGTGGGCCCTTAGAGACAGGTACCTCATAAAGGGCCTTTATCTAGGGGGCCTGGACGCCTGGCTCCGGGGAAATTATATCCTAAAATGGAATGGAGTCAAGCTGTAGTGTATTCGAGTACCATAAGGGACAGACTATACGATCGATGGCAGCTCAGAAGGAAGTGTGTTTTAATCGCCAAGTGCTTGGGGCTGACCTGGTGGCACTGTGCAGATCTCCTGCCCATGTCCCCAGAGGGAACCCGAGGTTCCTGGACCCATCACTTCTTTCCTTTCAGTAAGAAGAACCTCATGGCCCTGCAAGAAAATATTACAGAAACAAATACTCATTGCAAAATACTTGTACAAGGAACTTGTGTACCAAAGCTGAATTCAGTATTCAGAGGCAACATGTGAAAGCCCTTCGATGCCACGTCCCCCGCCACCCCCTGAGAGTAACTTCATGTGCGTCACTCTGGGCCCTTTTCTTTGTAACTGTGTGTGTTCACACCCATGGACATCCATGCACAATCCATGCACACTTACAGATAGATATGGGGTAAATATGCACATGGCTCACACTCTTCAAACGATTCTGGTACCTGCTTTTCTTAACAACCTCTCAGAAACATCTTTCCTTGACATGACTAGGCTTGGAACTGCAGAGGAGAAAACTTGTAGGTCATCTCTTGGGAATTACACCCTACACTTCAACGATCATCTTCATTCATATACTTAACATGCGCTTCTGGGCATGCATGTAGAATAACTAAAATCTTACTGCCAATGGTTGGTTGTTTTTTTTTTTTTCAATACCGGGGATTGAACTCAGGACCTTGTGCTTTTGAGGCAGGTGCAGTGCCACTGAGCTAAATCCCTGGTCCTAATGATTGTTTGTTGTTTTTTTCCCCCCATTAACTTTATTGGTACATTTTAGGTATAAAATACAGTTATATTTCATCATTGGGATCTTGTACCTTTACATGACATATCTTGGTTCTTATTTTTTCCCCTATTCCCCTGCCTTCCCTTCACCCCCTCCACTCTTCCTTATTTACAAAGACTTTGTTTCCATTTTTTTCCTTTTGTCATAATTTTTCTTTTCCCTTCTTTCCTTTCCCTTACCTCTCCCACTTCCCTTACTCCTTCAGACCTTTTCTTCCTATTACATAGTATCAATTATACATTTTTTAAAAGTTAGAATATCAAGATTTAGAAGATATTACCACAGATTTTACAGGATTTAAAAGGATATAGAAAGCATATTACAAAAATCTTTTTTGAAATAAATTTGACAACTTCTATGAAGTACTGTGGAAGACAAATTAACGAAACTGACTCTGGAGAAAATATAAAATTTGAATAGCACCTATTAAAGAAAGTATATTCCTGGGCCAGGGATTTGGCTCAGTGGTTTTGCCACCTGCTGTGCAAGCGAAAGGACCCGAGTTTGATCCCGGATACGCCCCCTGCAATAAAAGTATATTCCTAGCTTGAAAAC
>NW_004624730.1:59751022-59761941 GCF_000247695.1 Heterocephalus glaber
AGAACTAGGACTGGAAGTCCCATTTGACCCAGCTATTCCCCTGCTGGGTATCTTCCCCAAAGAATTAAAAGAATCATACCACAGTGATATATGTCAACCCATGTTCATAGCAGCACAGTTTGTAATAGCTAAAACTTAGATGCAGCCCAAATGCCCATCAACTGGAGACTGGATAAAGAAAATGCATTTTTCCCCCATAAAATGGAGTACTACTCAGCCATAAAAAATGAGAAATTAGGGACATTTCCATCTAAATGAATGCACATTGAGGCAATAGTCTTAAGTGAAATAAATAGGACACACATGTGTAAATACCGAATAGTTTCTCTAGTGTGAGAAACTGAAAGTGTACATAGGACTAAAAGGTATAATAGATAATGTGAAATAGGAAGAAAAGGGGCAAAGGGGAAGGGGAAGTGGGAGGGGTAGGGGAATTAAAGAACGGAATGGAATTAATAGGAGAAAATGAAAAAATGGAAACAAAGTCTTTTTAAATAGGGAGGAATGGAGGGGATGAAGGGAGGGGAATGGGGAAAAAATAAGAACTAAGAGAGATTATATAAAGGTGCAAATTTCTAATGGTGAATGTCATTATATTGTATACATAAATTTACCAATGAAATTAATAATAAATAAAATATATAAAGTATGTAAAAAAATTAATTTACAGAATCCTACATTTTCAGAACATGGAGTGTAAAACTCTAACAAGCTTCTGCGAGATGAGAGGCCTGGGGAGGATTTGCTCAGATTTTCCTTTTAACTCTTTAATATTTTGTGGGCGTTTGGTTCCAAGGCAGATGGAATAATAGAGGCAGGATGATGATTGTCATCAGTGCAGTGATAGCGGGAGAATCTTTACATTTAGGAGTGGCCTCTTGTTTCTTATTCCTTTCATTCCTAAAGCAGAAGGATACTGTCATTTCGTTCTTTGCAGTTTATTCATTTTTGGGGGGTGTCTATGCAAATATTCCTGTCAGCTTCCAAAATTCTTTGACCTGGGTTTATTTTCAATGTTCTTACTAATAAAAAGTCAGCTAGTAGAGACGTAACTGAATTAAGAAACAGGTTACCCCCTTGAATGTGGAAAACGGTGATTTGTCTTCAAACATGGATTTCTGTGGTGAGGAGCGAAAAGCAGGAGAGTTGGGGAGGCGGGCCCAGGAATGGGGCATCAGGTTGAGGAGAGGGTGGGTTCAGGGTGCCTAGGGGACCCAGGAACTACACCAGGTGCCCTATTAACTTCTTCTAACCCATCTTCCCCTCACCCCCTTCCCTCACGAGCACTTCTCGAAGGAGTCTCCTTTCTCCTGTTGTTCACAGGATGCAAGAGAATCCCTCACTTCACTTCCTCGCTCACGGCATCTCTCTCCTGTCTCCCCACACCTCACCCTCCCCTGCTTCCAGTCCCTGGTGGTGACCTCCTTATTCTGTTTTACTTGTCAGACTTTGTGAGACTTCTTGACCACTGTATTCCCCTTAAGGTTTTCTTCCCCCTGCAGCAATGGGAATCGAACCCAGGGCTTTCGAACACAGCTGCATCCCCAGCTCTTTCTATTTTGAATTTTGAGGCCGGGTCTTTCTAAGTTGCAAAGTTCCCCAGGCTGGACTCAAGCTTGGGATCCTCCTGCTCAGCATTCCATAGGGCAGGGGTTGTAGGTGTGGGCCACCATGCCTGGCTCTCCTTGAGTAATTTTTGAATAGGTGATTCATTTATGGTTCAAATTCAGAAAACATAGAAAGGAGTAAACACTCTTTTTCCTATCCTTGTCCCTGGTTTTCCATAGGCAGCTGTTGTTCTTAGTTTCTTTCATATCTTCCCAGAGATTCTTTACACATGTAGTAGAAAATGCAAGTAGTATTTAATAACAAATAAGAATATAGGTTATTTTCTCACTTTCTAACACAAATAGTAGAATGCTATGTACACTGCTTGGCTTTATTTATTTTTTTCATTCTACAGATGAAGATAGACATGTATAGACCCCAGGCTTCTCATGGACAGCTAGCATTCACTGTGCTCTGAATTAAAATACTCATTCAGATTACATTAAAATGCTCATTACTTCCCAAAGCTGCTTCTCCTCCTACACTTTGATACTTTGTGTAGTGATGGTGTGATGGTGGAGGGGAAAGTTAGGGCCATTTATCCAGTCACTTAAGCCAGCAACTTGGGAGTCACCTTTGACCTGTCTTCCCAAATCATCCAGAATATCTGCAGGCCTCATCTTTCCTTAATTTCTGCCAACACTGGCTGAATCCATGACTTCAGTAATACTTGCTGAAAGGCCCCTCTGAATTTGCTCAGTTGCCTTTCCTTCCCACAGCATCACGTCTATACTCCCAGCATTGACCTTGCCATTATGACTTGATCAGCCTGTTTCTCTCAGTAGGCATGGGGTCTCAAGGGCAAAGATGTATCTAGTTTACTTTTGCACTTAGGGTTGTCATAAATGCATAATGAATAAATGAATGGACAGGACACATTCAAGAGAAAGTTTACTTGGGACACAAGTGGCAGCCTTGGAGACTTGACTGTATTGGAGCAGGAAGGGGGGCTGCGGGATCGCAAAGGTCTCTGGTGTTTGGGTTGGAGCAATAGGCAGAGATCAGGCTGCAGACAGAAGAAAAACTTTTGCTTTGAGCTCTGACAATTTGAGGGCTCTGCGGGACATATATTTGGTGGTTGTGTTTGATGTGGGACCTCAGAAAAACCTAGAGAAGTAAGTCCAAAGAGTTACCGGAATACAGCGTGGTGGACCTATGGGTGTGATGAGATCACCTAGAAATGAGAAGGTTACAAAGAACCCTGGGACGGGCATCATTTAGTGGCGTGTAGGAGAGGAGAAAAGTAAGGGAAAAGAGACCGTAGTGCTCTCTGGAATCCAAGGGGGAAAGGGCTTCTGCAGATGGCGCAGAGCTTGACAGTGCCCAATGGTTGGCAAATGTCCAGCAAGGTGAGGAAGAGGGTCATCCTCTGGGTCTAACAACTCTGAGGTCTCGGGTGACCCTGGCAGCACCCACTTGAGCTCGGTGTCTCCAGAGTGACTCTGAGTGTAAGTGGGGGCCAGGGACGCAGAGGACACCTCAGCACAGGACCCTCTTTGCTCGGTGGTGAAGAGAAGAGGCACAATGGTGGGTGACAGGGGTATGTGGAGTCAAGGCAACGGTTTAGTTTTCAATTTTCTTTTGAATTATAGGTAGAGTAAATGTTTACTATAGAAAATTGGGCCATTATAGGAAAGTATTAAGGAGCCACAAAGGCCATCCACAATCCTACCATCCTAATCTAAACATTGCTTCATTTTTTTTCTCACTACTCATTCTAGTCTTCTCTGTGCAGTTGAAGCCAAAAGAGTGATTGTAAGCACTGCTTTTGCATGTAGAGGACTTGGCCGTAGCATCTGTCCCTGAATTAATTGCTATGGTGTATTTGGCTGATCTAATTGGCTAGGCCCCATCTTGCTCACTGCTCCCTGGGTATTTCTCCATATGGAGTTATTTAATTAGACAGAAATAAAACTCCACATTCATTCATTCAGCAAAGATTTATTAGTTGTCCACCATGCATGCCGAGTTAGTTGTTGAGGGGTGGGGCAGCCCCCAGACAGAAACACTTATCACCTCGCCAGGTTGGCTTGGTGTCATCTGCAGAGTGGCCTCATGTCAGCTGGCCCCCAGGTGTCCCACCCACGCTAGACACTGTGCATGAACCTTTAAGGTGGATTTGCAGGACTTTCTCACCAGATGATATTTCCCTCAGCATTAAAAACTCTTCAGAAATGTTTCTCTTAAATGTTTAGTTTTTCTCTTCATTATTCCTCCCATTTTGACACAGCCAAAAAAAAAATCTTTAGAATTGAACTTGCTTCCTATCTTGCACTATTCCCCTAAGACTAATTCTTAGAAGAAGAATTTAATGGGTCAAGAGATTTGAGCTTTTCAAATGCACTTTAATACCTATTGTCAGATTGCTTTCCAGAAAGGTCCTACTAACATACGCTCTCAAGAATGGTGTAGGAATTTGTCTTTTCTAGCTGAGATAGAGAGCATTTGTTTATATGTCTAGTGACTGAATCCCACTACAAAGGGAAGGTTGAAGATAAAGAAAACATGGAACAAGGTACCCGAGAAGCAGTATTGATGGGGTCTGGAGAAGATTGGAGGAGTTAATTTTGTAAAAGAAGACAGAAAGCCCTCTTGTTGAGATAGGAGTGAAGGCAGATGAACGTACTGTGTGTGTGTGTGTGTGTGTGTGTGTAAGGATGAGCTTGGAGAGTTTGAGCTGATGCCTGTTTCCTTCCTAGGCTGGATGGAGGGCGGGATGAGGGGAAATAGGCCAAGAGCTGGGGAGGAGGATGCAGAGTATGAGGAGCCATGTGGAAATGGACACCTCCCAAAAGGCACAGGCGCCCATGTAACGTAATGTCACACCTTGTGTACAGTTTTAAGCGAAAACTTGACCTGTGTTACTGGGATTCTGTTTACAGGGTATAGTGAAATTGAGAATTGGCAACTATTTGATTAATTTGATGAATGCTCCAAATTAGGAACACCAGGTCGGGGTATGTTTCCGAACTAAATTATACAGTGCAGTTGTCCACAGTGATGAAATTAACCAGCTGATTGCCAAATCACTAGTTGTCTCTGTCCCCTGTGGACATGGCTTAAAGAACTAATAACTGAACTGGACTCTGCCCCAATCTATTCTGGGATAATTGATGTCTTTGTGCTTGTGTCCCTGCAGCTTGGTATTAAACACTGAAGCTTTGTGTAGAATATGTCAGTAGGCGATTTACTACCTCAAAAGGCAGTCTTTCTCTCATAAAGGCTTATCAATCAGAACTTTGGAGGGAATTTTCCAAACTCCTTAGAGAAAATTATATTTTATTGCTTTGGAAAATATTTGATTCTGTGCATTTTGCTTCATAAAGTGAATTTGTTTCAGGTTCTGAATACTTATGATTTTTGTTTCTGTCTTCATGAATTACTTAAAAGCAACTTCAGTTTTACATTTTAATGGCTTCAGTTCTTAAAAACATTTATGTTCACTGAAGTTGTCTTTTTTTTTCCCCCTAAATGAAAAGTATCAGTGATTTTAACTTCATAAAGAATAAGAAAAATCGATTATGGTGAAATTACGGTAAAGACACATTTCATTCCTCACTGTTTAAGTATTTCCTTCCTGAATTGACTGTTGACGTGATGTAGGCGCTGAGATGAAAGGAGGAAGTTAGTGAAATCTATTTTGTGAAATAGTAATGTAATTTGAACATGTTAGGGACTGACCTCAACGTGCTAAGCTTCTATATCCATCTAAACCTGTCACTTACCTATATGTTAAAGAGAAGGTAAGAAGTTTTGTTTGTTTGTTTGGTTGGATTTTGAGACAGGGTCTCTCTATGTAGTTCAGACTGGCCTTGAACTCACTATGTAGCCCAGGCTGGCCTCGAACTCATGGTAATCCTCCTGTCTCAGCCTCCAAGTGCTGGGATCACAGGAGTGTGTCATCATGTCCAGCAGTAACAAGTTGTTTTACTTCAACTTGGACACTTCAGAGATTCAGCCTGTGCTCTCCAGTGCTCATGGGCCCGCAGGGCTGTGACGGTGTGGGCTGGGGATATCTGAGGCCCTGGCCCAGATTTTCCTCCTCTCAAAGGGCTCACAGCCTGTGGAGGTTTGCGAGCAGAGCAAATGGAGAACACTGTTTCAACTCAAATATCGATCAAAAGAGGAGTGACAGGTGCTAAGAACAGCTGCTGGCAAGAGAGATTTGTCCTGTGCTCTACCAATTTCGAAATGGATACACAAGTAGACATTCTACCCCTCTGCGTGTGGATTTTATTCTGTTTCCTGCCTAAACCTCAGGATTGGAAAGAAGGACGCGCTGGGTTGCCCTGTTTACTTTCACAGTAGAGAAGGATGGCAGGAAGGCGTGACTGGGGAAGCCGCACTTCCTGGCTTCTGTCTCCCACCCAGGAGGAGGAGGCCTCTAGGCAGAGGAGGGCAGATCCCAGTTGTTGTTAGTTTTACTTACTTATTTTTCCAGAGACTAGAAATCTTGATTTAAAAAAAAAATCCTGTAAAGCCATGATCTGAGGACTGGTGCTGACCCTCTTGGACTGGCCGCTGGCTCAATTGTCAGTAGCCGGCAGGCGACCAGTTCTGACCTCTGACTGCAAGCTCTGTAGGTCTGGGGCAGGGCAGCCTTCTCCACTCTCTTAGGGTCATTTCGGTGCCACAGTCTGTGGAACACATTTCTCTGCATAACTTAATCTCTCAGTCTGCATTTTAAGTTTCAAAACAATAGGAAGAAACTTGTATTCAAAGTCAAGGAATGCAGGATTAAAATTAGACTTATTATACTGTGAAAATTCTTCAAAAGTCTCTGGTTCCATTTCGGTTTTTTTTTTTTCATGGCTAGATTATACCTTAAGACATTTTCCTGAATATTCTGTGATATTTCTTTTCCAACGGAATATATTGTGATATTTATTTGCCAAGTTTGAAAGTTACTGTTGCCTATGATTTTAGTTGAAAAAGAAAGGAACGTGCGTATTTTGAATAGTACCTATCTATGCAACAGATAAATAATAGTGGTGAGATGTTGCAAGGTGAGGCCTTCATTTATTGTGGAAGGTGTGACATTTGCTCTTTGATTTAGGAGGGAAAAGCTCTTTGATTTAGGCATGAATAAAATGAATTTAACAGCTTGGTGGAATCCTGCTGGAATGGAGCTTTGTGTGAATGTCTCCCTGGAGCCAGTGCAGCTCTATGTATTTGCTTCAGGTGGTACCTGCCTCATGTTGTTTGTTCCTCAGTCCGTGTAGTAATATTAAGGAGTCATGCTGCATACAGTAAACTTCCATTTACATTAAAACAATACAGGAATTAAGGTGTTGGTAGGTGAAATCTCCTTTCCTGAGCTTCCTTCATTTATGAAATAAACACTTATTGGGATCCCATTGTGATATTGAGCTGCAATGCTAAATCAATGAAATAGTCCATAGCTGTTCAATTTATAGTATATAGTAAAAACTGAAGGAACATTTTCTTTTCTTCCTTCCTTGCTGATAGAAAACAATGCCTTTTGTATTACAGTTTGGGAGTGAGAGAGATGCTCGCACTATAGAGAAGAGGGCATGTGAGCTGAGTGCGTGGATTTTTCCAGCGAGCGAGTCTTTCCTTTCAGAACCTGAGTAGGACTAGAAAGAGAGCCTTCTACTGTCTGGCGGTGGGAGGCTACTTATGTGGTGGTGAGGATGCCCTCAGAAAGTCTTCAGAAGGGTTTGGGTAGAGTTGTTCCTTTGAGTTGTCAAACGGATTCATTCAGGGTGTAGATATTTGCATAACGGTGAACAGAGAACTAAGGAGAAATTCTTATAATTAAAGTTGGAAGATCTAAGCTATTGTCTTACTTATTAAACTTTGAGTATTTTCCTAGAGTACTATAGTTTGTTTTCCCAGGTAGCAATTCAATATTGCTATGGTTTGGAAGTTCGCCCAAAAGCTCATGGGCAGGAAAAAACCACCCAGTTCATATGCTGATGGTATTAGCTGTCGAGGATGAGGCCTTGGGAGGTCTCGGAGGGGGAGCCCTCGCACTGGGAATCCTGCTCTTCTGAGAAGAGATCAGAGAGATTGTTCTCGTTCTGTCTGGACTTCCCAGCCTCCAGAACCATGAGACATTGACTTTTTTTTCTTTATAAATTGCCTAGTTGGTGGTATCTGTTATAGTAGTAAAAAATGGATTAAAATGTGCAGATAGGACAACATTAGCACAGGTCAAGTAACATGGAAGTTAAAAGAAGATGATGTACAGAAACCAGGAGGAGAAAGCCCAGACCTGGGGAAAAGCCATGTTATTCAAAGAGTACCCCTTCCCCTTCCCTTGCCCTTTCCCTTCCCCACTGTACTGGGATTGAACCCAGTACACGCTAAGAAGGCACTCTACCACTAAGCCACATCTCCACCCTAATTAATCTCATTATAGACACAGGTTAAAGAGCTCCTTCAAGTGTCACTAAAAAAGAAACCTCAGTCTTCACCTCCAATAGACATTTGGCCACTTAGCTATTACCCAGATGGAGTTAACCAAGTAAGGACCCTTCAGACCTGAGTTGCCAGACTTCTCCCAAATCCAACATCACTACTCCTGTCCACAAATTCCTAAACATCTGCAATCTCACAAGCACACTAATATCATGCAATGTCTTAGGGCTATTGTGTCAGTTTTCTGTTACTATGACAAATACCCAAGGTAAATCAATAAAAGGAGAAAGGTTTATCTTGACTCACAGTTTTGAAGGCATTTGTCTGCAGTTGGCTGGTTTGTGAGTGTGGAAGCCCTCACCTGACAGGCAGAAACAAAAAGGAGGGTGAGACTGATGTCCCACAGCCCCCCTCAAAGGCACACCCCAAATAACCTGCCTTTCACGAGGCCCCTCCTCTTAAGGGTTCTTCCACCTCCCAGTGAAGCAAGGGCTGGGGACCACGACTTAGCACATGGGCCATTACAGACCCAATATGGAGCAGTCACCAGCATAAGTAAAACTGATCATAATGCTGTGCCACTAAAAATAATCATTTATGCCAAGGGTGGTGTAGGTCTGTAATCCCAGCACTCTGGAAGGCTGAGACAGGATAGTCCCAGGATTGAGCCCAGGCTGGGCAATTTAGAAAATTAGTGAGACTCTGTCCTAAAGTATAAAATGAAAAGCACTGGAGATGTAGCTCACTGCAAAGGCCCTAAGTTCAATTCCCAAAACTAAAATATCATTTCTGGGCTTGAGATGTAGCTCAGTGGCACCCTGCCTGCCTGGCAAGCACAACGTCCTGAGTTCAATCCCCAGTACCGGAAAAAAATAAATCATTTCTGAGATTTTAAACACATGATACTGAAGAACAGGCTTATTGTGGAGCTTGTGACTTATGTGCCATCCACCATTACCTGGTTCTGCAGGGTGTGTGTTTCCGAATGTGTGTTTGTGCGTTCATATGTGTGCCTACACGTACTCTTATGTGTGCATAGTTGTGTGACATTACCAAAGACACAAAGATGAGAAAATTGTTGTGTGGCCTCCTTGCAGTCATTCAAACTTTGCTGTTAGCTGATAGACAACACAGAAAAGAGAGCGCTTCTAGAATTTCTGGTGGAGACAGAAAAGGAGAAGAGGAGGAAGAAGGAGAAGGTGGTAGAGGAGGAAGAGGAAAAGGACGAAGGAAAAGGAGGAAAGCAAGGGAAAAGAAAAGAATGGGGCACTGACACCAGGAAAGGTGTGGCCCTCAGAGGGTAACTGTCCATGGCAGTGGCAGTGGAGGAGCCGGCACAGGGGCTGCAGAGCAGAGGGCGCGGGCAGCAGGAGGAAATGCACTGAGTTGCGCTCTTACACTGTATTGGGATGTGCTTTGAGCAGCTCCTGTTTTCATCTTCTGTGCTGTCCCTTGTGGACTGCCTTAGAAAAAGAGCTTGCAATAAATTCTCCCAGATGCAGGAGTCTTAGTGCTTCTGATGGAAACGCAAGGGTACAAGGGAAGTTCACACACTCACTTATTAGTTGAATAAATCTCTCATCACCCTGTATGCCAGGTCCAGGGGGCAGGGACCATGCTTCAGTTGGAAGTGGTAACATCTGTGGCTGCAGTCATAGAATCCCAGGTGCCGTGTTTTTTGGCGTTGGTTTGAGCTTTCAGGGGCCCATATCAGTATTGAGGAGCCAAGAGGCCGGGGCTCAAACAGTTTGCTTCAAATTTAGGGAGGACATAAATGTTGACTTGCTCCCCATCTTTAACACGTTCCACACCCTGAGGCAGGGCTTTCACAGCAAAAAGTTCTAAACATGAATTATTTCACGCTTTCCTCAGCTCTCACAAAAATTTTATTTTTTATTTTTTTGAGACAGGTTCTCACTGTACAGTTCAGGTTGGCCTTGAACTCACTGTGTAGCCCAGGCTGGCCCTAAACTTTTGGAGATCCTCCTGCCTCAGCTTTCTGAGGGCTGAGATTGCAGGTGTGTGCCACCAGCCCTGGCATCTCACAAAACATTTTTAGTCACTTTTATCAAACAATAAAATTTCTTAGTGATTCTGAAAGCAAAGTACAGAATATTTAACTTTGGAATAGACCCAGAAAGAAATGTAATGAAGCTTCTGAAATCAAAGGAGATTTTCCTGTTTCTGTCTCTGGCCACCCAAATCCTTACTTAAAAAAAAAAATTTCTCAGAGGAAGAGAATTCTCAGTCTTGTATAAGTTCATGCAAGGTTATTTCCATCTTTCCTCAGTTAAAAATACATGTGTTGTTATTAATGATAACTCATAATCACAACACACATTTATTTTTTTTAACTGTATATCCTATTATTGGTACATTTTAGATATACAATATAATGACATTCATCATTGGAAATTTGCACCTTTACATACTCTCTCTTGGTTCTTATTTTTCCCCCTTCCCCTGCCCTGACTTCAACCCCTCCATCCCTCCCTATTTACAAAGACTTTGTTTCTTTTTTTGCATTTCCTCATATTAATTCCATTCCCTTCTTTCCTTACCCCTATTCCTCCCACTTCCCCTTCCCCTTTGCCCCTTTTCTTCCTATTTCACATTATCTATCTACCTTTTAGTCCTTATTTACACTTTCAATTTCTCACACCAGAGAAACTATTGGTATTTACACATGTGTGTCCTATTAATTTCACTTAAGACTATCGCCTCAATGTGCATTCATTTAGCTATAAATGTCTCTAATTTCTCATTTTTTATGGCTGAGAAGTACTCCATTTTATAAAAAACCGACATTATCTTTATCCAGTCTCCAGTTGATGGGCATTTGGGCTGCAACCAAGTTTTAGCTATTACAAACTGTGCTGCTATGAACATGGGTGCACATATATCACTGTGGTATGATTCTTTTAATT
>NW_004624730.1:59764316-59774940 GCF_000247695.1 Heterocephalus glaber
TGATAAGGTTGGCTAAGGGTTTGTCAATTTTGTTTATTCTTTGGAAGAACCAACTTTTGGCTTCATTGATTTTTTGTATTGTTTTCTTAGTCTCCATTGCATTGATTTTTTACCTGATCGTTATAATTTCCTCCTTTCTATGGGCTTTGTGTTTGTTCTGCTCTTGTTTTTCCAGAAGCTTGAGGTTCAGCATTAGGTTGTTTCATTGGGGTTGCTCTGTTCTCCTAATATGTGTATTCACTGCTATGAATTTCCCTCATAAGACTGTTTTCATTGTTTCCCATAGATTCTGATATGTTGTATTGTCATTGTCATTTAATTGTAGGAACTGTCTAATTTCTTCTTTAATTTCTCCTGTGACCCATTGGTTATTCAGAAGTGTGTTGCTGAATTTCCATGTATTTATGAAATATTTGAGGTTTCTTTTGCTATTGATCTCCAGTTTCATTGCACTATGGTCTGATAATATACAGGGGATAACTTCAGTTCCTTTGCACTTACTTAAATATGTTCTATGAGTGAGTATGTGGTCTATTTTGGCGAATGACCTGTGCACAGCTGAAAAGAATGTGTATTCTGATTTCATGGGTTTGAACACTCTGTAAACATTTGTTAAGTTCATTTTTTCAAGAGTTTGATTGAGTTCTAGTATTTCATTGCTTGTTTTTTGTCTAGTTGATCTATCTATTTGTGACAATGGGGTATTGAGGTCCCCCACTACAATTGTGTTAGTGTATATATGACTTTTCTTGTCCATTAGTATTTGTTTTATATAGTTGGGCACACTAGTGTTTGGTGCACAGATATTTGTGATTGTCATCCTTTCTTCTTGGATTGTTCCCTTTACAAGGATGTAGTGGCCTTCTTTGTCTCTCTTAATCGGTGTGGGTTTGAAATCCACTTGGTCTGCAAAGAGATAGCTACTCTTGCTTTTTTTTGGGTTCCTGTCACATGGAGTATTGTTTTCCACCCTTTAGCTTTTAGTCCAAGAGTTTCTTTTTGAATTAAGTGTGTTTCTTGTATGCAGCATATTGTTGGATTTTGCTTCTTGACCCATTCTGCCAGTCTATTTCTTTTGATTGGTGAATTGAGACCATTAACATTGATAGCTATAACTGAAACCTATTGACTTGTCATTGCCATGACTTTTTCTTTTTGTTGGGTTCTCCCTCTTTCCATTTAATTTCTTGTCATGCCAGATGGGTTCATTCTGCTTTGCTTCCTGGGGTTGTGATCCTCAATGTCTGTTCCTAGGATATTGTGTAAAATTCTTTGGAGTGCTGGTTTGGTATTCAGGAAGTTCCTAGGGTGCTCTTTGTCATGAAAGTACCTTATTTCTCCATCCATTTTGAAAGATAGTTTTGCAGGGTGCATCAATCTGGGTTGGAGGCTGTTTTCTTTTAGGTCTTGGAATATGTCACTCCAAGGTCTTCTTGCCTTGAGGGTTTGTGTGGAGAAGTCTGCTGTGATTCTGATGGGCTTTCCTTTGTATGTGATTTGTTTCTTTTTTCTAACTGCTTGTAGAATTTTGTTCTTCTGTTGTGTTTCTGGAATCTTAAGAATTATATGCCTATATGTAGATTTTATTTTGATCAAGGCTAGCTGGAGTCCTATATGCCTTATTTATCTGTATGTCAAGTTCTTTTCCCCTGCTTGGGAAGTTTTCTGCCATCACTTCTGTGCACAGTTTTTTTATGTCATCTGCATGCTCTCCTGTTTCTTCATTGACTCCAATCAGTCTTATGTTATTCTTCTTTGCATTGTCTAGCAGATACTGGATTGATTTCTTGTGGTCCCTTATGATTTTGAAGCATTTTTTTTTTCCTGGTCACTAATTGCAATCTTATCTTCTATATCTGAAATTCTGTCTTTACACGGGCTCATTCTGCTACATAGACTTTCAATGGATTTATTAATCTTGTGGAAATCTGTTTTCATCTGTTTTATGGATTCCATTTGTTTCCTATGTTGGGATTCCATCATGTTCCTCAGTGCCTCTATTTTTTTATCTGTGTCTTCTCAAGATTTATTAATCATGTCTTGCACTATGGGCACAATCTCTGCTGTTATCTGAGAAGTTATTTCTGATTTCATTTTTCCCAGATCCTCTTAGGTTCCTAGGTCAGAGAGTCCACGTGGTTGAGTATCAGAGTGTTCCATCTCTTTTCCCTTTGGGGTTGCTGTAGGTGATCTGGAAGTCTAGTTCTGAGGCTTGTTTTCATGTCCTCTCATTTCGACGGGGGTGGGGGGTTGCTGCTGACACCCATGTGGCTCACCTTCTCTGTGCTGGGAGCAGTGGTAGGTTGGCCAGAAGCCACCTACTCTATACTGGGAGCTGTTGCACATTGACCTGGAAGCCTCTTCTGTGCTGGGAGCTGCAGCACGTCAACCTGGAAGCATACTCTGTGCTGGGAGCAGGGGTAGGCTTCCCTGGAAGCTTCCCATTCTGCCCGAATCATCAATTTTTAGAGAGTTAAAAGATTTGTTCAGCTAAAAATGTGACTGAGGTAACTAATGTGCTATTTAACCAGTATATTGTCTGGTGAAATAGTATAAAATTTTTAGTTAAATGGATTATTTTATGTTAATATGATGAAGTCAAGATCCCAAATTTACTAATTGAAAACAATTACAAGGAATTATATATCAATTATAGTTAAATATAATTAATTCATATTTTATCCATCATCAATATAAAAATAAGAACCCAATTCAAATACTAATGAGATCTTTTAAACACTTCAAGTATATTCAGCTTTTATGTAAATTATTGCACAAATTAAGAAAACAGGTAGATTTCAAAATATATGTTATAATATTTCTTTAAATATTCATAAAGCCATAAGACAAATGAGGTTTTCTATTCAAAGTGGTTTGAGACAGAAACCCATGGGCAAAATCTTGTCCCCAAATATTTCAGAAGTAGTTGAAAGTATTAGAGGACATGTCTATAGAGAGAGATGTGACTGTGCAGGGAGTTCTTTAAAGGTCCTGATTTTTTTCAGTACTGGGGATTGAACCCTGGGCCTTCACACTGAACTACATCCCTATCCTCACTAAGTTGCTGAGTTGCCCAGCTTGGGGCTCAAACTTGCGGTCCTCCTGGATCAGCTGGCTAAGAAAGCCTACATTTTAAGAGTCCTTGGACTGATGAGGATTCATGCAAAAAAAACAGCATGATCTTGTTTAGAGATCAAAATGAGGGTTAATTTAAAATGTAGGCCTCACTAATCACTACAAATTACAAAAAGGACATTTGGGGAAAGAAGAAAAAGATGTATAACTCGGGAAATTGTGTAATTGATAGGGAGTGGATAGAAGACAGAGAAATTCAACTTCTTTGTTGAAAAGCATGATCTCTAGACTTTCAATGTCAGGCACATATTTCAGAGAGGACACATTTAATTAGGACCAAAGGAGATCTTTATGACTGCGTAGACTCTTGCTGTCAAATGGGCCCCGGCTTCCACTGTGGACATGGTCTACAGGATGTGTGACGCAGATGTGATCATCAGGCAGTGCCAATCACACTAACGGGGACGATGGGTGACATGAGAGGGCCCACAGACAGGAAGTGTGCTCAGGCTGTTGATGCCTTTGGAAGAGCACTAAACTCCATTGCTGGTTACAGGCACCTAAAAGAAAAGCAGAGACATTTGGTGTAATTTATTTGGTTGTTTATTCTCAGGAAGACAGCAGCCATTTATGCAAATCTTGGGGGTATCCAGTAGGAGCCAGATGGTGGGAGAGTTGGATGGATTGACAACATCCTAGAAGATGGGTGAATCTACTTTCTTTTTAATTTTGTTTTGTTTTGATTTTTTTTTTTTTTTGGTACCAGGATTGAACTCAGGACCTTGAGCTCATGAGGCAGGCAGCAGCACCACTGAGCTAAATCCCTGGCTGTTTTGATCTTGATATTAAACCCAGGGCCTTCTCATTGAGCCACCCCACCTCACCCTACCTCATCTTTAATAAAGTTTGAGACAGGGTCTCTCTAAGTCATTAAGTTGCCTAGGCTGGCCTTGAACTTGAGACCCTCCTATTTCAGCTTCCCAGGGTGCTAGGATTACAAGTTTGAACACCTTGCCCAGCTCTGGTCTACTCTGGATCCTGCTCTGTTCAGGATGATTTAATTTAATTTGCTGATGATTTAATTTTGCTGATGATTTAATTCAGCTGTGGGGCTTAGGGCCTGCATGACGGAGACTGATATAAGGCTACCTACAAACACCAATGGAGATCTAACTGCTGACATTCTTTGAGATGGCTAACGTTTTTGTGAGTGCTCTGTTGTAAAACTTCACCGATCTTGAGTAGTCTTCCCAACTTTATCTTTCCCACAAACAATTAATTTTCATGTGCAGTGTTGCAGACAGCAAAAAATGTCTGAGGATGGAATTTAGAAATGTAAATGAAGCCTCCTATTTACTTGAAACCTTACTCTTAAGATAATTTCAGAAACAACATGTTGCTAGGAACAAATATAGACAGGTGCAATGGAAGAGGGTCTTGGATTAGGTCTTGGGGTTGCTGGTTCCAGTCCCTACTCTTCATCTTCTGCTATGTGTCCCAGTTCCTAACAGGCCACACATCCTACCTGTCATGCCCTGTGGGTTGGGTACCCCTGGCTTAAACCACTCATCCTGTGGCATTTTTGGTGGTAGCCTAGCAAACAAACGCACTGGATAAACCTGGGTATTTAAACTGTCTGAATTTTTTTCTTACCTGTGAAATTGAGACTAGGATAAAAAAATGAATAGTATTTAAAAATTAATAAAGTAACTTATTTTAAGTTATGAAAGAAAATGACAAAAAGAGAATGATATTTTGTTAGCTTCTAATTTTCATTGTTTTTTTTAAGCTTGAGAGAAAATATAGGTACATCCTGATTTGAAAACACCAAAAGCTCTCCACAGTAATTAAATAAATGAACAGATAATTATTTGCAGAGAAAATTCCCAGTAACATAATACCATCACTTAGAGACTGCTCCGAGGGAATTTCAAATATGACTTGATCCCCCCGAATTCAATTTGCATCAACTTTCTGGAAACACACTTACTGCATAAACTAGGCTCCACTGCACTTGTTAAACAGTTAAGTTTGATTTAATATGAGATTTCTGGATTCAGAAAGCAGCCCAGCCCTGCTGCTGTTATTGTAATGCATGCATAGACTGCGGTTGATAATCAGAGCTGTGTTGGGCATTCCACTTTGCACTTCCTAGGGCACCAATTTTCAGAAACTGTTAGAACCCAATAGAAAAATCTCACCTAAGATTCATCTGTGAGCTAAATTACAGGGAAGCCATTATCATTCATTTTATATGCACTAGTGGTCCAGGCTATCAGCCGAGTATCTCT
Organism: Heterocephalus glaber; assembly: GCF_000247695.1. The sequence goes on from NW_004624730.1 coordinate 59,769,683, forward strand.
AGATCACAGGGAGGGATTTTGCCAGCTCTGAGAATCTTGAGAATTGAAATGGTCAACCAAGGCATTTCATTATCCTTCTCATCAAGAAATAGTTCATAATCAAGCCAAAAGGACACATTGAGCCCCCACACGATGCCTTAGGCTCATTTGAATCCTGTGATAGGGTGGGATAGAGGAGTAGGATTTAAAATCTGGTTGAAGAAGACCAAATGTTAGAAATCAATTAAATGTTATGCTGCATGGAATTAAATGAAAAGGGAGTTTAGAGAAGGGTCAAATCAGTGTGATCTTGAAGAAGTTGATGGAGGTGACCAGGGTGGAGAAGTGGGAAGCTGAAATCAGAGGACACAGGACAGGTTCTTTTGGGGTGGGTGTGGGAGTATGTTTGTATGTGTGTGCATGCATGTGTGTGCCTTTCATACATACACTTGGGCACCATTTTCTGGGGTGGGGTTGTTGATAGGAGAGGTAGCATGAATAGAGGTATGTAAGTGGAAGAAGCTGGATGCTATTCATAATGCACCCAGAGAAACCTATTTGGTATCATTTAAATCTAGATGTCTCCTAAAAGCCTCATGTACACATAGGAGGGGCTTTGGGAAGGCAACTGGACCATGGCAGAATGGTAGTCATTAGATTGGTCCACTGATGTATGTATAGTTAAATGTGATTTGGGAGGTGAAGCCTGGTCTTAGGAGGTGGGTCACTGGGGATGTGACCTGGGTCTATCTCTTTCCTTCTCCTCCGTTGACCTCTTCCGGCTTCCTGCCTGCCATGCCATGGACTGTTTCTCCCCTGCCATGTTCCATGCCACCTTCCCTTGCAGCCAGCCCACTATGGCCTGAAACCTCTACAAACTATGACCCAAAATAAACCTCTCCTTCTTTAAGTTAGGGGTGTCAGGTATTGTGTCTCAGTAGTGAAGAAAGAAACTAAGACACTGGCTCATGGAAGCAAAAAGTGTTTCCATTTACTGTCAGGATCAGGAATGTGTTATTTCTAAATCTTTATAGCAACCTATAATGTAAGCTCTGTCACAGCCACTTTGGAGATGAAGGGACTGAGATTTAGAGATATTGTAACTTCCACATATTGAATGCACAAACCTTTTGAGCCTGTACCACATAGTAGACATCTCACCAGTCCATACAGGTGTTGTACACTAATGGAGGCCCCTTGATCAAGCTGGGATAACTCTGTGATACCCACTGGGCTCCAGAGTTCCCCATGGGATTGGATTGAAGCTCATCTAAAACTGAAATTACATCTCCCTCTCCCCACACAGTGTGTCTTGCATCCCTCACACCCCCTCCCAAATATTGCTGTCCCAAGAGCACTGCCCTGATAAGTCACTTGGAAAAGAATCCCCATCTCAGGCCCTGCCTCTGGAGAGCCATATCTGAGACAGAGCCATTCCTCAGATAAGGGGTCCTAATCATGATCGATATGTAGTAGAACTGACAGGCTGTGTACCTGAGGAAGGGGGTGGCGAGGGCCACCACTATTCTCCATCCTGTGCACATGAAGCACTTCACCTGTGCCAACACTCTGAGTTAGGGTCATGGCTTATGAGACTATTTACAGATGCAGAAACTAGGGTTTGAGAGAGAATATCTTTTTTGTTGTTGTTTTTTTTTTGCAAGAGAACATCTTATTGCCTATGGCCACACAGGTTAAAAGTGTCGATGTCAGGATTCCAACACATGTACCCTTAACATCACAGCTTCAAAAACTAGTTTGTCCTTACTGGAATATATAACTTACTAGTCATATAACTTAGAGGATATTTAAGGACCATGGCTCAACATAGTCGGGGTAGTAAATAGTGCTACTTAGGTTGCAGAGGCAGCCAAATGATAATGGTGTATCAGCTTTACTTCCTTTGAATGAACACAGGATGATTTGAGAATCACTGAGCATAAGACAAAATGTTAAGATGGGGAGAGCTTGAAGTTGGTAGAGGACATGGTGACCACGTGAGTAACCAAATGGAACACTATTGGGAATAACAAGAGATGCCATAGTCATTACACATAGTTATTCCACATTACATGTGAGCCGGCTCATCTGAACAGAGCAGGGGTACAATCACCATAGCGACAGGACACAAAGAGCTGGGGTAGGTTCTTGAGCAAGAGAATGAAATAATTCTTCTGTCAGGGCTGTGTAGTAGAGCTTTCTTGGGGGCTGAGGGATCAGGAGGCAGAGACTGTGCCAGAGATATTAGTGGGTCTGTCTGAGTTTCTGTCCTGGCCCCAGTTTTTCTCTAGCTCAGGGCTAGCAGTAGTGGTTTCTGGACCTCAGTGCATTTGCCAAAAGCTTTCACACGACCCTAGGGTCCTCGAACATCTGAACTCTGCCCAGGTCCCCTCAATTCCCTTTGCCTAATCCAGACCCCCCACCCCCAGTATCTATATCTTCTTCCAAGACTCTTCTGCCTGGAAGGTCTCTCTACCCATGCAGGGTGTCCTATTTCCCTGGGGCCTTGTGCTGTTCCCTATGGACATTTCTGAATGAATAAGAAGCCAGGGATGCACAGGTTTTCTCCTAGTTTTGTCCTGAAGCCCCCCCGCCCCAGGCTAATGTAAGAAAGTGAATGGAGGAGGTCACTTTTGGGAGGAAAGCTAAGCTGGTTTCTGTGGCGGCTCCAGTTTAGATGGTGCAGTGAGGGACCCTCTTACTGTCGTGTAGTCTGACAGCCTGGTTTCCTGGAGTTCTCAGCACCGTGCATTACCTTTGCAGAGGTAAGATTAGGTCAGCAGTTCTTTTTTTTTTTTTGTCAGTAGTTCTGATGGTGGGCTTCAGAGGGGAAAAAGCACAGAGGATCGATTGCAGATGAAGAGGCCTAGTGAAAAGCTCAGGCTGAACTTGGGGGCAGGGAGACCGAGAACACACGGTGGATCGGATCTTTAGGGTCTGAGAGATAAAAAATGCACAAACAAATGTGTGTCTGGTGTGTTTTGGAATCAAAACACAAGGTCTTTCAGGAGGCAGCGCGCTGTGCCCTGGTCCTGGGGAAACTGCTTGTGTGGAGAAAAAACGAGGAAGAGGAAGGAACCCAGGGAGACCCGCACACTGTGCACGCTGGGCATTTGTTTCTGAAGGAAGGTCAGCTGTCCAGTGACTGCACTGTGGGAAATGGGCCTAGGATGCTTTTTTGTGACTTCACCACGCAGTGAGGAGTATGCAGACTGTGAAATGATACAGACCCGGATTGAAAACCTAGGTTCTCCTTGAGTACTTATATGTCTTTAGATAAACTCCCTCACCTCGAGCTCAATTTTCCTCCTCTGAAAGGCGGGGGGGTGGGGTGGGGGTGGGGATTGAATAGCGCCCAGAGGCGATCACCTAGGACAACGAAGGCAGGCCTTCAGAGGTGGCACGCACAGGCAGACTCCTGTCCCCTCTGGCCTGTGCAGCCGCGCTTCAGGCACGTGTTACGCTCGCTCCTTAGACTACATTCTCCAAGTGCTCGCGGTCGGTCATAAGGTCCCCCCTATCTGTATCCTAGGGCCTGGTGTGCAGGTGCTCAGGATATAATCACCGATGGATTCCCTCTCCCATTTCCTTGCCATTAATGTAGTTTTCAGGTAAAATCTTAAATCTTGGGAGGATGTTTTCCTCTTTCTTTTCTCTATCTCTCCATCTCTTTCCTTTTTTCACTTACTTGCTCATTCTTTTCTTTTATTATAATAACAACTATTATTATTTTGGTTTTTGAAAACAGGGTCTCATTGTGCAGTTCAGGCTGGCTTTGAGCTCACTATGGCCATCCTTCTGTCTCAGCCTCCTGAGTGCGGGGATTACAGGTGTGCACCACCATGCCTGGCTTATTTTGCTCTTTATTTATACTTTGGGTTTTTCATATAAGGGGAACCATGTGGCATTTAAACTTGTGTGTCTGATTTATTTCACTTAACATTATGATCTCAAAGGGTATGCATGTGTTACTGTAATATGATGTCTTTAATTTTGGGAAGATACCTAGAAAGGTAATAGCTGCATCAAATGTAATTTCTATTTTTAGTTTTTTGAGGAATCAGTATGGAGATACTGATTCCCATAGTAGTTGTACTAGTTTACATTTCTACAAACAACAAAGGGCTCCTTTTGCTCCTACAGCCTTGCCAGCATTTGTGTTATTATTTGATTTCTTGATGATGGCCATTCTTTCTGGAGTAAGATTGAAAGAATCTCAGTGTTGCTTTAATTTGCATTTCTCTAATGGCCAGACATCTTAAACTTTGAAAAATGTATTTATTGGGCTGGGGATTTAGCTCAGTGATTTTGCTACCTGCTGCAAAAGTGTAAGGACTTGAGTTCAATCCCTGGTACAAAAAAAAATGTATTTATTGGCCATTTGTACGTCTTCTGAGAAGTGTCTATTCATTTCAGTTGCCCATTTTTTGATCGAGTCTTTATTTTTGGGGGTCTAATTTTTTGGGTTCATTATATATTATAGATATTAATCTTCGGTCCAAGGCGTACCTGGAAAATTTTTTTCTCATTCTGTAGGTTGTCTCATCACTCTGTTGGTTGTTTCCTTTGCGGTGCAGAAGCCTTTTAATTTGATGTGATCCCATTATTGATTCTTGCTGTTGTTTCTTTTGCAGTTGAGATTCTGTTCACAAAGTTCTTGCCTATGCCTATGTCTGCACGAGTTTTATTACCTATTTTATTTTCCAATAGATCAAGTGTTTCTGTTTTAACATTTAGATCTTTGACCCATTTTTATTTTAGTTTAGGGTATGGTGCACATATTGGTCTAGACTCAATCTTTTGCATGTGGATAGTCAATTTTCCCAGCACCATTTGCTAAAGAGGCTATCTTTCCTTCAGTGTATGTTTTTGGCCCCTTTGTCAAAGATCAGATGGTTGAATGTCCCTTTCTTCTGTGTCCTCTATTCTGTTCCATCGATCCATACGTATATTGTTTTGCCAATAATAGGCTGTTTTATCACTGTAATATGACATGAAATCCAGGACTGTGATACTTCCTGCTTTGCTCTTGTTGTTTTTACTATTCTGGATCTCTTCTGGTTCTGTATGAACTTTTGGATCATCTTCTGTAGTTCTGTGAGGGATGCTGTTGCTATTTTGCTTGGGATAGGATGAAATCTATGCATCAGTTTTAGCAGTATGGTCATTTTAACAATATTGGTTCTGCCTATCCAGGAAAAGGGGACACCTTTTCATTTTCTGACACTGTCTTTGATCTTCTTTTTCAGAGTACTGTAGTTTTCAATGTAGTGGTCTTT
>NW_004624730.1:59780435-59824990 GCF_000247695.1 Heterocephalus glaber
GCTGGGTGAGGTGGGACAGGGGCCGGGAGCAGCGGTAGGGATGGTGACCCAAAAGCCTTTTCCTGTGGGCTGGGAGCAGCCGGAGGGATGGTGGCTGGGAAACCCCTTCCTCTGGACCAGGAGCCGTGGTATGATGGCTCAGAAGCCCCTCCCTCTGGGCCAGGAGTGGTGGGAGGGATCGTGGCCCAGAAGCCCCTTCCTCTGGGCCAGGAGCAGTGGGACGACGGCTCAGAAGCCCCTACCTCTGGGCCGGGAGCAGCGGGACTCAGTACCTTGGTCTGGTGGTCTGGTGTCCTCTGCGTCTTTGTAGTGTGGAATCAGGTGGCTGCCTTTCTGCAGCGGGGTGATTTGGTGTCTTCCGCGCGACTCAGGACCTCGGTAGGGCGTGCACAGACCTGCCTGTCTGCAGCAGGCTCATTCGGCTTGTGTTCTGCGCAACTGGGGACCTCGGTAGGGTGCGGGCAGACCTGCCTGTCTGCAGTGGGGTGATTCGGCGTCTTCCGCGTGACTCAGGACCGTGGTAGGGCGTGCACAGACCTGCCTTTCTGCAGCGGGCTGATTCAGCATGTTCCGTGCGACTCAGGACCTAGATAGGGCATCAAGATATATATTTCTAATTCTGTTTTCTCACCATTTAAATAGAAAAAATAGCAGGACTCCTCTTCCTGGGTTGCTGCAAGGGGTAAAATGACTTCAGTGGAGGCTTGGCCTGGGGCCTGGTACAGAGCATGCGCTTTGCAAACTCTTATGATGACTGTGTCCAGCTTGCTGTGAATATGCTATCACAGGGACGCAGTTCTGGAGATAATTTTTCTGTTTTGTTTTTTGAGACAGGGTCTCACTATGTAGTCCAGGCTGATCTCAAACTCATGACAATCCTCCTGCCTCAGCCTCCCAGTGCTGGGATAACAAGTGTACACCACCACGCCTGACCTGTAATTTTATATTTTAAAAAATATTTTGATTTAAAATCTAGTACATACTGTTGAAATTTGGAAAATATAGACTTCTTGACTTAATGATTAACTTCTTTCTGAGGCTCCTGAGGAGCAAATTTTCGGTGAGTGACACTGTTTTGAGAATGCGAGGGGAAGTGAAGGAAGAGGGCTGGGATCCTCAGACAGAGCTACAGACACAGAAGTCTGCAGGCCCGGGGCCCAGGTCTGGCCCTGGAGCTGCTCTCTTGCTGGGCCCCTGAATTGGGTTGGAGAACATTAGCAGCTATAGGCGAGCTGTGTAGCACCTTCTGTCCCAGTCTGTTTCCGTAGCAGGCCTTAAGGGAGCCATTGCATTGTGTCCACACCTCGGGCGTGAGCCCAACTGCCCTACCGCCTTCAGAATCTCTACCTAGCATCAGGCTCCCTTGGCCACTGGTCCAACCTCCTCCCTCACCACTTGGTTTTTGTGAAGTTTTTTTCATCTTTGTTTATATAAGCTCGTTTGATCAATAAGATGCACTGCATAGTTGTCTCATTTAGTCCTTTAAATACCTGTTCTCAGGCCGGGGGTTCCACTGCCTGCCTCGCAAGCCCAAGGTCCCAAGTTCAATCCCCAGTACCAAAAATAAATAAATAAATAAATAAATAAATAAATACCTGTTCTCATTTTACATCTCCCACACATGTGAGGACCCAGCCCTGTCTCTTGCTCACTGAACTGACCCCTGGGCGGTGGAAGGGTGACTGTGTCCAGATCTGATGAGTGTTCATTATCTTCTCTTTCCTGAGCCAGGGCATTGCCGAGGGCACACAGACAGCCTTATTCTCATGATCAGCCTCAGAGAGAACTTCTGAATTGGTTTCTCCTGTCCATCCTCATCATCTCCATCTTCGCGAGACCCGACCATGCTTATGCCACCCTGTGGTTCCTCATCCTGGCCCCAGCCCACACTTGTGATTTCCTTTTCTGGAATAAGATGTGGCCAATATCCTGCAGTGCCAGGCTCTTTTCGACCCAGGAGTCAACCATGTGCTTCTCTGATGGTCCTCTCTTTGCCTAGAATATTCTCTCTCTTGGAAAAGCCCTGCTCATCCATCTTTTTTTTGGCCTGGTCTGAATGTCACTACAGTAAGGTTTTGTTGGTTCTGAAAAATAGTTATCCATTCCTGTCAGTTGCTCCCAGAGCTCTCTAGTTCCACCCTTGTGGTGTGCTGTAATTATCTATTAACACATCTGTCTCCTCCCATTGGACTGCAGGATCGGGGAGGCAGAGACAGCTCATGTTCACCAGTGGATACCAGAGCTAGCCCACAGTAGGTGTGCAGAATTGGTTGGAGGGACAAGTAGCGACTAGAGAAAGGTTTTTCTGCTCACGGAAAATGGCCTTCAGGCTACTGAGCTTTTGGGATTTAGTACAAAATGATCAAGCTTAAAGAGGAAAAACTTTCCTAACTCGTGATATCCCGCAAAAGATTTCATTGCTTATTTCTGTTTTTATCAGCCATATGGCTTTCCATTCATAAACTGCTCTATTGAGAATTACTTTTGCAGGTAATTTTCTAATGATTGTCTTGGGATAAACAAATTTATCAGACTTGTTTGGCTAATGTATTCAAGGAGGTTCACAGGGGAAAAGATTAATCATCTAAGAAGCAAGCCAGTGTCTATCATTAGGCGGAAGGGTCCAGAGATGATCAGTGCATGCATGGTTGCCATGACTGCAGATACTTGTCTTTCCCTTTGTGAGATCAACAGCAACTCCCAAGCTCATTGGCTAAAATGAGATTATCCTGCTGACCAACCATGGGGAGTTAATTTCATCAGAAAGAGAAAAATGGTAGGAAATCCTCCCATGATACTACAAAGGAATTTTCTTTAGAAACCCACAGAGTCCAAATTTGCTTTCATTATAATTAATATGTTCCTTTTAATAAAATAATTTAAGGCAAGCAGACAATGGCATTGGTCTATTCTCTTATATATCCATATAAGCTTTAGTCTGGTTTGATGCTAAAACCAACTCTCAAAGTTAAAGTAAGCTTCATCTTCCTATAATACTTCGCTAACCGAAGACTGTCATCATGAGGGTGTTTATATAACTGGAGATAGTATAATTGTGAAAAAATGCAAAAGGAGCCTGCACAATCAAAGGTATCTGCTTGTAGACCCCTGCCCTAGGGAAATAGTAGGCACAAAAACTTTAAGCAAAACAATTTACCTTTGGATTCAGAACATCGTTTTAGTTGAATTTGAGTGGAATCCTGTTTTCCAAAGGGTTCTTTTCCTCGATATCTTCTGCTCACCCTCTGGCTTTCCACCTGTCATATCCTTTGTTCTAAGAATGAGTCACCACTGACCTCATTTACTCCATTTATTTCTGTACAGGGAAGATATAGAATTGGCTCATCTTGGAAGCAAAGAAGGTGTCTATCTGTAGACTCTGCTGAGTTGTAAAACTAAAAGGATGAATACAAAAAATTGGGTTGGAAAACCAACCCAGAACTTTTTCTTCAGCTCTTATCTGATGATGGAAATAAAATATGATTAAGAAACAGAAAAGTATCTATTGAATTCTAGACACTCTATGTACTCCTATCTGTATGATTGCCAAATTAATATGAGCCCAGCCTGGGCAATTTAGAGTCCCTAGGTCAAAAAATGTAATTAATTAAAAATGAAATCAACCTGTTGAGGTGCATTTGGTTTTGCACTGAAGGCCTATGAAGAGGAAGCTAGGATTGCCCTTCCCTGAGTGGCATGTTGGGGGTTGGAGATCAGCAGTGTGTATCTATAAAGGGTGGCAGTGAGCTCCAGGCAGCATAAAAACGTTGCCAAGCGATCTTAGTAAGAAGAAAGCACTACAGGGATTCCTAGGAGGCAAGAGAAATAGCACCATGGGCTGAATGACCTACATCTGGGGGAGGAAGAAGGAGAGACCACCATGATGTGTGTGGTGTTAGCCTGTCACCAACAATTCAGGAAGCAAAGGTAAAACACCATTGTTCCTGCACCCTCGGCATGGTCACCGTAGTCATCAGATGGATAGGATGCCAACCTATTTCAGGCATACCACTCCTTTACCTCCTTGTCTGGAATCTTCCTATGAAATGAGCTGTCTTTATTGTTATTCTTATCATTATCATCACAGTGTTACTAATGTAAAAAAGTTGAGCCACAGAGATTAACCCACCTAAAATCACACTGTCTAGAAACTTGGGAGCCAGGACCCAAACCTACTTCCCCCTCTTAGCATTTTCTGCACGCATCTCTGCAGGTTTTACATAGGAGTTAATGCAATACTCAAACTTTTTTTGCTTCTCTGTTTCACTTCTTTTGTTATTATATGCATTTAATAATACTTTTAATAGCTGTATATTTCATTAAGTGATGGTGCCACCCTTTACTTAATATTCCATTATTGCTGAGCTCTAACACTTTCAAATTTTGGAAGTGTTTCTGAAAGACACTTTTTCTTTCCTTTTTGGCCTCTATTTTGGCTATTGTTTCAGTACTAAGGATTGAATCCAGAGCCTTGACACTGAGCTACGCTCCAGCTCTTATTTTATTTTAGTTGTTATTTTGAGACAGGATCTTGGTAAGTCACTAAATTGCCCAGGCTGGTCTCTAACTTGAAGTCCTCATGCCCCAGCCTCCCAGAGTGCTCAGATTACAACCACGTACCACCATAGCCAGCTTTATAGGGTTAGTTCCTGAAAGAGAAAGAGCTTGCTGAAAAACCGTATTGCCAAGAAGATGGCGAGAGTGCTCAGATTTCACTACATTTCTGTCAGCACTGGGAAGAATCATTTTTAAAAAGTCACAGAACCCCCCCCCCCACACACACAAAATGTTGCTTGCTAGGCAAAAATAAGTTTCATGATTTAAAGTTCTCTTTTTCCTATTTGTATTTTTGCTGTGCTGGGGATCGAACCCAAGGCCTCATGCATGCTAAGCGTATGCTTTGTCCCAGATATACTCCCAGCTCTGTTTTACACTTCTCTTGATCACTCATGAATTCGTGAAGAATATGTTTATTGAACACTTCTTGGTCTTACCATATATCAATGGGTGAAATAGGTAAGTGCGGAATCTGTTCGCTAGATTTATTCAAATATTTTTGTTCAAAGTGCCACTTTGACAGTCTGAGGAAGGAAGACGAATGGGGAGAAAGATTTCGAGAAGGGAGACCAGATGTGGGTGCTTCTGGGATAGGGTGGCCAGATAAATCTTTTGTTTTTCTTTTGGTACTGGGGATCGAACTCGGGACCTTGTGCTTGCGAGGCAGGTGGTGGCACAGAGCTAAATCCCCGACCAGATAAATCATTTTAAAGGGTGACCATGGGGTGCGGAGAACAGGGAGGATCACGAGCTGTATGAGTTCTGTGGCGCTTGGAGAGGAATGTCCATATAAACATTACCCAAAGTTCCATCCCAGACTGTTGAATCTGATAAGAAACAATTTGTTGAATCTGTAGGTAGAAGTAAGTTTTTTGGAGTTCACTTCCTTCCCACATATTTATTTCTCTTTCTAACTCTTATACTGTGGCTGTTGGGTTGTGATGTTGATTAGCTTCACATTTAGCTCCAGTTTTTAAGCAGGAGCGATGTGGTTGTGGGAGAGATGTTGAGGTTTGAATGTTGGAGGCATAAGAATACAGTGGTAACGGCTCTGTCTGGTGTTTACCTGGGGAAGGAAGGGAGAGACTGATAGTTTGTTGGAGTGTAGCTTTCACAGTGTCGCTGTCATCAGAGATCAGGCTGTAATGAAACCAACCTTAGTCTGTGTGCCCACAGACCACTATTTGAGATAAAAAATGACCTGTCCAACAGAAGATTGGTTTCTTCTCCTTGCTAGGTGCTCAGCTTAGTGCCTGGTATTGAAGTACCAGTTTTGTCATTTGAATTACTATTTTATTCTTAAATTTGGGAAGTGTAATCTCCCCCTTCATGTTCTAGAAGTGCAAGGGAAAAGGCATCACATCTCAGATGAAAGAAAGGGCAGCATCAAGGGGGAGCTATTTTTAGGACTGGGCTGCTGCTCTCAAGGGCAGAGGAAGAAGCTAGAATAAAGCAGCTGATGATGAGGGCAGAGGGGAGATCAGCAGTTAACTGTGTGGAGTTGTGGGGCAGGCAGAAGGTCTGGGACAGGAAGAGCAGTTTAGTGGGAAAACTGACGAAATGTTTGCAAGCCAGGGCTCCGAAAGTGTGAAGTGTGTGGCCTGACTTAGCCTGAGCCCCATTCTGCTTCTAGCCGTGGGGAATGGAAGGCTGGGCTCACTGCCTACCGTCTGCTGGACTATGTGGGGTTTGCACATGAGCATGTTCGCTCCCTATGGCTAAGGAGAAACCAAAGACTAGAGCCAGCTTGGGGTTAATGGATCGATAGGCCATTATTTTGTTTCCCTGAAAGTGTGATGAATACCTAAATGTTGAGACTTTGATTTGTTAACTACACAAAAGGGGCCACATGGTTGGTTATGGACAAGAACTCAACAGAAATAAATGTCCAAGATTTGGACCCTGGTCTGATGAGGTGGCAAGAACCAAATGCACTCAATTTCTGCCAGCTTTCTTTGTCTTCCTCTAAATTTACTCAATTGTTTTCCAGCTGAGGAGGGAGGGGTGATATATAGATATAGGTATAGATATATATGGTGTAATAGAAAAATACAGTATGTGTTTAAATAAAAATAACCATAGTCAAAGACACGTTGCCATGAATCCCCCTCAAAATGCCCTCCTCCCCCCACTTCAAACACACTCATCCCATCTTCCCTGCCACTCTCTGAGCAGTTCTGGAGTGCTCTTTTTTGAGTGTCTTTAGCTGTGCTGTTGGGCTGCCCTTATACCCTGAACGGAGTCAAAACATTTGCCTTTTGTGGTCATTTTGACTTTAGAGAAGAGGTAGAAGTTGTAAGGTGCCAGACCTGGTGAATAAGGTGGAGGAGGACACACTGTCATGTTTTTATGAGCTGCCTTTCTGTTGGATGGGCCTGGGCAGCAGCATTCACCATATATATATATATATTTTTTGGTACCGGGGATTGAACTCGGGTCCTTGAGCTTGCGCAGTAGGTGGCGAAACCACTGAGCTAAATCCCTGGCCCAATTCACCATATTTTTAATCACACCTTGTAAAGACACTTTGGAGAGAGGACTTCCAGAACTGCATCACAGAGTGGCAAGAACAATGAGGCAAGTATGTCTGACGCAAGGGAGAGTATTTAAGGGGATTAATGGCAATGTGTTTTTTAATGGATTAAATTTTTAAATTTAGACATTCACTATATACTTTGATCACTCCTTGTAAGTTGTTCATGGCCTACAAAGAGGGCCAGTGAGTGGGATCTGCATGGACCACCCTATGTTGCAGCCAGTCCAGAGCACTTCCAAGGTTCCGGGGAGCTGGGAGAATCAGCATCTGCCAGGAGAAGGGACAGCACAGCAAGGTCCAGCTTAGGGCACTGTCAGCCACTACTCCCTCAGCTCAAAGCAAGGTGTTTGCCCTTGCTGGGCTGCAGCTCCCGCACCTGGGGGGTGAGGACACTGGATAGAGCCCCCAGTGCTAAGAATTGTCATCTGAACACACCTGCAGTCATGGGTCATCGGAATTGTGAACTGCACAGAAATGTCAACTGAAATCCAAGGAACATTCTCCAGTCATATTTTCTCGGTGTTTTAGCCCATCAGAGATGTACAACTATCTCTTCCCTTTTGAAGGATGATTGTTCACTTGTTTTGGCAGTAAGCCATTTGAGAATAGGACATGATCCTTTTAAAAAATTTAGTTTTGAATAATATGTTTATATGATTAAAAAGGTACAAAAAGGAATCTTAGTAAAGTTGGCTGCTCTCTGCTATCCATTTCCCTTCTCATTGGCAGTCAAATGTGTGCACTTGCAGGGTTGTCTTGTGTATGCACAAACAAAAACACACCACATTCTCCCTCCCCCATAATAGGGAATGTTTGTACTGTTCTGTATTTTCTGTTTTCTACTAAATACTATACATGAAGATCTTTTTTTACAAGTATATAATGAGTTTCCTCAGTTTACAGTTACATGGTATTCTATTTTACATTTAAATCATAATTTACTCAAACGGTCCCAAATTGATAAATATTTACATTGTTTTCTATTATATATTATAAATAATTACTTTAATGAATAATCTTATCTAGAAATGATTTTGCAGGTATGTGTGTTTGTATGTGTGTGTGCTGCGTGTTAAAACTCCCAGTGGTAGAATTTTTGGATCAGGTATATGTGTACTTGAAATTTTGATAGCATTACCAATTGCCTTCTATCAAATTTATGAGAATTGACACTCTCACCAGTAAAATCAAGAGCTCTTCTTCGCCTACACTTTCACCAACATAATTGTGTACCTCACTGGGAGGAGTCTGAACTTTTGCAAGGACGATGTTCTTTGATTGGAAAGATCAACCAAATGTATCCATCGTGATCAGTATGTTTCCCTCAGCATCACTCTCAGGCAGTTTATCTGCATCCGGTCTTCTACTTAAGGCAGTGGAGTGTGTGTGTGTGTGTGTGTGTGTGTGTGTGCGCGCGCGCGCGCGCTCAAGTGTGATTTTGTGCTAATGAGAGAAGTAGCAGATACATTCCTAAATGCATAATTTGGAAAATGCCAATGGGGTCTCTCCCACCAGATACTTATCCCACCAATTTAATTTGATTTTTCCAAATTCTATATTTGAATTCGTTCCTTTGCTTAAGATTTTGTCTCTTTTCAAAACATAGCTGATTAAGTCTTATCAGTCATTTGCACCATATTATGAATTATTTCCTTCTTAAGCAGTTTTACTGTACAGAAAATCAGACAGAAAGATGGGCAGGAAAAGACTGAAAAGAGAGACTAGAGGGAATATTAAAATGTCACCTGTTTAGCAGTTTTAGCTACTTCTACTCTGTTGTCAGAGGGATCTCTCTAAAGCTGAACCTCCTCGTGTATTCCTCCTGCTTCATGTATTTCTGTGGCCTTTACCACTTGCAGGGTCAGATGTTTAGCCTGGTGTGCAAAGCCTTTCAAACCCGGTCCCTGTTGGCCTTCAGAGCCTCCTCTGTCCCCGCCCTGGCCTTTTGGGCTTCCTGTGGTCTGTCAGTGTAATGCTTTCTCACTTCCAGCATTTGCACGTGGTGTGTCTCAGCATGTATTCTTTTCCCAGTGCCTTGAGCCTGGTAGCTTCATAGTTCAGCCACGGACTCCCCTAGCTTTCTTTGGCCACCTTGCCTAGTCTGAACTGTTAGGATCATCCTATGAACTCCTAAGACATTTGTGCTTCCATCCAAGCAGTTGTTCCTCAGTGTTGTGTACTTGTCCTTAAAAGATGGTTGTTGCTACTATTTTAATTCCTCTCTCTCTCTCCCTCCCTCTCTCTCTCTCTCTCTTAGTCTTTTCATTTCTAGTGCCCAATAAGGGCTCAGAAAATGTTTTTGAAATGATTGATGAATGAATTACCTTTTAGCCCAAGGGATGAATTACCAGTCAACAGATTAAAAAGGAATATTGGATAGAAGGAATTAAAAGTAAATGAGTCACAGTCTGGATTACTAGACTCTGAATATCCAAAATACTACTGTACATTTAAAAGTAGACATTGTCTGGAATCCCTTAAAAATCTAATGGTTGGGGTTTTGGTTTACAGATCCCTGCAATAATTGCTCAGTCAGTGATGGGGACTGATGCTAGCTCTCAAAATGCTTCAGCTGCAGCGGTCTGAGGTGGAAGGAAGCTCTACATGGAAGCCTCCTTTTGGCTTCAATGATGCTGATAAAGATGAAGACAGCCTGATCTTTGTGGTCATCAAGAGAACAAAAAGGGAGCAGAGGGACTTTCTGAGCCTGCCTCATCTGTCACAGCCCAGATGCTGCCAGACTAGCTGCGCTGTCTCTGTCCCCAGATGTGTGGTTATGAGATGAGAGTTTGGATCCAGCGAGTTTGTTTGGATGCAGCAAAGCCATGGAGTTAAAATGCGCAAGTAGGTAGGTGTCCCCAAGTTTACCACATATGTGTGCTGAGGGCTGGAATGAATTTCTGACTCTGAGACGAAAGCAGTACAAGTTTAATAACAGAGCATCAATGGGGCTGGGGGTTTGGCTCAGTGGTTCTACCACCTGCCTTGCAGGCGCAGGGTCCTGAGTTTGATCCCCAGTACCAAATCAAAACAAAACAAAATAAAAAATCAAAAAACAGAGCATCGCTCCCAAGTAGGGCGTTGTGCCCATCCAGGCACTGACTTTCTTAACTATCTTCTCCTGAGTATTGCTGCCTCCATGCTTGGATGGATAGTTCCCCACACTTAGGTGTAATTTAGCTACTTTCACTTGAATATAGGTGACATATGGCTCCAATATCTTCAATTAAGAATATCATGGTTTATATAAATTTCACAAGACCACATGCTATTTGGTACTAAAATAATACATTTTCTTTAATGCCATATAATATTAGTGGAGTTTCTCTGTGATGCAGTTTGTGTGCATGCAAACATGGGTCCGTGTATGGGATCAGAGTTGCTGTGAGGATGCTTCCTGAAGTCTATAGCACTGGCATAGGGTTGGGTTGACCTGTAGTCCCGACTGCCTGATTTTTGACTCCTGCCTTCATACTAGATTTAGGCATGATCTTTGTCATAGTATCTCACATTTCTGTCATTTGTGTTGTTCCCTTTAAAGTGGGCTGGTGACAACAGTAATATCTTCCTGAGATTTTCTGAGGATGAAATGAATGAATATATGTAAAGTACTTTGACCAGTACTTGGCACATGGTAAGTGTTCAATACATGTTAGCAATGATGAATAAGACCCTGCACACAATACTGGACCTACCCAGCAGTGCTTATAAATCCTGAGCTGAGACTTGATGTTGAGAGTATGTGCCAGCCCGGTGAGGAAATGGCTAGATCAGGTTATTTTCAGCATCCCTTGTAGACGAGAAGGCCCTGGGGGAGGCACCCAGGCTGTGGATGGAAGCCTGGCCAGGCTAATAGGGTCCAGATGGTGCATGTGCAGGTGAATCCCCATGAACTAGCTGGGCCCTAGTGCTGGTGCCACCACAGTGGGGAAGTGGTCTCAGAGACACTGAGAAAAGAGGAAGATTCTTGGGCCTGTGATGTGCAACTCATAACTCAAAGGGCAAGTTTTCTTCCCTATAAAGAACTATACAAGCCAATTAAATAAACTCAAAACACTATAGGAAGTGAGCCGAGGATATACACAGTTGGCAGAATAAGAAACAGACAATGAATGGTCCTTAAGCTCATGAAAAACTACTCAGCCCCTACTCGGCAAATTATAAGTACAGTAAGATTCCATTTCTTATCTATCAGATTGGTAAATGTAAAAGAGTTGGATAACATTGAGAAATGGCTCTCTGCCAACTGGTACAACTTGCAGAGAGAAATATTTGTTAGTATCTATCCAAATTAAAGATGCATATAGCTTTTTTTTTTTTTTTTTTTGGTACCAGGATTGAACCCGGGTCCTTGTGCTTGTGAGGCAGGCTGCGGAACCACTGAGCTAATTCCCCAGCCTGCATATAGCTTTTGATCTAGTAGTCCCACTTGTAGCAAAATATCTCACATATATACTCTCAAGTGAGAGAAATAACCCATGAAAAGTTGTTCATTGAGCCATTGTTTGTAGTGGAGAAGCTTTCAGAACATCCTGATTATCTTCACTAGACAGGTTAAATAAATGAGGGTACATCGATATAATGAAATACTAAGCATTATGAATGAAATGAAGAAGTACTTTTTGTACAGACAAAAACTCGAAGATTTCTTTTAACAAAGAAAGGAAAGTACAGAAAAACATATCTAGTAGGCTACTATTTATGTTTAAAAGTGAGAAAAAACTATATGTGTACTTACTTTCCTGTGTCTATGCATACACATAAAGAGTTAATATATTGCTTGCCCACTGGGAGAATTGTGACTCCAGGGATAAGTGAGAGAGAAACTCTCCACTTCACACCATTTTTTTCCTGTTTGAATTTTGAATCTTTTTAATTTATTAATCTCATTCATAATATATAATCTTATTTATTATTCATTCATAATATATATTACATCCTACTAATATGGCCATTGACTTTAAGAATATGTTTTGAAATACTCAGCTATGCATTTACTTAATCCCATCTTACCCTACTTTTGTTCCTTTTGACACTGGCCAATATTTGAATAATTTGATGCCCTGGGGAAGATACAATGGATTTAACCTGTAGCTCCCCACTTCCATGGTGTACAGAATCAAGACCTCCTGAAGGCATACCATGTGGAGGAAGGCTTAGGAGGAGACAGAGCTGAGTTTGAGTCCTGTCTACCTTATTTATTTGCTACATCAACTTGGCTGAGTCCCGAATCTCTCTCAACCTCCATTTTCTGATCTGTAAAATGGAAATAATGGTTGCTGTTGAATTGTGAAGTTCTCCTTGGCTACCCTCACAAGCCATGGGGTTTCTAACTCATGAATCAGACAACTTTCCTATGACCAAACTCACTTGGGCCCCTGCTTCCCCTAAGTCCCTCAGGAATGACACTGGCCTACTGTTTTCTGCTATCTCCCTGGCGTTGGTTTCCGCCATTTTAGGCAGCTAGTTTCCCTCTAAAGGATACTCATCTTGGCCCTATGAAGGACCCTCTTACCTTCCTTTGTTCCAAAGCCTCTGGAGGCTCTTGAGATTGCTATCTTCTGTGGTTGAGAGAAAAGCAGTTGATCTTTTAATACTTAATGTTTGGGGGCCAGCCAAGGTGTCTAGATCACCAGGGACCTGGTGACAATCATTCTTGCCTGAGGAGAATATGTGTGAGGTGCACAGGCAAGGAAGGGTTAGTCTCCTCTGTCTTCCCTCCCTCCTACTCCAGTGCCTGTGTACCTGTGGTGAATTCCAGACCCCTAGGCTAACTGTTCCTCAGAGTTTGGCTTGGTTCAATTTACAATCGAGTGTACATAAAATGTGTCTGTGTCTTGCAAATTATTTACTTAGGCAACTCTTAGGACCTGTCACTGAGGGACATCAAAGGTTCTGGGTTGGCTGGTTTCTAGTCAGTCTAGGAAATGACAGAAGATTTAAGTTTATGTGTGTTTATATACTTTAACAGGAGAAAAAAATCATACAGAGTTAATAGCTTAGTTGCTATGGCAAGGTAGAATGCTTTTTGAAAAAGTTTCTCTTTAAAGTCAAAGATTAATCACTTTCAAGGTGGAGGGAAAAAACCCAGACTGTGGCAGGCTAGATTTCCCCCAGATATTATTGCTGCTTCTGTCTCTACAGCCGAACATAACAGCTGGTGAGTAGGGAGAAACTGGAGAAAGAGCCCTTTTGCCTTTAATCCAGTGTGCCGTTTTTCTGTGCCCGTTTTACTGTAATTCTCGGCGGCCATGGGACAAAAGCTGTTGACTGATACATGCAATTACCTCCTCTAATATTGCTCTCAACTGTCGGCTCTGACTGACAAAAGTGGAGGAGGTTTAGTTAAGGTCTGGGAAAACACTCTTTTAATAAAAGCCCTTCCCATCTCTATGATCACCCCCTCCTCAGACCTTTTCATCTGTTTTCTGGAAAGATAAGGTCTGGTGATGGAAAGTTAAAAAGTGGTGCTGAACTTGGACATCAGCGACGCCGCCATTTACCTCACAAAAATCCTCCACAGTGCGTGTGCATGCAATTTACATTTCAAATAAAGAAAACCAGTTGAGGTCACTGGGCACGGTTTTCCCAGAAAGAATAAGAGGCTATTTCAGAAAGTTAAACCAGATCTTTATTGGTTCCAGTCCTCCATTGAGTTTTTGTAGGTGAAAGAAGGCTCTGAGGGTGTTTTCCCTCAGGGTCCTCCCCTGGATTGCTGGACTCTGACTCTCTCTCCTCACACGGGATGGGTTCAGCCGAGCTGTGTGTGGCAATCTGCAGATGGAAGTTGTGGCCTTCCCTGAGGAGGGGTCTGCTATAGACACCCAGTTAGCGGGGGCAGAGGCAGAAGCTAAGGGCCAGGTCTTTGGGCAACTCTGCTGTGGGGTGAGGGGTATCTAGTGAGAATGTCACCACAGTGACCACCCCTGCCCGTTCTTCAGTTGAGAACAATTCATGGTTCACACTGAAGGGGAGGACAAGGCCACCTGAGCGAGGAGGACGCCCTATTTTACAAGTGTGGTTTGGACACCCAAAGTGGAAAATATGGGAAGATGTCCTCATAAAACAGAATGCTGAGTGGATTGGATTGTGTCCCTATCTTTTGAGAGGCCTTCTGGTTGCGCTGAGTGCAAACTGCTGGCCATGGTGCAGATGGAAACCAATTCTTTAGGAAGGCTGAGTGCCTGGCACAAAGTCCTCACCACCTGCTTTGATTTGTGTGCAGGGCAGGAGAGGAGCCAGGCTGAGGAGGCTGAAGTCGGTTCCCAGGCCCAGAGGGAGCCAGGTGAGGTCAGAAGGAAGTCTCTTCCTTATCAACAGTGAGGTAGCTCCTTCCTATCAGCTTTCCCTTGTGTTGGCAGTCAATTTGCATAACACAATACGCAATGTGATAAGGCTGCCACATTATTAATAGTAGCAATAGCACAGCAAGGTTATTCCTACACAGTCTAAAGAACAAAGGGCCACGTTATGGATGAAAGTGAAATTGTCTAGGAATTTACAACCAGGGCACAACAAACTCTTCTCTTTCAAGTGTGTGCAGACCCTTTAGCAAAAGTATCTTCTCTTAGGGAAAAGCTTATCTTACATCTCCACCCTGCCTGCTGGTATGGAGACCATGAATCACACTAACACCTGTTTGCTTTCTACAGGGGCCTTGGAGATTGTCAGCTGGGGTCAGATGGGAACAAGAGTCTGACTCAAAAGACATTTATTGTTCTCCTGCTCTTGCCAAGAAAAGCCTTGGAGTTGAGAGTGTGTAATACAGAAGAAAAACACTCATGGCCCAAGTGTCCCCCTGCCTAGGAAAAGATGAAATTTTAGCAGAAGGTGGTAAAATGCTAGGACACGGTGAGTTCCGTGAAGAGGAGAAATTCCAGCCTGGACAGGTCAGGAGAGGCTTTCTAGAAGAAGCAAATACCTAGCTGGGATTTCAAGTGTCCACATGAAATGAAAAGGGGAGAAGAGAGAGAGAGAGAGAAAGAGAGAGAGAGAGAGAGAGAGAAAGAGACAGAGACACTACTCAGGAGTTCAGAAGAGATAATAAAAGACAAAAGTTTAGCCCTGTATATGTTTTTAAAGCAACAGTTGAGATCAAGCTGGCCCCAAAGAGAGGCTGCGGCAAGGTAATGGGACTGTAGCTTTAAAAAGATGGCAGCTGCAGTGGATACCAGTATCTCTAGTCCTGGAATTCCACTCCCACCTCTGTGTTGCTGGCTTTCCTCCTGCGGCTTGGCACTTCCCATGAGGCAGACTGGGCCTTTGAACCAAGAAGTTCCTCACATGAAATGCCCTGTGTCACAAATGTCACTGTGCTGGTGCAAGGACCAGCAGTGCCCTCCTTGGGGAACTAGAGCCCCAGTAATTCAGACCCATGGACAAATAGTGGCAGTATGATATTTTTCAACAGGAACAGGTGGTGGCCTGGCTCAGACTTCACTTGCTGTCATAGTGCTTACACTTGCTCCTCCCTGGCCAGGCTGGTGTTTTGCTGAGTACTCTGGACACAGCACCACACTGAATCTTCACACAGCACTATGTGTGAGTTTCCATGGGGGAACGGAGGCAGAGAGACTCATTCAAAGCCACATGTCTCCATGCTCTTCCCCTTAGCCCTGAGCCTTCTTCCTAAAGGCAAACTCTTTTAGCAGTACTGTTTTCCTTCTAGAAAAAAAAGTTATACATATACTGTGTAGGGGACCGTAATATTGATTATGCCCAAAGCAAGCTGTGAAGAGTTAACCCTACAACTGGCTTGTTTAGCGAAGTGAGTCTGGCCGAAGCCTATGTGCTGAGGTCAAAGTAACTTGCCCTCAAATTCTGTTCCCATAACTAAAACCTTACTGGAAGGACGATGTTCTAATTACAACCATATATTTTGTCTATTCTGCTCCTAATTTGAGAATGCTTTGTCTTGTCCTTTATGAGCCTTGTTTACATTAGTTTCCATAGAAACCACACAGAGCCCTGCCCTTCCATGTAGCTTGCTTTTACCCTAATTGATTGCCAATAAAGTCAGTGCCTGGGACTGGCCAGCATCTTTGTTGGTTGCACTGGCATTGGTCGTCCTGGCACCCCGCTTTCTCTCTCTTAGTTCTGTCTTTTTGGGTTTTTTCTCAGGCCTGTGTCATATCCTGGGCAGGAGACTGGAACCTAACTGTGGGGTGTCCAGTATACTGTATCTTTCTATGGTTTATTTTTACCTTTTGAGGTGTTGGGGATGAATAGTTGGGTGGGGATCTCTGAGCTAGCCCTGCTGTCTACCTTGGGGACACATCTTCTGTGGGACCCCAGGGCAGGGACAGGGAAGCTTGAGCCACGAGGGGCTTCTGAGTAGATGAAACAGATGGCAGAGCCAAGGATAGAGCCCAGAGATAGCGTGCTCAACACAGCAGTCTACTGAAGACTAAAAGAGGTGACAGTTCCTCTAATACAGAGTGACTTACGAGTGCTAACAAAGTCATAGTGGCAGGAAAGAGTCAGAATTGAATGAGGTTCAATACAGAAATGCTTTCCAGAGGAGACTTGAGAAGTCTCAAAAGTAAGAGGAAAGGACACTCTAGGTGGACAGAATGGCACGGGATGTCAGTGCTTTGGCATCTGTTTATTGCAGGTATTGTTCTCTTCAGTGCTTGGGATGCAGTCAGTGCAATGACAAGAACTTGCCTGTTGGTGCCAGTCAGCACTGGATTAGGAGGTTATTATGACTTTTGTCTAGATGTCCTCCCAAAGCCTCATGTGGTCAAAGGTAGGGCTTTTTCCTAGGTGGCTGGATCTAGAGTGTGTGATGCTGGGAGTGTGAGTGCTGTGCCAGCTCTAGGGTAGGTAGCCTGCATAAACTATAATGTGCTCTCACCTGCCTGCTTGCTACAGACTGTTTCTCCTCTGCAATGCCCCACGCCACCCTGCCTTGGAGTCAGCTGGCTATGGACTGAAACCTCTATGACCTGTGAGCCAAATAAACCTTTCCTCCTTTAACTTTGGGTGTTGGGTGTTTTGTCTCGGCAATGAGTAAAGGAACTAAGACAGAATCTGGTACCAGAGAAGTGGGGTCATTGCTGTGACTGTAACTGACCATGTGGTTCAGGAGCCTTTGGAACTGGCTTGTGGGAAGAGTTTGGAAAGGTTTGGAAATTCCAGCTGAGAAAGAAGCCCTGGAAAGCCTTAGCCTATACTTGATGGGAGATTCTGGTCAGAGCTCAGAAGACCAGAATGCTGCCAGCAAAAACTAGGCTCAGGAGGTTTCTGCTGGAAAGAAGGACTGCCTTGACTGTTGGACACCTGGCAATATGTGTTATGCCTTGGCAGAAAGCTTGTCTGCATTTTGCTCAAGACTTTGCTTAAGCCTGAGATTAAGGGCAGCGGATTAATTAATCTTGCAGAAGAAATTTCAAAGCAATCTAATGGTGAAGTGGTAGCATGTCTACTTTTGGGGTCTTTTAGCCAGATTTATGTTGAGAATCAAGAGCAAAGACCCCAGAAGAATAATTCAAAACATTGTGAGTTTGGCCAGAAAGGAAATTCCAGTAAAGTTGTGGTCTGCAAAGATGGAACAGAGGAGGAATTGGTAGCAGAAAAGTCTAGCAAAAAACCCCCAAAACCCCAAGTATTTCAGAAGAAGACAACAGAAAACATGGCTTGAGGACAACACAAGAACCAGCAGGACTCCAGGCTTTGCAGCCTCACAGTTGCAAAGGTGAAACACTTTGCTTTGAGAAGAGAGCCCCAGAGGACTATGTTCCAGAATGGCAGTGACCTAGGGAAGTTGTTCCTTAGGATTTGCTTCGAGCCCCATACAGCCAAGAGAAGGAAGCCTGGCTACTGCTCCAGCTGGCAGAGGCCTTGGCATTATCCAGGTGGTGCTGGTTTTAGGTGCATGCAGAATGCAAGAATTGTGGGGTCAGGAAGGCTTCCACCCAGATTTCAGGAGAAGGCCCAGAAGGCCAGGCAGTGTGCCCCTGAGAGGGCAGTGTGTAAGGCTGTGAATGTTAAGCTGACTATGCAGTGGAGACCCCAGAAGTTTGGAGAAGCCAGGACCTCTTTAGTTGGAGTTTTGAATAATTCCTAAATGTTTAGTCAGTAGATTCTTGAAGGGGAACCAAAATGATCAATCATAGACAAAGTTTGGAAATCTCTAAAGTTTTCTTGACTCTGGCAAACATATATTTACAGTTCTCTTGTCTGTTTGTTTCTAGGTTCTCTATGACGGAATGTGACAACAAGTGATATTCTGCATACCTCCATTTAATAGTCCTTTTCTTTGAAATTCAGGTTAAATTGGAGTTAGAAATCAAACACTTACTTGAATTTTACTGCTTTGGGGACTTATAATTGGATGTATACCTTCCTAGGGATACGTTTACATTTTCTAAAGAAAATCTATAAAGGATCATTATATACTCACACCAGCTTATCTGAAAATGTGTCAGAAAGAAATGTCCATATCATGTTCCAGACTAGGGTTCCAGAATAATTTTTCTGAATGGCTATTTCTAACTTAGGAAAGCCCATGAAAATATTTTAGTTGCAACTACTTTTAGTTCTTGTTGTATGTCTGGGGTGGTCATTGGCAGTGTCTTCACAGAAGCACTGCAGGCAAAGGTCTGAGTTTGCCACTATTTTATAACAGAAGAGTCAAATGGAGGCACCAATTAAGTCGTGACCTTAGCTAAGGTCATCTTCCAGGTGGTCAAGCTGGTGTCTGAACTTGGGCAGCTCAACATGAAGGTCAAGTTTCTGATTTTTACAAATGAACCAACCGGTGTACCAAGGTCACTCACTTTGTTGGTTCTAAATCTTGGAGGCCAGACCTTCTGAATTTGTGACTAGTATGCTTTACAAAACTTGCAGGTGGACCTCAAGGAGCTGCCTCTGCTTTGGTGTCTTTTATTCCCGATACATCTCATATGTAAGTGCCTTACACCCTTCCCCAAACACACACATACTCACACACACACACACACGCACACAGAGTCATATGATGTCCCAAGAACTACACGTGATTGTCTCAGACTTTTTCCTGATCTCTAACATGTCTTTGTTGTAGATCCCATAATACACCAGTTCCCATATAAACAGGATGTGTGCTTTTCTCTCTCTGGAATTATTTACCATCTGTCACTGGTTGGTGTGCCTTTTTCCTGCCAGATCCACAGGGCCAAATACAACTAGCTTTTCAGATCCATCACAAATACCACCTCATGAAGTATGTACAGTCTAGAGTTGTGTGGGGCTTGTCCCTCTAGCTGAGGGATAAAAGACCGAGTGGGGAAGGAAAGAGAAGAGAGAAAATGGTGAAACTCAGGCCAGCAGATATGAAGCTTGAAGATGGGAGTAGTGATGGATGATCCTGAGTCTAATCAACAGCCATGACAGCCATGCCCTATTGAGCCCCTCCTATGTTAATATTGTGATCTCTTTAAATCCTTGAATCAGCTGGGATTCAATCCCAGCTCTGCTTCAAGTCTAAGCTTGTGCTGTCCCTATCTGTTGTGTTATTTCCTCAGACAAGTGGTAGTGAGGTTAAAAAAAAAAAAATTGGACCATCCTCAAAATGGAGGATTAAAGGGCTGAAACAGAAGTGGTGTCTTGGGTTAAGGAAATACAGAAAGGGACACTGGAATTTGGATGAGATGAGGGGTGTGGCCAGAGTGGAGCTCTCTTAAGAGCCTTGATCCCTGGAACATTTATTCCCCAGTGAGACAACTCAGGACTTCCATGTTCACTTGGGGACCAGGAAATTTGCTGTCTTGGTGTTTCTTTCACACCTTGTGCATCTTGCTTCATGCCCTAGGGCTTCTTCAGATGGAATCCACTGTCTCCTCAGAAGTGATTATTCTACTTCTCCATTCTAGCATTGATCATGTTGTTTTGTGTGTCTTTCTTGGTATTTGAGGGGTTCATCTGAGGAGGAAGAAGTTTACCTTCTCTGCATTCCCAGGGCTAGCACATAATAGGCACTCAGTACGTTTCGATGGTGGAATGATTTCAGTAGCATTCACAAGGTTTCAGGCAGACTGAGCAGTCAGTAGGACCTATGCACGACTCCAGGAAGAGCAAAGGGTAATTTCCCCACTTGTTTTTTGAAGGTTGATCAGAGCTGCTTATTTTACAGCAAGCCAGCATCCTGCTCCCTGACCCCTTCTGGCTTTTGGTACCTGCCTATCCAGGCAATGTAATTTCCCTGCAATTTTTTTCCCCCTTTGTCACATTTTTTTTTCCTGCAAGAAGTGTAGCAACCCCTCAGGAGTTTGATTATATTGCAAGATGAATAGGATATTTGAATTGTGCTATTTAAATGAGTCATCTCAACCCTAGTGTAATTGTTCACCCCCTGTCACATTAAACGTGATCACCATTTCCAAAAGAGTGCCTCTGCCCTGCATGGGGAATTGCTGAACTACTGGGCTCCAGTTCCCAGAAGCTGATCATTTGGATCAAAGGGCGTGTCTTTTGTTTCACATCTGGGCATCTGACCTCTTAAACTGTCACTCACCGAAGGTACCAGAACAAGCTGCATGTATTTGCAGACAGAAGTTGAAATAAGTGTGTGTGTGTGTGTGAGTGTGTGTGTGTGTGTGTGTGAGAGAGAGAGAGAGAGAGATGTGGAGGATGCAGAGAGGAAGAGCAGAGTGAGTGCATGGTATAGGAAGTAACACGGGACATAGGCTACTCAGTGTCAAATTCTGCAAGAAAGTTGGAGCTGAACTGACTCAGAGTTTGGTTCTGTGCACTGAAACCTTATTTCATATTTCTTTTCTAAGAGTTTTGATCTCTCTTAAAACCAAGCCTGCACTGATGCTCTTGAGATGGATCAGCCAGCTGGCCTTAGAGTTTCTGAATCTTGGAGTTGAGTCATAGGACAAAATTCTTACACTGCTCAAGTACAGTGAGGCACTTTTCCCTCCCTTGCTCATTTCTTTTCATGTTGGAAAAATGAGTGAGTATCAGATTGTCAGATATAACTAACTACGAAGCCTGTCAAAGTGCATGATGGCCTCAGTTAGGAAGTGCTGGTTCTGTGGTTGACCAGATATCCACTATTCAGACTGTGAACTTGAGTCATAGCCCACTAACAAGACCCACACAGAGATTAAAAGTAATTAAAATTTTCAAATTCGGAGTGAGAAGTATTCCAAAAATGATAGATAAGGTTGGGTTTTGCATCCATTCAGCAGATACTATTAATCAGACAGATGCACAGGGGCTGCAACACAAAAGAAAAAGACACTAGAAAACTCTGCCCTCAAGAAGTTCACAGTCTAGTGTGGTCAACAGGTGTGCAAACGGGTGCTGTGGGAAATTAGGAAGGGAGAGTCTGCCTGAGGGAATCGGGCCAAGGATCCTACAGAGGAGAGGTGCTGGTATTGGAAGTGGAAGCATGCATAGTGGTATTTACCAGGGTGGGTGGTTTTGGGAGGGGCAGAGGTGAGTGGCTGGAGCCTCATCTGTGGTGATGGAGGTGATGTAGTCAGGAGACAAAACGCATTTGCTGTATGTTCAAAATGTATTAGCATGCATTCAGCTGCAAGGAATGCAAAACTCAACTGGCCTCAACATTAAGGGAAATGTATTAGCAAAAATAAATATGTGATATGCTCAGAGTCAGGAGAGTTCCAAAATGACTGAATTCAGTGGCTCACTCTGTCCTTAAGGACCTAGGTTCTTTCCACTTTTTTTGCTCTTCCATCCTTGGTTTAGACTTGCTCTTCTCCTGGTCGCACAATGATGAAAGAGGGAGATTTACTTCTCTTTACTTGTGTCTTTTTAATCAGTGGGGAAAATTTCCCTTATGAAGCCCTACATCACATGCTTGGGTGTCAGTGGCCAAAAGAACATTACATGTGCAATGTCAACCATTCAATGGCAAGGGGAACGCAAGCTCATGACAGGTCAGCGCAGTCTTGATTTACCCCTGGATACAAGCCTACTTCTGAGGTGATGTCCAGGAAGAGAAGCCTGGAAGACAATTGGGCTTCTGATGGAAACTGAGGGAAAGGGAGCAATTGGTTGCAGAGTGGGCAGCCAACAGTGCTTGCTGCGGTAGGTGATGGGAAAGTATGGTAGATATTGAACAGGAACTGCCACGATCAGCCTTTCACATTTAAAAAATAAATCACTTTGTCATGAGGGTGTAGTTTAGTTTTTTAGATAGAAAAACTGAGAACAAAATGAGTAGTCTCCTAAGAAGTCAGGTGGCTGGAATCATACCTGACTCCTAAGAAGTTAGGTAAAAAATGGGGGCTGAAATTCCTGGAGCCATGCTTCTCCCCATTCCTGAGTGTGTTTGTGGGTTGGCTGGGCACAGTGAGAGGTGGGGAGGAGACAACTGCAGTGAGGGCTGCCACCTGCACTTGCAAGTGATAATGCAGTCCCTCGAGGTGTGCAACTTCCGCTGTTGTAATCACAGAATCCCAGCATGTTGGAGCTGGTGACCTTCAAGTGACCTTGATGTCATCTAGTTCAAGACCTTCATTTCACAAATGAAGACATTGGGACCCAGGTAACTGAGGTGATTTGTTAAGTTCTTACTTCTAGTGTGTGCCTGAGCTTGGAAGAATGCCCATAGATTTTCTTGTTCTAAACCTAGTCTCTGTGCTGGGTTCCTGGGGCATCTCTTCTGGGTGTTTAATGTGTGTTTTTAGTAGCACTGGAAATGTCCTGCAGCCTCTTTCTATGCTTCTTTTATCTTCAACAGCAATTCTATTGTTGGATTTTTTTTAGTTGTGGTTATAAAGCTTTGGTTTGTATAAAAATGCAAACAATACTGGTAAATATGATGTTTTCAACCATTACCATCCATTTGGGAGTAAATGTGATTGTGTTTTTCCTGGGTTTTCTCTTCTAAGCAATTTTCAATGGGAAATGGAAATCAGGGCACTGGGAGCATGAGAGAGGAAAGGAGGTCTTAAGAAGAAAGCCCAAGATAAGAAATAGGAGTCTGAAGGCTCATTTTGTTGAGGGCTTTTCCTGTGACACCAAACCAAATAAGAGCTATGAAGGCTGACACACAAATGAGTCACAATTGCTGTGCTGCTGCGAGGTGGAACCCTTGACCCATTTTTCTTGACAAACTAAACTTATTTTTTTCAGTACCAGGGATCAAACTCAGGACCTTGTGCTTGTGAGGACCTTGGGCTCAGGACCTTGTGCTCAGGACCTTGTGCTTGTGCAGTGCCACTGAGCTAAATACCCAGCCTGACAATCTAAACTTTCATTCACAGAGTCCCATTGCTCCAACTCCACTCTCCCATTGACCTTCTGGGTACTGTCCCTGCCTCCCCCAGAACTCACACATGCTTTGGCTAAAACTGCTTCCCAGGAACCTTTGAAAATTCACCTTGGTAAACAGAGCAGTACTTTGAACAGCAGACACCAAAAAGAAAAAAGGAAAGATGACTTGTAAAGTGCTATGTGCAAATCATCAAGTCTAACTGAAAGCTGCCCTGTAAAATCTACTTATTTTAACTTGTTTTTGAAAATATTTCTAAAGTTATTCATTCGTTTACTTTTCTGGTGGTATAACAACTATTATAAAAGTGTTAGTTTTAGGTGTATGAGGTGGGTAAAGTTTGAGCTAAATCTGTGTGGATCTGGGTATCCTTGGGTATTGTGTAAAGATGATCCTGTTTCTGTAAAACTAACAATAGAGAGCAAACTGTACATGTGTTTGTGTGTGTATGTGTGCGTGCATGCGTGCACACATGTGTGTGATTGTTCCAGCCTGGAGAAGCATATGGAAGAATACAAACAAGTTACTAATATGGATGATTTTGCTGGGCATTGCTGATGTGGATGGAAGGACGGGCTATAAAAGCCACACAAATGTGAGAAAAAAGAAGGGACTAAAAAGGGTGTATATGATGATATTATGTAAATGTATCTCCTGTTCATACATGTACAAACGATTGAATAAAATAGTTTTACAAAGTGGCCTGGGAAATGAGAAAACAAAAGGAAGTCCGATCCTCTGTGTCCTTTTTTTTTTTTTTGTACTAGGGATCGAACTTGGGTCCTTGCATTTTCAAGGCAGGCTGTGGAACCACTGAGCTAAATCCCCAGCCCCAAATTACATCATAGTGCAACAACAGTCTAAGATTATAGTGTTTTTATTTTTATTTTTATTTATTTATTTTTTTGGTACCAGGGATCAAACTTGGGTCTTTGCGCTTGTGCAGCAGGTGGCGAAACCGCTGAGCTGAATCCCCGGCCCCTCTTCTGTGTACTTTTGGTACTTGGTTAGATTGGATCATCAAGAAGCTTCAAAGATGGGTGGGCATGTATCACTGTGCTATGAGGTCTTTAACCCTTTGAAGATGATACTGAGAAAGGGGGATGGCTTGGTAGGATGGAGTTTCTATTTTTAGTTTTGCACAGTGGTTGCACTAGTTTGCACTCCCACCAACAATGTACAAGTGTTCCTTCTTCCCTTTGCGGCCTCCTCAGCATTTGTATTATTTGATTTCTTGATGATGGCTATTCTTTCTGGGGTAAGACAGATCTCAGTATTGCTTTAATTTGCATTTCTCTAAATACCTGTATACCCATGTTTATAGCAGCACAATTCATAATAGCTAAACCTTGGAAGCAGCCTATATATCCATCAACAGATGAATGGACAAAGAAAATGTATTTATACATGAGGGAATGCTACTCTGCTATGAAGAATGATACATTTGAGGTCAAGGATTTAACTCAGTGGTTCCAGTGCCTGCCTCACAAGCGCAAGGTCCTGAGTTCGATTCTCAGTACCAAAAACAAACAAACAGAAAAGAATGATACATTTGAGTCATTTGTAGGAAAATGGTTGTACCTTGAGATCATGTTAAGTGAAATAAATCAAACACAGATGCTTAAATATCTCATGGTTTCTCTCATATGAGAAACCTACATATTAATAAATTAAAAAGCAAGGGCCGGGAATTTAGCTCAGTAGTTCTGCTGCCTGCCTTGCAAGCACAAGGTCCTGAGTTTGATCCCTGGTACCGGAAAAAAATAAAAATTAAAAATTAAAAAAGAAAATAAAAGATAGATACAGAAGGGTTGGCCCGGCCTGTGGTGTAGCGGCGGTGACTTCGGTTCCTGCCGCAGCTCCCTCCCCATCTGCCCTTCCCACCAGACCTGGGGTTCTCCCGCCATGGCTCTACTCTCTGCGGCCACCCAGATTTTGGGAGCCAAGAATTCATCCTGTCTTGTTCTTGCTGCCCGGCATGCCAGTGCTTCTTCCATGAATTTGAAAGACATATTCGCCAACCTGATACCTAAGGAGCAGGCCAGAATTAAGGCCTTCAGGCTGCAATGTGGCAAGACTGTGGTGGGCCAAATCACTGTGGACATGATGTATGGTGGCATGACAGGCATGAAGGGACTGGTATATGAAACCTCAGTTCTTGATCCCAATGAGGGCATCTGCTTCCAAGGCCATAGTATCCCTGAATGCCAGAAACTGCTGCTCAAGGCTAAGGGTGGGGAAGAACCCCTGCCTGAAGGTTAATTCTGGCTGCTGGTAACTGGACGGATCCCAACAGAAGAACAGGTATCTTGGCTCTCAAAAGACTGGGCAAAGAGAGCAGCTCTGCCTTCTCATGTGGTCACCAAGCTGGACAACTTTCCTACCAGTCTACACCTTATGTCTCAGCTAAGTGCAGCTATTACAGCCCTCAACAGTGAAAGTAACTTTGCTCGGGCATATGCAGAGGGTATCAACCGAACCAAGTATTGGGAGTTGATTTATGAAGACTGTATGGATCTGATTGCAAAGCTACCTTGTATTGCAGCAAAGATCTACCGGAATCTTTACCGCGAGGGCAGTAGTATTGACTCTAAGCTGGACTGGTCCCACAATCTCACCAACATGTTAGGCTATACCGATGCTCAGTTCATGGAACTTGTGCACATATACCTCACTATCCAGTGACCATGAGGGTAGCAATGTAAGTGCCCATACCAGCCACTTGGTAGGCAGTGCCCTTTAAGACCCTTACCTGTCATTTGCAGCAGCCATGAATGGGCTGGCAGGGCCTTTACATGGACTGGCAAATCAGGAAGTACTTGTCTGGCTAACACAACTACAAAAGGAAGATGGCAAAGATGTGTCAGATGAGAAATTATGAGACTACATCTGGAACACACTCAACTCAGGATGGGTTGTCCCAGGCTATGGCCATGCAGTACTAAGGAAGACTGATCCATGATATTTCTGTCAGCGGAGTTTGCTCTGAAACACCTGCCCAATGACCCCATGTTTAAGCTGGTTGCTCAGCTGTATAAGATTGTGTCCAATATTCTCCTAGAGCAGGGCAAGGCCAAGAATCCTTGGCCCAATGTAGATGCTTACAGTAGGGTGCTGCTCCAGTACTCTGGCATGACGGAGATGAATTATTACACAGTCCTGTTTGGAGTGTCACGGGCACTGGGCAGGCTAGCACAGCTCATCTGGAGCCAAGCCTTAGGCTTCCTTCTAGAAAGGCCTAAATCCATGAGCACAGATGGTCTGATGAAGTTTGTGGACTCTAAGTCAGGGTAAAACTTGGAGACTGGGGGAAACTGACTACCAGAAGATAAGGAAGCTTAATAGCAACAAAAAATAGTATACTTTTGTTTCAGGGGGCCTTTAAAGACTTAAGATTAAATAGTATCTGAGGCACTGAAAATAAGTTTGAAGTTAAAATATAAATTTAGACTTTGGGCCAGGGATTTAGCTCAGTGGTTCCGTCGCCTGCCTTGCAAGCGCAAGGACCTGAGTTCAATCCCTGGTACCAAAAAAAAAAAAAAAAATTTAGACTTTAACAGATAAAAAGTGGTCCCTTCTTCCTAACCAGCTCCCATCCCTGCCTGAGATGAGTTGCCCATCAGCTCTAGGGTGACCAGGACTAACACATGTGATGTGGGCTAGGTTTGGCCCCCACCATCTCCAGAGTAAGAATCTGGCTCCGCTTTCTTTGGGTTAAGCAGGTTACAATCTGCAGTCATTCTGGAGCTTTTGCTTCTACTCTCCCCAGCCCTCTAGGCCAGGAAACCAGGACCTCACCCCTGCTGTTTCCATGGAGATCATTTGGCATTATCAGCTCTACTTAGCCCTCTCCCATGCACATGGACACCTCCTACTAAGACCTGTTGGGTAGCTGGACATACTTCGGCAGTTTTTCTTTTTATGCTACCAAGTGACCGTGAAGGCATGGCATTTGTTGTGATTGGTACCCAGTGTTTCATTTGATTTTCTTTTTACAGTTATCCCACTAAAATTAAGGTCTGGGAGTGTTCTGTTTCCCACTACTTTAATAACTCTTTCCAGACTCATTATACCTGTTCTGCCTCAAGCTGAGGGTACCCTGGACCTTCCCCTCTTTGTCCCAACTAAAGGCCTCTTTCAGTAGGTCAGTCTGATCTGTGGTCTTTCCCCGTCACTGGGATTTAACAGCACTTACTGTGAACTAAGCTTTTTACTTCTGCAGAACTCAAGCCACTACCATCTGACCTTCTTCCTGTTAATATGCTATGGGGCATAGAACAGGGGCTCAGGAATGTCCAGCCCCTTCATGGTCTGGTCCCAGAGGTACAAGCATTTCCTGTAGAGCAGAGATGATTCAAGATTAAATACGATCTCCTTTGAATATCAGGTCTATGAGCTGGGGACATTCAGTGTAGTAAGCCTCCTTGCTCATCCCCTGCCATAGAAAATGCTCCCTTATTTATCAGTGTGTTTTTCCTGCCCCTTCCCCAAGAGCTCACAGTACAGTGTGTGTTTTAGAAGCCCCATTTGCACAGGTTTTCAGTGACTCAGAATGCTCTACTGCCTTTTCTTTGCAAAAGGATTGAGATACACTCCTGCTGTGCTCCCTTCTTCCCTTGATGCTCCTGCCTACGTTTGTGTGGCTCCCCAAACCCCAGAACCACGCTGCTGAGATGGACACACTGTAAACCCCTGAGTAACTGTCAAGTCATTATGCAGACTTCAGGCTGTTCTGTATAAAATAAAATAAAAGTTTTTTATTAAAAAAAATGATCGATATAGGAAATAGAGAGATAGATATTTTGCAAATGAGAAGGGGACCAAGAGAAGGAGGGAGGAGGAGAAGGAAACTTAGAAGCATTAAGATGTGTTATGTAAGGGCCGGGGATTTAGCTCAGTGGTTTCGCAGCCTGGTGCTCAAGCACAAGGACCTGAGTTCGATCCCTGGTACCAAAAAAAAAGATGTGTTATGTACATGCTCCAACTCCCTATGATGAATGTAAATTTTAAAAGTACTGTAAGCATGTACTGATAAAAACAAAAGTTAAAAAATAGAAGTGTCAGAGGTTCCATAGTTCTTTAAATTAAACATGCTAAAATGTGGTTGGAGATGCTGTTCTACTTTCGTCTACTTGTTTCATGTGGTTTTTCATCTCATGCATTATTTTGCCATTTTTATGTCAGTAATAACTGAATTATAATTGAAAAATGCATATTATATATAATTATAAACACAATAATAGCTAAGTTTATCTCAAATTACATACAGTTTGTCCTACAGTGTGAATTTGATACACTCAAAAAAATTCTCTACCTATTTTTATGTTGTCCCGATTTAAAGGAACCTCTGAGAACTCTGAACAAGCTGGTGTCAGCCAGCATTTAAAATCAAGATCTTATAAACCTCTCTCAAAAACTGTGCTCAGTAGAATGTAACTGCTGCTGAGGTCACCCAGTAAATTCATCTTACTTTTAATTACGAAGGCTAAACACATTGCTCTCTTCCTCCTCCTCCCTCCTTCTCCTCCTCCTCCTCCAAGATACCTCCCAGTACACACAGGAAGGTTGATAGTATTTATTAAGTATTTATCATGTATCACATACTTTTTATCATATTTTGTGTCCATTTAGTAGATCAGGAAACTGAGTCCCAGATGAGCTGAGTAATTTATTCAGGGGTGAATAAACTGAGATGAGTTTTAAATCCTGAGTGTTTGATCCCATAGGCCAGTTGGTTGTTGTTTTTTGCTTTTGTTTATTTCTGTTGTGCTATACAGTCTAACCCACACACACAAAAAAAGAAGCTGGAAGAATTTTCTTACTCTGAAGCCTTTCTTTTTTCTCATCCTTTTTCCAGGCCCTGCTTTTGGGATGAGGAAGAGGAGGTAAAAATAAAGAACAGGATGGGAAAGAAAGAGGTGGTCTATATATTGCACTCAAATGCTAGGTTTTAGTAAGAGAAATGAGTGTTTGTAATACTTCCAATTTGGAGTAAGCTCCTAAAATCCTCCAGAAACCAAGGTCTAACATCATTCCCCTGGCTTCCAGAACATCCTGACCCTCTTAAAGCCTATCTACCATGTTCGGGCAGAAAGGAGTTAGAGCTCGTAAGTGTTCAAAGGCTTAAAGTGTTAAAAGTGCTTAAAAATGGTTTGTATACATGAACATACTAATCTTGTTTCCCGAGTCTTGCCTTCCCAAGGGAAAGTTTTCCTTTGTCTAGCAGCAATAGTTGAACTGAATTTCCAATGAAAGCATCACTCAACCACACTCTCCTAGGACCTACAATAAAATGAACACAAGGCAGTGTAGGTTTTTGTTCTTTTTTTGTTTTGTTTTTTCTCTCTACTGTTTGACCCTCTACCACTACTGAGATTCAACTGTGCCAAACATGTTTGTTGTGTTTATTCTCCTTTTTAAAATTAAACTCCATCTTGAATTGTTGAAGAGAAATAAATCCAGAATGCCTCTTTGACATTTTAAGTCATTAGTTGTTGCCTAAACTTCATCAATTGTTTCAACAGACTTTTATTTGCATCCCACTTTTTATTTTTATTTATGTATTATTTATTTATTTATTTATTTATTTATCTATAATTTTGAAATAGGACAAAATAGCAGAGAACAAATTTTTACTTCTTGTTGGCTCAGGCAGAAAACTCGAGGTAGACTGATTCCTTCATGTGTAATTGGCAACATTAAGTATATCTAGCCAGGTATTCTGAGATGAAGCAGGTGACAGTTGGACCGAATAGCATATGTGTTTATGTCATCTATGTTATTAGTTCCATGAGGTTAGGAACTATACATTGTTTTAGCATGGATTGAGTACCTTCTATGTATCAAGACTTGAGTGTGCTGAGATATTTAATGGGCATCTAACTCATGCCAGGTTATGGCTTGTGTCTAGATGTCCCTCAAAGCCTCATGTGGTCACAGGTGGAGCATTTTCAGAGGTGGCTGGATGTAGAGTGTGTGACACTGGGATTGATTCCTGGTGCAGTGGGAGGATCAAGGGCACTAGGATTAAGGATGTGAGTGCTACCCATCCTGAGTAGTCTGGGTAAAATGTAAGGGACAGAAAGAGCTGTGGCTGTCCTTTGTTACTTGCTTTTACTGTCTTCTGCTTGCTGTGGACTGTTTCTCCTCTGCAATGACCCTTTGCCATGACACTGTGCCTTGGAGACAGCCGATTATGGACTGAAACCTCTATGAACTGTGAGCTAAATGAACCTTTCCTCCTTTAACTTTGGGTGTTGGGTATTTTGTCTCAGCAACCAGAAAAGTAACTAAGACTCCAGGCACTGTAGCTATGTGCTGGGGATGTGATCTCCGTTTCAGAATTAGTTAATCCTATGACCTTGGACGTTTCATATTACTACAGTCCTATAGGCCACAATGTTAAGGTCCAGGATTTCGCAGCTTATGAGTGGAAGAACAAGCATATGAACCCCAGGTGGGATAGCCTTTCTAATCCACGCCTTGCCCACAATGGTCCCGATCATAACTTCATATGCATATCCATTACACTAATTCAAGGCCTCAAATATAAATATATACATATATGAACTGTAAAACAAAAATAAAACTTGTGTCTAAATTTTACTGAAGAAATTTTCCAAAATACTAATAATTACGAATGGTGTAATCTAAAAGCATTTTGTTGTGTATATCAAAAGGCATGTAGGGTACATATGAGGCATATTCCAAGGGAAATACTTTATTCCCAGCATACAGGAAAGGTTATAGCACAGTAACTGGCTGTGGCAAAAGGGAAAGTTTTTTACCTTGGCCTCTGGTTTTTCCCTCACCTCCATCCTGCCCCCACCCTCTCCCAGCCTCCCCACACTGTTGGTACCCAGGAACATGTCTCCACATCTCTCCAGGTCTCTGCTGCCACTGTCACACCCGGGAAGTTGCTGTCTTGCTTCACCCATCATTGCACTGTCACCTCCCCAGGTCAATCCCAATCCACAGCTTTACCTTCCCTCTTGCGCTTCTGACTTCCCTCAGGGAAGAAATGAACTGAAGTTGGCAGAGGGGGAAGAACTGTAAATTGTAGCAGAAGAAATAGGCTGTTCGAATCAAAGGAGAAGGAAGATGTTCTAATTTTGGGCACTGCAAATACATTAAACCACGCATTGAAGTTTTCTTGGTGCCTTAATATTACATGGCCTCGTGGCCTTCACTCCAGGTGCCTGAGATTAATAAGCTTTGAAGGAGGGTAGACTGTCTCAAACAACAAAATAGGAAATAGGACATCCCATATCTGGGGCCAGTCACTGTGAGACTAGAACATAGCAGGCAGTACATCTGAATTTCATAAGGTCACAGAATAGATGTTTCTATTCAGGAATTCTTTGGTAAGGAAAGAAAGAAGGCTGTGCATGCCAAGTGGAGGAGGAAGGTAAAGTGGAAAGAATTCTTTGCTTACATTAATTGGTAAGGCACATAGACTCTTGGAGTAGACATGTCTACAGTAGCTCTCAGAGGGGGACAATTATCTCTCTAAAGTTAGGGCCTTGGGAAGAGGTCCTTAGACAGTTTTGACTTAGTTATTGGTGACTAACTGGCAGCTAACTATGGCCTTTCTTACATCTGGGATGGTTGTTTTAAAGAGTGAATTTTATTTGTGTTTAGTTATTATTCACTGCGAAGCCCCTAGCTATTACTGGAATATTATGGAACGAGCCTTAATTTATCATCTGCAGGTATTTCACTTTTTAGATGCTGATACCATGAAACCATTAAAATGAAGATCCTCTGGCTTCAGCCCTCAGGTGGATTAGCAGAGGAGCTATTTTCAGTAACTTCTGGCCCCTGGCATGATAGTCACATACCTTCAACCTGGGGAAAAGATTCTGCTAGATTTGCCTCTAAGGTTTGTTGTGGGTTGGGAACTGTAGCAAATCTGGGAGCCTCTGATCCGCTTAGCTCCTAGGGAAGCATACTTCCAATTCAGCTCTGTATCCATCATCAAGCTTCTTCGGGTTAGCAGCACTCTTTGGGCCCTACAGTGCTACCTCGGCTCCCATATAAACCCCAAGTGCAGAAAGAATGTCTAACATAGTTGAGACCAGTCTGGTGTGTGCTATATTGGACTGGGTTCTTTAGAAGGATCTTTGAGCTTTCAGAGATTCTTTTTATGTATTTCAACTCTCCCGACAGAGGATTAAACCCAATCCTCAGATGGTGATCTGATTCAGCAGAACTTGTTTTCTCTAATTTGGTCCATTTGGGCATTGAGGCAGCAGAAAGAAATCAGTGGGAGAAAAAGAAGAAAAGGTCAGGCTTCCCCTGTGTGCAGGGCCTTGCTCTCAGAGCTTGGCATCTGTGCCATGGTCACACAGTAGTTTGCTCTCCTTGGCACACTCAGGACATCCTTTGGTAGTTTCAGGGAGGATCAGATCTGTGTGTGCAAGGAACAGTAAAGTGGTGAATTAGAGAGACAATGGCCCATGAAGAAATGGAGATGGTAAAGGAAACTTGGACCCAAAAGATAAAATGGGTGTGTTCTAGTCTTTGTATTTCATTGTGAAACTTTCTATCAAGTTCTGGCTGTTCAAAGAACTGTATGATTATTTCACAAAGTTCAGTTGCTAAGATGTTCTCCAGAGTCCCCTGCATGTTGGCATCAGGACTCAGGAGGGGAGAAAGCTGCAGCTGCTAAACAGCCATAAATACAGAGAATCCAGCTCCTACTAATGTTTAGCCAGCAAAGGATGGTGGTATCCAGAAAGTGCTGAGTGTATGTGCTAGTGGGGGACTTGTTTCCAATGAAAGAGGAGACAGAATCGTGGTTCAAGCATCAGCTTTTTTCCTCATAATCATCTTAGGATGCATAGCACAAAACTGGATGTTTCTATTGTCCAGTATATCTCTTTTTTCTTGTAAGCAGACCATTTGGCCTGAGTCCCCTGACTGCAGGGCAGAGATGTAAATGTGCATTGAGTCCACCTGTCAACAGTGCCTGAAAGTGTCCCTGAGTCTGGTGAGGACTTCGCCTCCACTTCCACACCTGTCACCTGTCCTAGACCTAGTAATGCTCCTAGGAAGACCTAGACTGACTTGTAAGATAGCAATCTTGTGTCCTCCTCTATTGAGAGGAAGGAGGAGTAATTATATACCAATTACCTCTCTTTTTAATTTTAATTACACATTTTAGAAGTCTGGGTAGAAACATCACCAATCAAAATAATGAGTTTTTCTGATCACAGCACAATTTTTCATCTCTTACCACTGCCAGGACCTTCCTGCTGTAGGAAAGTCCTGGATTTGGGAAAATAGAACAGAAGATTCTTACAGCAGAACAAAAGCAGGGCTTACTGGGAAAATGGGGGAAAGGAGGACATCTTCCCCAGTAATATGTGATCAAAACCATGGAGGGAAGCCCAAAGGTGCTGTTTGGAATGGAATTTATGGCCTATGTAGTACAAAGAACAGAGACCCTTACTTCAGAATGGATCTGGGTCTCACTACTGAAGAGCTGCATAACTGTGGGGTAGTTGACCTGCATGGTTCTCACATTTGAGCATGAATGAGGATCCCCTAGAAAGCTACATTACACAGACTTAGGGGCTTTTCCCTCCAGTATTTCTGATTCAGTGAGTCTTGGGCGGGCTGACAAATTTGCATTTCTAACTAGTTCACAGGGACCACACTTTGAGAACTCTGGTTAATCTGAGTCTTGATCTTTCTGCCTATGAAACGATGCTAATGTTAACACCCTCATAGGGCTATTTTGACCATAACACCCAATTTGTGTTGAGCATCTATTATGTGCTGACCAGACATTTTGCTAAGCATGTTACCAGATTTCCATCATTTAATTCACACAGAAACCTCATGAGAAAGGATTTGCCATGAAGAGTTTGCCAAGTCAAACAGCTAAAAACAGGACAGGTCACACTTGAATGAGGTGGTCTTGGGGCCAGAGCCCATCCCTCGCCCAGGCTTAGACGTGATCTTCTGAAACACAGAGATGAGTGAGATATCTGTTATGGTGTCTGCCACATAATGCTTAGCCTACAAGTGACTGGTGGTAATTTTGAGTTGTTCTTTTTTGAAATGATCCAGCAGAAGAGAAATATAAAAGGAACAGTATGGGAGGTGACATTTGTGGGTTACCAACAGCTTCTTCTGTCCTGTGTTTCCAAGCTGGAGGTTTGGCTCTCTGAGTGCCTTCCCTCTCACTGCTTAATAGAAAAGGTACATGAGAGAAAAAGGGTCATCATAGGAGGTGCAGCCTTCATGGTGACTGATTTGTCATGGGTAGAGCCCCTGTGTTTCACTTTCTCAAGTTGAGATGAACCCTCCACTCCAAAGGAGGAGAAATAGTCACACATCATCTGGAGCAGCCAGAATTGGCTAGAATTGGTTCAGGACTGCCCAGAAGGCAGGGTTATCTAGAACCAGGCTTGAGCATCCTCACTGAAACTTGGAACCGCTGAGGGTCAAGTATAATCCCCTGAGCTAGCTTGGCTGATGTAATAATAATACTTTAAAATATCACAAGGTAGGACATAGAATTGCTCTGGAGAGAGAATTGGAAAAAACATGAGAACACCCTGGTTTTCTGTGGTATTATTGTGCCTTCAGTGATGGTCTGTGGAATGATTTTGGGGAGAGTGGACATCACTTCAACAAGGGCTGCCTTAAATTATCTCTAACTTTTCTTCAGAAGAAATTAGAACCTTTAGGTTCATAGACATATAAGCCCCAACAAGCCTCAAACCAGCTTTGAATTAAAAAAAATAAGATCTTCTGGTTGAAAGCTTTAGTAAGTAGCAATGTAAGAAAAATGACAACTTATAGAAGACGTTGTGACTGTATTTAGAAAATAATGCCTTTAAATTCAAACAACCTTTTAATTTTGCCTTTTTGATAATTTTCCCTTACACCTTAAGAAACATTAGTCAGGCAGCTCAAATGAACTTGGTGAAACTTAGATTACAAAAATCTAACACAAAGAAAAGTTATATTTTTTTCTCAAAGAAGGAAATACACTCCAATCCAATTATGTATGGTTATAACTGAAACTATTCCAGTTACTCAGAATTTACCAACTATTCCCTTAAGAAGACAATATGGATAACCAAGGACAAGGGTAACATTGGTAATGGGGACATGAATTTTACATCTGTGGCTGTGGCCATTAAAACAAAAACACGTACAACATGCATCTGTATATCAGTCAATTTTCCTATAAGTTATTGCTCACTGAAAACTAAGATTCAGAAGAAATTCAGTATAAAAACCAATTAATAAATTTGGCCCTTTTCATCAAAAAGAATGGTAAATTTTTCTGGCCCTGCCACAGGTGTTCTGAGCAAGTTGTATTAGCCTTTTCTGCGCTACAGTTTTCTATCCAAAACGCTTATTTCCAGAAGATATTCTGAGGATTATTAGGACAATGTTCACAAATATACCTAGAGCTCACTAGTAGGAGGTGGTACTAGAAATCAAAACATGATTATGTTCGGTAATTTTTATAATCTAAAGTCTGTATGATGTCTTTGACTAAAGCTTCCTATTGAGAGAAAACACAGGTAGCAGATGCTGGTACCTATGAAAATTCCATTGCCAGTTACTGCTCTGTACTCATTACTAGCTGGACACCTTTGATATTTTCTTTATACTTTTCCTGAGAAATTGATGAAGCACTCATTCTTTTACCACTTACATTTAGTGCTTTAATTGTGTAATTCCACCTTCCCCATCCCCCTTCCTTCCTTCCCACTTTACAGAACTCACAGGTGTCTGGTCAGACCAGTCAGGTGGGTCTCTGCCTGTCATTTGGGAAGCTGATGGTCTTACTCTGGCATGGCTGATTGCACAAAGCAGAACAGGGGTTAGGTGGAATTGCAGGTGTGAGCAATCAGTGTAGATCAGCACTAATCCATTGGCTATTAGAACTACCAAACTGCTGCAGACACAGCAGAAAAAGCCAAATGCTGAGTGTGACAATGTGTTGGTATGAGTAGTAAAAGGTTTCCAGTGCTGAGGGATTTGTGTTTGCAAATTGTATTCTCAGCAGCCCTTACAGTGACACTTCTTTATTGAGACTCCCTTCTGTTCATGGCTCTACAAGAAATCTCAGCGATAGAAAACAAATAAGAAACTGATCACAACTTCAGGCAGCCCACGGAAGACATAGCCATGAAAAGCACCTTAGTTAGGTGTTCCAAATAGAATTCTGGGTTTGAATACCCATCCTATCATTCACTGTCTGTCAGATCTTGGATGAGTTTCTTGTTTTCACTAAGCTTTATTTCCTTATCTAAAAATAGAGGTAACACCTACTTCAAAGAGCTATCTCTAGCACAAAATAAGAGCCACATGCATGTTGGTTATTGTTATTTTCATTGTTATTATTATTACTAGAACATAGCACATGGTAAGTGATATAGAATAAGAACAAAATCAGGTCTCTAAGTCTGAAAGGCCAAGTAAGCTTTCAGAAGAGGTGGGTTGTGAAGAATTTAAGCCTTGAACACTGACAGGATCAGAAGAAAATGCTATACTCAAAGGCTGTTCTGGAACCAGTAATAACTTTATTTAAAAAAAAATCAATAGATTGATATGCACAAATAATGTGCTTGCTGAGAAAATAATCAGGAAAACTATTCTAACCAAGGAAAGCCTCTACAATGAAAATTTCAAAATACTGAAGAAAGAAACTGAAGACACTAGAAGATGGAATGACTTCCCATGTTCACAGATTAGCAGAATCAATATTATTGAATGATCATATTACCAAAAGTGATCTATTGATTCAATGCAATCACCATAAAAATACAATGACATTCTCCACAGAACTAGAAAAAACAATCCTCATCTTCATATGGAAACACAGAAGACCCAGAATAACCAATGCAATTACAAGCACAAAGAATAAGGGTTGAGACACTAAATACCCTATTTTAAATTATACTACAAACTCATAGTAACAAAAACAGCATGGTAGTGGCATAAAAATGGACACAGAGACCATTTAAATAGAGTAGAGAATACAGAAACAAACCCACACAACTACAACCATCTGATTTTGGACAAAGGAGCCAAAAATATACATTGGAGAAAAGAAAACCTCTTTAGCAAATGGTGCTATGAACATAAGATAATGACTTGTAGAAGATTGGAACTAGATCAATATCACTCATCCTGTACAAAAATAAATTCAAAATGGATCAAAGACCTACGTTTAAACCCAAAACTTGTAAACTGCTAAAAGAAAACATAGGGGAAACAGTTGAATCTATGGATATAGGAAAAAACTTCCTGAACAGAACTCTAACAGCACAGGGAATAATAGTAAGAATCAACAAACGGGACTATATAAGATTTAAAAGCTTCTGCCCAGCAAATGAAACAACTAACAGAGTGAAGAGACAGCTTACAGAATAGGGAGGGGAAATCTCTGCCAGCTACTTTTCTGACAGAGGATTAATATATATAAAGAACTCAAAAGACAACACACACACACACAAGAAATAGCCCAATTAATAAATGGTCAAATGAACAGATACTTCTTAGAAGTACAAGTGGCCAATAAGTATATGAAAAAATAGTCAACATTTTCAGCTATTATGGAAATGCAAATAAAAACTACATTGAAATTCCATCTCACCCCAATCAGAATGACTAACATCAATAATACAAAAAAATAATAAATGTTGGTGAACATGAGAGGAAAAAAGAATCCTTCTACACTGCTGGTAGAAATATAAATTAGTACAGTCACCTTGAAGATCATTATGGGGGTTCCTCAGAAAATTTAAAATAGAGCTACCATTTGATTAGCTATACTTCTTCTTGGTACAGTGATTAAAGTCATTGTACTCTAGTGATACCTGAATAGCCATGTTTATTGCAGCACAATTCACAATAGCCAAGATGTGCAACCCTCAGTGGTTGCACTGAGGGTCTTGGGTTTGCAAATATCCACCAGTGGATAAATAGATAAAGAAAATATGGTATATGGAGAGATTAAAAATGGCAGAGTGAAGACCAGCAGCTAAATACAGCTTCTCTGAAGAAAAAAAGAAGTAGATCTCCAGAAGTCAGGAAGGAGCTGACAGGAAAACTAGACGCTACAGAGAAGCTGGAGAAACTAAGCACAAAGCAGAAAAATTAACAAAGACATATGGAATGCTAACCCCAGCTCTCAGGGAGAGAGACCTGTCTCTACTAACACAAGGTAAGTCTGGAGAGAGTCAGCAGCTCCAGTGAGAAACAATGGACTGGGTTGGCAGCACTAGCTCCAAAGAAACCCCGTGGTTATTGTAAGCTGCAAATACAGCATGGAGTTTTACTCTGAAAGTAACTCCTTCCACATGGCAGGCTAAAGTTGGAGAAGAAATCCAGTGCAGTGCCTGCCATATTTGAGTGTTTAATCAGAAGCCACTTTGGGAAGGGGTTATGTTTTTAGGACTGAGCAATAGAACAACTACAAAAAAACTACACTTCAGCATTTCTGGGGTCACCCTACCATAGTGACTGAGTGGGAGATGGCCAAGAAGGACAATCATGGAGAGGGTGCAGACTGCCTATAGATCCTCTGAGAAATTTAAGGTCAGGAAAAGAATGATATGGGAGTCCTGCCTTCCATGGAGAGAAGCCTTGCCAGTTGTGTGTGCTTTTCAGAGGCAGCTTGGCCTTAAAGTGCTGGCATTAAGTCCTCCAGACTGCTTAATCTCTTCTCCTGTTCCACTGCCTACACCTAGCACAGAACTCAATGGTCTATGTGTTTTTCTCATTTGCCAACATGATCAGGGTATTTCTTTATTTGGACATATGAACAGAGTGGAATCTGGAGCAATGGGGATACTTCATAAATTCACAGGCCTTAAAGCTAGGCTGAGAAAGCAGTGACTTGAGGCAAACAGAG
This sequence comes from Heterocephalus glaber, assembly GCF_000247695.1. The sequence goes on from NW_004624730.1 coordinate 59,819,649, forward strand.
AGGCACAAAAACTGGGAGTGGCTGGAGTAAATATAGCCCTAGGGCAGATTCCATGAAACCACATCCAGCAGGAAAGGCAGGGCAAGACTCAGCATTCACACACAGAACTATGAGTAGGGCAACAAAATAGCACTTAATAGTGACTCATTAGGCCTCTCCCATATCTGGTGGATTCCAATACTGCAGATCTTGGAAGGAAACCACTCATTCAAAAGCATAGGGGATTTTGTTTCTTTTTTACTCATTTCTATTTTTCTTCAGTTTGTTGGATTGGGAGAATTTTCTTTTTTTTTCAATCTGTGTTTTCTTTCTTTTGTTCTCTACCTTTTTCTTGTTTCATCCTTTTCTTGTCTGTTCTTTTCTGTTACATTTATCTAATTCTATTAATTTTCTTTTATTTCTAAATAGGATGCTTTATGCCACTTTTTTCTCTTTTCATCTTTTTTTTTCAAATTTTATTTCCTTCATTTCCCCTTTCACACTTCCTCTATTTTTACTAGTATGCTGTTAAGCTTTATTAGCCTTTATCTATTTAGTTGACTCTATGTATCAGTTTTGAATTTTTTTTGTTAATGGTGACATTGTTGTTGCATTTAGTAGATATTTATTGTATGTCAATATTTGGTTTGTTTTTGTGTCTATATCATCATTGGATATCTCTTTTCTACTGTTAATGGTGGTACAGAGGTAGTTTTTATTAGTTCTTATGGTATATCAAAAATCTAGTTTGTCTTTGACTCTATTATTGTTGCTGATTTAGTTTCTATGCTCAAGATGGCATAGTTGTAGCTATTAATTGGTCTTTTGCTATATGCAGATATCTAGTTCATCTTTGTGTCATCAAAAATATTATGGTTCATTTTCAGAGAACTGAGTGCTGGGCCAAGAACTGAGGAGGGTACACTGTACCCCATCCCGAGACAAAGGCCTATAGTTAGCCATGTCCAGAGTGCACCACTAGAAAGCAAACATTAACTAAAGAGATCCCCATACTAGCAACAAATCTTCTCACTACAGTCAATCTACCACTATTCACACACACACACACACACACACACACACACACACACACATGCATCCAAACCAATAAAACCATGAGAAAAAAGTCAAAAAAACACTTCCAAAAACTTGATCGATGGGGATAAAATCAAAAGTAAATAGCTGACTTATACAAAGTGATGAAAGAGACAAACAAAATCAATAAAATTCTCCATGAGTTGAAAGATGATACAACTAAATAGATAATGGACTTTATAAAAAAAAATGACCAGTGAGATTAAAGAAGACACTAATGAAAAGCTAGCTGAGCTAAATAAAACCATACAAAACATCAATGATCAGTTTAGAAAAGAAGTAGAGTACATGAAATGGTAGCAAACAGAAATCAAGAAGATTAAATATTCTGTTGAAAGAAAGTGAGCAACATGAGAAGAGTGTCAGAACCAAAAGACAGGGCTGGTGAAGGTGACCATATAATCAGGGATACCTTAAAAACATCAAGAAAATATGAAAAATGGATCCAAGAGCTACTAGATGAAGTAAGAAGATTAATCTCAGATTAACTGGAATTAGTGAAAACTCAAAAGATAGTATGAATGGCACACACACACACACACACGTACACAAGTTTTACAGAAATAATAGCAAAAAACCTTCCATGCCTGGAGAATTTAACATACAGATGAGGAGGCATACAACCCCAAATAGCTATGATCAGAAAAGACCTCTTCCATGTCACATCACAGTCAAAATTTCAGAAGTCCAACACAAAGAATCCTTTTTTTTTTCTGTACCAGGGATCAAACTCAGGACCTTATACTTACAAGGCAGGTATGTGTACCACTGAGCTAAATCCCCAGCCCTCTTTCAACATAAATCTTAAAGGCCAGGAGAGATTGGAGTGAAGTGTCACAAGGAACAACTTCTAACTCAGACTGATATATCCTACAAATCTATCTTTCAAAATTGATGGCAAAAAGCACCTTAAGAAATTCATGACTACCAAACCAATCCCCCTCAAAAAATTTCTGAAGGGTATCCTAGACAGAAATAATGAAGCTAATGATGCCAAAATATCTGATGGAATCAGTACATCAAGCAGGGTGAGCACTTCAGTAGAAGTGGAAAACAATGAAATCAGCAATAAGAAAAAAATGCAATGACACAAATAAGTCAACACCTTTCAGTAATAATTCTCAATGTGAACGGACTCAACTCCCCAGTCAAAAGATATGGATTAGCAGATTGGATCAAAAAACAAAAGTCAACAGTATGTTGTATCCATGAAACACATTTAATTTAAAAAGAAATTTTAAAACTATAAAAATCAAAAGATTGAAGATAATTTTCTATGAAAAGGAGCTCAAGGACAAGCAGGAATAGTTATCTTATGTTCAGACAAAGTGAACTTCAAGGCAAAACTGATCAGAAGAGGCAAAGAAGGTCACTATATATTGGTTAAGGGAATAATTCAGCAGGAAGAAATAATAATTATAAATATATGCACTGAACACAAGTGCACCAACTTCATAAAACAGACACTATTGGACATAAAAGATCAGATAAACATCAGCACAATTATAGTTAAGGGCCTCCATACCCCACTCTAAAAAATAGATCAACTAGAACAAAAAAATCAACAAAGAAATATGAACAAATGGACTTAATAAGTATCTACAACTTATTGGAACCAACAGCAGCAGAATAAAGATTCTTTTCAGCAGCACATGAAACTTTCTCCAAGATAGATCATGTACTAGCCCATAAGGCATGCTTAAATAAATATAAAAGAACCAAAATTACCCCATCTATGTTATCAGATCATAGTGCAATGAAACTAAAAATCAGTGGCAAAAGAAACCACAGAAATTATACAAGCACATAGAGATTAGCACCCTCTTGAATCATCAGTGGATCAAAGAAGAAATCAAGGAAGAATTAGGGCTGGGGATTTAGCTCAGTGGCACTGTGCCCACCTCACAAGTGCAAGGTCCTGAGTTTGATACCTGGTTACAAAACAAAACAACAACAACAACAACAACAAAAATTAGACAGTTTCTGGAATCAAATGATAATATCAGAATCTATGAGGCATAGTAAAAGGAGTCCTAAGAGAAAAGTCTATAGTTGAGAATACTCACAACAGAAAAACAGAGCAAATCTAAGGGTGCACTTCAAGACCCTAGAAAAACAAGAATAATTGAAATCCAAAGTTAGTGTAAGGAAGGAAATTATAAAGTTCAGAGCAGAAATTAATGAACTTTAAAGAAATACAGAGAATCAATGAAATGAAGAAATGGTTCTTCAAAAGAATAAACAAAACAGATAAACCTTTGCCAATCTTACCAAAAACAGGGAAAGAAAAGACCTATACCAATGCAATTAGAAATTAAATTGGTGAATTACAACAGAAACTGCCAAAATCCACAAGATTATAAGGAGCTACTTGGAAACTTGTACTGAAATAAACTGGAGAATCCAGAAGAAATGGCTAAATTCCTAGATACATATGAATTACCACAACTGAACCAAGAAAATATAAAAACTTGGAATAATCCAACCACAGGCATTGAAATTGAGGCAGTGATTAAAAAAACCAACAATCTACCAATGGAGAAAAATCTAGGACCCAATAGATTCACCACAGAATTTTATAACAAGTTCAGGATAAATCTAGAAATACTCTTGAAACTCTTTAGTGAAACTGAAGAGAAAGGAGTACTGCCAAACTCATTCCTACAAGCTAGAACTACCTTGACGCTGAAACCAGAAAAGGACTCAACCTAAAAGAAAACTACAGGTGAATCTCTTTAATGAACATAGAGGCAAAGGTCTTCAAAAAGATACTACCAAACAGAATGCGACAAATTATTAAAAGGATCATGCAGAGCACAGACAAGGAGGCTTCCAGGTTGATGTGCCACCACTCCCAGTGCAGAGGCAGAGGCTTTTGGACCAATACACCACCACTCAGGGCACAGAGGAGGAGGCTTCCAGGTTGTCATGCCGCAGCTTCCAGTGCAGAGGAGGCCTCTGAGCCAACTTACCACTGCTCCTAGGTCAGAGGAGGAGGCTTCCGGGCCGATGTACCACCGGTCCCAGCACAGAGGAGGTGAGCCACACCGGTGATAGCAACACGCCCCACCCCGCCCCAAAATGAGAAGACATATAAACAAGCCTCAAAACCAGACTTCCAGATCACCTACAGGAACCCCAAAGGGAAACGAGATGGAATACTCTGATACTAAACAACCTGGACTCCCTGAACTGGCAATAAAGGAGGATCTGGAAAAAATGAAATCAGAAATAATTTCTCAGATAACAGCAGAAATTGTGCCCATAGTGCAAGACATGATTAATAAATCTAGAGAGGCGCTCAGGAATATGATGGAATCCCAACATAGGAAACAAATGGAATCCATAAAACAGATGTGAACAGATTTCCAGGAGATTAAAAACTCCATTGAGAGACTATGCAGCAGAATGAGCCAATGTGAGGACAGAATTTCAGATATAGAAGATAAAATTGCAATTAGTAACCAGGAAAAGAAAAAATTTCTTTAAAATAGTAAGGGACCATGAGAAATCAATCCAACAGCTGCTAGACAATGCAAAGGAGAATAACATAAGACTGATTGGAGTTAATGAAGAAACAGGAGAGAGTGCAGATGACATAAAAAAAATTGTCCACAAAAGTGATGGTAGAAAACTTTCCAAGCAGGGGAAAGGAACTTGACAAACAGATAAGTGAGGCATATAGAACTCCAACTAGCCTTAATCAAGAAAAATCTACACATAGGCATATAATAGTTAAGACTTGAGAAATCCAACAGAAGAACAAAATTCTAAAAGCAGGAAGAGAAAAGAAACAAATCACATACAAAGGAAAGCCCATCAGAATCACAGCACACTTCTCAACGCAAACTCTCAAGGCAAGAAGAGCTTGGAATGGGCCGGGGATTTAGCTCAGTGGTTTCGTTGTCTGCTGCGCAAGCACAAGGACCAGAGTTTGATCCCCAGTACCAAAAAAAAGAAGAGCTTGGAGTGATGTATTGCAAGTCCTAAAGGAAAACAGCCTCCAACCCAGGTGGATGTACCCTGAAAAACTATCTTTCAAAACTGATGGAGAAATAAGATACTTTCATGACAAAGAACACCTGAAGAACTTGATGAATACCAAATCTGCACTTCAAAAACTTTTAGACAATGTTCTAGGAAAAGACAATGAGGATCATAACCCAAGGAAGCCCAGCAGAATGAATCCATTGGGCATGACGAGAAATTAAATGCAAAGGGGGAGAATCCAACAAAAAGAAAACGTCATGACAAGGATAAGTCAATAC